>CM062530.1:46679662-47929662 GCA_031439595.1 Pterocarpus santalinus | reverse complement strand
CAATATAACTGTTGCGCACTGATTGATTTGTTGAAACCTTTGACATTTGTGGTTGGAGTTGGAAGCTCTGCCCCTTTCACGAGGATTTTCCATCAATGGAGGAGCATGAGGTTATCCGGTACCATGAGGCCTGTGCCAACCACCAAGCACGAGGATTTTCCGTCACCACTGTAAGGTCTACGACAACCGCTGCGCACTCGCACCAACCGTGTGATAGCTTCCTTGTTCAACCCCCACCACACCACGTCACATCTCCAAGTCTGTCCTCGTCACCGTCGTGCTTCAACAACATCGGAGCTCCACGCCACATTGCAATGCCAGCGATAGGTGGAGTTGTTTTGTGTGGGGGGGGGGGAGCCGAAGGAGATAGTGGCGTTTGGACTTTTTGCGGCGGGGGGGGGGGGGGGCGGGGCACAAGGAGCCGTCGGAAATAAGTTAGGGAGGGGGAAGAGAGAATGTGAAATTTTACAATGGATGAAAAGATTTGGAGTATCGATAAACCGGTACCACTTTGTTCATTAGATTAACATCCATCTTATTTGAATGGGGAGTAACCAGCTATGTCTAGTGTCGACTGATTGGAAAGTAAACAAGTAGTTTGATTATATCTAATTATATAATTTAATATAATTACAATTCAAACATTAATTTAGTAATTTTTCTTACTGGAACATTAATTTAATAAATTGAACCAATTGCATCATAATTTTGTTTTTGTTTTCTTATTATTTATTATATAAAACATTAACTATATATTATTTTTTTCTTGATAGGATACATTAACTATAATGTTAAAAATATAACTAAAATAAGAGATTTTGATAAAGATAAGGATTTAATTTAGATATATTGATAGTGCAAAATTTTTTTTATATTATTATCCAATTATATTTTATTATATTATAAAATTTGGTTAAGTTTTATACTGACTATTTGAAAAGTTATGTAAATAAAAAAAATATAATTGATTGATTTTGTAAAAATCTTTTATATTATCAATATATTTAAATTAAACTCTGAAAATAAACATTGAATAATATAGAATAAATGTGTAGTTTTTGAAGCATTTAATAATTTATAAAAAGTTTAAGTAAGTATAATTTACTGAATGCACTTAAATTCACCGTTAATATATGTAAAGAAATTTCTTATAATGGTTACATTTTTAACCTAACTTACATATTTTTACACATATTTTACTCATGATTTGAGTAATCCAATATAATAGAAAATATTGTTTTTTATTCCTTTATTTATTTTTTTTATGAATGAACAGAGATCTTTACGAGGGAAGCTGAATTCCTGTTGCGGCATTTTCTGTGGTCCACACTCTTGAGTGATATGTTACTTATGTACGTATGCATTAATTGCTTAATATCGCGGGGGCTTTCAACATGAGTTCATGATCATGAACGCCGTTTTAAGGTTTTTTTTTTTTTTTTCGGTGCAATCTTTGTCTTTCGCATGCATATGTCGGCTTGGTGCTATCTTTGCCTTTTGTATCCATGTGTCGGCTGCCTTCACTTGCAGGGTATTTTGCATCTTTCTTTTTCGGCCATTGTTTGTACACCTTTAGAGATAGTCCAAAAGTTGCACTTTTTGTTGCCCGTGTTAATGTTTTAGTTTCACTCAATGTTTAAGTATATTCGAATAGTTTTATTTAATTTTTATAATTTTAAAATTTATAATTAGTTAACTTTTTATATTGATTAAAAATTTGTAATGAGGTCTTTACTATAATAACATCATGAGATTAGGGATGATAATTGGTATTCATAAGAGAGAGGACTCTCCGCCCCTCTTTCGGTTAAGAAATTTATCCCTATTCTCGTTGCTAGTCTCTATTTCCTATTCTTCATGAGGATTTGAATCCCCATAGGTTTCCATAGCATTATGCAAAAAGTTCAAAAAAATTCTTAAAAAAGAGAAAAATTCATAAAAAAATACTCTTAAACCTAAATAAAGCATATATAATATTCATAATCTATTATAGTGCTATTAACATAACACAATCAAAATTAATAATGAAAGTATATGATAAAATTCAATAATTTTAACAACAATTATAATCATAGAAGGCAACAAGTGGCAAGACTTCCTTGTATGCCCAATTTTTCTAAAATTCAATATGCTTAATCATCAACACAATATCACATGATTCAACGGTTAGATTGATAAAATTAATTACTTATAATAAAAGTTATTAAATGAAATTCATTATTTATTTACTCTTAGGGTGTGCTCGGTACGAGAGTAAAAATAGGGATAGAATTTTTATAGATTAAATTTACATATGAATTTAATTTATAAAAATTTCACCCCTATTTTTAGCTTTCTACCAAACACACCCTTAGAGTAGATGGATCTCCAGGAGCAGTCTTGTCATATTTACTCAATTAAATATCTTTTTTCTTTAAACAAATACCGTCATATAGGCTAAAGAGCGTAGAAGCCACCATTGAGAAAAGGGGGGAAACATAGGTGAAAGCCTAAAATTTACAGGTAAAATATTGGATAAATATTGGTGATGCACTAAATGAGCAGTCAAACTTGGGAGAGAAGTTCTAACACCCTCCCAAGTACAGTACTATGCTTAAATCATAGTACCACACTCAAGAGTTATTACTATTGCCTGAGCGAACCTTATTTCATAGCAACTTCAGCTGTCTTCGAAATCTTTTGAGCTATCTGGAGATAACACGGAAAATAGGATGAGAATTATAAATTCTTAGTAGGATTCATTCACTATCATACATAATATTATCGTTGTCATCTCCAGTTACTTCGGTTTATTATAAAAAAGGTGAACATGTTATACAAGTAGTTAAATTTTACAATTCAAAAATATACTTTTCGAAGCAAAGTTCATTTTATTCATACACTTGTAATTTAGGCAAGCTAATACAAGATCAATTCATGAATTATACTATGAATAATAACTGGAACATGTTAACTTATAATAACACCGATATACTGAAAACGTAAAATCTATACACACCTTTATTGATATTCAGATTTTATGCAGAATACATATATTTTCCTTAATCTTTCTTTACTTGTTACACATATCCCAGAGTACGATCGCTATGTCATACTCTATCGGGGTATGATCGCCATGTCACACTCCTTAGGGATAGGTCCATCCTGCCACGTCCCAGAGTATGATCGCCATGTTATACTCCATCGGGATATGATTGTCATGTCACATTTCTTAGGGTGTGGAATTATCATGCCACATTCCAGAGTATGATCACCATGTCATACCCCATCAGAGCATGATTGCCATGTCACGATCCTTAGGAATATGGGACCTTCATCATATCCTTTTCGGTACCTACACTAGCTGGGTCATGCTATGCCTCATGTAAGCCCTATCCCCTATACTCACACTAGCTGGGTCGATGCCATGCCTCATGTGAGTGGGATGCTTGCCTATGCTTCATCATTTACTTTCATATATCCTTGCCTATAGAATTTCATATTCATATCATGAATATTCATAAGAGAAACTATCATAATTTCATTAATATACTTTATGTCATACTTAAATCATTCTTACATATATGACTCTTATGAACATAACACAAATGTTTATCACATTCATATAATGCACATATTTCTGCTGGAATTTCGGCAGTATAACGGAACATGTCCGCTTTCCTGTGAATAGTGCTAGTCCACCAGACAATCATTCATACAAAAAAATCAATGTCAGGTATAGATACTCCAACAATCAAATAAAGTTTCATAACCTTGGTCTTGAATTAGTTTTCTGCCACTTCCCTTTGATTCTGCCTAGTTTTTAGAAATTAAGCCTTGAATTCATTTTAACTCATTTGGACCTCAATTTTGAATATGTTAAAGTATTATGTGTTTATTTTCTAACCTCTTTAGTCCTATCTAATTTTGGTTTGTATAACTCAAGTTATTTAAGTTTTATCTCGGCCTGCCCTGTGGTTGGCTAGAATCACACACTTAAAAGTAAAAATTTACTAAAAATAGAAAACTGATCCAAATCATACGAAATTGGTCTTATATTAAAGTTAACAGGACAATCTTTCATTTCCAAAAAGTTCCATTCCATTTGGCCCAGTAGGGCTCGAGTTATAGGCCCCAAAATTTGATCCTCCTAAACTGCCCTATTCTGGCCCGGTTTGAACATAGGGCAACTTTCTTGGATCACTGGGAGCAAACGGGACCATATCTAATTCTGAAATTTTTATGGAACATTCTTCTATGTGTAAGCTTTCTAACAAAGTGGTTCCATTCAATTCGAAGTAGTATAAGGCGAGTTCTACTCTGAACAACCCAGTCTACCTAGAATCAAAGTAAAAAACCTAGGTTGAAATTCAAAAATTCATAACTCTCACAATACTAATCCAAAAGCCTTATATGATATATTTATGGAAAGCCCTACATGTCTAGTTTCATATAAAAATGGTTTCAATGAATTTAATTGACGGTAGGCGGAGCCGTACACTCCGCCGTACAGACTGTCGAGACTTTTTGGTTCTCCAGCCCTTCAGCTCTTACTATTTTCACCCTTTCTTGCTTCCAATTTGAATTTAACCTCACAAACAGCCAATAAACCAGCCATATATCATCATAATCATTAAGGGTGTGTTTGGAATCCATCAAGATGGGAAATGATTTGAAAAGAAAAGAAATGAATTGAATTGATTTAAATTGTAAATCAAATATTATGTTTGGAATCAACTATGTTAAATTGGAATTGAATTCAATTTCAAATCAATTATTATATTTGGAATTTAGTTAAATAAGAATTGATTTGATTTAACTTTATTATTTTACTTATTTACCCTTTTATATCATATCTCTCTTTTTCTTTTCTCTCCCCCCACTCTCTCACTTCCCCACCTCTCTCTCTCTCTCTCTCTCTCTCTCTCTTCCCCATCACTCTCTCTCTCTTATTGAATACCCTTTCTTTTCTCTTTTTTATTGGTGATTTATATCAATCAATATCTACTGCAACATGGGATGATTACTTGTACAAAGAATAAAATATTAAGTTTCTCTTCAACATTTTTAACGTGATCATACAACTATGGGCCAAATTACTCAAATTTTTTTTTTATTTCCAAATAAATAACAACAAGGGCTTAACTCACAAAATACACTAAGGAGCATAAAAATATTTTGAAAACATAGTAACTCAACTACATAAAAATCATGGCTTTCAACTAACTGTCATGCCCCTAAAAATATATTTGCAATAGCAATAAAAATTCATGAGTTAGTATGCTGCCTCACACAAAATTTCACCAAGACTAAAATGCTGATAGCAAAAAAGATACCAGCACTCATAAGAAACCAACAAGATTGCCTATTGTCACAAAATAAAAATAAAACATTCAACATAAACTACTAAGTACCAACCGTGACAGCATATTATAACAAGCTGAGTACCAAACTGTGACAACATATTGTAAACACCAAGAAAGCTAAATATGACAAAGTAATCCATCTATCTAGCTTAGGCTAATATACTAAGTATCCATATCTAACTAGATTTCAACTCCATAAAAATGGAGATATTTCCACAAACACACAGCTACTTATTGTGCATTTTCTTGAAAAGCCAATTAAGGTGTAGATGTCCATCAAGTGCAATAAATGATCTTGCCAAAACTGCATCAGCCACAAGGAAATCCAATGCATCGCAAAGCAAATCTCCATCTACACCTGCCTCCTTCAGAATTTTCACCACTTGTTCTTCAATGCTAGCAACTGGTTTTGGATTGCTGCTACTGCGCATAGCATCTGCAATCTCCATCATTGCCACTCTGATATCTTGCACTCCTTCATTTATAACATCTGCAATTGGGGCTTTTCTCTTGATTCCTCTCTTCTTCATTGTAGATTGCTTTGGAAGTGAATTTGTTGAAGATGTTGGCACTTCTTCACAAAAGCTTTCACTCCCATCAATTGGGTTAAATGGCTCCAGATTGATTGTATCATCTGAGTCAACATCTTCAATGCTAATTGTGTTCCCTTCCTTTTGCCACCTTTTCACCTTTTCTTTTGCACTTTCAGCTTTTGAACCAGTAGCTCTATCATTTTCATAAATATCTCGCATGATATCCAAATGAAGTAGTTGCTTCCCACGAACTAACTTCCTTTCTTCTTTTCCCTAGCCAAGCAAAGAGCAAACATAATAATAAAGAGTAAAACAATCATATATAAGAAAAAGGAAATTGGCTTCATATGTTATACCTTTATAGCTCCATCCCAAACTCCAGGCTCGGCTTCTATTGTCTTGGTCATATCATTCCATGAGAATCCGCTTTGCTTCAAAAGGTCAATGGCAATAGCCATTTGAGACTTGAGAGTCTTGAGTCGATTCTGAATATTCACTTTCTTCATATTCAACCCAAACTCTGTGTTGATTGTTGTTACTGCAGCCCGATATGCTTCATCTGTGAAGTTTTTGTCTTGTTTTTGTCCTTTCACTTTTTGTTCTTTCAACACTTGAAGAAGAAGTGAGTCCATGCTTTGAGTCCATCTTCTACAGTTTGTTGACTTTGTTTGATCGACTGAATCAACTTCTCCAACGACATCCATACTTGAAAACACATTTGATATTAGTTGCAAAAGATGAATACCATCAACTATTGCAAGGATCTATCATCTATCGCAACTGAGCCTCAAATTAATGTCCAGTTAAAAATGTTAAATTGCATATAAAGTGAGCAAATTAATAGTAGCTGAAACCTTTGTAAGTGCTAAACACTTGATCAAAATGAATTACATATATATTCCTAAACTAATAATAATAGCCTGCTACTACTTTGTTTCTTTATTCTCATAATTATAAGCTGCTAAAATTTAATCAACAAAGCATTCATCTGATAACAACAGAACAGAACTGAATTTCATATTTCACATATTGAAGATACATTCATTATTAATCTGCAATACAAGCAAAGCAATGCCTATTGCAGTGTAATCAACTGCTTAACTGCCTGACATAACAAACTGACTTAGGCCAAGCTCAAACCTTATAAAGCTATCTGCACCCACCTTACTTTGCAATCACCTTACTCATGATTTCATAACAATCATACTACTGATTTGAATAACATAGCAATTAGACAAGAAAATACTAAAATAAAATGTATAGCAATGATAGAATAAAAAATACAAATGTATAGAAAATAAATTAAGGCTAGCACACTTTTCATTTTTTTGGCAAGTAGTACATTGACTGGATACAAACAGAACTAATTTTGAGAGATATAGTCATTCCACATTCGCCTAGCAATGCTCTCTCTCATTCTTTCTGATTCTACACCATCAATGTCTCTAGGCACTCTTCTTGCATGTTCATGTTCAAGCTCTCTTTCCATAAGCTCTCTATCAACTTCCGATATAAGTTCTTCATCAGGATCAATCCCCATCAAGAAATTGTGTAGCATACAACATGCCAACACGATTTCTGATTGAGTCTCAACATTGTATTGAGCTTCAGTGCCACTTGCTATTATTGGAAACCTCTTCTTCAAAACGCCAAAAGCTCTTTCTATAGAATTTCGTAATGAGGAGTGTCTTAGGTTAAATAATTCTTTTGCATTTTGTGGAGGATGACAAGAATACTCCTTGAGATGATATCTAGTACTCCTATAAGGAGTGAGAAATCCAGACTTCAACATATAGCCAGCATCAGTCAAATAGTATTTTCCTAAATATAAAGACAAGACTCAAGATTAGTGTCTAACACTTATATTGATTAAAAAAAATTAAATTCTTGAATGTGGAGTTCTACCTGGAGGAACTCTAATATTATCTTCCCTATGTAAAGCATCTTCTAGTACTCTCGAATCTGAAGCAGATCCTTCCCACCCAGGCAAAATATAAGTAAACTTTAGATCAAAAGTGGAAGCGGCTAACACATTCATTGTTGGGTAACCTTTCCTACCCCTATATCTAGGCACTTCTTCGATTGAAACTTTCACCCTAACATGTGTTCCATCAAGAGCACCTATACAGTCCTATATCATATAAAGCTAAAATTAAAATTTGAGATAGAAAAATGTAATACATGAGCAATAAGATTTGAAAACTGACTTTACCTTAAAATAAGGATAAAACCTTCCCCTACTATTCAAGACTTCTTGTGGAATTGTTCTTCCATCTGGTTGTACAAGAAATCGATCCTCAAGAGTAATGATTGCTCTGAGAACTTGATGAAAATGCCTACTAATTGTCTCACCAGAGCGACGAAAAAAAAATGAAATAGTGCGATTTCTGACATTATATGACAAAATGTGAAGAAATTTCATCACTTGCTCCTCAACACAACTATATTTGGTATCTCTAAGGAGTCCGGCTGCTCTTAGTATGTTGACTAGATGACCAAATGCATTAGGCCCCATACGCAAAATATCACGAGACCTCTCATCGGTTTGTATTCTCCTCATGAGCTCTTTTCTCACTTCCTCCCTTTCTATTCTTGGTGATGGGATTGCCCTTTCAACCCAAGTAGTATATATGTGAAGCAAAGTTACTAACCAGCCGACATATGCGACTATGGCAGCAACACAATTTCTCTCAATTTCTCTCATCGTTTATATATTTAGACACTGTTTGAAGTTAAAAACATATCAGTTCCCTATAATGAATGTGAAATTTCTGCTCATTAGCACTTATATCTTCTATATCAATAGGCATTTCAAAATACTATGTCCAAATAACATAATTCTTTCAAAGCTGAGAAGAGAACTATAAAGAATATTCAAGTAACCATTTAATCTGAATACCCCATTCACACTGTCATATATACCAAGAAAGTTTCTTGTTCCTATCTTAATTAGGCATGTAAAGTAAAAGATAAACTTTTAACATGAATCATGCCAAATATTGATATGTATCCCCAAAGTGGGAATTTCCCATCTAAAAATTTCTCCATATACCAAATCTTATGAAAGAACGTGAAGCCAAATATTATCTGAACTATCATCATGCATATATATCCAATTAAATTGAATCGAAAAGAACAAAGAGAAGAAAAGGAAGGAACACAAAGTTTCCTCATCAATCAAACAATTATAAATATCCAAACGCTGCACTAGCTAGGATAGTTATCATCTTGAATAGACTTTACTACAATAACACTTCACGCCTTAATATTTGCTTTCTTGCAGTTCTGGTCTCATAAATCTTCCATCCAAAGGTAATTAAAGATAATTCAACCAAAACATGAAGAAAATTGCAAGAAGGAAGAAGGATACCTTCTCAGAGACAACTCCACTTGCTATTGTGTAAAGACAACAGAAAAGTAAACCAGGAAAAGGCAGTAGCACTATCCAACGACCTCAAAAATGTTATTTATTCTCCATTTATAAATTCATTGTAGATATATAATAAAAAAATATTATCAGAATTGAAAAAATTGATAGATTCATTGCAGATTTTATGCCTACAATAAATATGTAATATAAGTATAAATAACATTTTTTTAGTAACTCTAATGGCTAAGAATGCATTTAAAAATTGTAGCATTTTTTAAAATTATATATATATATATATATATATATATATATATATATATATGTATGTATGTATATTATTTTGGCTTCAATAAATAGTAAAAAGAAACCATAGATTATTTATCATGGCACTTGTATGAAAACACAATTGGAAAAAAAAGATTTTTCATACACCCAAAAGAAAAAATAATAAAGATAAAGAGAGCAACAAAAAACACAAGAAAGAAGTTACAAACCCAAGAGAAAAAGATATACAAAGAATAAATAAGAGTCCCATTTATCCTTGGTGCACAGTAAAAAATTTCACCGATGTTAACCAATGTTGATTCATTGCATGAGTAAAATATTTTTTGAATTGAAAAACTTGTGTAGGCCCCGAAAATCTCTATGTCACTTTTCTAATAGTGTGGAGGAAAACCTTCAACCTTCCCCCCTTCAGCCTATGTGTCTACGTGCTTCAAAAAATGGGTCAGACTCATTACATTGCTTAACAAGTTCTGCTTAAGAAAAACCTTCAACCTTCCTCCCTTCAGCCATAAATTGTGTTTTACAATGATTTAATACAGTCTCTCAAGGATCTAAATAATAAGCACCGCTGATGTGAGGTCATGAGCAGCACAAGCCATGATTCCCTAATGCACATACAGCACCTAACTCAACACTGGAAGTAGACTAAGCATTGCCTATAGAATGCAGTAACATTGTAGCAACAAGCTAGACTTTAAAATGAGGGAACTACAGAAAAGGGAAAAAGATACCTGGAGCCAACAGCACATACTAAGATATGATCAAGGAGTGTTATACCACTTTTTGATCCAGTCACACTTAGCATATTGGCCCTGTTTGTATTATTGCTCAGCTAAGTAGTCTAAGATCTAACTTCAAGTAGGTAATAATATTGGATGATCAATAAACAGAAGTTCCAAGAGCAAAGCGAGAAAAAATCAGGAATAACAGCATAATCAAACATTAACATTATTCAAATAGCACCTAATAAAACAATTGTGAATAAATTCCCTGTAGGTTTCATCTCAATTTCAAGACAATTTTCAGGCACACAAAATGCACTGCAATATAAGCAGCAGATCTAATAGTCTAGACGACATTAAAAAAACTCATTATTTAAGAAAAGCATGTAAAGAGCAACATGATATGATTAACTGATAATCTACTTCCTTAACCAGTAACATAACCAAAAGAACAATTCAATAGATGGAATAATTCTCACTAGCCCCAGGCCAAAAGTTTTTATAGATAGCCCTGGCAATTGGAAGAATAGCAACAAGGACAATCTGAAGCTGGTCTAAGCTACTTGTTCTGTTTTGGAAAATCTGCCTCTCTAAGCCACACTTCAACATTAGTGCCATGAGCAGAATCACCTTGACAACGCACAGTTCCCATGCTACCTACTAATGCTAAGCGTTTTCCCAGAGCTATCTGATCCTCAACTTTCAACCCAGTGGATACATTCTCACCCAAAAAATTCACAGAAAACCCAGTAGCAGTTTTACTTCTATTCCAAGTTGCAGCTAAGATTTAAGACTTGCACACAACAAATCAACTAATATTCTACAATTAAAGGGTGTAGGGATTGGATAGGGATAATATCAATAATTAGGAGGAGATAAAATCAAGCAGAGAAAATGAAAGATTCAATGCTATAAGAAACGGATATGGCATCGCAAATAAACAAATAATAATGTATCATTGAGAAAATGCCAAAGAAAATCCATAGGCATGTAGATAAATGTATCAGATTGAATAAAAAGGATATCAAATTTCTAGTTCTACAAAAACAAGAACTAGATTCATAACAATACAAAAATAATAACAACACAGAAAAAGAAAATTCAGAGAGCAATCAACAAGACAATTGAAAATCGAAGAGAGAGAGAGAGAGAGAGAGAGAGAGAGAGAGAGGGAGATTGGGCTTAAACCTTGGATCTTCAATCTTCGATCTTCAATCTCTCGAACCCTAGATGTGAGCGTGTGAGAGGGCAAAGAGAAGAGCGTATTTTACGATCTTCAATCCATCGATCTGATGAAAGGAGAGGCAGAGTTATTTTTGGAATTTGAAAAAATTGCAAGGGTAAAATAGTCTTTTTGGAAGTTTAAAAATCTAAATCATTTCATTTCCCCACAAATCCTTTAAAAAACGAGGGGATTTATGAAAACACATTCATCAATTCCGTGGGATTTGAAAATCAATTCCTTTCCATTTTGTTTTAAATTTCAAACACTAGATTTGATTTTTAAATCAAATCATTTCCCATCTTAATGGATTCCAAACACACCGTAAATCTATATATCAAAAATTAAGAAGATAAACCACCACTAGCCATTCAAATCAGAAAATCAAGATAAGAATTGGAATCCTACCTCCAATTGATGTAGAAACTAGCTAGAATTGAGCTCTTGGTGGAAGAAGTGGATGAGGCTTGAAGTTTTGACGAAGATGAAGTGAAAATGGGAGAAGGAAGAGTGAGGAATGGCTAGTTGAAGAGGGAGCTCGAAAATGGATAAGGAGAAAAGGAGAAAAAGGTGAAGATATTTGGTGGTTGCTTGCTTGTGATTGGTGGATCCAAGTTGATCATGAAATCTGGTTTACCTCTTCTCATCAAGGGCTGTCTAGGCGCCACTTGAGGGGGTATTTGGCTAAATCCTAGCCGTTGATTCTAGGGTACTCATAGAAAAATTCTACTGGTCCGGTTTCAACAGTTTAAAATACCGAAATCTTACCGATTTCCCTTAAATTGGTAAACTGGCTTAAAAATTTTCTGTGGGATTTTCTATGCTCCTAATCTAATTCTATCAAGCCTAATCCGTCTAAATCACACTTAATTAGCTCTAGGTAAATGTTTAATCAAGTTCTTATTAAACTCACTTATTCGATAAAACCGAACAACTCAGTTGTTAACGATAAAATTTTTCGGATGTTACAGTGCCACTTAGGTGGGGGAATGGTGGCTGAATTTTAGCCACTCTTTCTAGGGTTTCTAGTGTAGAATTCTATTGATCTGGTTCAGGTGGTTTAAACTACCGAATCTCTGTCGATTTCCTGCAAATCGGCAAAACGATTTTGAAGAATATTGCAAGGTTTTTATATGTTTCTATTCTAATTATCTCTAATCTAACATCTAATTAACTCTTGATCAACCTTTAATTAATTTCTAATCAAGCTTAAAGATTCAATAAAATCGAATAAATCGATTAACAGTGTAAATTAAACGTTTTGCAAGTTGAGGGCCTTTCTAGTTTTTGTTGTTTATGGCTAATGGCATTTTCGTAATTATGGGTAAGTCTAGGGGCATCCCATGTCATTTCACATATGGATACCTCCGTGGCTCAATCGGCCGAGGTATAGGTTTCTACGTTTTCACTACGCGATTCTGCTTCATTTAAAACCTTATTCTGCTAATCCAATTGATATAAGGACCTAAAGGTCATTTTTTAAAAAACTCAGGGGCAAGATTGTAAATAATATTTAAGGGCCTAAAGGTCATTTTTTTAAAAGTTCAGGGGCAAGGTTCTAAATAATAAAAGTTTGCCCAAAGACATTTTCATTATTTTCTATAACGTTATATTGGGATGTTACAGAAGTTGTTATGCATTTGTGCCCTGAGATAAAACTTGGTTGTGGTATTGGGTTTTTCCATGAATGAGATGGAATAATGACACGAGATGTTGTGAAAAAAGGGATAGATCCCTAATAATATAAAAGCACCCATGATGAAGATGATGAGGAGGAAGTAGTTGAAGATGAAGACGACTATTATGAGGATGTTAAGGAAGAAAATGAAGATTGATATGATGATGATGATGATAGAGGGTTTCTTCTTGATGAACTGTGCAAAGGCATCATGAATGAAGGAATAGCTACTAAGTTTACTAAGAAGCACACAAGATTTGTATAATCTTAGTGCTCTCATATTTTATGTACCTTGCTTATACGAGCTTAGGAAGGCAAAATGGGGATCTTGTCATGGCTGTGGGTCTTATCACAAGGGAAAAAGCTTGTTGGTGACGACTTGGAAAGCAAGCAACCATAAGGAGCTCAACAAATAAAGGCCAAATCCTAATTAATTAGTTAGATTATTTCTAAATTGGAGATTACTTGGAGAGCAAGCAATTATGTGAGGGTGCTTTATATCTGGAGCAAATCAAATTTGATTGGCTAATTTGATTCTGATTGGAGTGCAACAAATTAGAAGCTGATCTAAATTGATTGATTGGATTTAGTTTAGATTTAGTTGATTGATTTCTGATCCATATCCTTAAAGGATCATATCAGAATTGTTAGGAGTGAATCTTGTTATTTAGGATTAGATCTTTTTAATTTTAGTTTCAAATCAAATCTTTTATATAGGATTAAATAATTTCTATTTTTATCAATTTTAGAATTTATATATAAATAGGCAACTTGTCCTATAGACAATTCATAGTTTATCATAGTTTTTACTATCAATACGATTGTAACCTTTTCCTCATTTTGGTTTTGTATGATGCAAAATCCTCTATCCTTGTGCTTTAAGTGAGGTGAGTGATTTGCTTTACTTGTTGCAACAAGAAGTTGAAGAAATGTAATATTCGATCAATTTCATGGACTTTTATCCCTATTATTTAAGTTTTCAAGAGTGGATTCCTTAGGGTTTTAGTAGAGAAGGTCTTTATCCTAAATCGTGTTTCTATCAAAATGCATGTTTCTATCAAAATGCATGCCCTGGGTTTCTGGATCTTTATATCTACGGAGTTCCTTATCATTTGGTATTCAGAGCAAGGTCTAGATAAATTCCTATTTATCTTTTTTTTTGTGTCTCTGTGTGTCTTGTCAATCTAGTTTGCGTGTTTCTTTCCGGTTCTTATTGTAGTTGTTTTTCTCTGTTTCATATTTTAGGTTCTTCTGTTTGTGTTTCAATTCAATTAAAAAAAATAAAAAGAGAGTGCAAAATTTTCTTCCCTTTTAATCTCGGTTGCCAAGGACAGGTTCTTTGAATGTTTAGTAAGAAAAATTATTTCCTTTGGTCTAGGTTGCTAAGGACAAATTCCTTAGAGATCTAGCAGGAAAACCCCTTTCTAGTGACCTAAGTAGCTAAGAACAAGTTTATCAGAGGTCTAGTAAGAAACCTTATATTTGTTATCCTTTGTGTCGATTTTAATTTCAGCTATTAATTTTACTTCTCCTTTTTTTTTATCATTTGATAATAGTTATAGGTTGTAGATAAATTCCTATTTGTCTACATTATTGAGTCTAGTTTCCTTGTGAGTCAAGTAATGCCTTTTTTGTGTTTTGAGTCTCGTTTCCTTATTTGTTTCATCCACATTGTCTACATTTTGAGGTATATTCAATTCAAAAAAGAAAGAGAAAAAAAAAAGAAAAGAAGCAAAAAATAAATGAAAGAAAAAAAAGCAAAAAATAAAAGAAAAAAAGAGCAAACAAAAAAAGGAGAAAGTGTTAATGATGTCCTTTTTTTTTTTTTTTTAGGTTCTTAGATCGCATCATGAATGCTGGATATGGCTCTGAAGTTATAGTGGCAAGATTCAAGGACAAATCTCTTTAAAGAGGGGGAGAATGATACGAGCTTAGGATGGCAAAATGGGGATCTTCTTATGGTCGTGGATCCTATCACAAGGGAAAGAGTGTAACATCCGCGAATTCCGACTTCCGATCCCCATTATTGATGACATTTCCGATTTCCGAGTTTCCTTACACTTGGCCTCCGACCTCAACACTAGCTTCGACTTCCGATTTCGTTTCAAGGCTTGCAAGGGACTTCTTCCGACTTCCGACCTAAGGCATGCAGCTTACGCTCTCCGATTTAATGGATGGAGCTTACGAATTCCGACCTTGTAAGCGTGGATAAATTTTGACCTTCTCGGTATGAATTCCGACTTCCAATTTCGCGAGATGAAATGAGAGTGACTGATGCTTCCAACTTACGAGTTCGTTGTCGACTTCAGCATTCTTTACGACTTCCGATCTTATCGATCAAAGAGTAAAATGTTCGATTTCCGACTTCGTCTCTAAGGCTCAGATGAACTGAAAGTATTAGAATTCGACATTATGATTCACAATGCGAGATCCGATCTTGAGTTCAATATTAGAAGCTCTCACTTCTATATCTTTTCGAAGTTAGGGATAGAAAGTTCATGATCTACGACTCAGGCCTTAAGTGCTTGGCTTCTCACCAGGCTCTACTTTTACGTTTCAATTAGACTGGATGTTTTCTGAGTTCCGACTTCATATACAGGAAGTTCACGAGGTACGACTTTATGTAGAGTACGAGTTAGATTTTGTTTCGAATATGCTAGAAACTCCTACCACTTGAGCGACGTGGAGAGTGATTCTACCACACAAAGAGGGCAACCAATCACAATCTTCCAAGTTAACTCCCACTCATGCCTATATAACACACTATCCTCCTTTGAATCAGACCATTATTCACGTTGCTTTTCCTCTTCTCCATCAGCTCTCTTTTCTCTTTCTCACACATCCAAGACTTAAGCAAAGTTCCAGCCTTGTTTATCCAAATTTCAAGAGCTTGGCACCAAAACACTTAAATCAAAGGTAGGGGTTTTAAATTTCTTGCATCAAATCCATGCACTTGGCTGGCTGGACTGAATTAGTTTCACCTTAATTGATGTGTGAATTGAATAATTATGCTTGGATTAATAGAAGATTTTGAGTTAGAAGTAGAATTAGAAGAAGAAAACTAAGAGGATTAAATCGGTGGAGGTGCTGTCTTGGTGGAGAGTCCACGGCAGACCATATGGCGGAGCGTACGGCGCCGCCTACGATCGGTCAAATTCGATGAACCTATTTTTAAATGAAACTAGACATCTAGGGCTTTCCATAGACATATCATATAAGGGTTTTGGATCAGAATTGAGGAAGATATGAATTTCTGAATCTCGACCTAGGGTTTTAACTCTGGCTCTGGGCAGATTGGGTTATTTAGGGTAGAACTCGACCTATACTACATGAAACTGAGTGAAACCAACTTTGTTGGAAAGCTTACACATAGGAGAACAACATCCAGAGAAATCCCGAGTTTGTTATCCACTCAGTTATTCCCAGTGATTTGAAGAAGTTACCCTATGTCCAAACCAGGCCAACACAGGACAGTTCAGGAAGGCTAAGTTTCGGGGCTTGTAACTCGAGCCCTACTAAGGCAAATGAAATGGGACTTTTTGTATATGAAAGTTTGTCCTATTAGCTTTAATACGAGACCAATTTCGTCTGATTTGAGTGAGTTTTCGATTTTTGGTAAATTTCTACTTCTTGTTGCCTGATTCTGGCCAGCTAATGGGCAGGCCGAGATAAAGTTTAGATATCTTGAGTTATAGATACCGAAATTAGATAGGACCAAAGAGGTTAGAAAATAGACACACAACCCTGTAACATACTCAAATTTGAGGTCCAAATGAGCTAAAATGAAATTGTGGCATGAATTACAAGAACCGGGTTGGTTGTATATGCTGAGGCAGAATTTCTGTCTTAATGAATTTGATATGAATTGGAGTTTCATGTTGGAGTATACATGTGAATTTGTGCTTCTTGTGATGTATTGATGTATTGATTGGCTGGCACTATTCATGGGGAAGCGGACACGTTCCGTTATGCTTTGCCAAGTTTCGGTAGAACCCATGAACAAGTTATGAATTTCATATGAAAGTATATACATTCTTAAGAAAGTCATGAAAGTCGTGAAAAGAAGCATGTCATTATGCAAGTTCCATACTACTTGGGCCAGCCCCGGATAGAAAGTTAATGGGAATAGATCGGTGGAAAGGTCGGGAAAGTAAACCCGGCATTTACGTATAGGAACGAGCTCGATCACGATAAGCGGACTATTACCCAGGAGTCTAAAATGGCCAAGAACTCCCAGGGGACCAAGAGAGATGGAAAAATGATAGAAAGTAATGAAAGAGTTTATGAAAGAAAGTTCAAGAATGAGTTTACATGATTACATGAGTGCATAAATCCATGGAATAGTTGCATCGGGATGTTTACAATTATGCATTACAGCGCTTCGCTATTGATTGATTTATTCCATTTACCCTACTGTGCACTAGTATTAGTATTTATTACGTTTCTTATGCCAATTAAAGTAAAATTGAACCTTACCTCGGACTGCACATGTTTTTAAACTCATGAAAATGGACTTTAGTTTGAACACGTATTTTAATAATTAAGTAAAATCCGAGGTAACTGAGAATGTATGTGATGTCAGTCCCAGTGCAATCAACCCTACTGAGAATTTTCCTGAAATTCTCACCCCGTCTTGTGTATTCCGCATCATTCTCAGATTCAGACGATGGACTCCACAGCCACCCTTTTTATTGAGATCCCTGCGCCGGTTCCACCATGACCTGGAGTTGGACTCTCTGTACATAGCCGGTTCGTGTAACTTTCGTTTGTACTTATTTAGCGACAGAACTTTGATGTTCCTTTGCACCATCCCTATTCGACCCTGCTACCCCTTATATTGCCATCCCTCTACATATGGCGACCAAGCATCCTCGCTTCCTCCTGCACCAAGAAGACCCGCCGACCGCCCCGAGTCACCACCACAGCAGCCCGAGCGTCCTCTCGAGTTCCGAGAGTGACCCCTGCGAGGCCACAGGCTCGTCGCCTCTTCCTCCTCGGGACCTAGCGCGGACTATACTCCGGCCGAGCCTGGCATGGCTAACGGCTACCGACTGAGTAGTTTAGCGGCGGGGATGTTATGCAACATGACCCTCTTTTGGATGACATGTAGCTTTGGGTCATGGGTTTGACTGTAGAATTAGCAAGAGATTATGAAATGTCCTATGAGGACCATAGGGTAGGTGATAGATGAGGCAGTATGGTCTTTTGATACACTAGCCCATGTATGTGTTTTACTTTGAACCTTTGTACATAAACTAAATCAGCGTCTTCTGATATATATATATACATATGTTTACACGCATGCAGTGACCTTATTGTACCATACTTATTTGATGATAGTCTATTCGGTTCATTTTGTTGATATTTCGTTTATTTTGTTTGTAATATAACAGCACGCCGTCTCGTCAATAGAGACGAGTTAAGGAGAACTTAAAGACAAGAAAGGTAAGTAAAGTATCAATACGGTAACACAACCCGACTAGTTTCATGCTATGACTTAAGCATAACATAAAATTAGTAGGGTGTTACATTATTGGTATCAGAGCGATTCGTCTAGCTAAGGCCTGAGGATTGGACTGACTATGCTTCGCGCATATTCTGTACTTTAGTTGATAATGTGCACGAGATCTTACCTGTATGGTGGAGATATAGTTGTGCATATATATGAAGTGCCTGACCGTGTGGGCTGATAATTACTAGCACATTAAACTTAGTATTGAGCCCGATCAACTCAATAACTTTTGTTTTGTGTGTTCGAACTTAATGGCTTCCTAAGGCGAGGAAGACCACGTGCGTAACTCGCTCCGAAAACCCGACCGACGTGATGGCCACAATGCGGAAATGGCTCAAGCAATGCGGGAACAAGCGCGCCGCTCACCAAATGATGGAGCGGCTTGGCGGCGACTGCAGCAGCTGTGAGGGAAACCCCGAGGTCCGAGGAAACCTGGACCGCCTCGGGTTCGCAGAGTTTAGGAAGGCAAATCCGCCAAGTTTCAGAGGGCATATGACCGGATAAAGCCGACGAGTGGATCAAAGCCATGGAGAAGATTTTCTCCGTCTTGGATTGCTCGGATCACCGAAAGTGACTTTTGCCACTTACACGCTTGAAGGCGGCGAAGTTACGGTGGAACGGCGTGCGAAGGTTGTTCGAGGAATCTCAGAGGCAGCGATCCTGGACAATGTTCAAGGATGTATTTTACGAAGTACTTCCCGCTTGATTCGAAATGCCAAGGAACTCGAGTTCATGCATTTGCGTCAAGGAAATCGGACAAGATTCGAATATATTGCCCGATTTGAGGAGCTATGTAAATTCTCCACAATCTATCGAGAGGAACCCGGATGAAGCCTGGAAGTGCATCAAATTTGAAGGTGGGTTGCGAGAGGGCGTTCTCACCGCTATCAGGCCGATGGAGATTAGGGATTTCCCTACATTAGTGAACAAATGCCGACTTGTGGAGGATTGCCACTCGAAGTTAGCTGCAGCTAGGGCATTTGGTGGTAATTTCAAGAGAGGCTAGCCGCAGGCCTAAGATTCAAGCACAATGTACAACAACAATGAGATTTCCAAGAGGCAACAAAGGCAACCAGCCTCAAAGGCCTTTTTCAAATTCAACTTGCACAAAATGCGGCAAGAATCATGGCGGCCGGCAGTGCTTGGCAGGCCACAATGTCTGGTATGGATGTGGCAAGCCAGGCCACAAAATTTCACGAGTGTCCACCCAGGAACTCAACACGGCCGCCTCGACCCCAGCGACAAGGACGGGTCTTTACTATGAATGCGGAGGAAGCCGATAAGTCAGAAGGATTGATTCAAGGCAATTGTGATGTGAATGGTGAGACTCTAACTGTACTCTATGATTCGGGTGCCTCACATTCATTTATTTCTCATGATTGTGTAGCTGCCTTGCAATTGCCAATTTCTGAATTACCTTATGATCTGTTGGTTTCTACTCCTACCAATGGGCCTGTTAGGACTAGTCAAGTGTGCATCAATGTTCCTCTTCGAATTGAGGGTAGGACCTTTGCCGCTAATTTGATTTGCCTCCCTCTATCTGGTCTCGACGTAATTCTGGGCATGGATTGGCTTTACGCCAATCATGTTGTACTCAATTGCTCGATAAGGCGGTGGTACTTCCTCTGTCTTTCTTTCAGAATCCCAAACCGCAATACTCTTCTATCGGAACTCTTTCAGGCCAAAGGATCAAGGGTATATCCTCTTGTCAACTAATGCGGTAGAAGCTGAGCAGGAACTAGAGAAGATTCCAATTGTCAGGGAATACCCGGATGTTTTCCCGAGAGGATATTCTGAATTCCCTCGAGAGAGAAATTGAGTTTACCATCGAGTTGGTTAAAAGTGCGGGACCAATATCTATAGCTCCATATCGAATGTCACCTATGGAGTTAGCGATATTAAAAAGACAGATCGAAGAGCTTTTAGAAAAGGGATTCATACGACCAAGTGCGTCGCCATGGGGAGCTCCGGTCTTGTTGGTCAAGAAGAAGGATGGAAGCACGCGCTTATGCGTGGATTATAGGCAGTTGAACAAAGTGACGATTAAGAACAAGTATCCATTGCCGAGGATTGATGATCTCATGGACCAACTACTGGTGCAACGGTATTCTCCAAGATCGACTTGCGTTAGGATATCACCAAATCGGAGTTCGGGAACAAGATATCCCTAAGACAGCCTTTCGAACTCGTTACGGACACTACGAATATACCGTAATGTCGTTTGGGCTGACGAATGCACCAGCGATATTCATGGATTACATGAATCGAATATTCGCCCATATCTAGACAAATTTGTAGTGGTCTTCATCGATGATATACTTGTCTACTCAAAGGCGGAACAAGAGCATGTGGAACACTTGCGGCTAGTTACGCAAATTTTAAGAGGAAGGAAGCTCTATGCCAAGTTATCCAAATGTGAATTTTGGATGAAAGAGGTGAAATTTCTCGCCACGTAGTGTCATCTGGAGGAATCTCTGTCGACCCAAGCAAAGTAGAAGCGGTTCTAAACCGGGAGAGGCCAACTACAATCTCTCGGTTAGAAGTTTCCTGGGCTTAGCTGGATATTATAGGCGATTCGTTAAGGATTTTTCTCGAATAGCCTTGCCCTTGACCAAGCTAACTGTAAAGAATGTCCCTTCGAGTGGACACCTGAGTGCGAGCGAGTTTTCGAGATTTAAAGAGAAGGTTGACCACGACGCCAATACTAGCCTTACCAGACCCTCAAGGACCATTTGAGGTCTATTGCGATGCTTCCCAACAAGGGTTAGGATGTGTGTTGATGCGGTGGAAGGGTGGTCGCGTATGCCTCCAGGCAATTAAAGCCACATGAAAGGAATTACCCGACCCATGATCTTGAGTTAGCGGCGGTAGTGTTTGCTTTGAAAATATGGAGACATCACTGTATGGAGTAAAGTTCGAGGTCTTTTACGATCATAAGAGTTTGAAGTACCTTTTTGATCAGAAAGAATTGAATATGAGGCAACGGAGATGGATGGAACTCCTTAAAGACTACGAGTTTGAATTGAAATACCACCCAGGCAAGGCGAACATCGTAGCAGATCGTTGAGCAGAAAATCATTGACTGTCGCGTGGATGATGATTAAAGAGACGGAACTTATTGAAAGTTTCGGAATCTTAATTTGGGAATTCTTATAACTCCCAAGACTCTTCACTACACCAAATTCAGATAACCAGTAGTTTCAAGGACCAGATTCGGCAAACTCAGCAGCAAGATGCTAATTTTCAACATACACTCGATCTCGTGCGATCAGGGAAACTAGCAGGCTTTGCCCAAGATAGAGAGGGCATCTGGCGGTGCCATGACAGAGTATGTGTTCCTGAAAGGGACGATCTCGGAAAGAGAATCTTAGAAGAAGCTCATAGAGGCGAGTTTACCGTACATCCTGGCATAACTAAAATGTATCAAGACCTCAAGGAGATGTTTTGGTGGCCAGGCATGAAGTCAGATGTAGCAAACTTTGTTGGCAAATGCTTGATTTGTCAAAAGGTAAAGCGAGCATCGAAGCCTTACGGGATGCTACAACCCTTGGAAGTCCCCGAGTGGAAGTGGAAAGCATTTCCATGGATTTTGTGATGGGATTGCCAAGAACACCAACAGGATACGATGCCATATGGGTCATCGTGGATAGATTGACCAAGTCGGCCCACTTTCTACCCATCCGAGCAAATTATCCGTTGGAAAAATTGGCACAACTGTATATTCAAGAGATTATCGGTCGCATGGGACCCCTTCAACCATTATCTCCGATCGAGACCCAAGGTTTACTTCAAGGTTTTGGGGAGCCTTACAAAAGGCATTCGGTGCTAAGTTATGCCTAAGCATCGCATACCACCCGCAGACGGACGGCCAAACAGAAAGGACAATTCAAACCTTGGAGGATATGTTACGAGCCTATATACTCGAGCAACGCGGGAATTGGGATCGATATTTACCATTGGCTGAATTCGCATACAACAATAGCTATCACACTAGCATTGGCATGGCTCCTTACGAAGCATTGTACGGACGGAAGTGCCAGTCTCCCCTGTGCTGGTATGAAGCAGGGGAATCAGCTCTACTAGGGCCCGATTTAGTCGAGCAGACTACCGAGCAGATCAAGAAAATACGGAGCAAGATGCTTGTCGCTCAGAGTCGCCAGAAGAGTTACGCGGATACCAGGAGGAAACCTCTGGAATTTCAAGAAGGAGACCATGTATTTCTGAAGGTTACTCCTACAACAGGGATTGGTAAAGCTATCAAAGTCAGAAAGCTAAATCCTCGTTTTATTGGTCCCTTCCAAATCTTAAAGCGAATCGGGTCAGTGGCGTACCGAGTCGCTTTACCTCCCCATTTATCAAACCTCCATGATGTTTTTCATGTCTCCCAACTCAGAAGGTATCAACCTGACCCTACGCACTCCCTTGAACCCGAATCGATAAAGTTGAAGGAAGACCTGACCTTCCATGTTCAACCAGTACGGATTGTGGACAGAAGCAGCAGACAACTCCGAAATAAATCTGTACAGCTAGTGAAAGTGGCGTGGGGAAGAGAAGGTGCTGAAGACTATACTTGGGAACTGGAATCGGACATGAGGAAAGAGTATCCTGAACTATTCTCCAGCACTAAATTTTGAGGACAAAATTTTTTTAGGGGGGTGGTATTGTAACATCCGCGAATTCCGACTTCCGATCCCCATTATTGATGACATTTCCGATTTCCGAGTTTCCTTACACTTGGCCTCCGACCTCAACACTAGCTTCGACTTCCGATTTCGTTTCAAGGCTTGCAAGGGACTTCTTCCGACTTCCGACCTAAGGCATGCAGCTTACGCTCTCCGATTTAATGGATGGAGCTTACGAATTCCGACCTTGTAAGCGTGGATAAATTTTGACCTTCTCGGTATGAATTCTGACTTCCAATTTCGCGAGATGAAATGAGAGTGACTGATGCTTCCAACTTACGAGTTCGTTGTCGACTTGACATTCTTTACGACTTAGATCTTATCGATCAAAGAGTAAAATGTCCGATTTCCGACTCCGTCTCTAAGGCAGAGATGAACTGAAAGTATTCAATTCGACATTATGATTCACAACGGGTGCGAGATCCGATCTTGAGTTCAATATTAGGAGCTCTCACTTCTATATCTTTTCGAGTTCCGGGATAGAAAGTTCATGATCTACGTGCTCCGACCTTAAGTGCTTGGCTTCTCACCAGGCTCTACTTTACGTTTCAATTACACTCGATGTTTTCTGTGTTCCGTCTTCATATACAGCAAGTTCACGAGGTACGACTTTATGTAGAGTACGAGTTAGATTTTGTTTCGAATATGCTAGAAACTCCTACCACTTGAGCGACGTGGAGAGTGATTCTACCACACAAAGAGGGCAACCAATCACAATCTTCCAAGTTAACTCCCACTCATGCCTATATAACACACTATCCTCCTTTGAATCAGACCATTATTCACGTTGCTTTTCCTCTTCTCCATCAGCTCTCTTTTCTCTTTCTCACACATCCAAGACTTAAGCAAAGTTCCACCTTGTTTATCCAAATTTCAAGAGCTCAGCACCAAAACACTTAAATCAAAGGTAGGGGTTTTAAATTTCTTGCATCAAATCCATGCACTTGGCTGGCTGGACTGAATTAGTTTCACCTTAATTGATGTGTGAATTGAATAATTATGCTTGGATTAATAGAAGATTTTGAGTTAGAAGTAGAATTAGAAGAAGAAAACTAAGAGGATTAAATGGCTGGAGGTGCTGTCTTGGTGGAGAGTCCACGGCAGACCATATGGCGGAGCGTGCAGCGCCGCCTACGATCGGTCAAATTCGATGAACCTATTTTTAAATGAAACTAGACATCTAGGGCTTTCCATAGACATATCATATAAGGGTTTTGGATCAGAATTGAGGAAGATATGAATTTCTGAATCTCGACCTAGGGTTTTAACTCTGGCTCTGGGCAGATTGGGTTATTTAGGGTAGAACTCGACCTATACTACATGAAACTGAGTGAAACCAACTTTGTTGGAAAGCTTACACATAGGAGAACAACATCCAGAGAAATCCCGAGTTTGTTATCCACTCAGTTATTCCCAGTGATTTGAAGAAGTTACCCTATGTCCAAACCAGGCCAACACAGGACAGTTCAGGAAGGCTAAGTTTCGGGGCTTGTAACTCGAGCCCTACTAAGGCAAATGAAATGGGACTTTTTGTATATGAAAGTTTGTCCTATTAGCTTTAATACGAGACCAATTTCGTCTGATTTGAGTGAGTTTTCGATTTTTGGTAAATTTCTACTTCTTGTTGCCTGATTCTGGCCAGCTAATGGGCAGGCCGAGATAAAGTTTAGATATCTTGAGTTATAGATACCGAAATTAGATAGGACCAAAGAGGTTAGAAAATAGACACACAACCCTGTAACATACTCAAATTTGAGGTCCAAATGAGCTAAAATGAAATTGTGGCATGAATTACAAGAACCGGGTTGGTTGTATATGCTGAGGCAGAATTTCTGTCTTAATGAATTTGATATGAATTGGAGTTTCATGTTGGAGTATACATGTGAATTTGTGCTTCTTGTGATGTATTGATGTATTGATTGGCTGGCACTATTCATGGGGAAGCGGACACGTTCCGTTATGCTGCCGAAGTTTCGGTAGAACCCATGAACAAGTTATGAATTTCATATGAAAGTATATACATTCTTAAGAAAGTCATGAAAGTCGTGAAAAGAAGCATGTCATTATGCAAGTTCCATACTACTTGGGCCAGCCCCTGATAGAAAGTTAATGGGAATAGATCGGTGGAAAGGTCGGGGAAAGTAAACCTGGCATTTACGTATAGGAACGAGCTCGATCGATAGCGGACTATTACCCAGGAGTCTAAAATGGCCAAGAACTCCTGGGGACCAAGAGAGATGGAAAAATGATAGAAAGTAATGAAAGAGTTTATGAAAGAAAGTTCAAGAATGAGTTTACATGATTACATGAGTGCATAAATCCATGGAATAGTTGCATCAGGATGTTTACAATTATGCATTACAAGCGCCATCGCTATTCATTGATTTATTCCATTTATCCTACGTGCACTAGTATTAGTACTTATTTCGTTTCTTATGCCAATTAAAGTAAAATTGAACCTTACCTCGGACCAGACATGTTTTTAAACTCATGAAAATGGACTTTAGTTTGAACACGTATTTTAATAATTAAGTAAAATCCGAGGTGGCGAGAATGTATGTGATGTCACCCCAGTAATCGAACCCTACCGAGAATTTTCTGAAATTCTCACCCGTCTTGTGTATTCGCATCATTCTCAGATTCGCACGATGGACTCCACACCACCCTTTTATTGAGATCCTCGCACTTCGGTTCCACCATGACCTGGAGTTGGACACTCTGTACATAGCCGGTTCGTGTAACTTTCGTTTGTACTTATTTAGCGACAGAACTTTGATGTTCCTTTGCACCATCCCCTATTCGACCCTGCTACCCCTTATATTGCCATCCCTCTACATATGGCGCAGCATCCTGCTCCTCTGCACCGCAGCACCACGACCACGCCCCGAGTCACCACCACGAGGCCCCGACGTCCCTCGAGTTCCGAGAGTGACCCTCTCGAGGCCACAGGCTCGTCGCCTCTTCCTCCTCGGGACCTAGCGGACTATACTCCGCCGAGCCTGGCATGGCTAACGGCCACGACTGAGTAGTTTAGCGGCAGGGATGTTGTGCAACATGACCTCTTTTGGACAAAGATGTAGCTTTGGGTCATGGGTTTGACTGTAGAATTAGCAGTAGATTATGAAATGTCCTATGAGGACCATAGGGTAGGCTGATAGATGAGGGCAGTATGGTCTTTTGATACACTAGCCCATGTATGTGTTTTACTTTGAACCTTTGTACATAAACTAAAACAGCGTCTTCTGATATATATATATACATATGTTTACACGCATGCAGTGACCTTATTGTACCATACTTATTTGATGATAGTCTATTCGGTTCATTTTGTTGATATTTCGTTTATTTTGTTTGTAATATAACAAGACTGCCTCGTCAATAGAGACGAGTTAAGGAGAACTTAAAGACAAGAAAGGTAAGTAAAGTATCAATACGGTAACACAACCCGACTAGTTTCATGCTATGACTTAAGCATAACATAAAATTAGTAGGGTGTTACAAAGAGTTTGTCGATGATGGCTTGGAAAGCAAGCAACCATGAAAAGCTCAACAAATAAAGACCAAGTCTTAATTAATTAGTTAGATTATTTTTGAATTGGAGATTACTTGGAGAGCAAGCAATTATGTGAGGGTGCTACATATTTGGAGCAAATCATATTTGATTGGCTAATTTGCTTCTAATTGGAGTGCAACAAATCATAACCTAAGCTAAATTGATTGATTGGATTTAGTTAGATTTTGTTGATTGATTTAAATCTGATCCATATCCTTAAAGAATAAAATCAAAATTATTAGGAGTGAATCTTGTTATTTAGAATTAGATCTTTTTAATTTCAGTTTCAAACCAAATCTTTTACATTGGATTAAATAATTTCCATTTTATCAATTTTATGATTTATGTATAAATAGGAAACTTCACCTATGGACAATTTGTTATACCCTAATAAAACCATACTACACTTAAGTCATATTATGGCATTTTATTAGTTGTTACTTGTGCTCGTGGAAAACTAAATTTCACTTGAAATTAAGTTACGCGGAAAATACAATAAGATTTTTTTTCTTGAAATAAATACATCGTCACTTCGCAGTATTTTGGAAAGTAAAACCTCGAGCGAGAAGATAGATATAAAAGAGCGTGTCGCAAGAGAGTCCGAAACACAATATCATAAAATATGAGAAAGATAAATAAATAATAATTCACGAATACATTGCATTACATAGCTAATCATTACATCCATATGGGTTCAAAATATATATATATATATATATATATATATATATATATATATATATCAACATTACATCAAAGGAGGCTCATGGTCATGCCATGACTCAAATACTAAATACAAACTTAAATTGACATCATTCATCACAAAAAGAAATGTATGAAGATGCAGAGCTACGGCAAGTATAAGTCCAAATCAGCATTGTCTGGCATCCCACGTCATACATCCGTTCACGGTGTGGGGGATCCATGCTCTACTCCACTGGATGCGCCAACGGATTCTAGTGACGATACGGAAAAATAACGAGAGTGAGAAATAAGATTTCTCAATAGGACTCAAACCTGACACTAAAGTGTCATCATCATCGTCCCAGCCATTTCGATTTTATAAATGAAAAGAGTGAGCATGCATAAGATCCAATTCTTAGATTTTCGAAAACATAGCCATTCAAAGCGGATTCAATTTTAATATGTCCTCTGATCATTTATATCATAACAAGTATAGGAATAACTATAATTACATAAAATATGTATGACTGTGCTATAAGCTTCTCTTAACTTCTTTCCTTCAAGGGTTTGGATCGAAATCCCTTTTTTTTTTTTAACTTGATTTTATTTTAAGTCTTTTTCTTTTCACTCACTAAACATAAGTGGTAATGAGCTCATATCGTGGCCATCGCCACCATAAATTTTCGGTACTTACATTAGCTGGGTCATGCCATGCCTCGTGTAAGCCCTATCCCCTATACTCACACTAGCTGGGTCGATGCCATGCCTCATATGAGTCGTGGGTGAGGGGAGCTTACTTTGGATCACCTTCCCTTTTGAACGACTATACCCTTAGTTCATGCTCTTCTAATTAAAGCTTATGACGCAAAATTATTCTAATTTTTTTCCACATTTAGGCGTTACGTATTGCCGTCCCCAAATGTGATTCCTTTATTGCATATCATTAAGCATCATATCATCAATATATCATATTCATATCATCATCATTCATTATCATATTGTCATCATATCATTATCATCCTTATTATCATCATATCATTATCATAATCATCATCATCATTATCATATCATTGTCATCATATTGAAATATAGAGGCATACATATCACACAAAGTCTTATGAGCTCAACTTAGTAAATTTGGGACAAGCTTTTAATTGAGGTTGCCCCTTGTATAAATTCTTTTATTAGGCATGTGATCAATTTCATCTATTATCCTTTTTGAAACTTTTAAGTTAAATTATGAAGTTTTACCATATCTTAAATTGAGGGTCTAACATCTTTAAGCTTATTTCTCATTAACCTTTAAATTGAACCATACCTAGTTTTACTTTTATAGTGAGGTAATAATTTCAAAAATTCACCATAATTTCATCTTTTATAATCATGACTTGAATTTTGGTATGATTATAGTTCTCTGAGTCTATTTTTAAAGAAAAGAAACCCCACTCAAAAATTTATTTTGTAACTTGAGATATGCATATTTTATTCTGACTGCTTAGCTTTTAAGTTTATTCTCGGTATAGTAATTTTTAAACATTACTGCGAGCTCCTCACAAGGAATCTTCCAAAAATGTTATGGGGATGTTCTTCTATGTCTTAGCTTTCTAACAAACTTGGTTCCACTCAAAATGTTCTGTGCAACTTGAGTTATTAAGATTTTGTTACATACTGCCCGAATAAAAACACATCTGGGGACAACATATTTTGAAAATTCATATCTCTCTCGTTTTAAGGCCAAATGTAACACCCTACTAATTTTATGTTATGCTTAAGTCATAGCATGAAACTAGTCGGGTTGTGTTACCGTGTTGATACTTTACTTACCTTTCTTGTCTTTAAGTTCTCCTTAACTCGTCTCTATTGACGAGACGGCGTGCTGTTATATTACAAACAAAATAAACGAAATATCAACAAAATGAACCGAATAGACTATCATCAAATAAGTATGGTACAATAAGGTCACTGCATGCGTGTAAACATATGTATATATATATATCAGAAGACGCTGTTTTTAGTTTATGTACAAAGGTTCAAAGTAAAACACATACATGGGCTAGTGTATCAAAAGACCATATCGCCTCATCTATCGGCCTACCCTATGGTCCTCATACGACATTTCATAATCTTCTGCTAATTCTACAGTCAAACCCATGTCCCAAAGCTACATGCTGTCCTAAAGAGGGTCATCTTTGTACAACATTCCCTGCCGCTAAACTACTCCGTCAGGTAGCCGTTAGCCATGCCAGGCTCGGCCGGAGTATAGTCCGCGCTAGGTCCCGAGGAGGAAGAGGGCGACGAGCCTGGGGCCTCAGAGGGGTCACTCGAACTCGAGAGGGACGTCGGGGCTGCTCGTGGTGGTGACTCGGGAGCGAGGTCGGCGGTCTGCGCGGTGCAGGAGGAGCAGGATGCGGTGCGCCATATGTAGAGGGATGGCAATATAAGGGGGTAGCAGGTCGAATAGGGGATGGTGCAAAGGAACATCAAAGTTCCTGACGCTAAATAAGTACAAACGAAAGTTACACGAACCGGCTATGTACAGAGAGTCCAACTCCAGGTCATGGTGGAACCGAAGTGCAGGGATCTCAATAAAAAGCGTGGTGTGGAGTCCATCGCTTTGAATCTGAGAATGATGCGGAATACACAAGACGGGGTGAGAATTTCAGAAAATTCTCGGTAGGGTTCGATTACACTGGACCGACATCACATACATTCTCGCTACCTCGGTTTTACTTAATTATTAAAATACGTGTTCAAACTAAAGTCCATTTTCATGAGTTTAAAAACATGTCCGGTCCGAGGTAAGGTTCAATTTTACTTTAATTGGCATAAGAAACGAAATAAGTACTAATACTAGTGCACGAAGGATAAATGGAATAAATCAATGAATAGCGATAGCGCTTGTAACAGACAATTGTAAACATCCTGATGCAACTATTCCATGGATTTATGCATTCATGTAATCATGTAAACTCATTCTTGAACTTTCTTTCATAAACTCTTTCATTACTTTCTATCATTTTTCCATCTCTCTTGGTCCCCTGGGAGTTCTTGGCCATTTTAGACTCCTGGGTAATAGTCGCTTATCGATCGAGCTCGTTCCTATACTGAAATGCCGGGTTTACTTTCCCGACCTTTCCACCGATCTATTCCCATTAACTTTCTATCCGGGCTGGCCCAAGTAGTATGGAACTTGCATAATGACATGCTTCTTTTCACGACTTTCATGACTTTCTTAAGAATGTATATACATTCATATGAAATTCATAACTTGTTCATGGGTTCTACGAAACTTCGCAGCATAACGGAACGTGTCCGCTTCCCCATGAATAGTGCCAGCCAATCAATACATCAATATATCACAAGAAGCACAAATTCACATGTATACTCCAACATGAAACTCCAATTCATATCAAATTCATTAAGACAGAAATTCTGCCTCAGCATATACAACCAACCCGGTTCTTGTAATTCATGCCACAATTTCATTTTAGCTCATTTGGACCTCAAATTTGAGTATGTTACAGGGTTGTGTGTCTATTTTCTAACCTCTTTGGTCCCATCTAATTTCGGTATCTATAACTCAAGATATCTAAACTTTATCTCGGCCTGCCCATTAGCTGGCCAGAATCAGGCAACAAAAAGTAGAAATTTACCAAAAATCGAAAACTCACTCAAATCAGACGAAATTGGTCTCGTATTAAAGCTAATAGGACAAACTTTCATATACAAAAAGTCCCATTTCATTTGCCTTAGTAGGGCTCGAGTTACAAGCCCCGAAACTTAGCCTTCCTGAACTGTCCTGTGTTGGCCTGGTTTGGACATAGGGTAACTTCTTCAAATCACTGGGAATAACTGAGTGGATAACAAACTCGGGATTTCTCTGGATGTTGTTCTCCTATGTGTAAGCTTTCCAACAAAGTTGGTTTCACTCAGTTTCATGTAGTATAGGTCGAGTTCTACCCTAAATAACCCAATCTGCCCAGAGCCAGAGTTAAAACCCTAGGTCGAGATTCAGAAATTCATATCTTCCTCAATTCTGATCCAAAACCCTTATATGATATGTCTATGGAAAGCCCTAGATGTCTAGTTTCATTTAAAAATAGGTTCATCGAATTTGACCGATCGTAGGCGGCGCCGTACGCTCCGCCATATGGTCTGCCGTGGACTCTCCACCAAGACAGCACCTCCAGCCATTTAATCCTCTTAGTTTTCTTCTTCTAATTCTACTTCTAACTCAAAATCTTCTATTAATCCAAGCATAATTATTCAATTCACACATCAATTAAGGTGAAACTAATTCAGTCCAGCCAGCCAAGTGCATGGATTTGATGCAAGAAATTTAAAACCCCTACCTTTGATTTAAGTGTTTTGGTGCTGAGCTCTTGAAATTTGGATAAACAAGGCTGGAACTTTGCTTAAGTCTTGGATGTGTGAGCAAGAGAAAAGAGAGCTGATGGAGAAGAGGAAAAGCAACGTGAATAATGGTCTGATTCAAAGGAGGATAGTGTGTTATATAGGCATGAGTGGGAGTTAACTTGGAAGATTGTGATTGGTTGCCCTCTTTGTGTGGTAGAATCACTCTCCACGCCGCTCAAGTGGTAGGAGTTTCTAGCATATTCGAAACAAAATCGAACTCGCATTCTACATAAAGTCGCACTCGTGACCTTCCTGTATATGAAGTGGGAACTCAGAAAACATCCAGTCTAATTGAAACGTAAAAGTGGAGCCTGGTGAGAAGCCAAGCACTTAAGGTCGGAGCTCGTAAATCATGAACTTTCTATCCCTAACTTCGAAAAGATATAGAAGTGAGAGCTTCTAATATTGAACTCAAGATCGGATCTCGTACTCGCTAGAATCATAATGTCGGAATTCGAATACTTTCAGTTCATCTGAGCCTTAGAGACGAAGTCGGAAATCGAACATTTTACTCTTTGATCGATAAGATCGGAAGTCGTAAAGAATGCTGAAGTCGACAACGAACTCGTAAGTTGGAAGCATCAGTCACTCTCATTTCATCTCGCGAAATTGGAAGTCGGAATTCATACCGAGAAGGTCAAAATTTATCCACGCTTACAAGGTCGGAAATCGTCAGCTCCATCCATTAAATCGGAGAGCGTAAGCTGCATGCCTTAGGTCGGAAATCGGAAGAAGTCCCTTGCAAGCCTTGAAACGAAGTCGGAAGTCGAAGCTAGTGTTGAGGTCGGAGGCCAAGTGTAAGGAAACTCGGAAATCGGAAATGTCATCAATAATGGGGATCGGAAGTCGGAATTCGCGGATGTTACACCAAATTTCATGTATTTTATATGTATAAAAAGCTATATGAGTCTATTTTCATTGATAATTAGTTTCGTTCCATTTGGAGTTATATTGAAAGAGTTATTAGTCATGCCATATAGACTGCTAAAATTTTCTAGCTTCAACAGTTTTGATTTCAATAAGTTTTTTTGTAAAAATATTAAGTCTTTTCTCCAACTGACCACTTTCCTCTTCCAAACCACTTTTATACTTTGAGATCTTGATGAAAAATCAATATTTTGAGTTCTAAAAAGTTTGGTTCAAAATAAGAATAAATGCACAACAAGTCATTTTCCAAGTAAAGAGCAAAAATCACAAACAACTTCTTTTAATGAAAGCATGGCCATGAGGCCTTTAGAGTAAGTTCTAAAACCACCTAGCTATGGAGAGCTTAGGAGTTCTAGAGTTTGAAAATATAGAAGAAAGAGGGGTTAGAGTCACAACCAAAGAGAGCTCCTTAAAGAGTTTGGAGTGTGGAGAAAGTTGAAGAGAGCCTCCCTCCTTGAAAGCTTGGAAATGGAGCTTGTGTATGGGTTGTCTTGTTTCTCCAAAGCTGAAAAATGGTGGTCCTTGAAGGGATTGTGAGGGTGGTGATTGAAATGAGGTAGGAAGTAGTAAGGAGATTGGAAGAAGAACAAAGAGAGTTGGATAAATGAGAGGGTGGGGATGAGACTTGGAGAGAGGAGAGAGCTTTATGTCTTGAGAGAGGAAATGAAAAATGAAATGAGGGGGAGAGAGATGGGGCTGATTGGCACAAAAAGGGGAGGGGGAAGAGTGATATGATATTGCTTCTTATAACAAGCAAGAGAGTGGAGAAAACCTTGGAGCAAAAGAGGGAGTTGTGTTTCCTTTGAGTCTTGGCATTTGGACAAAGACCATTTAGTGTTTTTCAGTTGGTTAGAGGTGTGACCACTCTTGGGATTGGCTTGATTGAAGAAGATCACTCCAAGTGGCATAATCCTTAAGGAGGAAGGTACTTCTCTTGTCTTGACTAAAGAGATACTAGTAACATAGACCCTTGATTTAAGTGTGCATGATGAGAAGGCAAATGGATGGTTGGATTTTGCTCTTGTCCTTGGCCAAAATTTGGTGCATCAATTAGGAGAAATTTTTAAATATTCAAAGCTAGAATTACATAAGTTGTTAATCAATTTGATTAGTTAAATTGCTCTTTAACCGATATCGGTTATTTACACTTTTAAGACTTTTTCCTCTAAAAGAATTGCTCTTTTGAATTATGTAATTAGGGTATAAGAATTAATCTATCAATCAATTAAGGTAAAACAATTGTCTTGTACTTAATTAATAAGATTAGATTAGCTTAATTATATTTCTAAATTACAAATTATTAAGGTTCGAATAATTAGGTTTTAATTAAAATGTTTAGTATGTGATGATTCAATTATTGACTTGACTCAATTTACTAAGCTTTTGCTCATCGAGATTAGCCGATTAGTCCTCAATTAATCGTTAACCTCTCTAATTAGCTAGGATCACTGAGCTAATTAACTTAGACAAAATTGGGGATGTTATACTCTCCCCTCCTAAAAAAGAATTTTGCCCTCAAAATTCGTTACCCGTAAACAGGTTGGTGGCAGGCATGTCCTTGATGCAGTTCTTTGCAAAATGCCCAGGTTGTCCATATTTGAGGCAGACATTTTGTCTAGCATAGAAAATCCCTTTGTATTGTCTCCCACACTATGGGCATGTTGGATTCATTGCAGGCTTCGTGGGCTGGTTGGTGGGTCTTGGAGGGTTAGCGGAGGGCTCTTGTGGCTGGTTGCCCTTAGATCCTTCACCGTGGTATGTAACATCTCCATATAATGTAATAGAAAGTAATAAAAATAAACTTTTGTTATTCACAATCTTGCCCCTGAACTTTTTAAAAAATGACCTTTAGGTCCTTATATATTATTTACAGCCTTGCCCCTGAACATTTTAGAAAATGACATTTAGGTTTCTATATCAACAGGATTAGTAAAATAAGGTTTTAAATGAAGCAGAATTGTGTAGCGAAAATGTAGAAACCTAAAACTCAGTTGATTGAGCCACGGAGGTATCCATATGTGAAATGATGTGGGATGCCCCTAGACTTACCTATAATTACGAAAATGCCATTAGCCATAAACAACAACAACTAGAAAGGCCCTCAACTTGCAAAACATTTAATTTACACTGTTAATCGATTTATTTGATTTTAATGAATCTTTAAGCTTGATTAGAAATTAATTAAAGGTTGATCAAGAGTTAATTAGATGTTAGATTAGAGATAATTAGAATAGGAACATATAAAACTTCACAAATTTCTTCAAAATCATTTTATCGATTTGAAGGAAATCGGTAAGATTACGGTATTTTAAACTGTCGGAACCGAGCCGATAGAATTTCAACTCACAAATCCTACTTTAAGTGGCTGAGAACTCAGCCACTTAACCCCTAAAAGTGGCGCAAATAAGGCCATAAGAAAGGGGAGTGATGGCTGAAATATAACCGCAAAAATCTTAGCCAATCACAACTCACACTTCCAACTACCTCTTTGTATTTGAATCAGATTTTTTCTTTCTTTCTTCACCCAATTTTCAAGCTCCCTCTTCCAGCAGCCTTCCTCTCCTCTTTTCTTCGTCCTCTTCATCTCCTTCTTCCACTTTCAGCCTCCCTCAAGCTTCTTGCATCCATATCCTTCACTAGAACTCAAGACTAGATAGTTGTTACATCAAAATAAAGGTAAGATTCCAATTCTTGTCTTGATTTTCTGATTATGGGTGACTGTTGGTGATTTTATTTACTCAATTCTTGATGAGATGATTGAATGATTATGATGTTATTTGGTTGGTTTGTTGGCTGTTGGTGTTAAATTCATTTAGGAGGTAAGAAAAGGTGAAAGGATGAAGATGTGAGAAGCTGGAAACCTAGAATCCCTCAGCAGTCCATACGGCGGAGTGCACGGCTTTACCTACAGCCAATTAAATTTGATGAAACTATTTTTAAATGAAACTAGACATCTAGGGCTTTCCATACATATATCATATAAGGCTTTTGGATTAGTATTGAGAGAGTTATGAATTTGTGAATTTCAACCTAGGTTTTTGACTTTGATTCTTGGCAGACTAGGTTGTTTAGGATAGAACACGCCCTATACTACTTGGAAATGGCTGAAACTAACTTTGTTAGAAATCTTACACATAGAAGAATGTCCCATAAAAATTTTAGAGTTAGATAAGGTCCCAGTTGCTCCCAATGATCCAAGAAAATTTCCCTATGTCCAAACCGGGCCAGAACAGGGCAGTTTAGGAAGGTCAGAATTCGGGGCTTGTAACTCGAGCCCTACTAGGTCAAATGAAATGAAACTTTTTGTAAATGAAACTTTACCCTATAAGCTTTAATATGAGTCCAATTTCGTATAATTTGAGTTATTTTTCGATTTTTAGTGGATTTTTACTTTTATTTGCCTGATTCTGGCTAGCCATTGGGTAGGCCGGGAAAAAACCTAAATATCTTGAGTTATAAATATCAAAATTAGATGGGACCAAAGAGGTTAGAAACTAGACACATAACACTTTAACATATCCAAAATTGAGGTCCGAATGAGTTAAATAGAAATTATGGCTTGATTTAGAAGAACCAGGTTGGTTGACTATGCTGAGGCAGAAACTTTGCCTTAATGAGATTATTGTTATTATGAGTTCCATGTTGAAATATGTATGCAATATTGTGACCTTTATGATAAATTGATGTTTTGGTGTGCTGGCACTATTCACGGGGAAGCGAACTTGACCCGTTATGCTGCCAAAATTTTGGCAGAAATATGTGAATTATATGAATGTGATAAACATTTATGTGTTATACTCATAAGATTCATATATGCAAGGATAATTTAAGCATAATATGAATATATTGAATGTGGGTCCCTTCACCTGGAGGCAGTTACGAGATCCCTCCTAGTGAAGGCAGTTAAATAAGATAAGATATGAATCCCTTCACTTGGAGGCAATTGCACTTTAAATCCCTCCTTGTGAAGGCAGCTACCCTCTACCTTGGAGGCACGTGGTCAGAAGAGATCCCTCAATTAGAGGCACGTGACCAAAATGAGATCCCTCCAAGACTAGAGGCACATGAATCCCCTTGTGGATGAGTCAGTGTGACGATGGTCACGAGTCGAGCTGACGAGCTTGCTCCAAGGCCAGGCTATCCAAGGGCAGTAAAGGCTAAAGACTAAAGACTCAAGACTAAAGATTAAGCATATGCAAGCACCCTGCTCACATGAGGTATGGCATCGACCTAACTAGTGTGAGTATAGGGGCTAGGACTTACGTGAGGCATGGCATGACCCAGCTAATGTAAGTACCGAATGAAGGTTCCATATTCCTAAGGAATGTGACATGGCGATCACGCTCTGATGGAGTATGACATGGCGATCATACTTTGGAATGTAGCATGTAAAGATTTTATGATGAAAAGGAAAGAAAAGAAAGAAAAGTAAACTTTATGTATATGTATGAATTTAAGTACAAGTAAAGTTATGTGCAGATGTTATGTCCCCAGTATATTGATGCTATTGTATTTTATTATGTTTCATCTACTATTCCTAATATAATTCATGAAATTTGTTTCGTATGGGCTTTCCCAAATTGCCAAGTGTGTGAGTAAAATGAACTTTGCTTCGGACATTATATTTTCGAACTTTAAAATTGAACAGTTTGTATAACATGTTCATCCTTTTCATAATAAACCGAAGCAAACTGGAGATGACAACGATGACACAGCTCATGTTAGTTTAATAAATCCTACTGAGAATTTATAATTCTCACTCCTATGTTTATTTCCGTGTTATCTCCAGATAGTTCAGGAGTTTCAATGAAGGTCCTCCGAGGCAGAGTTGACTAGTAAGATTAAAGGTGGCCGAAGGTTGCTACCAGACAAGGTCCGATTAAGTGACAGTAACAACTCCTAGGTGAGGTATTATGACTTAAGCATAGTACCGTACTCGGGAGGGTGTTACATGGTAGGGCTTCTTTTGTAGTGGCTGCTTTGGGTGTTGCCCTTGAGACGCTTGTCTCCTCTTATGGGCCTTCGATCTCTGGATCGCCAACTTTCGATTACATTCTTCTACTACACGACTTTTATTAACAAGTGCCGCATAGTTTCTTATCTTCAATGGGGCCACTAATGCCAGAATGTCGGCCCGCAATCCTCCCTCATACTTCATGCATTTCCAATGCTCATCTGGGTTTCGCTGATACAGTATAGAAAACTTACATAGCTCCTCAAACTTTGCTGTGTATTCAGCAATGCTCATACCTCCTTGGTAGAGTCTCAAGAACTCCATCTTCTTTGCTTTCTTTACGGACATCGGGAAGTACTTCTCATAAAAAGCCACCTTGAAGGCATCCCATGTGATCACCCTCTGATCACTTTCCATCAAGTTTTTTGCTCCTTTCCACCAGAATTCGGCATCTGCCTTCAACATGTAAGTGGCAAAGGCCACCTTTTGGGTCTTTGAGCAAGCTAGCACGGAGTAGATCTTCTCAATCTCTTCGATCTACTCGTTGGCTCCGTCAGGGTTGAAAGCCCCCTTGAAACTAGGCGGGTTCACCTTATGAAACTCCGAGAACTTTTGATATTCGGCATCAACTCCATTTCCTCCAGCAGACCCTTCAGATCTTCGGTTCAGCTGGTCCATCATATGCTCAGCGGCTGTAGCTTGAGCTTGCATTGCGTTTGCCATCTATTGGAAAGTTCTCATGAACTCGGCGAGGTTCGCGCTGTCGCTGTTCTCGTTCGAGATACGCCTGCAAGTTGCCATTAGTTCCTGAACACACCATACAAAGATATTGAGTTGATCAGGCCCAATATTAAGTGTCATGACCCTGACTAGGCCATGACCGGCGCTTAGAGAGCACGCTCCCTAGCAAGTCTTACACAAAGAGATTTCACAAAATTTGGGCAGAGTTTCCTCTATATTTAGGACTTGTCCCAAATAAGAATACTTATCCTGCATATCAACAAACACACATTTCCATCGGGGATCCAGGCATTCTCAGAATGCACCCCTCAGCATGCAACACATATGTAATCAGAATTAATCATCCAAATCATATTTGCATATTCCAGTTCAATTTATAATCAAATCCAACATAGATAAACAATTTCTAAACATAACTTAACACACCAGCACGGGCCGAACCCTACCTGTGGTACTATGGAGCTACAACTAAGATTACAAATGGACAGAATACAATTCAAGGCCCTTACTATAAAGGGCTCACCCCGCTAAGGATCTAATGACGCTAAGCTGGAGGATCGGCTCCTAAATCTAAACCTGCATCTGAAAAGAATACAATAGCCACGGGGTGAGTTTGAGAAACTTAGTGAGAGACAGGATACTTTTGAACCTCATGAGTCAATGTATACACATACATAAAACGATGTCATTCAGATACAGAAAATAGTGAAAATATCTAACAGGATAAACAGGCAGGATTCACACTTAGGTGGCAGTTCTTTCGTGTGAATCCCGAAATTAGGCACGCACCCCCCTCTTGGAAAGGCTGTGAAATACAGGCACGCACCACCCTATGTGCATGGCCGTGAAATATCCATCACGCACTACCCTCTTGGGTGGCCATGTAATACCATAGTCCAAGGTGCACCAAGGCTAACGTCTATTGCAATTAGCAAACAGATCCTGTTATAGACTTTCCTATTCTTCCATATTCATAATTTTCATAACACATTCGAATTTCATTCATCATTGACTCATGAGTAGCATTTCTTAAAATAAATAAACAATTGTAAATTTAAAACAGGATAAATTCAAAAGTATGCTATCTACTCACATATCACCGGTTACAGAAAATTCTTAAGTCTCTGGATCCACAAGGTTGGAGAGGAGTTCCTTGGGAATGTCTAACATCACAACAGGACACTTGCATCAATTTGGGATCACTAATATTCTCCACAATATAAGTTCTCAAATCTTAAAATCCTAGGGTTCCAAGAATTTCTCTAAAGATCGAAGGAATTTTAATTGCTTGAAAAAGGAATGAATAACGTATAAAAATTACCTCTAGAATTGGAATAAGGAGAAGACGAGTGGAGGTAAGCTCCCCACTTCAAATCCACCCAAGCAAGAACGAAGAGGGAGGAATAATTTGTAGGGATGATTGTGTTTAATGAAATAAATCTGTGTTGTTATTGTTGATTTAGTTGGAAATGGTGGAATGGAGTTGGTAGATGTAAGGGATAGTGGAAGAAAGAATTCTAGAGAGAAGGGAGAGAGTTTGGGGTTTAGAGAGAGTAGAAAAATTGGAAAATGAGGGCATGAGACGCATCTCGGTAAATATATTGGCCTGTGGTAATTGATTACCACGGGCTGGTAATTGATTACCACGAACAAATGGCTAGTAATCGATTACCAATTCATGGTAATCGATTACCATGAATCCAGAACTGGTAGTCGATTACCATATCTGGTAATCGATTACGACGCAAAAATTTTTACCCTGTGGTCATACAGAGAGCCCTATAATCGATTACCAGTCACACGGTAATCGATTACAACATCCCAAAACATGGTTCCTTGATTCCAAAAGACATCCAACACTCAAGATCATCACATACCAACTAAATTTCATCATAAGCGGATTAAACACATCGATCAAAGACGATTAACACAGAAAAACTTGAAACTACACCAAGCATAAGCATGGCAGCAAATAAAGGCAATCTCACATGACGATCATGCATTCTAAGTCCTACATCCCATTATACAGACAGGATTCACAGCACAACTTAACATAGCATATGTAGAGTTATGTTTGGAAGCATAGTCAGTCCAACCTAAGGCTTTAACAGGATGAACTGCTCTGACACCATAATGTAACATCCTAATAAACCCATACTATGCTTAAGTCGTATTACGGCATTTTATTAGTTGTTACTTATGCTCGTTGAAAACTAAACTTCACTTGAAATTAAGTTACGTAGAAAATACAATAAGATTTTTTTTTTTGAAATAAATACGTCGTCACTTCGCAATGTTTTGGAAAGTAAAACCTTGAGCGAGAAGATAGATATAAAAGAGCGTGTCGCGAGAGAGTCCGAAACACAATATCATAAAATATGAGAAAGGTAAATAAATAATAATTCACAAATACATTACATTACATAGCTAATCATTACATCCATATGGGTTCATAATATATATATACATACATATATATATCAGCATTACATCGAAGGAGGCTCATGGTCATGCCATGACCCAAATACTAAACACAAACTTAAATTGACATGGTTCATCACAAAAAGGAATGTATGGAGATGTAGAGCTATGGCAACTACAAGTCCAAATCAGCATTATCTGGCATCCCACATCATACATCCGCTCACAATGTAGGGGATCCATGCTCCACTCCACCGGATGCACCATCAGATTCTAGTGACGATACAGAAAAGTAACTAGAGCAAGAAATAAGATTTCTCAGTAGGACTCGAACTCGACACTAAAGTGTCATCATCATCATCCCAGCCACTTCAATTTTATAAATAAAAAGAGTAAGCAAGCATAAGGTCTAATTTTTAGATTTTCAAAAACATAGCCATCCGAAGCGGATTTAATTTTAACATATCCTCTGATCATTTATATCATAACAAGCATAGGAATGACTATAATTACATAAAACATGTATGGCTGTGCTGTAGGCTTCTCTTAACTTCTTTCCTTCAAGGGTTTGGACCAAAGTCCCTTTTCTTTTCTTTTCTTTTTTTTAACTTGACTTTATCTTAAGTCTTTTTCTTTTCACCCACTAAACATAAGTGGTAATGAGCTCATACTGTGGCTGTCGCCACCATAAATTTTTGGTACTTACACTAGCTGGGTCATGCCATGCCTTATGTAAGCCCTATCCCCTATACTAACACTAGCTGGGTCGATGTCATGCCTCATGTGAGTTGTGGATGAGGGGAGCTTATTTTGGGTCACCTTCCCTTTTGAAGGATCATACCCTTAGTTCATTCTCTTCTGATTAAAGCTTATGATGTAAAATTATTCTAATTCTTTTCCATATTTAGGCATCACATATCGCCGTCCCCAAATGTGATTCCTTTATTGCATATCATTAAGCATCATATCATCAACATATCATATTCATATCATCATCATATCATTATCATTCTTATCATTATCATATCATTGTTATCATATTGACACATGGAGGCATACATATCACACAAAGTCTTATGAACTCAGCTTAGTAAATTTGGTGCAAGCTTTTAATTGAGGTTGCCCCTTGTATAAATTATTTTATTAGGCATGGGGTCAATTTCATCTATTATCCTTTTTGAAACTTTTAAGTTAAATTATGAAGTTTTTTCATATCTTAAATTGAGTGTCTAATGTCTTTAAACTTATTTCTCATTAACCTTTAAATTGAACTATACCCAGTTTTACTTTTACAATGGGGCAGTAATTTCAAAAATTTACCATAATTTCATCTTTTATAATCATGACTTGAATTTTGGTATGATTATAGTTCTCTGAGTCCATTTTTAAGCAAAATAAACTCCACTTAAAAATTTATTTTGTAACTTAAGATATGCACATTTTATTCTGACTACTCAGCTTTTAAATTTATTCTCAGTACAGTGATTTTTAAACATTACTACGAGCTCCTTACAACGAATCTGCCAAAACAGTTTTAGATGGATGTTCTTCTATGTTTGGGATTTCTAACAAACTTGGTCCCACTCAAAAATGTTCTGCATAACTTGAGTTATTAAGATTTTATTACATACTAGCTAAACAGAAACACATCTAGGGACAACACACTTTGAAAATTCATATCTCTCTCATTTTAAGGCCAAATTTCACGTATTTTATATGTATAAAAAACTATATGAGTCTATTTTCATTTAAAATTAGTTTTGTTCCATTTGGAGTTATATTAAAAGAGTTATTAGTTGTGCCATGCAGACTACCAGAATTTTCCAGCTTCAACAGTTTTGATTTCAATGAGTTTTCTTGTAAAAACATTAAGTCTTTTCTTCAAGTGACCACTTCCTTCTTCTAAACCACTTTTATACTTTGAGATCTTGATGAAAAATCAATATTTTGAGGTCTAAAAAGTTTGGTCCAAAATAAGAATAAATGCGTAACAAGTCATTTTTCAAGAAAAGAGCAAAAATCACAAACAACTTCTTTTAATGAAAACATGTCCATGAGACCTTTAGAGCAAGTTCTAAAACCACCTAGCTATGGAAAGCTTAGAAGTTCTAGAGCTTGAAAATATAGAAGAAAGAGGGATTAGAGTCACTACCAAAGAGAGCTCCTTGAAGAGTTTGGAGTGTGGAGAAAGTTGAAGAGAGCCTCCCTCCTTGAAAGCTTGGAAATGGAGCTTGTGTGTGGGTTGTCTTGTTTCTCCAAAGACCAAAAATGGTGGCCCTTGAAGGGATTCTGAGATTGGTGATGGAAATGAGGCAGGAAGTAGTAAGAAGGTTGGAAGAAGAACAAAGAGGGTTGGATGAACAAGACGGTAGGGATGAGACTTGGAGAGAGGAGAGAGCTTTGTGTCTTAAGAGAGAAAATGAAAAATGAAATGAGAGGGAGAGAGATGGGGCTGATTGGCACAAAAAGGGGAGGCGAAAGAGTGATATGATATTGCTTCTTACAACAAGCAAGAGAGTGGAGAAAACCTTGGAGCAAAAGAGGGAGTTGTGTTTCCTTTGAGTCTTGGCATTTGGACAAAGACCATTTAGTGTTTTTCAAGTAGTTAGAGGTGTGACCACTCTTGGGATTGGCTTGATTGAAGAAGATCACTCCAAGTGACATAATCCTTAAGGAGGAAGGTACTTCTCTTATCTTGACTAAAGAGATACTAGTAACATAGACCCTTGAGCTAAGAGTGCATGATGAGAAGGCAAATGTATGGTTAGATTTTGCTCTTGTCCTTGGCCAAAATTTGGTGCATTAATTAGGAGAAATTTTGAAATGTTCAAAGCTAGAATTACATAAGTTGTTAATCAATTTGATTAGTTAAATTGCTCTTTAACCGATTTCAGTTATTACCATTAAGACTTTTCCTCTAAAAGAATTGCTTTTATGAATTATGTAATTAGGGTGTAAGAATTAATCTTTCTCAATCGATTAAGTTAAAACAATTATCTTGTACTTAATTAATAAGATTGGATTAGCTTAATTATATTTCTTAGTTACAAATTAATGAGGTTTAAATAATTAGGTTTTAATTAAAATGTTTAGTACGTTATGATTCAATTATTGACTTGACTCAATTTACTAAGCTTTTGCTCATTGAGATTAGCCAATTAGTCCTCAGTTAATCGTTAATCTCTCTAATTAGTCAAGATCACTAAGCTAATTAGCTTAGACAAAATTGGGGATGTTACACAATTCATAGTTTATCATAGTTTTTATTATCAATACAATTTGAGGTTTTCCTCATTTTGGTTCTGTGTGATACAAAATCTTCTATCTTTGTGCTTCAAGTAAGGTGAGTGATCTGCTTTGCTTGTTGCATCAAGAAGCTAAAAGAATGTGATATTCAATCAGATTCTTGAACTTTTATCCTTGTTATTTAAGTTTTCAAGAGCAGGTTTCTTAGGAGTTTAGTAGAGAGGTCTTTATTCTAAATCTTGATTCTCTCAAAGTGTGTGCTTAGGATTTCTAGATCTTTATATCCATGGGGTTCCTCATCATTTGGTATTCAAAGTAAGGTATAAATAAATTCTTGTTTACCTTTTTTTTCTTTTGCATCTCTGTGTGTCTTGTCAGTCTAGTTTGCGTGTTTCTTTCTAGTTATTGTTGCATATATTTTTCTCTATTTTATGTTTTAGATTGTTTTGTTTGTGTTTATCTTCAGTGAAACAAAATAGCAAAATTTTCTTCCATATGATTTAGGTTGTCAAGGACAAGTTCTTTGAAGGTCTAGTAAGGAAAATTATTTCCTTTAATCTAGATTGCTAAGGACAGGTTCCTTAGAAGTCTAGTAGAAAAACCACTTTCCAGTGACCTAAGTTGCTAAGAACAAGTTTCTTAGAACATAAATAAGGAATAATTCTAACATGGTCATTGGTAATTAATGATTTTGATGGACATGTTATTATAAAACTGATCAAAGTTAATGAAATTACTTTTTTGGTCCATGTGTTTCATATTCTTCTTTTTCTCCTCTTCTACAATGCTCCTCATGTAACACCCTACTAATTTTATGTTATGCTTAAGCCATAGCATGAAACTAGTCAGGTCGTGTTACCATCTTGATACTTTATTTATCTTTCTTGTTTTTAATTTCTCTTTAAATCGTCTCTATTGACGAAACGGCGTACTGTTATATTAAAAGCGAAACGAATCGAACAAAATATCACCAAGATAAGTATAGTACAACAATGTTACTGCATACGTGTAAACATATATATATATATCAGAAGTCACTGTTTCAGTTTATGTACAAAGTTTTAAGGTAGAACACATACGGGGCTGGTGTATCAGGAAGATCATAATACCCTCATCTGCCAAAATACCCTATGGTCCTCAAAGGACATTTCGTAACCTACTGCTAACCCTATAGTCAAACCTATGACCCAAAGCTACATGCTGTCCAAAAAAGGGTCATGCTGTACAACATCCCCTGCCGCCAAGCTACTCCGTCAGGTAGCCGTTAGCCATGCCAGGCTCGGCCGGAGTATAGTCTGCGCTAGGTCCCGAGGAGGAAGAGGGCGACGAGCCGGTGGCCTCGGAGGGGTCACTCTCGGAACTCAGCGGGACGTCGGGGGCTGCCTGCGGTGGTGACTCAGGAGCAGGGTCAGCGGGTGCTGCGGGTGCAGGAGGAGCAGGATGCGGGTGCGCCATATGTAGAGGGATGGCAATATAAGGGGTAGCAGGATCGAAGAGGGGATGGTGTAAAGGAACATCAAAGTTCCTGTCGCTGAATAAGTACAAACGGAAGTTGCATGAACCAGCTATATACAAAGAGTCCAACTCCAGATCATGGTGGAACTGTAACGCAGGAATCTCAATAAAAAGGGTGGCTGTGGAGTCCATCGCCAGTGTCTGAGAATGATGCGGGAGACACAAAACGGGGTGAGAATTTCAAGAAAATTCTCAGTGAGGGTTGATTATCTTTGGGCCGACATCACATACATTCTCAGTTACCTCGGATTTTACTTAATTATTAAAATATGTGTTCAAACTAAAAAGTCCATTTTCATGAGTTTAAAAACATGTTTAGTCCGAGGCAAGGTTCAATTTTACTTTAATCGGCATAAGAAACAAAATAGATTACTAATACTGATACATAGAATGATGAACGAAATAAATAAATGAATAGCAGTGAGCAATTATAACAGACAATTGTAAACATCTTGATGTAACTATTCCATGTATTCATGCATTCATGTAATCATGTAGACTCATTCTTGAACTTTCTTTCATGGACTCTTTCATTACTTTCTATCATTTTCCATCTCTCTTGGTCCCCTAGGAGTTCTTGGCCATTTTAGACTCCTGGATAATAGTCTGCTTATCATGATCGAGCTCGTTCCTATATAGGAATGCCGGGTTTACTTTCCCCGATCTTCCCACCGATCTATTCCCATTAACTTTCTATCCGAGGCTGGCCCAAGTAGTATGGAACTTGCATAATAACATACTTCTTTTCATAACTTTCATGGCTTTCTTAAGAATGTATATGCATTCATATGTAATTCATAACTTGTACATGGGTTCTACCGAAACTTCGGCAGCATAACGGAACGTGTCCGCTTCCCCATGAATAGTGCCAGCCAATCAATACATCAATTTATCACAAGGAACACAAATTCACATTTATATTCCAACATAGAACTCAAATCCATATCAAATTCATTAAGGCAGAAATCCTGCCTCAGCATATTCAACCAACCCGGTTTTTGTAATTCATGCCACAATTTCATTTTAACTCATTTGGACCTCAAATTTGAGTATATTCCAGTATTGTGTGTCTATTTTCTAACCTCTTTCGTCCCATCTAATTTCGGTATCTATAACTCAAGATATCTAAACTTTATCTCGGCCTGCCCATTGGCTAGCCAGAATCAGGAAACTAAAAGTAGAAATTCACTAAAAATCAAAAACTCACTCAAATCAGACGAAATTGGTCTCATGTTAAAGCTACCAGAACAAAGTTTCATTTGGAAAAAGTCCCACTAAATTTGGCTTAATGGAGCTCGAGTTACAAGCCCCGAATTCGGACCTTCCTACACTACCCTGTTCTAGCCCGGTTTGGACATAGGGCGAATTGCGTGGAGAACTGAGAGCAATTTGGAACTTATTAAATTCTGAAATTTTTATGAGATATTTTTCTATGTGTAAGCTTTCTAACAAAGTTAGTTTCACTCTTTTTCATGTAGTATAGGTTGAGTTCTACCCTAAATAACCTAATCTGCTCAGAGCCAGAGTCAAAACCCTAGGTCGAGATTCAAAAATTCATATCTTCCTCAATTCTGATCCAAAATCCTTATATGATATGTCTATGGAAATCCCTAGATGTCTAGTTTCATCTAAAAATAGTTTCATCGGATTTGACCGATCGTAGACGGCGCCGTACGCTCCGCCATATGGACTGCCGTGGACTCTCCACCAAGACAGCACCCTCATCCATTTAATTCTCTTAGTTTTCTTCTTCTAATTCTACTTCTAACTCAAAATCTTCTATTAATCCAAGTATAATTATTTAATTCACACATAAATTAAGGTGAAAATGATTTAGCCCAGCCAGCCAAGTGCATGGATTTGATGCAAGAAATTAAAAACCCCTACCTTTGATTTAAGTGTTTTGTGCTGAGTTCTTGGAGATTGGATGAACAAGGCTGGAACTTAGCTTGAGTTTTGGGTGTGTGAGCAAGAGAGAAAGAGAGCTGAAGGAGAAGAGGAATGCAACATGAATAATGGTCTGAATCAAAGGAGGAGGGTGTGTTATATAAGCATAAGTGGGAGTTAACTTGGAAGGTTGTGATTGGCCTCTAAACATAAGGCCAAGTTTCAGCCAACCTTGCTCTCCACGTTGCCCTCTTTGTGTGGTAGAATCACTCTCCACGTCGCCTAAAGTGGGAGTAGTTCCTAGCATATTCTGGAAACGAAATCGGAACTCGTACGCTCTATAAAGTCGGACCTCGTGAACCTCCTGTATATGAAGTCGGAACTCAGAAAACATCCAGTCTAATTGAAACTTGAAAGCAGAGCCCGGTGTAAAGCCAAGCACTTAAGGTCGGAACTCGGGAATTATAAAATTTCTATCCTGTAACTCGAAAAGATATAGAAATGAGAGCTACTAATATTGGACTCAAAATCGGATCTCGTACCATTTGTGAATCATAATGTCGGAATTCGGAATATAGCCAGTTCATTTGAGCCTTAGGAACGAAGTCGGAAATCGAACATTTTGCTCTTTGATGCTAAGGTCGGAGATCGTAAATTGTGCTGAAGTCGAAGACGAACTTGTAAGTTGGAAGCATCAGTCACTTCATTTCAGCTCATGAAATCGGAAATCGGAATTCGTACTGAGGAGGTCAAAATTTATACATGCTTACACAAGGTCGGAAATCGTAAGGTACACATTAAGTCGTAAATCGTTGGTTGCATGCACAAGGTCGGAAATCGGAAGAAATCCCTTGTAAGCCTTGGAACTAAGTCGGAAGTCGAAGCTAATATTGAGATCGGAAGCTGAATCATGAGACAAACTCGGAAATCGTAAATCCTTGTCCGTCCAGTCTTGAAGATGAATCTGGAGGTTGTGAGTACTATGAACTCGGAAGTCGGAAGTCGTGGATGTTACACCTCACACTACCACCCCACACTGCCCCTATTGCCCATTCTAGTCCCTCAATCTATAACTCATGAGCCACCACCCTGATAAAGGAGCCATGACTGCTCTCTAGCTCTCCTTTTTCCTCGTGTAAGATGAATAGCAGTACTTGTATCCTTATCTTGCTCGTGGTCTAGTCCCACTTGCAATATCCAAGGCTTCTAGAAATTATTGAAATAGCAACCAATTTTGCAACTGAATTGAGCACGCTAATAGAAGTTAAGTGGTGAAAAGAATCGATCGCAAATTTTCATTTGCCACCGATTTTGCGACCTTGTTCAAGCTAGGAAAAAATAAATAGATGCAAACTATTAGTTGCAAAATCGGTTGCAATTTTTTTATTTGCAACCGAAATGGATATGGCAATATTTGCTCTTTTGGTGAAGCTAATCGGTGGCAAATTTTAAATTTGCAACTATATTTCGATTCCAAGAGTCATCTTGTTAAGTCAACGAATCAATCACAAATTTTTTATTTGCGAACAATTTTGCGATCAATCTGTTCAAAGTAGGAACAATAAATAGAAGCAAAAACTCAAACACAAAATCAGTTTCAATTTGTGACTGATCATGCACTCAACAAGTTGACTCTTGGAATGGAAAATCATTGTAAATTTAAAATTTTGTGACTAAAAAATCAGTCACAAATTTCTAATCTCTTTTCAACTTTAGGAGCCCTAACTTACCCATTCTTGAACATTTCACCACTTATTTGCGCTATTTTCTATCCCACAACACCTTACCCGCGTCATTCAATCTTTCCCTATGCCAGCCATCACGTCATTGGCTAAACAACCGCCGGCCTTCTCTGTGTCATGTAACATCCCCCATTTTCTTAAATGGAGTATAATAAAAACTTTGAATTATTTCTCTTAGGTAGTATGGGAATTTCTTAGGCAGTGGTTGGCAGCAAGTGTCACAGCCTGCTCTAAATTACAATTTTAAAATACTTAATTACACTAAATTTGAAGTATAGTGCAACCAAGGTCGTCTCCCAAGGATGTTGTTGCTATCTAGTTAAGTAACAAAGGGGTATGTGCAAACATGCAGTAAATAAGCTATAAAAGAAAATTAGATGAAAATAAAAACACTAGTTCAAAGAGTTTCTTTAGCATAAGGTGAATCAATCATTAACGCACAATATATCAAACACGTGGAGTGTGACTAATTTGAGCTATTAGAGAGACCTCTACTAACAACCTCCCAAGTCTACCTAGAGAACTCTAGGAATTTAACCAACACATAATTGATTAGATAATTGAGACCTCAACTCTAATTAACCTATGTTGATTTCTAGCCCCAAATGTATTAGCCTAGGTTTGAACCCAAACCCAATTCCTAATTCTTTAACTAATCAAGTTCATACCAATTGACCAATTAGTGTAACATCCCGATTTCCAATTTCGGCTTCGCCGTCAAGACTGATTCATTCCAATTTCCGACTTCATCTTTAGATTTCAATAGGATGACTATTTTCCGAGTTCCGAGTTCATATTTGACCAATTTCCGACTTAACCTTTGAAGTTCAGATAGAAGGAATTACTTACGAGTTCCGAATTAGTCTTGCTGGATTTTCCCGACTTCATGCCTTGTACGACGTCCGACTTCGTCCCAAGGTTTACAAAGGGATGGCTACATCCTCCGACTTCTGACTTCAACTTAAGGTCTTGTGGCTGGCCGGATTTTCCGATTTCCGACCTTAGTCTCCGGATGGACAAGAAATCCGATATCCGACTTTGTTTCAAGCGGGGGGACGAAGGATCAGATCTCTAAATTGGTTTACGAGTTCGAGTCATTCGAATGGAGATGCATGGATTCCGACTTCCGACTTGGATCTCTCACCCGGACACATGAACGTGATTCCATGAGATCCGACTTCATGTCTCGAGGAAAATATAACCGGCTTCCGATGTCACCAAGCACACTGTATATAAGTCACGACTTCCGAGTTTAAGTTCCTGGGTTTGGAAATGTGACTCGAATTCCAGAGTTCCGATCTCATACTCCATGCTTCAAAATAGTGTGCGCGGTTTCCGACTTCACAAGTATAATTTAACACAATGGTACAATACCGGACTCCGAGTTGAATGTTACAAGTTCCGTCCTTAGAGTTGAACTCCATGGATATGAGTTCAAATCATTGGGTTGATTTCAGTCGTACACTAGGTCCGACCTCCGACCTTGATTCCAAGTCTCAACATAAACCGATTTCCCCAAGTCACAAACAAGATGGTACGAGTTCCGATATCATGCTTCAGCTCCAAGCTCGAGTAAAAACGGCACGAGTTCCGACCTCAAGTACAAGAGGGACTAGTTCCGACTTAAAGCAGATTTGGAGCGAGTTCCGATTTTAAACAGTATGGCGGCAAGTTACTGCGAAGGAGACGTAGCTAAACTTTGTCCACAAGAAATTCAGCCAATCAGAGCCCTCCAAGTTAACTCCCACTCATGCCTATATAACACATCCTTCTCCTTTTATTCAGACCATAATTCACGTTGTTTTCCTCTTCTCCATCAGCTCTCTTTCTCTCTTGCTCATACATCCAAAACTCAAGCTAAGTTCCAGCCTTGTTCATCCAAACTCCAAGTTTCAGCACTTAGCCAAATCTTGCTCCAAAGAGGTAGGATTCTACTTTTATTCTTGAATTAATTGCCCTATGGCTGTATGAACTTGTATTCTTCTTCATGTATTTGATGAGTTAATAGATGTATTATGATGGATCATGATTGAGTTAACGTGAAATATTGAGTTGGGATTAAGATTAGAAGAAGAAAACTAAGAGGAGTACATGGATGAGGGTGCTGTCTTGGTGGAGAGTCCACGGCAGTCCGTATGGCGAAGCGTACGGCGCCGCCTACAATCGGTCAAATCCGATGAAACTAATTTTAGATGAAAGTAGACATCCAGGGCTTTCCATAGATATATCATATAAGGTTATTGGATTAGTATTGAGGGAGATACGAATTTCTGAAGTTTGACCTAGGGTTCAGGATTTTCATCCGAGCAGGGTGACATGAGGAGGGTATAACTCAGCCTATACAACTCCAAATCGAGTGAAACCAAGTTTGTTAGAAAGCTTACACACAGAGGAACACCCCAATATAAGATTCCGAGTTTGTTATGGTCCCAATTGTTCCCAGTGATTTGAGGAAGTTGTCCTATGTCCAATCTAGGCCAAAATGGAGTAGTTCAGGAAGGTCGACTTTCAGGACATATATCTCGAGATGTACATAAGCAAATGGAGTGAAACTTGTGGCAAATGAAAGGTTGTCCTGTTAGCTTTGATATGAGACCAATTTCGTAAGATTTGAGCTTAGTTTCGATTTTTAGTGAATTTATATTCCCAGAAGTGTAATTCGGGTTAGTGACTGAACAAGCTGAAGTAAAAGCTGGATATCTTGAATTATATAAATCAGAATGGCATGGGACCAAAGAGGTTAGAAAGTAGACATATAGGGCTATGACATACCAAAAATTCAGGTTTAAATGATTTGAATAGAGATAAAGATGGATTATACAAGATTCGGGCAGAACCGAATAGAATTGGCAGAATGGCCAAAATGATAATTTTACAAGTGTTAGTGGAACATAGAAGGTTTGAATTGAGGATTGCCAGCTTGACGTTGTTATATGTGTGTTAAGTTGGTTATGTTGCTTTGACTAATTTGTCCGTGAAATGCTGGCACTATTCATGGGGAATCGGACCTGGTCCCTTATGCTTTGCCGGATTCTGACAGGCGTCTAAGAAGTCATGAATGTCTAAATGTAAGGATGGATTGAAATATAAAGCGGTATATAGAAACCCTATATTTAAGAATGGCGTAATTATGTTATGAGGTATATGAGAGTAAGTGATGTAGCATATGTATAACTATGCTGGAATATGTTTGAGAATGAAAGAACGTGAACGTATTGAATGTGAATCCCTTTACTTGGAGGCAGTTATTTGAAATCCCTCCTTGTGAAGGCAGTTAAGTGATAAAGATATGAATCCCTTCACTTGGAGGCAGTTGCACTTGAATCCCTCCCTGTGAAGGCAGTTAAGACAATGAGATCCCTTTACCTTGGAGGCACGTGGTCAGATGAGATCCCTCTATGTTGAAGGCACGTGGTCAGATGAGATCCCTCTATGTTAAAGGCACGTGGTCAGAAGCGATCCCTCAATTTTGAGGCACGTGACCAGAATCGATCCCTTTAGCTAGAGGCACGTGACCAGAATCGATCCCTTCAGCTAGAGGCACGTGACCAGAATCGATCCCTCCAAGACTAGAGGCACGTGAATCCCCTTGCGGGTGAGTCGGTGTGACGACGGTCACGGGTGATGCTGACGAGCTCACTCCACGGCCAGGCTACCCAAGGGCAGTAAATGCACCCTAGGGACGGCGATACGTAACGCCTAGGTGTGCCAAGTAAAAGACTAAAGACTAAAGATTAACGTATATGCAAGCACCCCAGTCATATGAGGCATGGCATCGACCCAGCTAGTGTGAGTACAGGGGATAGAACTTATATGAGGCATGGTATGATGCTGCACTTGAGGACGGCGATACGTAACGCTCAAGTGTAGACAGATCCAAGCACCCTAGGGACGGCGATACGTAACGCCTAGGTGTGCCGAATGAAAGAAAAGTAAAATTTTATGTATATGTATGAATTCAAGTGCAAGTTAAGTTAGGTACAGATGTTATGTTCCCAGTAGATTAATGTTATGTGCGTTTTATATGTTGAAGTTATTATCCCGGGTATTATTCATGAAATAATCTTGTGTACATTTTCCCAAAGGACCAGTATATGAGTAAAAATGAACTTTGCTTCGGATAAGACATTTTTCGAAATGTAAAATTAAACAATTTGTGCTGCATGTTCATCTATTTTCAAAATAAACCGAAGCAAACTGGAGACGACCATGATGACACTATGTATGAAGATTAGAGAATCCTACTGAGAATTTTATAATTCTCACTCCTATTTCCATGTTGTCTCCAGATGATTTTAGAAGTTTCCAAGGGCGGTGAAGTTCTTTGTCAGGCGAGGTCCGCTCAGTAACGATAATGACTCCAGGGTATGGTGCTATGACTTAAGCATAGTACTGTGCTTAGGAGGGTGTTACAATTAGCAATCACCCAACTAGTTCCTCATTCATAAACCCACATATCAATATCATTCAATGCAAGTTTACAAATAAAAGAGGACAAAGAATCAAGAAAACAAACATGATTGAAATTCAAGTATAGGGTTTCAAGATTACAACCATAATACCCTTGGAGTCTCCTTGAACTAGCTTGAAGTCCTACTCCTCCATAGCAATGGAGGTTACAAACTAGAACCCAAAACAAGTATCTTACAAAATGAAAGGAAAAGAAAAAGAAAAGAAGAGGAGAGGAGAAGAGAAGAAAGAAAAAAACGAAAAATGTTGGCAATGAGAGTCCTCTTTCGCGTCTCGGTTTTCTCTCTTCTTATCAGACCTCAAATGTCAAAATTCAAAAATACCCTTGAGCGCAACTTAATCATCTGCCTCTTAGCTTTAAGTGGACACCCAATTTGCTTAATTTGGACTTAAAATGAGAGAGTTATGGCCCAATCTTTATAGCATGTCTAGGTTGTATCTCTATTCGCGCTAGTCAAATTCAATAGCCAGTAAGTCTATCAAGATGTCATTATTTTGGAGAGTACTCTTCATATGAATTGAAGCTTCATGTTTTAGCTTTCAAATGGCACCAGTTTCACTTTAATCCAATGTCTACAACTCACATTATGGCCCAATTAGTGCACACTAATCAGGTTCCAGCGTGATAGCCCTGTTCTGACTTCGTGGCCCAATTCGTCCTAACAAACATCTGAATTAGTTTTTGACTTCTGCATCAAAGTTGTAGATCTTTCTCTCAGCTTTCCTACAATATAAAATTTGTGATTTTTAGATATCTACAACTCAAGATACAACCATAATACAAAAACAGTATAAATCTGTAATAATGCTAAAAAATACACTTAACCCCAATTAGAGTCCAAACTTATAAAATATGTCCAATATTATTCAATTAAGCACAAAAGAGGTTCAATGAACTAAATATGAGGGTTAATCAATATATCAAAATGTTGCTTATCAGTGGTATACCCCAAAAACCCTCATGCTCAGAAATATAGGGTAGCATAACACTGTTGTTAAAAATATAGCACTGCTATATGTTAAAAATTAAAAAATGACAAAACTGCCCTTGTCAACTTTTATTAATTGCAATCTTGCCCAAAAGTTTTAGAAATTGTACTTTAACCCCAAGTGGATATTTCCACAATAACCCTAGAACTTTTCATAAAATGACATTTATATCTCCACATCGGTAGAATTAGCAGAATGGGATTTTAAACAAAGCAGAATCATGTGGTGAAATCGTAGAAGTTTAATCTCTACCGATTGGGCCATAGAGGCAATCTGGTGTGAAATGACGTGGGGTGCCCCTAGACTTGCTCAAAATTACAGATATGCCATTAGCCATAGAAAATGGAAAATAGAAAGCTCCAAATTTGCAAGAACGATTATTTAATGTTAATAAGCAATTTATTCGATCTGATTGACTAAATAAGGTTAATTAGAAGTTAATTAGATGTTAATTAGAGGGAGTAGGCTTAGAAACAATTAGAATAGAGATATAGAAATTCTCTTAGAGTCATTTAGTTTGTTTTGCCGATTTGAAGAAAATCGGCGAAGATTCGGTATTTTAAACCGGCAAAACCAAACCAGTAGAATTTTCTACTGGAAACCCTCACTTAAGTGGCTGAAATTCAGCCACCCCTACCACATATGAGTGGCTCCAAGTGTTGCTCAAGATAGTGGACAAACTTGGCCTCACCTCCACCGAATTTTTATCATTTTTTGCCTAGTTGTTCGATTTTCGTCGAATAATTGGGATTAATTAGGATTCGATTAAGCATTCACTTAAAGCCAATTAAATGCGATTTAGAAGGATTAGACTTGATGGAATTAGATTAGAACCATAGGAAACCTAATAGGACTTTTCTAAAACCGTTTTACTGATTTGAAGGAAATCGGTAGAATTTCAGTATTTTAAACTGTCGAAACCAGACCAATAGAAATTATACTATGAGAACCCTATGATGGAGGGCCAAGATTTAGCCAAAATATCCCTACAAGTGGCGCCTCCATTAGCCATAAAAAAGAGAAGTCAAGCCAAGTTTGAATGAGGATTGAAGTCCACCAATCAAAAGCCAACTTCCTTAATAAGTTTTCATTTTTTTCTTCCTTCTCCCTTTACATTTTTGGCCTCCCCATAAGAGGTGCAGATCAGCCCTCATTTTCCCACTTTCCTTCATCTTCTCCCACTTCCTCTCATCCCCAAGCTCAAGCTCCAACCAACTTCATTCCAAGATCAAGTTCCACCGAGATTCCACACTACCAAGGTAGGAATTTCAACTTTCTCCTTCTTTTCTTTGATTTGGAGCTGCCTAAGGTCTCTTGTTCATCTATGATTCTGATGTTATCTTGAGTGATGATGATGAATTAAGGTTGGTTTAAGGTGTACATGTGAGTTTGAATTGAAGATTGGATGGATTGATTTAAGGAAAACAAGAATTCAAGAAGCTGTTAGGGTTTTCCCCTCGATAGTCTATACGGTAGAGTGTACTGCTCCGCCTATAACCATTTAAATTTGATGAATCTATTTTTATATGAAACTAGACATTCAGAACTTTCCATACATATAAAATATAAAGCCATTGGATTAGTATAGAATTAGTTATGAATTTTTGAAGTTTGACCTAGAAATCTGGATCCTCATCTAGGCAATATGAGTTGGGAAGGGTATAACTCACCCTACACATCTAAATTGAGTTAATCCAAATTGTTTCAAAGTTAACATATAAGGGAACATCCCATAAAAATTTCAAAGTCAGATTCATTGCCAATTATTCCCAGTACATCAATGTATTCACCTTAAGCTCAAACTGTGTTGGAACAGGGTAGTCCCGTAGGGTCAAGTTACGGGACTTATATCTCAGAATATACATATGCAAATGATATGAAACTTATTTCATCTGAAAGCTTTGTTCTGTTATTTTAAATTAATATAAATTTTGTATGATTTCACCTAGATTTCTATTTTTATTGAATTTTCACTTATAAGAGTGTAATTCTGGCTAAGAACAGGGCAGTCTAAGGTAAAATATTTATAACTTGAGTTATACAAATCAAAATGAGATGGGACCAAAAGAGTTGGAAACTAGACACATAAGGCTATGACATATCCAAAATTTAGACTTAGATAAGTTGAATTGAATAAAGAATGGATTATACAAAATTTGGGCAGAAGAGGGTAGAGTGAGCAGAAGACTTTGTTGATATTGGAACTAGGAAGGGTATACTAAGGTTGAACTCAGAAAGGTATACTTAAGGTTGAACTTGGAAGGGTACTAAGGTTGAACTCAGAAGGGTATACTTAAGGTTAAACTTGAAAGGATATACTTAAGGTTAAACTCGGAATGAATATGCTTAAGGGGGGTGAACTCGGAACTTGGTGAATAGTAAATTAGATCGGGTATAGTTAATGTCAGAACTCAGAATTTAGGAAACACCTTCATAAAAGTTTTGGAAGGCCAAATATAGACCAAGGTTGGAGATCGGGATCAATCTAGAATCAATCTAGGATATCGAACATAACACCGGAAGTCTGAAATCATATAATCTAGGAAGACCGAACATAACCCAGGAAGTCGGAAATCATAAAATCTAGGAAGACCAAACACAACCCTGGAACTCGGAAATAATATGATGTTGGAACTCGGACTACATTTAATCTTGGAAGTCGAACTCAGGAACATCAATAGGAATTAAAAGCTTACAAAATATATTCAGACTTACGATTTTAAAACTTGCATCTATTGATATTATTATGCTCTTGGTATGAATATGATGTTTTATATTGGATTTGCTGTTGGATTAAAATTTCCTGGTTGTCTGGCACTATTCATGGGAAAGTGGGCTCGATCTATTATGCTGCCAAAATTTCAGCAGAAATATGTGGATTATACGACTGTTATAAACATTTATATGTTATGCTCATAAGATTCATATATATAAGAATGATTTAAGTATGATATGAAGTACATGAATGAATGCATGTAGCATATGCATGCATAGTCATGTCCAAAGAAGAATAAGACTTATGAGAACTTGCAAGAAAGATGTACCAAGCTACCACGTGAGGTATGGCATAGACCCAGCTAGCATGTGCCAGAGCAATACTGTCTAAGACTTGGGCCAGCCCTCAACCAGATTTAAGGGGAATAGACCGGTGTGAGGGTCGAGAAAAGCAAACCCGTCACTCATGTACAGGTACGAGCTTGGACCTAAAAAGCAGGCTATTACCCAAGGGTAAGAGAGACCATTCACCACCGGGGGACCAAGTACAGAAAAGAGCAAGATCAAGTTGTAAATTAAAGAAAAAGATGAATTAAGTCAAGTGTACTTTCATACAATCAAGTACAAATATCTATATGTGCATTTCTAATTATCTCATTATGTCATGATGTTATTATGATTCTTACTAAAGTATATTACACTATTCGTGTTTCTATGTCTGTCATATAATATGCCTAGTGGTGGTTAAAATATAACTCGCTTCGAGAAAGATATTTTCAGCTTAAAATTGAACCACTGCTTGCATATATGTGTTCACATTTTCATAAGAAACCAAAGTGGCTGGAATATTTATGATCGTACTGTATGAGTAATAGTTTGAGTTTACCTACTGAAAACCTTAGGTTCTCACTGCCTACTTGTATGTTTTTCTTTTCCGTAAACATTCCAATATCTAAGTTGGAAATCAAGTGCGAGGCAGAGTACAGGGATATTTTCTGAGCAAGACTCGGGTGCAAACTAGACCAAGAGACTATTGAAGCTAGCTAGCGACCATGTCGAAGCAAGTTCTGTGTATTATGTTAGTCACAATTTCTTTTAAATTGTAATTATTTTATCCTCTATGTATCAGATACGACGAAGTTTATGAACTATTAGTTAGTAATAAAGTGTGCAGTTAAAGGGCCATGTATTATATTTTCCATATTTTAAAGTTTTCTTACTACAGTGACACCCCTTTAATATAACTTCATGACTCGAGCATGACTTATATAATAAAGGGTGTTACATGTAACACTCTTCGACTAATCTAAATCGTTAATCTACTGCCCGCTTGGAACACTCGCTCACAACTCACATGGAACACTTGCAGAATGTTCACCATTCGCCCGAGCTCATCCATCATTATTCTGCTCGAGATTGCATGCTGCTCACCAGCGTCTGCCTATGGTTACCAACATCTTCCTTTTCTCACCAATGACCAATTGTTCTACTGCCCAAGTTCTATTTTATTTAATTTATTAATTTATTTTATTTTTTATATTATTATGTTAAAGGAATTGATATTCTAGTTTATTTTCTTGCTCCTTTGATGTTGTTAGGTTTTCTTGTTTTTCCTTTTTGTTTAAGAGCTAAGAAGATAGTTTTGCATTTTTTATGGTTGATACCTTTGCTTGTTTTAAGTAGTTGTTGGATTTTATTGCATCTAATTTATGTTTAAGAGTTAAAAAATGTTATTGTTGATGTGTACTTGAGAACTATATCAAGTAAAAAAAAAAAAAAAAAAGTGCTATCACTATTTGTGCTAAGTGAAAAAAAAATATTATCTTTGATTTTTTGTTGATTAACCATGGGCTTTCTAATTGTTGTGCATATATGGGCTTTCTAATTGTTGTGCATATATGTCTTTACTTGGTATATCATTTGTTGCTTGTGCATATGTGTCTTTGTTGTTGCTTCAATATTTAATAGTAATGCAAAGCTTATGTCTCTCTAATTTAAGAGTGTATTATGACATAAAAAAAGTTTTAGTGTATTCTTCCTTCTTGTCTTTTATTTTCTTATTTTTACCTCTTTCGCTTTGTCAATTATACTACCATATGTTTTCAAGGAGCCTTTGTTTGGAGTTGCGAGGCGTTGGTTACTGAGGTATAACACTAATTTGAGGCCGGATATTAATTATTGAATGAAGACGCTCGATAATGAGAAATGCTCATTCTTGCTTATATCTAATCTAAATACAAAAGATTAAAAGTTCTTTCAAGTTTCTGTATGTTTCTGCGTGTATGGGTAATAGATCAAGGCTTCACAAAAAGAGGTTGAAAGGATGCTTCAATAGCAAAGGTGTGCCTTGTCTACAATACTTTTGAGTACTAATTACTTTCTATATGAAATATGCTTTTTGGTAATGTCTTTTATAATTTTTTCACAAAATGGTTTATGTGTTGCATATGGAAACTAATGTACTAATAAACTAGTATAGTTTATTATTTCAATGCATGTATTCATCGTGAAAAGTCTAATGAGTCCTCTTATGTTTCTTTATTATTATTACTTTTCACTCCTTGGCTCCTTTTAAGTTATTGTTGAGTTTCTTGCATCTCATTTTTGTTAATTAATCATGTGCTTTCTAATTGTTATATATATACCCTTACTTGCTATGTTACTTCAATGTTTAGTAGTTATGCAAAGTTTTTGTTTCCCTAATTTAAGAGTGTATTCTAACATACAATGGGATCTAGTGTATTCTTCTTTTTTTCTTTTTTATTTTCTTGTCTTGCTTTTTGTTTTGAAATGATTTTTTTTTATTTATTATTGAATGAACACTCAGTGAATAGATCTAAAGAGGATTTAATGTCTCCCTAATAAATATTTTGCATTATTTTTTGTTGCTTTTTTTGTATTATTTTTTATATTTCTATTTTTTCTTTCTTTTTAATTTTCTTATCTTGCTTGTCAGTATTTTTTTCTTTTTTTTGGTTTAGTAATAGACAATTATTGAGTATTTCTATGCTGAAGACTAAATGGATAGATCTAAAATGACAATAGAGATAATGGAAGATGTAATAGGGCAAGTTGAAGACTCAATGGGATTTATAGAAGACTCAATAGTGGAAGATTCACTAAATACAATTGAAGACTCAGGATGCGATTGTTTCAACTTTTAAAAAATGTGATTTTGAAACTTAAATTTAATATATAGCTAAAAAAGCTTAAATAGATTTTTTTGATAATCTGATTATATTTTAAAAATTATCCAAACATACAAAAACTAATTTTTCGATTAAAAAAATGATTTTTTGCCAAAAAAATCTAAAACAAACACACCTTCAATAAAAATTGTTGAAGACACAGTAAAAGTTGTTGAAGACTCAATGAAAAATGTTGAGGACACAATAAAAGTTGATGAAGAATTAATGAATCTTGAAGACTCAATGGAGAAAATTGAAAACCCATGAGAACGAGAACTTGTTAGAAGTATGCTAAAAATTTATCTTCCAAATTTTTATTAAGAAGAACCTTGTATTTTGTTTAAGATTAAGCATTGGTTCTTACATGTAATTTGAACTTATTAGATAATGAAAAACTAGGTATTGTCTTTTGGTCTATTGATGATATCATGTGTTCAAAAATTGAAATATAAAAAAAAATTATTTTTTTTATGGGATTACATTTTAATAATCGATTTTGCGATCGAAAACAGACATAAGTCAAACATGTAGCGAATGACAACCATTTGCGATCGATTTTGGTACCAATTTAGAAACTAATGTTGCAACCAATTATTTTAGTTACAAATTTTGCGGCCAAGTTAGTGATGGATAAATTAGCAATTAATTTTTCAGTCACAAAAATCAACGTACAACCAATATCAAGGTCAACTATTTTTGAAAATTAGTCGCAAAATTTTTTTGCAACCAAGTGTTATGCGACAAACCAAATCGATCTCAAATTATTTTAGCAACCGATTTCCCCAAATTTGTGACCAATTTTTTGGTTGCAATCAACCAATATTTTTCTTGTAGTGTAAGTTGGCTATGGACAACAATAAGCTATACCATGATGCAAGCCTTTCTTGTGCTAGTAGTAGCTCCCAATGAGGGCAAACCAATGGCCATAGCATAGAAGGGCATTGAGAACTAATCATGGGAGTCCGTAGCGGCCATGGAGGAACGTCTCCCTCCTCATCACGACATGGAGGTCGCGACAACAATGCACAACCTATAAACTAGCAACATAAGATGGTTGACTTCTCTCCGTCCATGAAGCTACCTGATGTGTGTGAAAAAGACACACATATATTGTTAGTTTTGACATGGTTTTGAGTGCTTTGTGTTGCAATTGGCCATTAATTATCTAATTTATTTGAAATTGGTACGCTCCTTGGAATATATGTTTGTTTGATGATTTTAGATGCATTTCTTGGTTTTTGTATGAATTTATATTATCTTAATAATCCTTTCTCCAAGCATCCAAAATTGATGATTCAAGAGAATTTGGAAAGTAGAGATTAAGGGCTACAACTTTGATATTCAACATTTTTCAAAATCCCCAAAGTTTCATGGAGAAAAAGTGAAGACAAGATAGGAGTTGAAGTTGTCCTTAATCCTGACCTCTCTATACTATATCATCCATATCTTGGGTTATGGAGTCTAATTGAGGTGGTTTCAAAGGCATTAGAAAGATAAGAAAAGAAGTTACAATTTTAATTGATAAAGATATCCAAGCCTAAAATCATACAATAAAAGGCTACCATACCCAATAAGCAGCCAATTTGTATGTTGGTGAAGAATCACACGACCGCTTTGTGTCACTAAGCACAACCTCATGCAATTAAACACGAAAATGAGCAATTTGAGTTGTTTTTGGGCTATGGTGTGCACCATTACTTATTCTTGGGCTAATATTGAAAATTAAGACTAAAAGAAGCCCAAAATAAGAAAAGAGGTGCATAGCTAAGGCTTCTTTAGATTGAGAAATGATCTTCAGATCATTCTTGGCAGAATCTTGAATTTTCAACACAAGGGAGCAAGAGGAGTGCTTGGTAGCTACATCAAGGAGGGTAAGACACCTATGATTGGGAGATTTTTTCCTTTTCTTTTCTTTTTGATTCATGTTTATGATGTTCCTTTTATTCTTAATTGTGAATATTGTAATCATTTCTTTAATGGTTAGATCCTTTGCATGTAACACTCTCCTAAGTACAGTACTATGCTTAAATCATAGCACTACACTCAAAAATTGTTACTGTTACATGAATGGACCTTGTCTGATAACAACCTTTGGTCGTCCCCAATATTCCTTGGATTATCTGGAAATAATACAAAAATATAGTGAGAATTATAAATTCTCAGTAGGATTCAATTAACTATCACATACCGTGTCATCATTGTTATCTCCAGTTGCTTCGGTTTATTATGAAAAAGGTGAATATGTTAATAGACTTTTCAGTTTTATAGTTCGAAAACATATTATACGAAGCAGAGTTCATTTTAGTCATCCACTTGATAAATAGAGATGAACTTCAAACAATTAACTTATCAACATGAAGAACAAGTAATCATAATGTAATGATTCATAATAAGATATGGCACAATTGAATAACATGCAAAGATGGATGCAAATAACTTCTTGATGTGAGAGCATTCATCTATCTTTAGTTTTCTTTACTTTCTTTTTCTTGGCACGCCTAGGCCTTACATATCGCCGTCCCTAGGGTGTGAGCTTAGACGTGCCTCTAATTGGAGGGATCTCATTTTGACCACATGCCTCTAATTTGGAGAGATCTCATCTGGCTACGTGCCTCTGAGGTAGAGGGATCTCATTTGGTCACATGCCTCCAAGTAGAGGGATCTCATTGTCATGTCACATGCCAGAGTATGATCGTCATGTTATACCCCATCAGGGTGTGATTGCCATGTCACACTCCTTAGGATGGTCAATCATCATCATATCCTTAATCATAAGGTTCATGGATGCATATGCTTTATATGTTATTTTTAAACATCTCATACTTACATGATAGCCATGTACTCATCATATGAACATCCCTAACTCTCACATATTTCTACCGAAAATTTGGCAGTATAACGGATCAAATCCGTTTTTCCATAAATAGTGCCAGTTTCAACAAATAGTCAGTCATAGTAAGAGATCAAATATAATGTGTTAATCGTTCAAACACCAACATAGAATTGCGACACTTAGACTTTAATCGAACTCGTATATGCATTAAGGTGCCAAATCCTTTAATTTTGGAAATCTTGCTCATATTCTTCAACTCTGCCCATTTTTAGAAATTAAGCCTTAAATTCATTTTAACTCATTTAGACCTAAATTTTTGTATATATTGAACTATTATGTGTCTAGTTTCTAATCTTTTTAGTCCCATCAAGTTTTGATATATATATCTCAAATTATTAACATTTTACCTAGGTATGTCCTGTTACTAGGCAAATTTGCCTATCAAAAATTAAAAATTTACTAAAAATAGAAAATTGGTTGAAACAATACAAAATCTATTGTTGTAAAGATAACTGACCCAGCTTTTATTTCAGACAAATTTCATCTCATTTGAGCAAGTGGAACTCGAGTTATGAGCCCACGAATTTGGGTAACCTTCACTGCCCTGTTCTAGCCTAGCTGGGACTTAGGGCAAATTTCATAAATTACTAGGAATAACGGGGATTGATTTAAATTCTAAAATTTTTGTAAAGTTACTCTATGTCTTAACTTTCTAAAAAAATTGGTTTCACTCAATTTGAAGGAGTATAGGGCAAGTTATGCCCCTCAAAATCCAGTCTGCTAAGAATCAAGATCAGAATCCAAGGGTAAATTTCAAAAATTCATATCTCACTCAATACTAATCCAATGGCCTTATATTATATATGGTTGAAAAGCTCTAAATGTCTAGTTTGACATAAAAATAGGTTCATAAAGTTTGAGTGGCAGTAGGCAATGCCATACACTCCACCAATACAGACACCGTAAGATTTTCTAGGTTTCAGATTGTAGTTTGCTATCTATTTTGTTTTTCATGCAAGATTCAATCTCAATCCCATCAAATACTTGATAAACCAGCCATAATTCATCATATAACAATCATATATCATCAATTACATGAATAGAGAAGAACTTTCCAACAGCTATCAACTTAATAAACTCAAGCAAAGAAGCTAAATCCTACCTCTAGTTGATGCAAAACTAGCTAGACTTAAGCTCTTGGTGTAGGAAGTGGGTAGAGCTTGGAGATTTGGGAAAGAGGAAGTGAGGAAGAAGAAGAAGAAGGGAGAGAAGTCAGCATGAAAGAGAAGCACGAAAATGAGGGGAGCTGGAGGGGATTTGGTGTTTTAAAACTCGAGGAATGGCTTACGATTGGGTACCATGGGCACCAAATCTCTCCTCTCCATGGGCACCATATGGCACCACTTATATGGGGGGAGAGTGGCAAAGTTTCAGCCACTCGTGTTAGGATTTTTGGTGTGGAATTCTACTAATTCGGTTCTGACAGTTTAAAATACCGAATCCTTACCGATTTCCCTCAAATCGGTAAAACATTCCTAAGTAAATTTGTGAGATTTTCTATATCTCTATTCTAATCTTCTCAAGTCTAATCTCTTTAATTAACACTTAATTAACTCCTAATCAATATTTAATTAACTTCTAATTAATACTACACAATCAATAAAGTTAGACAAATAGATTAACATCGTAATTTAAACGTATTGTAATTCTGGACGTTATACTGAATAATTTCTCATAGTCTTTTACATAACAATCTAAATTTTCTTTAGCTTTAATATTTGTAATTCATCCCTAATTACTCTTATTTTTCTAATAAATTGATTAATAGTGCAAATCAATTGCACCTTTTTTTGGAATTGTTTTATTTTCTCTTTTTCGTAAATTCTTTAAAAATTTTTGTTTGGTTTCCGTAACCAGTGGCATTTTCATAATATTGAGCAAGTCTAAGGGCATCCCATGTCATTCACATATGGATGCCTCCATGGCTCAATCAACCGAGGTTTAGGTTTCTACATTTTTGCTACATGATTCTATTTCGTTTAAAACCTTATTCTACTAATCTTATTGATATAGGGACTTAAATGTTATTTTCTAAAACGTTTAGGGGCAAGATTGTAAATAATAAAAATTTTCCCAGAGGACATTTTCATCATTTCCTATTACGTTATATGGGGATATTACATTGCAAACTAGGATGATGATGTAACCTATATCGGGATTATGATATATTGAATTTTCCTTTAATCTAATGAATGTTTTTCTGTTCAATTGAGTTTTTATTCTTGTGCTTAACGCTTTTGTGGCTTGATTACCCATGAATTAAAATCATGAGTTAGGTAGACAATTAGACAATTGGTATATAGATCTAGAGATAGAAATCATAATTATTAATTATCTAGCGATAGACATTTATAATTGTGTTAGGGATTTCATACAGCAGTGAAGCTTTTAACCTTAGGATTCAAGTTAAGGAATTAAATGGATTTTAAGGATTAAAGAGAATTGATATGACCGAGGAATCGAGTTAAAATTGGAAATTGTCATCAATTGAATATATAAATTCATTCATTTTGGAACTTAATTATTCATAGGAACAACAAGGTGAAGTTGAACCCCTAGCACTTTTTCTCTTGCATATTGACAATCCTTCTTTTCTTGATATCTACTTTGTTTGGATTTTATTATTAAGAGTCTTTTTTAGATTTTCACTTGATAATTGCAAATCTTTAGAATGCCTAGATAGCATTTAAATTGGGAAACTAGTACTTGATTACATCAATCTCTGTGGAATGACCATCTACTCACTACTTTATTAGTTATACAGCTTGGTATACTTGCTAATGTTTGCATCACTACTAGCAATGGCCATAGCAGGCTGAAACTTCCTTGTTTTCGCAATGTAGTCAGCTTATCGGCACTTATGGACCGAGGGTGGTGGCAACAAGGGCAATGGTGCTGAGGGAGGCAAAGGGTGACAAGGTGGCCAAAGTGGCAAGGTAGAAAAAAATGAAGTGTGGGGAAGGTGAAATAGGTAAATCACATAGAAATATTATTTTAAAATATTAAAATATAAATATAAATCACTATAGATTTATTTTTTATATAATAAAAAGTTTTAATCTTAACCATCTATTATAATTTTAAGAGCATTGCTTCTTGGTACAAAACTTGTTTTGATGAATTGAGCACAAATTTGGTTTATGCATTAACAAGGACCACCATATTGTTGGGCAATGGAAGCGTAAAACAACATAAAGGAGACAACACATAAAACTTAATGTGATTTTGTCCCTTTGATCTACATCCATAAAACCTACAAGGAGCACCAAAAATCCACAACTTTTGCAAAAAAAAGTTGCCAACCATCCTTACAAAAGATTACATCATATGGATAGCTCTTAAAAACTATCCATACAGAGTATCACCCCTACTCCTAAAGGATAACTAAACCAAAAACTAAAAGGCCTTATTTACAAGTCAAACCTCCTATGAGAGTTTTACTCACATTCGATGTGAGACTTTGGCTTAAACCCTAACAAATCCTCCTTTAAGCCAAAGTCCTTCGAAGAGATGGCTGCAACAACTCTATCCACAATGCAAACTTTTTTACTGTCGTCGCTCGTGAGGCACGCTGCTTGGTCTTCATATTGCTATGAAGACTTTCCGCACAAGCTCTCTTCAATTGTATCATCGCTGCTCACAGAAGACAATGCCTGAACTCCACATTGCCAGAAGATTTTTGATACAAAGGACCCTATACATTGTTCCACCAATGCTACTCATATTTTTGCTTCCTTCTCATAGAACAATTTTTGAGGATGAAGTTGCAAACCCTCTATCATGACAACTTATAAGGACAAATTAAGTTGCTAATCTTGCATCATGACAACTATTGAGGACAAAGTTGCTAACCCATCAATATTTAACCACAACTAATTGACCCAAACCATTGGCGCTGATACCTCTGTTAGGTAGCAAAAGTGTAAAACAACCACTATAAGAAAAATGTTAATTAGTGGCAAAAAATTTGTGGCAGACGCGATCCCCCACTAAGTTGCAGTGGATGTGCAACAAAAACTGGTTACAACAAGACCAAAAATTTTGAAACTATAAAAAATAATTTGCGGCAAATAATTTTGCCATAAATATTAATTTTCATTTAATTATTTTCTTGAAATTACTTTGCGACAGCATTGGCCATTGCTATTCTAACACTTGAATTCAGAAAAAAAAAAAAAAATGAAGGAGTTTATGGCAGCCTAAACCACTGCTAATAGTTGAACCGTTTACAACAATATTTGTCACCACTAATCTAATATCAGAATTCAAAAAACCAATTACATAAAGGAGTTTGCTTGCATGGGCCGCCACTAATCTAATACTTAAGATTAAAAAAAAAAAATACATGAAGGAGTGTACAAAGTTATTGGCCATCGCTAATTTAGTATCAGAATTCAAAAATAAAAATACATAAAGGAGTTTTTGTGGCGGCAGGGGTTGCTGCTAATAGTTCAACCCAATGCCACCACTAATATAATAATTGAATTCAAATATACATGAAGGAGTTTGTGGCAGTTTGGGCCACCACTACCAATTGAACCGTTTGCAACGGCCTACAAGAATTCAAAAAAAAATTACATAAAGGATTGCGGCAGCCCATAGTTCACTCGTTTGTGGCAACATTCGCCACCACTTATTTAATACTTGAATTCAAAAAAAAAAAAAAAATAGACCATGAAGTAATTTGTAGTGACCTGGGCCGCCGCTAATAGTTGAACCATTTGTGATGGCATTGGCCATTACTAATCTAATGCCTGAATTTATAAAAAAAAAAAATGGAAGAAGCTGCTACTAACATTTGAACTATTTGCAACGGCATTGGCCACCATTAATCTAATATTAGAATTCAAAAAAAAAATACAAAAAGGAGTTTGCGGTAGCATGGGCTGCCGCTAGCAGTTATCTAATATCGAAATTTAAAAAAAAATAACATAAAGGGGGCATTTGGTAGGCAAAATGAATTTTCATTGCTAGGATTGCTATTCCCATAATAATATTTCTGGGAATAGTTTTCTTCAGTATGACGTTTAAGTGTGTTTGGAGCGCAAATTGAATTTCTAGAGATCTTGCCATTTTTATATTTGGTTGATACTGGCATTCTCAGGAACATTGTATATATCCAAAAATATCCTGAATCGTGGTTGACGATAATGGTGGCCGAAAAGTTGCCAACTGCAGCCAGAAAGTTACTAGTGGCTATCGAAAAGTGATCAGTGGTGGCCACCTATGGCCAAATAGTGGTAGTAGCATCGATGGAAGTGGATGACAGTTAGTAGTGATAGGGATATATTGGTCTTTTTTACCTTGGGACAACTTTCCTTTTCCATTGGAATATTGGATTCCCATGGAGTGAAATGGGAATTATTTTGGGGGTTTTTCTTTTCCTTCCCAGGAATGCAATAATCTCGAGAAATATTTTTCAAAACCTATACTAAACATGAGAATCTTATATTCCCATGTCTTATTCTGGGCATATTTTTATATGCCCCTATACCAAACATCCCCAAAGGAGTTTGCGGCGACGTAGGCCGCCACTAATAGTTTAATCATTTGCGGCGGCCAATTAATACGTGAATTCATTTAAAACAAATGAAGGGATTTATGGTGGTGTAGGCCACCGTTAATAATTACCAAATGTTAAAAAAAAAAAAAATTCATTCAATTTGGGGTGGATTTTGCTGCCATAATATTTTAAAAAGTTGTTGCGAATTCATCTTTATTAGACACACAGCACAATAGTCTTCCTTCATTTTCCCCACTTCTCTTTTTCTTTCTCCTCCCTCTCTTCTTCTTCTTCCCTTCTTCTCTTACACTATTCCAGCCACCACACACCACCTTCTTCCTCCTCCTCATTCTCTTCCCTCCTTCCCTTTCTTTTTTTCTTCTATATTTTTTTTTTTCCTTTTCCTCTTTCTTCCTTCTACACCTCACCAACCACCTCTGCCGACCACCACTCCACTGCCTAGAACAGTGCCGCTAGTCACTACGAGGTTTTTTTTTTCATATGTAATGTATGTATAAGTACATTTCTTCGATTCTTTTAGCTTTCTTAATGTTGTTCAAATTATTAAGCATGTTAATTCTTATTACTTTATATTGTACACTATTTTTATTTTTATTGGTAATTGTTGCATTGTTGATGATTTTGTGTTATATGGTATTGAATTTATGAATTGATTATGTATTAAAAATATGTTAATTTTTGTTTATCATGGACGGTATTTTTTGTAATTATTGCATCATTGATAATTATGTGTTGTATGGTATTCTGGTGTTGTGTTGCTATTATATGTGTGGAAGGAAAGATTTGAAATTTTTTTTTAATACCAAAATCCATGATTTGCGACGGACTTATCTGCCACTAATTAGAAAAGTATGCTGCTAATTAGAGTGGAAATCCGCTGCTAATTTTGAGGGGGAAAATTTGTTGCAAATTAGATAGAGAAATGGCCACCGCTAATTAGTAGGGGAAAACGCTGTTGCTAATTGGAAAGGACAAAATTCGTCACAAATTAATGGGGGCAAAAGTCGCCATAAATTAGAGAAGAACAATGCCACTACAAAATAAAGGGGGAGAAAATCCGCCACAAATTAGTGGAGGAAAGTCCACCACTAATATTAGAGGGGGATTGGGCCATCGCTATTGATTAGTAGACTATGAATATGCAGCGGCCCCTACAAGGAGATCTAAAACTTTCACTATCCACAACTTTTGCATAGAAAAAATTGCTAACCATCCTTATAGGACAGCTACTAAAAACTACTTATATGAAGGATCACTCCCACTCATGGAGGATAAGTAAGCCAAAAATCAATAGGCCTTATTTATAAGTCAAACCTCCTATGAGATTTCTACTCATTATGAGGGACTTTGGCTTCAATCTCAATTGAAGGAACCGAAAGGGGGTTGAATTGGTTCTTTAAGATTCAATAATAGAAAATTAAATTCTAAAATAATTAAATAGCAAAATTCAGAAATAAACTTGAAATTAACTTAAGCACAATAGTCTAGAAAAATAAAAGAGATAAGAGAAGAAAAGATAGCATTAGCAATTTTTATACTAGTTCAACATTAATGTGTGACCTACATCTAATCCTGAATTGGTTAGCATTTTTCTTCACTCTCAAATTTTTGCTTACAAGAATTTTGATAAACCTTCATCTACCCAATTCCCAAGTAGAGTATTCTGTGGTTTATTTCTCACAAGAACACCACCAAACCTCCCACTATCTAGAGTATGACTATGGTTTCTTTCTCATAAGGACACTACCAAACCTTCCCCTATCTCAACCGAAATAGGGTAACCTCACAAGGTAGGGATGCTTTTATAGTTAAGCTACAATGGGTTTCAAACTTTCTCAAGAGAAGATAAGCAAGTTTAAGTGGAAAGCATACGAGCTAATAAAAACAAGATAAAGAGCAAGATAATCTCTCAACATTTCTTCTTGATTTGAGTTGGCAAAATGTGCTATGGTCCCATTCAAGGGAGTAATTTAGTTGAAAGTCTTTTATAAAAAAGAATCAAAAGTTTCCATGTACATGAAGCATGAGGTGCTATTTGTATGTTAGATATGTTTATTTCTTCACGACTTCTTTTATGCCATTAAAAAAATTAAAAAATATAAGTTTTGATGAAGATCTGAATTTCTTGAAAAGCTAGAAGGTTCTACTGAGTTTGTGAAAGAAGAATGACATGCTTAACAAATATTTGCGATTTCTTTTTCAGTAGTTAATATGGCCCTCCAATACTATATATTTTGGCAAATTATTTCGATTTTGTGACTTAAATCTATTTTGTGGGTCACAAATTGTGGCTGAACTAATATAAAAATTGTTTGTGCTATCTTTTCTTCTCTTATCTCTTTATTTTTTTGCACTATTGTGTTTTAGTTAATTTCAAGTTTATACTTGAATTTTGCTATTTAATTATTTTAGAATTTAAACTTCTATTATTGAACCTTAAAGAACCAATTCACCCCCTCTTGGTTCCTTTATTTAGTATCCAAACCTAATTCTCTTTAAGGCTTAATTGCTTGAGAAAATGATCTTTGTAGGTTCAATGGCAAGAAATTTCATGAACTCAACCATTATTGAGGGACAATCTATCGTAAGGCCACCATATTTTGATAGGAGCAACTACACCTATTGGAAGGAGCAGATGAAGATATTCATTCAATCTTGTAGACTACAAATTTTGGCTCATCATCAACATTGGACCAAATATTCCAACAAAGGTAGTTGATGCAAAGAGGTGGAGAAATTAGAAAAGGATTTCAATGATCAAGATATGAAGAAAATGGAAAGGCAAAGAACATATTCTATTGTGCCGTAAATCTAGATGACTTTACAAAAATCTCAAGATGCCAAACCGCTAGACAAATGTGAGACAAATTAGAAGTCACCTCTGAAGGTACTAGCCAAGTAAAAGAGGCAAAAATTGATATGCTAGTACATAAGTATGAGTTATTCACCATGAAAAAGGAGAAAAACATTAATGAGATGTTTGAGAGGTTCTCAAACATTGTTAATATAGTGGATGCACATGGGAAGTGCACATAGATAGAGAATTGGTAAGAAAAATTCTACGAAGTCTCACTAAAGGATGGCAATCAAAAGTGGCTGCAATCCAAGAAAGACTTGACCTCAACTCCATGTCCTACGATGACTTAATAGGATAACCTCACAAGGTAGGGATGCTTTTCTAGTTGAGCTACAAGGGGTTTCAAACTCTCAAGAGAAGATAAGCAAGTTTAGGTGCAAAGCCTATGAGCTATGAAAAATAAGATATAAAGCAAGGTAATCTCTCAATATTTCTTCTTGATTGAGGTTCTTCGCATCTTTTTCATTCTTCAAGGTTTTATATAGATAATGAGCCAATGATGGCTACTAGTCGCTAAAGAAGATTTTGGCTTCAATTTGGCTTAAAGGATTTGGCTAATCAATTTTTGTGTAGTTGCTATTCCTAACTCATAATTGCTGGTTTAGTTACCGTTTCTCTCTATTTTCATAACCAAGCTTGATTCTTGTAATATGACAATTAGTACCTTAATTGTACTCCCTAAAATTGACATTTTGACTAAAGAGCAAATCAGATAATCTCCAAAAGTCATATTTATTTTGTGACTGATTTATATATCAAGAGAAGAGTAATTCCAATGATATAAATAAGGAAACATAATATTTTCTTTTAACAAGAATATAATTAAACAATATTAACATCAAATTTAAAAAAATTAATAAAATACTCATCATCAAAACATCAAACCCAACACCAACACATAGAATCCTCCCTTAAATATGTAGACATGATTATGACTAGTAGCACTATGTAAAACTAGCAATGGTGGTGCAAAACTTTGCTATGTGATATTTGTACACATTACATGACCACTATATATTGACTAGGACAACCGTAATTCATTTCACTATCTAAAAGTATAGTAAGTAGTGTCTACGAGTTGCATCACCCTTTAGAAGCCACTTGGTTGTCTTTGGGTATATCCTAAATGGTCTTGGTGGATAACAAACCAAAACTTATGAAAATCTTTTGTAGGGATTGATGGTTTGTGTGAGTGTTTCATCTTAGTGTTACCAAGTGGCCTCAAAAAAATTAAAATGGAGTGAATTAAGTTCTAAAATTTATCTAATTCTTTTCGCAAAAATCTCTTTCTCTTAAATCTTATTTGAGAATAAGTGATTGAATGATTGACTATTCGGAAATCAATGCAAGTTCAAAATTACTTCAACAATAAATAGAATGAATTTAACTTGTGATTAAGTAAAAAGATAAGGGTAGAGAAAGTGCAAACTTAGATTTATCCTAGTTCGGTCACCCCTTGTGGCCTATGTCCAGTCCTCAAGCAATTAACTCAGGATCTTTCACTATATCCAATTCTTCAAGGTTTTAAAAACCTTTACAACACTTGAGCACTCACACTTTTGGGATCCCACACCCTAGTGTTTGAGTCACTCAACACAAAAAGGGATACCTCACCCTTTTTCTCACTTGAGGGATACCTCACCCTTTTTCTCACTTGAGGGATACCACACCCTCTTACAATTTTGAGGAAGTAAAGAAATAATTGATCATTCTCTCAAAGAGGAAATGTTACAACTTGAAGCACTATAAAGCTTTTCTAACAATAACTCTCTTTGGCCACAAAAACTGTGAAAGAAATCAAAGTATGGAAGTAAAGGTTAAGAGTGTTTAATCCTTGAGTGTTCTATGTTGAAAATCTATTATGAATGGGTATTTATAGGTTTCAGATTTGTACTAGCCGTTTTAGAAAACTTTCCCAAGAATTGTGTTTATTCAAAACTAGCCGTTGGGGTCTTTTCGCACTATTGTAATTGATTACACCATATTGTAATTGATTACAATAAGCAAAAACACAATTGCTAGGCATATTCAAGAGCATTGTAATCAATTACATACTCAGGTAATCGATTACATCGAATTCCAGAATTCGTACTTGATGCAAATAATCGATTACATTGAAATAGTGAGCATTGTAATCGATTACAACATAGTGGTAATCGATTAGATGTTGTTTGTACAGTGTTAATGACTTTTTAAAATCTCTTACTAACTTTGATCAATGAATAGTCGTATTTAATCAATTACACATTTCTAAAGCATCTATTTTTCCTTTTAGAAAACACCCTTTCCATAGGCTAAGTTTCAAAACAAGTTATTTGATCACATTTTCTGAGATCAATTTCTTATCAAAACAATTTTCAAAAACACCTTTAAGCTTTTTTTCAAAAATTAATGGCCATGAGAGTTATTACGAGAAAACCTTTAACAACAAGATCCTAAGTCCTGGAAATCTATACCATTTAGTCTTGGACTTGATCATCTTCAAGAAACCTCTTTTGACGTCATCAAAACCTATAATAAAAGCATTCATAATTAGTTTATTCAGATCACTCTAAATGCCAAAATTGAGAGAATTAGATCATGTTAAAAATTAATTCAAACAGATTCTATGGATATCTTTCGTATTTCAAACAAATCCGAAATGAAAAACCATTTCATGAAAGAATCTGCACTCTCAATGATCTTGTCTCCTAAAAAGAATCTATGCAATTAGAAGGCTATCAAATCATCAAAAGGCACATTAGCGGATCAGAAGAATGATTTGTCCAAAAAGCTTAACAAGAAGGCTCTCTTCCAAAATGTTGCTCTAAGTAAAGAAGATATCATTCAAATTTTGCCTCTATACATTCAAAGATATTTTCTAAATTAAGGTAAAAAATTGACAAGACATATTTCCAAAAGGTGTGCTGACACTTAGTTGACTTAAATGGCTAGTTCTTCTTTGATTCTATACTTGCTTACTGAGAAAGAAAGCTCTCAACTTCTCTCTCCGTGTTAAGACCAATGGATGTGAAAGCTTAAGGCTCAAGACTTGAAGTCACAACAACTATATTTTGAAGCTTATATAAGTCTTGAAGACGAAGAAGAAGTTGTTGGAATGACTGTTGTTGAAAATCTTAAAAAGCCTTCATCTTTCTTAATCTCCTGAAAGTCCAAAATGTTTCTTTTTGAAGTTTCTTAGTGAAAAATCTTCTCTAGCTTTGTATTAGCAAATATCCTCCTTGAGAGATTTGTGAAAAGTCACTCCACATTGCACTTATTTGAACCATACTGTAACATCCACCGTTTTTCGCCTAATTATTCGGTTTTACCGAATAATTGAGAATAATCAAAATTCGGTTGAATAATTATTTAGACTCAATTGATTAGCAATTACTTGAGTTTAGATATGAGAGAATTAAGTTAGAAGTATAGGAGTTTTCATAAAATTTTATTGAAAACCAATTTACTGATTTAAAAGAAATCGGTAAAATTACGGTATTTTAAACTGTCGGAACAGAACCAATAGAATTCCAATCCTTTACCCTACCTTGAGTGGCTGATAACTCAGCCACTTAACACCAAAAGTGGCACCACTTTGGCCACACAAAGGCAAGAAGTGTTGGCTGATTTTCAGCCATGGAAAATCAACCAATCAAAAGCCGAAGTAAATCAACATAAACCACTCAAAGTAATCAGATTTTTTTTGCCTTTTTCTTCACCCATTCTAGCCCATTCTTGCGCCACTTGCTCTCCTCTCATTCAGCTCTCTTTCTCTCTACTTCACACCCAAAACTCCAGCTAACATCAAGCCAATTCAAGCTTTGCTCATCCAAGCCTTCAAAATCCAGCAAACTCACTTGGAACAAAGGTAGGAGTTTAATATTTGCCTCAAATCTGTGGACTTGGCTGGCTAGGCATGGATTATTTTCACCTTCTTTGATGTGTCAAATGAATGTTTATGATGAAATGTGATTGGTTTTGGGCTGTTTGTTTGATTAAAACCGAAGTGGAAGCAAGAAAGAATGAAAATAGAAAGAGCTGATGGGTTAGAGAACCAAAAACCCTCTGCAGTCCGTACGGCGGAGTGTACTGCTCCGCCTACAGCCGATTAAATTGGGCGGAACCATTTTTATATGAAACTAGACATCTACGCTTTCCATAGATATATCATATAGGGATTTTGGATTAGAATTGAGAGAGATATGAATTTTCGAATTTCGACCTAGGGTTTTGACTCTGGTTCTGGGCAGACTGGGTTGTTCAGGGTAGAACTCGCCCTATACTACTTGAAAATGAGTGGAACGAACTTTGTTAGAAAGCTTACACATAGGACAATATCCCATAAAAATTTCAGAATTAGATAAGGTCCCAGTTGCTCCCAGTGCTCCAAGAAAGTTGCCCTATGTCCAAACCGGGCCAAAACAGGGCAGTTTAGTAAGGTCAGAATTTGGGGCTTGTAACTCGAGTCCTACTAAGTCAAATGGAATGGAACTTTTTGTAAATGAAACTCTAACCTGTTAGCTTTAATATGAGTCCAATTTCGTGTAATTTGAGTTAGTTTTCGATTTTTAGTAGATTTTTACTTTTAGTTGCCTAATTTTGACTAGCCATTGGGCAGACCGGGATAAAATCTAAATATCTTGAGCTATAGATATCAAAATTAGATGGGACCAAAGAGGTTAGAAACTAGACACATAAAGCTACAACATATCCAAAAATTAGGTTTAAATGAGTTAAATTGAAATAAAGGTGGGAAATACCATAACCGGGCAGAATAAGGTAGAATGAGCTAAAAGCCCTATTGATGCTTGTTGAAACTAATGAATGAATCTATGAATGTATTTGCATAATTGTTGCTTTATACTGAAGTTGCAAATTGTATAAATGTACTAGTTGACTGACACTATTCATGGAGAAGTGGACACGTTCCGTTATGCTGCCGAAATTTCGGTAGAACCCATGCACAAGTTATGAGTTACATGTTAATGCATGTGCATTTTAAAAGAGTTATGAAAGTTATGAAAAGAATTATGTCACTATGAAAGTTTCATGCTACTTGGGCCAGCCCCGGATAAGAAGTTAAGGGGAATAGATCGGTGGGAAGGTCGGGGAAAGTAAACCCGGCATTCCTATATAGGAACGAGCTCGATCCTGAAAAGCAAACTATTACCCAGGAGTCTAAATGGCCAAGAACTCCCAGGGGACCAAGAGATGGAAAATGATGAAGAGTAATGGAAAATGCTTATGAAGAAAAGTTCATGATTAAGTCTGATTGATTACATGACTGCATGATTACATGACTGCATGGTTACATGAAATAATTATGTCAAAAATGTTTATAGTTGTCTATCATGTTTGCTTACTGCTGTTTATTTAATTATTCTGCTTATTAATTTGTGCATCATTATTAGTATCTATTTTGTTTATTGTGCCGTCTAAAGTAAAACTGAACCTTGCCTCGGACCAGACTTTTCCTTAAACTCATTAAAACGGATAGCCTAGTTTGAACACATGCTTTTATAATTAAATAAAAACTGAGGCAACTGAGAATGAATGTGACGTCAGAAGAACGCCATACATGAACTCTACTGAGAATTTCTTGAAATTCTCATCCCGTGTTGTATTTCCGCATCATTCTCAGATGCTGGCGAAGGACTCAACGGCCACTCCTTTCATTGAGATCCCAGACCTGCAGCTTCTCTATGACTCTGAGTTGGACTCGTTGGATATAATCTGCTCCTGCTATTTCTACCTCTACTTTTAGCAAAAAGGAATTTTGACGTTCCTTTGTTTCATCTGTTTTTAATATATATCTATATGTAAAAACTGAAGCGTCGGTTTCTGACCTACTTATGTACATATACAATTGAGAATATATCACTTATTTATATCTCTTCTGTTATATTACATTAAACTTTATTAAGTTTTATAACGTTATTCATGTCTATTATATAACAGCGCGCCGTTTCAATGGTTTAGTGATATTAATCATGAGATTTAAGTAGAACATTAACACAGTAACACAGACTATCTAATTTCATGCTATGACTTAAGCATAACATTAAATTAGTAGGTTGTTACACATACACCTTGTGTAACATCCCGAAGAAATGGTACTTCTAATTAGCACTATTGATTGAATTATTTTGTTTCATTAAAGAGATACATCTAATTAAGAAATGAGAAAAAAAAATGCCCGTATGTAAACTTTTGATAATTGCAGCCTTGCCCAGAACTTTTAGTAATTACATGTTGACCCCTAAAAATTTTTTTCCACAATTACCCCTAAACCTTTTTAAAAATGATATTTCGGTCCCTAGATCAATAGAATTAGTAGAATAGGGTTTTAAACGAAGTAGAATCGCATAGCGGAAATGTAGAAACTAAATTCTTAGCCAATTGGGCCATGAAGGTGCCCGCATATGAAATGATATGGGATGCCCCTAGACTTGCTCAATATTAGGAAAATGCCACTAGCTACAGAAACCAAACAGAAATTTCTAAAGGATTTACGAAAAAAATGAAAAGATAACAATCCCAAAGAAACAATACAATTGATTTGCGCTGTTAATCAATTTATTAGAAAAATAAGAGTAATTAAGGGTGAATTATAAATATTAGAGCTAAAGAAAATTTAGACTGCTGTGTAAAAGACTATGAGAAATTATTTAGTATAATATCTAGAATTACGTTAAGTTTAATATACGTTATTAATCGATTTATCTGACTTTATTGAATGTGTAGAATTAATTAGAAGTTAATGAAAGGTCAATTAATTAGCAATTAGAGAGATTAGATGTGAGGGGATTAGATTAGAAGCATAGAAGATTTCATAGAAAATTTCCTAAACTGATTTACTGATTTAAAGGAAATCGGCAAGATTTCGGTATTTTAAACTGTTGGAACCGAATCAATAGAATTGCATGCCCAAATTCTATTATTTCATGGCTGAATACTCAGCCACTTAATCACCCCTTGATGGCGCCACATGCATCAAAAATGGGTGGAGAGACTTGGTTAATTTGCTACCACCCATTCAAGAGCCAATCAACATTTAGCAAGCCATCCACTTCATTATCAGATTTTTTTTCTCCTTCTCCACAAGCAGAATTCACCCTTTTCTTTCCCTTCCAGCCTCCTTCTTCTCTTCTCCTTTCAACCTACTTCATTAACCTTCAAGCTTTGATAAGATTCCATCCATCTAAACTCAAAACCTAGCAAGATTACATTCAAAGGAGGTAGAGATTTAACCTCTTTTCTTGTTTTCTTGGTTATGGAAGCTATTTGGGTTTTCATTTTTATCACTTCTTGATGTGGTATTTGGATGTATATGATAATTATTGACTGGTTTGATGACTATTGTTGTGATTAGGATTGAAATTGGTATGAAAGAACTTGAAGATAGAGAGCATCCAAGAAGTTGTTAGGGTTTTCCCTTAACAGTCTATATGGCGGACTATACAACTCCACTTACAGCCATTTAAATTTGATGAACCTATTTTATATGAAACCAGATATCTAGGGCTTTCCATACATATAAAATATAAGGCCATTGGATTATTATAGAATTAGTTATGAATTTTTGAACTTTGACCTAGAAATTTGGATTCTCATCTGGGCAGTATGAGTTGAGAAAGGTGTGACTCACCCTACACAGTCCTAAATTGAGTGAAACTAATGCTATTTGAAAGCTAATATGTAAGGAAATATCTCATAAAAATTTCAGAGTCAGATTCTTTGCCGTTTGTTCCCAGCACATCAATGAAGTTGCCTTAAGTTCAAATTGGGCTGGTACAAGGTAATCCAATAGGGTCAATTTACGGGGCTTATATCTCAATATATGCTTATGCAAATGATATACAACTTATTTCATTTAAAAGCTTGTTCTGTTAGCTTTGATTTGATATAAATTTCATATGGTTTCACCCAGATTCCTATTTTTAGTGAATTTTCTCTTATAAGAGTACACTTCTGGCTAAGTACAAGGCAGTCTAAGGTAAAATGCTAATAACTTGAGCTACACAAATCAAAATGAGATGGGACAAAAAGGGTTGGAAACCACATAGAGGCATGACATATCCGAAATCTAGGTTTAAATGAGTTGAATTGGGTTAAAGGTGGATTATACAAAATTTAGATAGAATAGGATGAAGTAAGCAAAAAACTCTATTGATGTTTGCAATGACTTTGATGAATGATATTATGAATATATAATTGCTATTCCATATTGATTTGCATGTTTGAATGATTTTATTGGTAGTCTGGCACTATTCATGGGAAAGCAAACTTAATCCGTCATGCTGCCAAATTTTCGGCAGAAGAATATGAAGTTATGATAGCTTGTGTTATGAAGATTTAAGTTATGAATATGAAATTCTAAATGCAAGAGTGTTCGAAAATAAGTGCACTATAATGCATATAAACATTGCATAATGATATCATCATGATTCCTTTTATGAAATACGGCATCTTTGCATGCAAAGGAAGATATATATATATATATATATATATATATATATATATATATATATGAGAATGAATCCTTTGACTCAAAGACAGTTATTTGGATCCCTCCCTATGAAGGCAGTTAAAAGATATGATGAAGGTTCCATATTCCTAAGAAGTGTGACATGGTGATCACACCCTAATGGGGTATGATATGGTGATCATACTCTGGAATATGGCATGATGAGCACATCCTAAGGAATGTGACATGGCGATCACACTCCGATAGAGTATGACATGGCGATTATACTCTGGAATGTACATGACAAGTAAAGCACTCTGAGGATGGCGATACGTAACACCTAGGTGTGTCGAGAAAGAGAGCTATAGAAAGGTATAGGAAGGTTAAATAAGTGTCTTTGTATATATATATATATATATATATATATATATATATATATATATATATATATTCCGATATTCTTGTTATGCTAAAATTTACTATATTTGTGAGTGTTGTGATTGCCATGCTAATTATGAAACAGGAATTGATCATATAATTGCAATGTGATTCAAGTGCTTGAATAAAATGAACTCTACTTCGGATAATATATTTTCGAACTATAAAACTGAACAGTCTATATAACATGCTCACCTTTTTCATAATAAACCGAAGCAGCTAGAGATAATAACGATGAGACGGTATGAAATTTCTTAGTAAATCCTACTGAAAATTTAAAATTCTCACTCCTGTTTCTGTGTTATCTCCAGATAGTTCGAGAAGATTCAAATACGACTGAAGTTGCTGTCAAATAAGGTCCGCTCATGTAACAGTAACAACTCCAAAGTGTGGCACTATGACTTAAGCATAGTACTATACAGAGGAGGATGTTACACCTTTAGTGTTAGAGTGAGTGTTATCAAACACAAATCTTTATCTTAAAACATTGCAACCTGACTCGGTAGTGGTCGTTGTTAGCTTTGAAAAGCTGGGACAATACTACTCTGTTGATTAGCTTGGAGAGGTTAAAACAAGAATACTTTGTTGTAAGCTTGGAGAAGCTTGTACAAGAATAGTCAGTTGTATAAAATCTCAACTAGTTTGTTGAGAAATGGACATAAACAAGTGGTTTAGCTAAATCAGGATAAATCTTCTTATGTGCTTTCCTCATCTCTATCCTTTACTTATAGCTCTTATACTTTCTGTTACAAGTTTTAAGTGTTTATCTTTCTTTGCTGCTCAGAAAGATTTTTGCAAAAGTTAACTTTCTGTCTTTAACCTTAATCACTTCCACAATCTAAGTCTTAAGACTTAAGAAAGTTTGTTTAAGTTTTCAGGATATAAAAAGTTTTAAAATGCACAATTCAACCCCATTTCTCGTGCTACTTCCACCTTCAGCTTCTTCATTTTCTATTTGACCTTTGATTCACATGCATTTTTTTTCTTTTTTTGTTTTTACTAATGTTATTTTGATATCAAGAGTAGACATAAAAAGAAAAAAGAACACTAAAGAGAAAGCCAAAATATTTTTGTTGTGATGAATGAGACAAGACTTATGTTTCTTTATAGTATCATCTTTTGAGGTCAAAATAACATTATTGTTTTTAGCTCATGAACAGTAAAAATATCTAGTCCATCTCATGCGAAAAATTCCATTTAACTGCAAAATAAAAGCATTTTTGTGCATATTGAAATGCACATGTGCAATGTGAAATGGATAATTTTATCTCTGTAAACAATGCCTACAATCTTACAATCCAAGTAAACCAAATAACGGTACATTTGATTCAGCTTTTTTTGGGACAAAAATTAATATTTTAACTACTAAAAAATGTCACTTTTTATAGAAGTTATTCTTTTCAACTTTTATTCAAAAGCTAAAAATAGTTTTTTTTAAAAAAAAAACTTTTAATTACAAGTTAAAATGAATAATTTCTATAAAAATAATTTTTTATTTAAAAAAATCACTTTTTCTATCAAAATAAACTAAATCAAACACACCCTAAGCTTTTCATTACAAGTTAAAATGAATAATTTCTATAAAAATGATTTTTTTATTTAAAAAAATACTTTTTCTGTCAAAATAAACTAAATCAAATACACCCTAAGTTTGTTTTGCAAAAGGTTAGTACCACGTACAAGGGAGCATTTAAAATGCTCCCCACAAAAAATGAAACATTAAATGCTCCAATAGTATAACTGGTAGTGTAGGTTTTTATTTTGTGGCTTTTTATTTCTTAAATATAAAAAGATAAATTTACCCTTACTCCTCCTATTCCTCAAACCTAGACAAATTTACACTTAGGTTATGTTTGGGAGTTTTATAGATGATCGAAGGGAATAGCTCATAATAGAATAAAAAAGGAAGGCAAAGAGTAGAAAAGAATAGATCATGTCATTCTCATATTTGAATTTTTAACATGTTTAATGAGGGAAGGGAAAGGAATTATATCTCATTTGCTTCTTGACCTATTTGTGTGGCAAGGGAGGGACAAGGTGTCCTTTCATTGCCATCCCACTCTCTCCTTTAAAATCACTCCCAAACACACTTTTAGTAAGATGAGCCGCTCCCTTCCTTGCCATTCTCTCCATTATCCTCCATCCAAATGTAGCCTTACTCTTCCTATTCCTCCAACCCCATAAGGAGCCTCGCCACAACAACCAGGGGCTTCTCCTTCCCTCCAAACATTCTCTTCATTCTTGTTGGAGAAAATAGCTTGTCTTGATTTGCTCTTCCCTAAACTAGTTGTCAGAAAAGTAACTATTAATTGCAGTGTTTTCCTTCTAACAAAAAAAAGCACAATAAGTACTCAGCAGTTGCGAATGCAATAATAGCCAAAAAAAAAAAAAAAGGAAGCCATTGTCATTCTACTAGAATATGCCTTTCCATCATCTGAAACCTGCACTTCTTCGAAAAAGACTGATCTTCCCTAAGTTAAAATGATCAAAAGCTTCACAATTGTTTGGAATAAAAAATGAGATAGAATTGCATTTAATTATATTAGTAATTGAATTCAATTATGTTATGATTTGAATTCTTATGTTTGAAATAAACCAGTAAATTACATATTTGAATTCAATTACGTTATTTGGAATGTATATGAAATTAAATTGAGTTCTTCATTTTGATTATTTTACCCTTCATTAAATATTAGAGAGAAGATATTAAATAGAATTAAGAGTATTTTTAGTATATCAATTTTTAACATTAAATCCACCAAGACAACAATTACAAATTAAACCTGTTTTGGTATGATTTACTTTTAGACATTTTTATGGAATTGAATTCTATTTGAATTTTAATTCCATGTCATTAGTTGCTTTCAAACCAAGAAATTGAATTCAATTTCTTGAATGAATTCAATTTCAAGACTTTCCAAACAACCCATCAAAAGTTTGAAGGGAGAGAGATATCAAGCTTTTGAGGGCAGAAGAGTTCCAATAAGAGAAGCTGTGTTGCGCACCCATGGAGCAGGGGCCAGCAAAAGTGGTTTCATGGGTTTGGCGCAGCTAAGGACAGCAACGGCTATAGGTCATGGACGCGATGGTCGTACTAGATCAGGTTGCAGTGATTCTCCAATTGGTGGCAGTTGGGTGCGATGGAGGATGTAGGTTTTGCCGCATTGGGGCTGTGATATTGGTTAGGTGGGCGGCAGGTGCTGGTGGATGGGTAAAGAACTAGTTGGTATTGGTGTCGAAGAAGCATTGATTCATAATTTAAAAATCTTATATTATTGAATAAATTATTTAAAGAACTGATATTTTCGATAGAATACACACATAACTATCTTGAAGTTATACTATACATTTTTTACCATTAGATCTTTTGTTTTATTATTATTATTATTATTATTTCGTCAATGGTTCAATGTGACGGGAACTTTCTATGTTCCATTTTTAGATGTGAACATTTTAAACGCTTCCCCACGTACAATAAGTTTTCAAATGATAAAATTTTGTGTAATTTAAGCAAGCAATAAGGTGTGAAAAAGGAAATAACAAGGAAAATTGAGAAAAATTCTTATATACTCATGGAAGAAGAGCTTTTTCTTCCTCCATATGTTTTTCCAACCATAAAATGAGTAAAAATATGAGAGAGATACAACAATAAAAAACTAAATAAGTGGTTAAAAAGCTTTGTGGAAGAAAAAACTTCATCCTCCATGGAGGATGGAAGAATCAGTCATCATATCCTTCAACAATGATAAACATCAAAGAACATCTCTTATTTGTATCTCTTTCCCAAAGAAATAAAGACCACGGGGTCGGAAGAGAGATTTACATCTGGTATATTGATACATTGCAAAAATATAACATATATTTGTTGTTTATCTCATTCGCCCTCCTTCTATGGGAAGGATGGAAATTTGTCAGCTCTCTTTCTTGGGATGTATTGCTTGGAAAACAGCTTCGAATTCTTCTTTTACTCTTTCAAATACATTCGGACCCTTAACCTCCTTAGTAGGGGTATTCTCATGAATATCATCGCTCCTTCCATGAGTTTCTTTATGATGATGGTGCTTTGACTTATCATGGTGTATGAAGCCTTTAAGCTCTTCCTTAGCTCTCACAAACATGTTTGCTGATGACTTTGCCTTTGTTTCTGCCAATATAAAATACCTCATATCAAGTGAACAAATTGTTGGCCCTCAACCTAGTTATCAAGCCAACAACCCATGACTGAAGAAGCTTTCCATCAATTATAAGGGTATGACATTGTTTTTTTGCAGTCACATCACATATATATAATGGAAAATTCTTATAATTCTTGGGCAAGACATGAGTACGGCACCCAAAGGATTGGAACAACAAGAGCAAAGACAGACAACAACATATATGGAGTCGTTCGAAAAGGAAACCACTATCTGAAAGATTCTCCAAAGTCAAAGCATTTGTCGAAGCAAAGAAGTGAAATTCCACATAATAAAAGTTCCCTAAATCGAGAACCATAAGAGTAAAATTGATGAGGCCATTTTATTAAATGACACCTTTCTAATATCAAGCACTACTTCAAATAATGCATGATCTTATATGTACACAATCTCCAAATGACCAAGAAAATTCAAAATTTTTCCCACAAAGTACGTACCTGACGGAGAGCTTGGGATTTCTTTTTTATGTTTTGACTCAGCCATTTGATTTCCATCCCTACATCACAGAATAAGAAATCAGAGCCTCTCAGCAGAAATGTCCAATTTCAAACGAGTCAATTTTGAAAACAAAAAAAGGAAGAAGGAAAAAAAAAGGTTTTTTTTTTGTGTGGAGAGGAGGGGGGTTCTTCAAACTTAGTATCATGAGTTGGAGCCTCTTTCTTGTGATGTAAAACTTGAGCAAGGGCTTGAAACTCTTCCTTTGCTCGCTCAAACACATTTGGAGCCCTCACTTCATCCAATGAGGTCTTTTCGTCTATGCAATTATTCAGTCCATGAATTTCCCTGCTCTGATGATGGCAAGGGGACTTCTGAGGATGTGCTTTAACCTCAGTTTCTTCCTTTGCTCTTTCAGGCACATTGGCTGCTGGTAGCGGCAGACATCATAACAAAATCATCGAACAAATAGGCACTAGTTAGAAACTTCACATGATGCTCATCTAGTATCTCTATAGCTTCCCACAAACAGTATTAATAATTAATAATACATTACAATGAAATTTGTTCATTTTTTGTTGTCTTAGGCATAAAAATCATACGTCCTGAATTCATTGCCAACAAATTTAATACCAGTGGCAGAGTTTAAAATTATAATCAGATGATTAAGAGCCCAAAACTGTGAAGTTCCATATCTATAGACAAAATAAAAGAGGACCCTTAACCGTTAACACCAAAAAAAAAAAAAAACGATCAATCTATTAGAAACACTCACTGAGGATTGCATATTGATATTGCAAGTCAAAGTTTCATTTGGAAAAAAAAAAAAATTCTCTAAAGTCAAACTGGGCTGCCCATTTCATTCAATGAAGGGTCGGAAATATAATTGGATCATACTATGAATTTATGATTTATGCAAAAGCGCTTGACCATGATCGTATTGGTACCTGAAACAGACTTTGTGGCGGCATCGTTGGACGTAGATTCGGCCATGGCGAGTTTAAGGTTGCGTGGGGGAGGAGAAACAGTACTAGGATGTTTGTTGGGAGAGTTGAGATTGTGTAAACCTTGTTGTTGTCGAAGTTGGTTTAAAAGGGATTGTCAGTTGGCCAGGCGCAAAGGCATGAAAAAGAGGGGAACGAAGATCCAAACTGAAACGACTGTCCATCCAGCAGTCACGATCATCCATTGAGAAACGGCGTGACGGATTTTGATGGATGCTAAATTGCCAACCTGTCAGGGAGGTGAGAGAGAGTGGGTCACGAAGTTGACAAATCAAATGGGCCTTAAAGATGGTTTCTTGGGCCTAATGACCATCTTGGGCCTGAAAAACCATTGCTTGTCTTTTAGCGTGGAATACAACTATGGCTAACTGGGTGCTTCCAAAAACAATGAGCAACTTTTAGCATTTCCATATATAAAAAAAGAACAAGAGAATCTAAGGCTTTGTTTCTTGGTCAAAAAGATCATAAGGCTCTTGTGATTGGGAGTTGTCAAGTATGGACATTACCTGACGCATATGGGTATGGGTGGGAATACGAATTTTCATTTTTATTGCGGAAGATGCTCTAGCATAAGTGGTTGACATGCTGAAAATTTTGTGTGTGCGGGTGTGTAATGACCCAAAAACAATTTCATTTCTATTTATTGGCAAAAAAAAAATTTTCATTTTCTATTTCGACCCAAAAAAAGTTTCATGTCCATTACAATGCAAGAAAATTTGTAAAGACTTTGGTTTTAACAGTATTTTCCCAAGAAAACGACACAAGTTTAGACTATCAGTATGTCCTATTCATCTTTATTTTCTTTTTAAAAAAAAAGGAGGATACATAAAAAAAATAAAAAAAAAAATTGACGTGAAATAATCTTCAAGGATACAGTAGTAACGTACGACATTTTGATAATTCAAATTCATGTAAACCACACACTTCCGTTGCCGCGATGAGCTTGTCAATAAATTAACGTCGTTACTTAATAAATTAATGTCACATAACAAGGAAAGTTTGGCAGAATTTAGCCACAATTTATTGGACAAGACTAAGTGATATGCACAGTCCTTTATTCAAGAATTAATAACAATGACAATTCATTCGGATAAGAGTTCATTCAGCAATTACAATTTCTAATGACAATATATTGTTGTTTAATTAATTGTATTGTAATATTGATCCCAAGCTGGGAAGGTTACTAGATATCCTCCTAGCTTGTGAGAGGTATTAGAATATATTAAGGTTAATTACAAATTTGTTAAACATTTTCATTATTAGTTAGGTGATATGATTGGTGAGGTAACTAATTATAGCTCTCCTAATATATTAGCCATATTGTATTATAAACACCTTTCATCATTTAATTATAATTAAAAATATTATTCTTCTCTTAATTTCTTGACTCTGATTATATTTCCCAACAATTTAGAATAACTTATAGTTGGGTTATTATAATGTTTAAAAAGTGATTTCTGAGCTAGCTGGCCAGCTAATAGTATAACTAACTATTACGTACTGAGCTAGAGAAGCTGTTCCGCGAAGTTTTCATAGCCACAGTTTTATTTATTCGAGTTCATATAATTCAAAGGGAAATGACCAACGGCTTGTTTTGTTGCTATTTTCTAACTGAATTTGATGCCCGAAGAAGGGTCAAGGAGTTTCATCTGGAACAAATTAACAAGTACCAATTCGTGTTTGTATAATAAGTCTCAATCTGATGCTGATATTTATTTGTTTTCTTTTTTATGCTTGATTTAACTAGATAAACAAATCAATTTGTTTTCCTTAACTTTTTATTTTCTTTTCAAAATTGTGAAGTGGGTCAATCACTTTGGGTCTGCAAACTACAGTATATCGTTATATGTGCCATTTGCATTGTTGGAATTAGAACTTACAAATCATTGGGCTGATTACTATTTAACAGATTGTTAATAGTGTTAGCTAGCTAAGTCCTCTCCTTTTTTCAGTTAATAAGACAGTTATTTTTATATTAGTTAGTTTTTGACACCTTAATCATATAGTCATCTACTTTAATAATACTACCAGTTTGACAGGCATGGTATTTTTTATTTTTAGAGTATTAATATAAAATTATTCATACAATATATAATTTTTTTGATAAATAAATTTATAATAATTAAAAAAAATGTCAAGCTGTATTACCTATTATAATGATTATTTATTATGATTTATTATTTTTTTAATTTTATTAACTATCCGTCAGTGCATAAAGATTAAGCATTATTTAAAATAACTTAGAGCACTCTAAAAAACAAAATGTTACATAAAATAGCAAATCCATACATGCTAAGTCAAACGTGCTATTCTTCTCATACAAAGTGTACTTTTACCCCAAAAGGGATTTTTTACTCATTTTGATTGTATTTTAGGAAGTGGCAGCGTCAAGATCGTGGTGGAAGGAGTGGAAATGTAGGTGTAACTGTTGTGATGGCGATGGATTCCCGGAGTCATTCACGAATGAAAACTGTAATCAAGAGCAAAACAGGGTCATAGCTTTATACAGCAGTATAAGATGTGTATTAGTTTAGACATAGGTCCGGACTTGAAAAAAAAAAAATTCATTGTAATTAGGAGGCACCCAAAAAACAGTTATAAAGGGAATCTCCTTTAGAATAGTAATAGATTATTAATGATACAATTGAAGTAACATACATACATTAAATAATGTAAGATAAGATCTTTCTTATGCTAGGAGACAGGACTGTGCTGAAATTTCTTTCTATTAGCGACGTAATTCTCAGGCTATTGAAGGTTGTGACTGAAAAAGAAAAAGGAAAAAGGTTGCGACTGAAATCAGTTCTACGGATAGCGCAGTTAATTATTGCTCCTTTCCAACTGTAATGGCCATTTCCTCTATCCTATCAATATCAAACTGCAATTATTCATATGCATGTATCTTTTGGCTCGCATGGCTACAAATGAAGACGTACTTTGAAGACTCCGTTTTTCCATTTTCATTGATGAGACAAAGGCAAACTAAGTTGTTGTAATAAAACCCAAACCGAAGAAGTTTAGGTGATTGAGTTTTCTAAATCTTGTTGATAGTGTAATCAATGTCGTTTAATTTTATTTGCCTAGTTTACATTTTAATTTGCTTTATTTTAAGTTTTTTTTTTTTTTTTTTTTTGCTTTGTACATTGGAAGAAAAAAGAAACAAGAAAGACAACTAATTCCCAACATACTAGACCCCATTCGATCAGCTTGCAGAGCTAATGCTAATGAAGTAGCAATACAGCAACACTGGAATTTAGTAACATTTAAAAAATGTTACAAAATTATATAAAAATATTGTTAAAATTCTTTAATAACATGACCCATGTATAACACTTACAAAATATTACTAAAAAATGTTAACAACACATTTTATATTTTTAATACTTTTTAATTATTACTAAAGAGTTTTTATCACTAAATCATCTCTCTTAAAAACTTCAATTGTTGAGTTTTAACAACACTCTTTGTAAACAAATGTTGCTAAAAACTAGTTAAATATGTAGTGGTGTAGATTGGGATCGAAGGATCTTCCATTCCTCCGTCTATATCACAACCTGTTTGGTCAAGTCGTTAGCACACACATTCCCTATCACAAGGTATGCAAAATGCAAACATCCTAGAACCTGCGAAGGAGGCTCTGCACTTCCATAATCATGCAAGCATATGTATTAGAGATTAGTTGGTTAGTTTTTCATTGTAATATACTGTAACTACCCCGCTTCCATACTTTCCCTATATATATACTACTGGTATAACTAAATTTCCCAAGTCAATGAATCATTTCCCTCTCTCTCAACATAGAATCAGTTGATTAGCTTCCCGCACATGTTTCTCTCTTCTGAGTTCTCTCTTTCTTCGACATTTTCTTTGTCATTTTCTCTCATTTTCTTGGCAAGTTCCCTATTTCTTTTCCAATGGCCGCTCCTACTCCCATCAATGATCCTTCAGGTCCGTATCACTTGCACCATTCCGATCATCCCAGATTAGTTTTGGTTTCTCAACCACTGAATGTTGACAACTATTCGTCATGGCATCAATCGATGGAGATTGCCCTATCTGCAAAGAACAAGTTCGGTTTCCTCAATGGGTCCATTCTATATCCTGGTGATAATGCAGATCCAACACTTCTTTGTGCTTACAATCGCAACAATCGATTCCTCATGTCCTAGATCTTCGATTGTGCTTCCAAAGAGATCATTGCAAGCGTGATCTATGATAGCACTGCAATTGAGATCTGGAACAATCTAAAGACTCACTCTCAACAACATAATAGCCCTTTCATGTATCAATTGGGCAAAAATCTGATGATTATGACTTAAGGATCTGTTTCAGTCACACACTATTTCGCAAGACTAAAAGGTATTTGAGAGGAACTCAATTCTTTTCGACCTATGCACACTTGTACATGTGGAGCGTTTGAGTCTTGCAAGATTTTCATCAAACCGAGTATGTTCTTTAGTTTCTTATAGGACTCAATGAATCCTTTTCGCAAATTTGAGGCCACATCTTACTAATGAATCTAATTCCTGATATTAACAAGGTTTTCTCTCTAGTGCTTCAAGAGGAGAAGCAAAAAGAACTAGGTTCTGCTCAATCTATGCTCTTTGAATCACAGATTGCTTATGCTGTTAAGGCTTCAGATTCCAAGTCTCAAGGTGATAATTCCAAACCTCGATCTAGGAAGGATCATCCTTAATGCTCTCAGTGTGGAGTTCTTGGACATACTACTGATAGATGCTCCAAATTACATGGTTATCCCCCTAGTTATAAGCCTAAGTCCAAGACTACCTCTGGTGTTGTTAATCATGTGACTAACGTGTCTGATCAGCCTAATAATCAATCTAAAATTGGCCCTTTTGCTAGTTAGTATCAGAATCTATTAGCTATATAACATCCAAAAAATTTTACCATTTTTAAATAAGTTGTTCGATTTTTATCGAATACCTACGATTAATTAGAATTCAATTTAGCATTTTTTTAAGGCCAATTAAGTATCATTTAGAAGGATTAGAATTGAGAAAATTATATTAAAAATATATGAAACCTCATAGGATCTTTTCCAAAACCATTTTACCGATTTAAAAGAAATCGGTAAGATTTTGGTATTTTAAACTGTCAGAACCGAATCAATAGAGATTATACTGTGAGAACCCTGGGATAGATAGCCAAGATTTAGCCAACTCATCCATACAAGTGGCACAAGAATCAGCCTAAAGAGGGCAGCCAAGTCAAGTTTAAATGAGGAATGGAATCCATCAATCACATGATAGCTTCCTTCAAAAGCTTTCAATTTTTTTTTCCTCTTCCTACCCTTACAAATTTCGGCCAACTATGCTGACCCCTTTCCATTTCCTTTCTTCCTTATCTCATCTCATCTCATTTCATCTTCATCTCCATCAACTCTTCAAGCTTCATCAAAAATTCCTTCAATCCAAGACACAAATCCAACAAAACTTCACCTTAGAAAGGTAGGAATTCCAACTTCTCTTCTTGTTTTTTTGGATTGGGGCTGATTAGGATTTTTCTTTCTTCCATGATTCTGGCCTTATCTTGAGTAGAAATGATAAGTTATGGTTGATTTTATATGTATGATATGATTTGAATTGAAATTGGAATGAAGAAACTGGAAAATTGGGAAAAGCAAAGAGCTATTGGGTGAAAACCCTACGGCATCCGTAAGTTCGTCTTGTACAGATGAAAATCCAGCCATCAGACCTTGATGAATCTATTTTTACATGAAACTAGACGTCTAGAAGTTTCTAAATATAAAATATAAGACCATTAGATTAGTATTGAGTGAGTTATGAATTTTTGAAATTTAGTCTAAAATTTTGAGCCCTTCTCTGGGCAGTATGGGTTAAGGAGGGTGTAACTCACCCTACAAAACTCCAAATTAAGTGCCACCAGTACTGTTTGAAAGTTAACATATAGATAAATATTTCATAAAATTTCACAGTTAGATTTATTCCCAATTGTTTCCAGTAAATTAATGAAGTTGCCTTAAATCCAAACCAGACTAGAATAAGGTAGTCCAAAAGGGTTTATTTACAAGACTTATATCTTGAGTTATACTTACGCAAATAAGGTGCAACTTATTTCAAATAAAAATTTGTTTTATTGCCTTTAATTTGGTATAAGTTTCATATGATTTGACCTAGGGTTCTATTTTTAGTGAATTTTTACTTTTAAGGGTGCAATTCTGGCCAATAGTAGAACAAACTGGAGTAAAATTCAAATATCTTAAGCTACATAAATCAAAATGAGATGGGACTAAAAGGGTTGAAAACTAGACACGTAGAACTATAACATATCCAAAGTTTAGGAGTAAATGAGTTGAATAGAAATAATGGTAAATTTTACAAAACTCAGGTAGTTGAGAGAAGAGTAAGCAGAAAACTCTATTGTTATTTTTGTTAATTTTGGCACACCACGTGCATTCATGATTATGATTAAAGCTATAATAAAGATTCTTTATGACTTGGCCAGCCCTTGAATGAATTTAAGGGGAATAGACCTGTGTGAAGATCGGGAAAAGTAAACTCATCTCTCATGTATAGGTACGAGCTTGAACATGAAAAAAAGGCTATTATCCAAAGATAAGACAGGCCATTCACCTCCAGGAGACCAAGTGCAAGGGAAAGTAAGAAAGTACTGACACCCTAGGGATGGCGATACGTAATGCCTAGGTGTGTCAAGTAAAAACAGAAAAAATGAAGCATGAGTGCATATCAGAATTTTATAATGAGTAAGTACATCAAGAAGACATCTGCATCCATCTATGAATGTCATTTAGTTATTGCTTATTTTATTTTTAATCTATGCACCTTATTTAATTATCCCTTATATTATTATGTTGATGGTTGAGATTCTTTCTCTGTTTAACTAGTGTATGATAAAATGAATCTGCTTCAAAAAAGATGTTTTTGAACTCACTAAAATGAAATATGTAGTTCCTATAACATGATCACTTTTTTGAATAAACTGAAGCAGCTGGAATGACAACGATGACATGGACTGCCGAGTAGCTTAGGAATCCTACTGAGAATATAAAATTCTCATCCCTATGTGTGTTTCCATGTCGTATCCAGATAACCCAGAAAGTCTTGAAGGAGATCAACCTAGAGGAGAGTGGCCGAGATTGGACCAGCTATAGACGAAATTTGTATATATATTTAGATATATGTTTATGGTTGCTAATGTTTGAAGGGTTATTTAGTTATGCTCTTATTTGCAAGATGTAATAGAACTCTATTTTAATTTCATAGGAAATAAGACAAATAATGAGTCAAGGTCTATTTATTTTATTGTAACAACTCCTAATGAGATAGTATGACTTAAGCATAATATCAATTTGGGAGGACGTTACAAGCTATACTTCAATCTCAACTATCACATACAGCAAAGCTTTTGGCTGACGTGAATGATTCCTCATTTGAGGTATTTTGTTTACTACTGGTTTTCATTCTTACTTTGTACTCCTCATATACGGTTAATTGATTACGGTGCCACTAGACACATTTGTTCTCATAGATCCTTGTACTAGTCTTATTGCTATTGATAACACTCACGTGTCATTACCTGATAGTTCTCAAGTGTCTATTCATTTTGTTGGTAATGTTTCACTCATTTCTGGTTTGACTTTACATAATATTTTCTTTATACCAAAATTTAGAGTCAATCTTCTTTCAATTAATACATTACTACATGATACTTCCATTTCTCTCATGTTTTATGATTCCTCCTTTGTCATTCAAGACAAACTCTTCTTGTAGATGATTGGCAAGGGTGAACTACAAGGAGGCTTATATGTCCTTCAAATTCTTCACCAATCACCTACAGATGGAGTGATTCATCACATATAAGATACCTTTTTTTCGTTTTTGATGTTGTTTCTATAAATAAAGTTGCCCCTTCTTTGTGGCATTTTAGGCTAGGACATGTTTCTACACAAAGATTGCAGTTGCTGGTCACAAACTATCTTGTAATTTTCGTTTCTCTCATACTGATGTATGTCAAGTTTGTCTTTTGGCAAAATAGCATAGAGTTTCTTTTGTGTCTAATACTCATTTTTCCAATAAGCCATTTGATTTATTGCATTGTGATGTGTGGGGCCCCTATCATACACCAACTTATTATGGCCATCATTTTTTGCTTACAACGGTTGATGATTGCACTTGATATACATGGACATATCTTCTTAAATATAAGTCTTAGGCTCCTAAGGTGATTATGGATTTCTTTGCCATGGTTAAAAATCAGTTTCAGTCTTCTATTAAAGTTCTAAGGTTTGATAAAGCACCTAAACCAGCTTTTACTAATTTCTTGGCTTGATAAGGTACTTTACATCAATTTTCATGTGTTGAGAGGCCTGAACAAAATACTGTTGTGGAAAGAAAGCACCACCATTTGTTAAATATTGCACATGCATTATTTTTTCAGTCCAAGGTTCCTATTGTATTTTTGGGAAATTGTATTTCTGTAGCTACTTTTTTGATTAATAGGACTCCTTCACCAAATCTTAAAAATCCATCAACTTTTGAGTTGTTACATAACAAGCTACAAGATTACATGGCTTTAAGGAATTTTGGGTGCTTGTGCTTTGCTTCTTCATTATAATCCACGAGGACCAAGTTTCAGGCTTGAGCCATCCCATGTGTGTTTGTTGGATATCCACCCAATTATAAAGGATACAAACTTTACAACTTGTAGACTAGCAACTTCCTAGTTTCTAAAGATGTTATTTGAAACCACTTACATTTTCCATTCCATTACTTCCCATGACACTATTGTTGACCCTTTTCCCAATTTGGCTCTTCCTAAACCATTTTTTGACCATGACCCACCTGATTTTCCCACTATAATTGCTGTCAACAGACCAAATAACCCTCTTATTACACCCCAATTGTACTTGTAGATTCCTCTCCCCCCTTATCTTTGATTCCTGTTGTCCCAACAGTAAGGAGGTCTACACAGCCACATAGGCCACCCTCTTACCTTCAAAACTATCAGTGTCACCATATCTCATCCTCCTCTAACCCTTACCCCATTGACCACTACCTTTCCTATGATAGCTTGAGCCCCTCTTATCATCAGTTTGTCTTCCAAGTTTTCAACCACTTTGAACCTCGGTTTTATCACCAAGCAATCCCTCATCTTGAGTGGCGTCAAGCCATGAAAGATGAGTTAGGTGCTATGGATTCCAACCACACATGGACCCTCACAACTCTCCCAAAGAGGAAATACACCATTGGTTATAGATGGGTCTACAAAATTAAATATAATCCTAATGGCTCCTTAAGTCGAAACAAGGCTAGGCTTGTAGCTAAGGGTTATACACAACGAGCAGGGATTGATTTCCTTGATACTTTTTCTCCAGCTGCTAAGCTAACAACTATGAGATTATTCTTGTCCTTAACTACTGTTTATGATTGGCACCTTGTCCAACTTGATGTTAATAACACCTTCCTCAACGATGACCTTTTTGAGGAAGTGTACATGGATTTGCCACTTGGTTATCATGTTAAGGGGGAGACCCTACTTGCGAACTTAACAAATCCATACATGGCCTCAAACAAGCTTCACGTCAATGGTTCATGAAGTTTTCTTCCACCTTAGCTCGGCAAGGTTTCAAGCAGTCTAAGTCAAACTACTCCTTGTTTACTAAAGGGTCTGGCTCTACTATGGTTTTTCTACTTGTATATGTATATGATATCATCTTGGTTAGCCCCTCTTTTGTTGCTGTCTCTCAGACTAAGCTTCTTTTGCAAAATTTTTTCAAGTTGAAAGACCTTGGCCACTTGAAATACTTTCTTGGTTTGGAGAATGCTCATTCCAAGCAGGGCATTTTCTTATCTCAACGAACATATTGCCTTTCTTTGCTTGAAGATACAAAATTCTTATATTGCAGACCTGCAAATTTGCCTACGGAAGCAAATTCAATGCTCACCTCCACTAATGGAGACCCCTTCCCAGTTGATACACAATATAGAAGATTAATTGGACAGCTTCTCTATTTGACCATTTCTCAGTTAGATATCACATATGCAGTGAATTGTCTGAGTCAGTTTATGTCGAAGCCTTGGACTACTCATCTTCAAGCTGTTCATCATCTTCTTCAGTATCTGAAGACTACTACTAGTCAAGAATCTTATTTCCACTAAATTCCAAGCTTTCCTTGCGTGCCTATGCAGATGCAGATTAGGGCACCTACATTGAAACTAATGTTAAATCTAATAAAATCTTGTTAGATATAGATAAAATTAGCATCAATCACTGGGTTAGATTAGTATCAATCAGATTGTATATTTATCTTGTATAGCTCTTCTTTCTTTTTTTTCTCCTATAATTATAGAGACAGTTTAGCATAGGTTAGTTAATCCCTGTATATAAATTTTCATCCTAACTTGAGGAATAGTGTATCAGAATTGTTTTGAAACCCTTTTAAAATGGTATCAAGAGCCAACTCTAATTACTATTGATAATAGCAATCAGAGCATTAGGTTTCTTTTTTTTTTTTTTTTTTTGATCTCTTATGCCTACTCAAACGGCTAGTTAAACTAGTAGCAGTTCAGATCCTAATGAAAAAGGATATCCTAGATTACTACATATAGTGTTATCGTCATCATCTCCAGCTACTTTGTTTTTTTTTTAAGAAAAAGTGATCATGCCATATTAACTACAAATTTTATTTTATGAAGTTCAAAAATATCCTTCTAAAGTAGGTTAATTTTATTCACACACTTGACGATTAAGGGATTAGTTTCATGACAGAAATAAAAAGAAGAAAACTTATGCTTATGTAGATGCACATCATATAACCATGCAAGTGCACTTATCTTTCTTGGCTTTCTTTAGCTTTCTTTAATCTTTATTGCCTTTGGGTAGTCTGATCTGAGAGTGAGCTCAACTTGTGACCGTCGTCATATAGTACTAATCTACAAAGGAATGCACATGCCTCTAAATTAAAAGGATTTCATTTTGGGCAATCACCTCCAAAGTAGAAAGATTTTATAGTTTTAATTACCTTTATAGGAAGGGACTCAATAACTACCTCTAAATAAAGGGACCCATATCTTATCTGTTTAACTCCCTTCACAGGGAGGGACCCAATAATTGTCTCTAAATGAAGGGACCCACATCTTGTCTATTCATATATTTTATGGTTCATATGCTCATATATTCATGTATGAATATGTTTGAGAGGCTTATGATCATAATACGTAGTTTATATACTTCTGCCAAAAATCCGACAGTATGACAGCTAAAATATGAAGTTTCCCTAATATACAAACAGTATATATAACAAATAGTTAGTCACAGTAATCATGATCATCATAAACAACATACTAATATAACATTAATTTGGTATTAAATTGCATAAACGATTCAGTTCAATGATTTCTCATGGTTTACGGAAACTTTAAGTCATGAGATTATTAAGTTGTCCTATTTTCCTTAAATCTGCCCAAAATTTATAAATTATACTTAAATTCTATTTTAATTCATTTTAAACTCAAAATTTAATATATTGTATCCCTATTAGTCTACTTTTAAATCTCTTTAGTTTCACTAAATTTTAAAGTGTATAACTTAAGTTATTATAATTTTACTGAAAGCTACCCTATTTCAGGACAGACTTGTATACCTAAACTTAGAAAATCACTAAAAATTTATTTTATACTATTTTAATCCAAAATTTTATTAAAATATGTCTATTTGGACCCTCTTTCAATCCTAATAAGTTCACTTTAACTGGATAGGTAAAACTCAAGTTATGAGCTCCTAAATTAAGTTGCACTGTTTTAACTCGAATAAAGCATGAGTTAATTTCAAGGAATTACTGGGAGAAATCCACTTATGATCTGATTCTGAAATTTTATGGACATGATTCCCACGTGTTAGATTTCTAACAAAATTGGTTTTACTCAATTTGAAGTTGTATAGGGCAAGTTATGCTGCTCACATTACACTCTGGTTAGGATAGAGAATGAAATCCAATAGCTTACTTCTAAAAATTATAACTATTTCATTTCAAGTACAATGGACCTATAATTTATATGGTTGGATTTATCTTGAAGTATAGTTTAATTTAAAATTAGTTTCATATGAATTTGAGCTCTACAAGTTGAGGAATACCATTCATTGTATGGACAGTCAATTGGGTTCCTTCCAATAGCTTTTTTGTTTTGTGTTTTTCTTAGCATTTTGATCTATTCTTCAACCTAAACCAAGTTTTCCTATCTCAAATCACTAGAAAGGAGCCATATTAACATCATACAAGAATAAATAAGGGATGACACAAAGAAACCCTAGTAGCCCAAAAACCCTAGAGACAACAATATCTAAGAAATCGTACCCCAAATTCAAGGTTTGAATCTTTTGGGTGTCTCTACTTCTCTAAAGCCTCGAGATAGTTGTAAATCACTTCTTCCTCCTTGCTTGGATGAGGTTATATCACTCAAAAAAAGGAGATTTTGATTTTGAGCTTGTCTAAGAGCTTTTTGGTGATAAACAAGAGAAAGAGTTGAAGATTTGGACAAAAGGAGCAATGTGCAAGAGTTTTGGGGTGACTATGAGTGTATTGGAGAAGAAAATGGAGATGGAGAGAATAGGGGGTGGCTGCACAAATTTTGGGGGATGAAATGAGAAATTTTGGCTTCTTACCTCATAAGTTAATATGACTTATGAAGTGGTGTGATTAGTGGACTGCAAAATGAGCTCAAAGCTTCTTAAGCTTCCAATTTGTGTGGCCATTCTTTGGCCAACAAGAGTGGGTTAGGTGACTAGTTTTTAGCCACCTATCATAGGGTTTTTAATTGGTACTCATGCCATCCTACAGTATAGACTCCTATCAATTCAGTTCTTGTACTACAAAACATTGCTAATAAGACAATTTTTCTTTGGCTAGCAAAACATTACTATTTTTCTATAGAGAAGAGTTGAAATTCTATTACGCTATAATTAACATTCGCTTATTGTTGATTACCCTCTAATAATATTAATAAGCTAATTCGGTTGCAAATTCAAAGATTTGTAGCCGATTTTTTGGATGAAAAGGAAATATGTGTAAAGGCAAAATTGGTTGCAAATCTCTGAATTTGCGACCAATTTTTCAATGTAGAGGAAATATGTACGAAGGAAAAATCAGTCGCAAATTCCAAGATTTGCAACCAATATTTACAACCGATTTTTAAATTAAAAGAAAAAATGTGTGAAGGCAAAATTGATCTCAAATCCTGGAATTTGAGACCGCTTTTCAATGCAGAAGAAATATATGTAAATATGAAAATGGTCACAAATTCCAAATTTTGCGACCAATTTTTTCAATATAAAGGAAATATGCGAAATTTGCGACCAATTTTCAACTCTCAGGAAATATTATGCTTTACCAAATTGATTTCAAATTCAAAATTTGCAACCGATTTTGCCACTAGTTTTTTAATGTACAAGAAAATATTCAAGATTAAATCGACCGCAAATGAATTAAGCCTTTAAATCCTTAATCCCCAAATCAGAACCATTTCCACACTCACCCTTCACCCTTCTTCTTCCTCTATTTCCCCTAACCCCTCCCCCTCCTCCACCTCTCCCCACCACACCACTATTGCCGCTGCAGCCATGCCTTACTTCCAACCATGCTATTGTCACCGCAACCATTCCAAAGGGAGCTTTTCCACCATCCTGGTTCTCTGACACCCTTTTCTTGGTTCCTCTTTTTTTTGGTTTATCTTCATATCTTTTTTTTTAAAAAAAAAGGACAGTTTTGGTATTGTTAGTTGATTATGTTGGTTGATTAAAGTTGTGAAATTAATTTTTTGATATTATTAGTTGAGTTTGAGTTTATATTGTTGTTCTTTTTAAAAAAATTCATATCTATTTTTTAAAATAATGGTAGTTTTGATGTTGTTGGTTGATTATGTTGGTTGACTGAGGTTGTGAAATTAATTTTTTGATATTATTGGTTGAGTTTTAGTTTATGTTGTTGTTCTTTTTAAAAAAAATCAGATCTATTTTTTTAAATGATGGTAGTTTTGGTTTTGTTGGTTGATTATATTGGTTGATTGCTTTTGTGAAATTGATTTTAATGTTATTAGTTGAGTTTGAGTTTATGTTGTTGTTCTTTTTTAAAAAAAAAATTAGATCTATTTTTTCAAATAATGGTAGCTTTGGTGTTATTGGTTGATTATGTTAGTTGGTTGAGGTAATAAAATCAATTTTTTTATGTTATTGGTTGAGTTTGAGTTTATTTTATTATTTTTTAAAAAAAAATTTGAATCATTTTTTTTAAATAACAGTAGTTTTGATATTATTGATTGATTATGTTAGTTAGTTGAGGTTGTGAAATTAATTTTTTGATATTATTAGTTGATTTTGAATTTATGTTGTTCTCTTTTCTTTAAAAGAACTTTTAGATCATTTTAAAAAAATAAAAATAATGATAGTTTTGGTGTTGTTGGTTGATTATGTTGGTTGGTTGAGATTGTAAAATTAATTTTTTGATGTTGTTGGTTGAGTTAGAGTTTACGTTATTGTGCTTTAAAAAAAAATTCAGATCTATTTTTTATTTAAATAATGAGAGTGTTAGCATTGTTTGTTGATATTGTTAAATTAGTTGAGGTTGTTAAAATTGATTTTTTGAGGTTATTGATTGGTTGTTAGAGTATATTGTTGCTAAGGGTGTTTGATATTTTTAGTTTGTTTTGTTAGTACTGTGGCTGCTTAGGAACTAGATCTAATGGAAAGATTTTGTGATATTATTTTTTGTTTAGTGTTAGTAATTTAAGGCATTAATTATATGGTTATGTTGTTAGCATTTTGTAATTTTTTTTTTTTTTGGTTTAGTTTTAGTGAAGCAAGGCTTGGATTTTTTTTTTAACTTAGTTTTGGTGAATCAAGGTTTATATTAATTTGGTTTTTGGTTCAGTTTTTCATTTGGATATGTTTGTTTTTGGCTTAGCTTGTTATTGGATTTTTATTTACATCTTATTTTTGTTTTAATGTCAAGGGAATTGTGGTTGTGGTTGTGGTTGCTTGAAAATGTTGGATTTAGGGTGCATCTTGTATTTTGTTAAGAGTTAAAAAACTTTGAATTGTTGCTGAGTCTTCTAGCATATTATTTTTATTTAAATATTAAGAAAATTGTTGTTGTCTAATTGAGGAATTGGGATTCTTGATTGTTCAATACTAACTCATTTATTTTTCCCTTAAGAGCGCTTCTAAACTATCTTATGTGATATAATTAAATGTGGATGCACTTGTTTATTGTTGGGATCTAGTGGAAATATTTTGTGATTTTATTTTTGGTTTAGTGTTAGTGATTCAAGGCATTGATTATGTAGTTATATTGTTAGCATTTTTTAATTTTGTTCTTACTTAAATGTGCTTATAAATTGTGCGGTAAAATGTAATTTGTCATGGAGTAGTCTACTAGTTAAGGTTATTATTTTTGTATAGTATACTGTAATTGAGAACAAAAATATAGATTTATTAAGCTAAATTTAATTATTTCACTCTTGAGTTTGTGTAATGTTGATCTATACCAAATGAATGTACAGTTAATGATTATTGAATATCTCCTTAATTTGCTGAAGAGTAAATTGATAGACCTGAAGATGACATAGAGGTTGTGGAAAACTTAATTGAGCAAGTTGAAGACTTAATAAAATTAGTGGAAGACTGAGTAGTGGAAGCTCAACAGATAAAATTAAAGAATCCATAGAAATTATTAAAGACTCAATGGAGATGATTGAAGATGTAATAGAAGTTGACGAAGAATCAATGAAAGTTAAAGACTCAATGGAAAGAATTGAAGAACCATAGAAATGAGAACTTGTTCGAAGTTTGCTAAAAAATTATCTTCCAAACTTTTATTAAGAAAAGCCTTGTAGTTCGGTCAATAATGTATGTTGTTGTAGTTTTATATTGTGGTAGTTTATGTGTATTGTATTTAGGATATATGTAGTTGATAGTGGTGTTGACTATATTATGTATTTTGGATAACTTGTTCTTGTTGAACATTATTTAGATAAAAAGATGCATTACTTCATTATTAGCTACTAGAAATGTTGATATTGCCTTATGGTCTATTGCTAATATTAGGTTATGAAATTTGGATTCCATAGAATTTAGATTTTTTTTTTTGTTTGCTATTTTGAGACCAATTTTGTAACCGGTCAAAATTTGTGACCGATTTTGCAACCGAAAAATCGGTTGCAAATTATCAAATTTTGCGACCAATTTTTCGGTCACAAATCGGTCGCAAAATAGTCAATAAGCAACCAAATAAGGTATAGTATACAATTGCTCTAAATCGGTCTCAAATATTTTTGCAACGTAGGTATATGTGATAGACAAAATTAGTCGCAAACAATTTTTATGACCAATTTATCCCATTTTACAACCGAAAAATCGGTCGCAACTAAACAATTTTCTAGTAAACAACTAAACAATCTATTGAGTAGAATCATAAGTACTTCCAATGTTCAAATGCAGCCAATATTGATAAGGGTAGGTACCAGAGGCTTGTAGGAAAATTAATCAACTTATCCCACATAAGGCCAGATATTGCATATGTAGGGAATGTCGTTAGTTAATTTATACATGACCCAAGAAAGCCTCACATGGCTATAGTAGAAAGAATTCTAAGGTACTTAAAATCAGCACCAGGCAAGGGACCACTGCTCTCTAAGCATGGTCACCCAAAAGTAGAAGGATATATTGATGCAAATTGGGCTATGTCTCCTAATGATAGAAGGTCCACCACCTCAGGTTACTTCACCTCTGTTGGAGGCAATCTTGTAAGTTGGAGAAGTAAAGAAAAAAGGACAAAATATAATAGCCAAGTCAAGTGCTGAAGCTGAGTTTAGGGGCATGGCACTTGGAATCTGTGAATTACTTTGGCTTAGAAATTTGTTGGTAGGTCTAGAATGTGAACCAAAGGATACAATGAGTTTACATTGTGATAATATCTAAGCTATAGAAGTTGCCCGCAATCCTGTTGAACATGATTGAACCAAACATGTAGAAATAAACAGGCACTTTATTAAGGAAAAACTTAAAGCTAGAATATTGTTCTTCCATTTGTCAATTTTGAGCACCAAGTGGTAGATATTCTTACTAAGGTAGTGGCAAGTAAAGCATTCTATGACTCTTTTATCAAGTCAAATTATCTGATATCCATACACCAACTTAAGGGGGTGTTAACATCTAATAATATCTTGTTAGATGTAGATAAAATTAGCATCAATCACTAGGTTAAATTAGTACCAATCACTAGGTTAACTTAGTATCAACCAGATTGTATATTTATCTTGTATAGCTCTTCTTTCCCTTTTTTCCTCTATAATTGTGGAGTCAGTTTACCATAGGTTGGTTAATCCTTGTATATAAATTTTTATCCTAACGTGAGGAATAGTATATCAGATTTTTTTTTAAACCTTTTTAATAGCTGGGAGGTCCGTTTCTGGTTTCTTAGTATTCTTTGGCAACTCATTGATTTCTTGGAAATCCAAATGCCAACAAACTATTGCTCGCTTATCTACTGAGGCAGAATATCATTCTCTTACTGCGTTAGCCAGTGAATTGACTTGGTTGAAGTCGTTGCTTGCTAATTTTGGTGTTGATGTTGGTCCGGCTATGGTTTATTGTGATAACCAATTGGCAATTCATATTATAACGTCTGAAAAATCTTATCGTTTTTAATCGATTTGTTCGATTTTAACGAACAAGTGATATTAACAAGAAATTGACTAAAGATTTAATTAAAGACCAACTAAAGGCTAATTAGATATTAATTAGAGAGATTACATATGAGGAAATTAGAATAGACATATAGAAAGTCTCATAAAATTTTCCAAACTATTTTGCCAATTTAAAGAAAGTTGGTAGAGATTCGGTATTTTAAACTGTTAGAACCGACTTAACAGAATTATACACTCAAAACGCTAAATCAATTGGCTTAAAACTCAGCCACTTAACCTATTAAAAGTGGTGCAAGACCGCCACAAGAGTGGAAGAGAGTTGGCTCCTTCTTAGCCACTCATGCCAAAGACCAATGGGGAGCTTTCCTTCCAACTACCCCAAAATTTTGCTTACTTTAATTCTTTTTTCGGCCATCATAATTCATCCTCCCTCTTCCAGCAGGCTTCTTTCCTTTTTCTCTTCGTCTTCATCATCTCTTTCTTTTATTTTCAGCCTCCCTCAAATCTCTTGTATCGATATCTTTCACTAGAACTCAAGACTAGCTAATTTTGCATCAAAATAAGGGTAGGATTCTATCTTGTTCTTGATTTTCATAAATTGTGGCTATATGAAGTTTTAATTTTCTTCATTTCTTTGATGATATATTGGGTGTAGCTGGTGGTGTATGGTTGGTTTAACATGAAACTTTGAGTTAGAATTGAAATTAAAATGAGAAAACAAAAAAGAGCCATAAAATAGAATCTATTATGTTGAGAAACCTTGCAACGTCTGTACTGGCGGAGTATACAGCTCGACCTATAGCCACCAAAACTTGATGAAAACTAGACATTTGAGGCTTTCCAACCATTTATAAAATATAAGATCATTAGATTAGTTTTAAGTGAGATATAAATTTTTTTATTTAACCCAAGAATTCTGTCCCTGATTCCAAGCATACTGGAATTTGAGGGACATAACTCACCCTCCACGCCTTCAAATTGAGTGAAATCAATTTTATTAGAAATATAAGACATAAGGAAATATCTCATAAAAATTTCAGTGTCAAATTCTATCCTAATCGCTCTTAGTAATTCAATAAAGTTGCCTTAAGTCAAAATTAGGCTGGACTAGGGCTGCCTAAAACAACCAATTTTAGTAGCTTGTAACTCGAGTTCTACTTAGTCAAATAAGATGAAACTTGTTGCAAATAAAATCTTGTTTTGTTATCTTTAATATGATAGAAATTTCATATGATTTCAAGTAGTTTTCGATTTTTAGTGAATTTTTACTTTTGAGTGTGTAATTCTAGCCAGCTACAAGGCAAACTGAGATAGAACCCTAATAACTTGAGCTATATTTATCCAAATTAGATGGGACCAAAGAGGTTAGAAAAAGACACACAAGCCCCCACATATCCAAAATTTAGGCCTAAATAAATTAAATAGAAATTATGACTTATTTTACAAAAACTGGGTAGAGTGAAGGTAAATAGGCAGCAACTAAAATTCAAGTGCATCTATTATTTCTATGAGATTGATATTGATATGTGAATGCAATTTGTGATTTTTCTGAATAATTGATTGTCTAAGTACTGGCACTATTCATGAGAAAGTGGACATGATCCGTCATGTTGCCGAATTTCCGGCAAAAATTAGTGATAGCTCTAAATGTTGGTGTGTTAATATTGTTATGAGACGTGTATGAATACCATGCAAGTATTATCATTTGAGAATAAGGTATGAAGCCTATGTTTTTATGATTTTATGATGAAAGATATGATGATGAGTTCATATTCCAAAGGAACGTGATATGGCAATCACGCTCTATGAGATATGACATGGCGATTATACTCTGGAATGTGGCATAATAATCTCACACCCTAAGGAATGTGACATGGCGATCATACTCTGGGATGTAACAGGATGAACATATTCTTAAGGAATGTGACATAGTGATCACACCCCTATGGAGTATGATATGGTGATCATACTCTAGAATATGTATAATAAGTAAAGGAAGCTAAAGAAAGAAAAGAAAATTATGTGTATCTGCATAAATTCGAGTACAAGTAAAGACGTGTGCAAATTTTATATTTCTAGTATATTAGTATTATTATATTTTAATACGTTTCAGTTATTATTCATAGTATAATTCATGAATTTATCTTGTATTGGCTCTCTCAAATGACAAGTATATGAATAAAATGAACTTTGCTTTGGATAATATATTTTTGAACTATAAAATTAAATAATTTATATAACATGTTCACCCTTTTCATAATAAACTGAAGCAACAAGAGATGACAACGATGGCATTATGTATAATAGTCAGAGTATTCTACTGAGAATTTAAAATTCTCACTCCTATTTCCGTATTATCTCCAGATAGTCCGAAAAGTTTCAAAGACGGCTAAAGTTACTATCAGATAAGGTCTGCTCAGGTAACAGTAACAACTCTTGAGTGTGATACTATGACTTAAGCATAGTACTATACTAGGGAGGACATTACACATATTGCCTCGAATCCCACATTTCATGAGCTGACAAAACATATAGACATCGATTGCCACTTCATACAAGAAAGAGTGATTCGAGGACTCATCAAATTGGTCCACATTCCCTTAGTACATCAACTAGCCGATGCTCTTGCCCAGCCTCTTTCTCAGCCTCAATTCTCGACTTTGGTATCTAAGATGGGCGTCAAGAATATTTTCCTTCCATCTTAACGGGGGAGTATTAGAGATTAGTTAGTTAGTTTTTCATTGTAACATATTGTAACTACGCCTTCCATACTTTCCCTAGATATATACTACTGTTGTGACTTAATTTCCCAAGTTAAACAATCATTTCACTCTTTCTCTCGATAATATGCATATATAGTGAGGTTCAAGCTTAAGTTCACCCAACATGTTGTAGAAGCCTTCAGTATAGCCAAGAAAGCCTAACATACACTGACCATTACAATCTCTACTCCAATATGGCCAGGATATCCCCTTGATCTTCCATCAACATTCAACTATTGACAAAGTCTTTTCTTTAATTGTTGATAAACATAATTAAATTTATTGTAATTTACATTCAATGTATCTTAAAAATATATTCTGTTGACTACTTTAGTATATATTATCTGCAAAACACGTCCACTTGCGAAGTAAGCAGTACATCATGTTAGTTGTTTTTAAGAAGCAATAGGAATAGGAAGTCCAGGGGACAAGAACAAGTTGTTAAAATATCACGTGTATGACTCATGATTGAAATACATATCGATATATAATGTGCCTCGAGGTGCAGGTGCGAGTGTCTTGTCTTTATTTGCTTGCCCTCCCATGCAGATATCGTTTTTAATTCAACTAAACTATTTAAATAAAAGTGATATAAATTAATTTAAGAACTACTTGATGAATTTTATGAATTTTATCTAGTTCATTTAATGCCATAACGTGATTAAATATACCATTTAGTTTTGTTAATTGATGCCCTTAAAAGTATATTGATTACGAAAAAAAAAATTTTGAACAAAAGTGTATGTACTTTCTTGATTAATTTTATACTACGTGTACTATCGTGAAGAGAAATATATATACTATTTTCAGCTTACATTTTTCAATTACTTTCGTGCGAATACTAGTTAAAAAAAATCGTTATTTTTCATTTGAAATCTGTGTTATTAAACTATATTACCTATAGCTAAATTAAAATTTTGATACTATCAATTTATTAAAAATAAATAAATTTTAAATTTAAGAGATACGTGCACTATAATTCAGAGAGGAAGATTTGTGTATAAGTTTTCTTTATTTGCATTATTTTAATGAGAATAACTAAACTTTATCGTCGCCTTCCCTTAAGTTTTCTAGAGAAAATTAATAATTTAATTGTAACAACTATAAAATTAGGAAGAAAAATTAAATAAAATAAAATTATTAAAAAGGTTTTAATAAGAAATTATATAAAGAGAAAGACCAAATAATTTTGACTAGTAAACAATATTTAATATCTCAATGAACTTAGAAACAAATTTATGAATGACTACTTTCTATATTGAATTGTCGTTTGTCAACACTGGGTGGCTATCAAATGAACATAAAAAGTTTTCTTCTAAAAGAAAATACTTTGATAGAATCAAATTTGTTGATAGTTACTGATTTCAGTACAACAATCATTTGTGGCTCATTTTTTTTTTCCCCCATGTGGCATTTGGTGGTAGATATTATTAGAATATGGGGATTTTAAAAGAATTTATGCAAATATGGGATTTTAAAATAATCCACCACAAGTGGTGGTGGATTGTAAGAAAAAAAATTAAAAATAAAATTTGCCACAAGTGATAGCAAATTGTTATAAAAAAAAAAAAAAAAAGAAAGGTGGGTCTACCACATACTATTGTGGATAGTGAGAGAGATGTTTAGATGAGAGAGGAGAAGAAAAGAGGAGAAAAGAAATAAAAAAAGAGTGGAGAGAGAAGAGAGAGGAGAAAAGTGAAGGGAGAGATAATATAATCTGCCACATATGGTGGCGGATTCTACATAATCCCATATTTTGATAAATATGTACAAAATCCATATTGTAGTAAATATATCATTAAGATTTCATAAAATAATTCATTTCCTTCCATTTGTTACTAATAAGTGGTTAATAATATAAATAATATTTTATTTCATATATGAAGTTAGTTTAGACTTTTTTTAGTGGTTATTTGTTTTAAATTAGAAATTATTTATTACGACTATTGAGTGGCTAACAATGTAAATAAATAAGTTAGGCAACAATCAATTTTTGAATGATCAATTTCTCTTTTTTTTAGAGGTGTGTAACATCCCAATGTTACATATAACATAAATTTTAAGTTTCTTTAAATTATGGACTTTTGAATGATATTTTAAATTAATATTCTTGAGTATTTGGAAGTTTTGAAGTGGAGATATATTTAGAAACATGATTAAGACTAGAAATGCAAAAAAAAAAAAAAAAAGAGTACAGAAAACCAACTGTAGGTGGTTGGGCATCCAAGCACCCCTACGAAAATAAAATTTGGGGTCCATTTTTTTATTTCGACTCCAAACTTCTCTCTCTTGCTTCTCTCTCTAATTCTCTTACTCCTCCATTAACCCCATCAATCCTTCATCTTTTCCCCTCAAGATTTATCACAAAATTCACCTTTTCACTTCACCATCATCATCTTCTTTCTCATACAACTTTTTCTCTCTCCTTTTGAAGTGAAAGAAACTAAGCACTAGGAGAGAATCACTACTCTTCACTTGCTTTTTTCCTTTCCTCAACATCCTAAGGTAAGTTCTTGAGCTTATGATCTTCTTCTTGCTGTGGGTTCGCTAATTTCCCCACAGATTTGAAGTTTGAACAAACTAGACGGATTAGGGTTCCAAGGTCTCCTAATTTGGGGAGTTTTGCAATTAAAGGTTGGTTTGGGTTAGATTTAGCTTCTAAAAGTTTATTAATATTAGATTGATATCTTTTGTAACTTCCGGGACTTCTAAGAATCTTCCCATTGGTTCGGAGGCACCACCTAGTTGAATCCCTACCTCTGGGTCTTGGTTATGAGTGTATAATGTGCTTATGGTTAATTTTTAAGTATTTGCATATATATATATATATATGTGTGTGTGTGTGTGTGTGTGTGTGTGTGTGTGTTTATATTTCTATCTGCCTTGAACAATTGCTTAAATTGAACTCTCCCAGATTTAGTAAAATTACCTCATGCATTTATGTTCAAACTCATATTTACTAATTTGCAACTTGTGTTATATTGATGGTAAGCATTATGGGCATGAGACAAGACTTAATAGCTATACCATCTTTTACTTGTTGAATATATGGAATTTCTTTTAAAACTTCCATTATGTTCTTGATGTTATGGACGAGAATGTATGTGATTTGTGATAAAGAAAAATTATGATGACAAATGATTTTACAAAGGAATAAAGGTTTTTGAAGAGAAGGAAACTGTGACAGAAACTGCTCACTAACAGCAGTAAGTGTTATCCTTGGTGCACCTCGGAAAGCCCAACTAGTAAGGTAGTTGCTAACCCGACATGTGTGGCCAATATGTTCAAAAGAATTAAGCACACCGCTATCAAGTTGTCGGGGCTGCCCAGTTAGGAAGTGACTTTTGGAATAGAATCCTCCTTTGAACTTTATTATGATATTAAAACCACAATTTTATTCTCTATAATGCAAGAAGATATCTTATACCTTTATGTATAATTTTAAGTACGGTTTGAGTTTGAACTTGTCTTATATTAACTATAAGTATATTATTCCTCACTGAGTTATATAACTCACTCCGTGGCTTTTTTTTTTAATTTGAAATTTAGCTCTAGAGATGGGTCCTGCTTCTTTTACCTCGTAGGGCTCGTATTGATCGTTTTGGTGAGCCCATTTGAAAGGGGCCTATTTATTCCTTTTGAAATGATCTTGTACAACCATGGATGGCTTGTATGTTGTATAGAGCTCCATGACATACTGGAAGGGTCTAGACATGGGTCATGGGTCGTGTTTAGCTCGTTGTCTTTCCTGATAGTTTATGTATAGTGGACTGGACTTGTATAGTCTATATGAACTTAGTTATTTGATATATGATCTTATATGAAAAGATTTTGTGCATATATAGCCACTAAACTTAATCAAAATATATTCTGAATTGTGGTGAAATGTTTAGTTGAGGATTAACAAGTTTTGATTATTTGGAAAATGTCATAGTTTCAAACAAAACTTTGTCTGCTTCTCTGTAAAATTTTACATGATAGACTTGCTAGGGAATGAGGAGCTCCCTATGTTGTGGTCATGGTCAAGTGGGGATCATGACAAGAGGGGTAATTTGTTATCACTAAATGATTGGTAATGAAATTAGGGTTATATGCAAATGTAAATTTAATGAAGTTAGGAACAAGTTTGCAAATGACTATTTCTCTATATTGGATCCGTTAAATTAAAATTTTAGAAGAAGAACTTCTCTAAAAGTATAAGTAGAAATAGAAATAGAAGCAAAAAGCAAAATTTTGTTTTGTATTTGTATATAATTGTGTAAGTACTTTTTATTAAAATTAGAAGTTGATACATTATTTTGATATGATAAATATAAAATATTTTTTTGATAAAATTACAATTAAGAATATGGAGGAAAAGAGAGAATGAGAGTGGAAAGAGAGTGATAATTTTACAAAAATTTATAGAAAAAATTGTAATTGAGTAGAAAGAAAGTGATTGCTAAATTTAAGGTGCAATATTCTCTTTTCAATTGTTTCTGGAAGAAGCAATTCCTATTTGCTTATAAAAAAAAGTACAAAAAAAAAAAACTGAATATTTCTAATTCTTCTTCTTTTTAGAAGCACGAAAAAGTAGATTGAGTACTCATTTGTTGACACTGAGTGGCTAACAAATAAACATTAGTTACAAAACATATAATTTAAAAGAAAAATAGAGTAGAGTGTAAAAAAAAGGGAAAAAAGAAAATTTAATAATAATGTGAAATGTAATTACAAATTAAACATAAAATATTTATATATTATTAATTATCATATTTTTTTATTTTCTTATATAGTTAATATTTCATTATAAAATTACCATTGTGAATCATCAAAAAAGTATAGTCTAAACTTTAATTTGTTATTTTGAGTCAGATACGACTATGAAAATTAGAGAAAAATTTGTCGTTCGATATTATTTTTATAGATTGATTATTTATTGTTACTGAGTGATTAATCGAGTAAATAACATTTTTATCATATATATATATATATACTAGTTAAAATTATTTGATCATTCGCATTAAATAATTTTTGTTAAATTATTTTTAATAATTTTAATATATTAGATCATTCACCTTTAATATACTTTCTCTATTTTAAAATAATTGTCAAAAAATAAAAAAAATACATAAATTAAGAAAATTTTTGGTAATAATACAAAATTATATAAATAGATAAAATTGCCCCAGTTTAAAACAAAAATAAGTAAATGTATGTAATTAATAGTTATTTAATCATCACAATTAAATTAATGGTATTATTTAAAAAAATTAATATTACCTTAGTTTTAAAAACGAACAGATGTTCTGATATTCTAGATTATTTGAAACTTAATAGATATATTTAAACTAAAGGAGTATGTTGAGCATTTTTCTGACCATGGCTGGTGTGGAACAGGTGATATTATAGTATTCGTTTTAAGATTATGACTGATTTGTTTGGTCTTTAACTTATGTTAAATTAAATATGTTCAATTAATACATATTGGATATTAGAATGGATGGCTGCTTTGGAACAAAAATGATTAAATTAAATTATTTTTAATAATAAAATTGGCCGACGATATCGTAAATAAAAAGCAAATATTGATGAGGATTTGAGAATAAGAGAAAAAGGGTGGAGAGTCAAAATCTAGAAGAGTTGTTAGTATCAATTCATTTTGTATATATAAGTTCCACTTGAAGGTACACCATATAGCCTAATTAGCCTATTATGTTTATCGTATAATACAAGTTTGTGCAACGATAATGACACTGATGATATTATTTTATTTCAAAGCGTAGGGCATTGACCTCAAATTTAGATATCTCTAAAAGTAAACTTAACGACCGTGGACTACTATCTTATTCATATTCATACTTTAATGTATTTGCCGTGCAATTTTCTCTACATTTCTGAATGCATATGTCGACGGAATGATAGCACGAGGGAAGAATAATAAAGCATCCAAAATAAATTAAAACATGGCTGCAAAAAGAGGTGCCAACTTCCAATTCCACAATTGATACATGAGACACATTATCATTGAATTGAATGGTCTTGATTTTTGACCATCTTGACCCGCACGGTACGCATCCGTAAACATTTTTTATTTTTTTGTCTTTAGAGAAATATTAATTGTCTAATTTTTATACCAAAGATTTTATGGTTTCTTATGATTTAATACGGACTAAATGTGATGTAATTCCTTTTATTTCATTTTCTTCTTTTAATAATGTTATACTAACACAAAATAATAAGAATTTTTGACAAAAAAATGAGAATAGTTATCGAATAAAATGAAATGACATGACTATATTCATCTGAAAAAACTAATAAACATGTTGAAGACGAAAATAATTTTCCACTAATTTCTCTTCTTTCTTTATAATCTTTTTGCTAATCCATTTCTTGAAAATTGATTGATGCCACATGGCATGGCTTGTGGTCTCCCACTTTGAATGGACGCTTTTTTTGGGTAGCGACTGATGAATAAGCCAAGCCTCGCTTTTCTTTTCATTTTTTACATAATTTCCAATTTTTTCTTGTAGACTTTATAATTTCAATCAATACTTCATAAAGTCTCTATTTAATCTTCATGAATATACGAGGAAAGAAGACACATGGGATTATGTTCTGCTTTGAACAACGAGTGGACTATATACACATAAAGTTAGCATTGAATGAGTCTAGCGATCAATCGCTATTGCAGAAATATCAATAATGTTAGAGATTAATTTTGATGTATTATTAATATAAAAAAATTATATAATTATCTAATTATATAGTAGCATATCAGTAAAAATAATTCATTCTCATATTTACTACCTTAAATATTTCACATAGAATAATACATGATTGAATGACACTACATTAAAATTAAATTCATAAAATTATGGATATTCATGTTTTGGTTTAGTCAATTTTAATACAAAAAGTTAATTAATTTAAACAATATAATATATGTCAATTGAAAATGGATCGATTTATTTTAGGTTTTGAATTTTATTCAATTCAAATTAATTTTTAATTTTTATTAATTTAGATTAAATCGATAAAATAAATTTATAAAAAATAAATAAAAATACTCATTTTACATATCAAATAATATTTAATTTACAGTGGTACATAAATAAAAAATATAAATTTAAATAATGAAAAAATATACTATATAATATTATTTGACTTACATTAGATTAGATGAGTTTTGAAAATTAAAATTAAAATCTGGTCAAATTGAATCAATATTTCAAAACACTAAATCCTAATCCGAACCAAACTTTTTTGGTTTTGATTAATTTTTAATCTTTTTTAATCAATTTTAGTTTTTATTCAATTTTGATTTTAGATAAACACCCAAACCAAAGTGGGTCACTTGATTTAATGTTAGAGTTTAGTATTTATAATATAACATTTTTAGCATATATAACTTTTGCCATATCAAACGAGTATATTTTTTATATAATAATTACTCTTCATTATCTTAGACATATAATTCTTATTTTGGCAAAACGAGTCTTTTAACACTCATTAACTTTTCTTTGGCGAGCCCAAATTATGCAAAAGAATCTTGTATCCAAGATAAAGAGTACCTTGATATTATATCAAATTAATTGCTATATATTTATTTATTTATTTACCGTGATACAATGTTTTCTAGTTAAATTTATATTAATCCCCGTCAGGTCTATTTTCTTCTTTTGTGCCCGGCCCCCGGGGGAGGACTTTTTACATTAACCTGGCTTTCATTTCACACATATTCAGCGTCAATATTACATCCGAATATATGACCATATCAATGTTGAAAGATACTTACATCCTCTTGGAGGAAGAAACATTTTCCCTCCATGTGCATCCCACACACCATCCGAAGTTTTATGGCAGAGTAAAAATGACGAGATCCAACATAATTTTATGGTTGTGATGGCATGGGGAGGAAGAACTTTTTTCCTCCAGAAGGAGGAAAGAACAAGCCATAAGTGTTATGTTAATATAGTAGGTAAGAATAATGTTTTTTTTATTATTTTTTAAAATATTTTTTAAGAGATATTTTAAAGTATTTTTTAAATATTTATAGAAAGTAGTTTTTTTTTTACTAATATTTAAAAAATATTTTAAGGTATTTCTTAAAAATTAAAATATATCAAAAAAAATACAAATAATATTTCTTGTCAGATAATACATACTAACAGCTAGCTTTGAAGAAGTCCATAAATTAAAATCGATTAGTGATGACTAATGAGGAAATAATGACAGTAACAGGGAGTGTCTCTCTGTGGATGTGTCCGATCCAAGTATGTCAACGAGCGCAGCTAGTCACTTCCCACAATTCACGAAACGCGGTCGTGACCTCAGCTTTTTACCGCAAACAAAGAGTTTGATTCATGACTCCTGGAAACCAAAGCCGCTAACATAAATAGAGACTTTGTATTAAATTAATAATTAATAATGTGTTGAAATAGTATTATCAATTTTTATTAAACGAATGCTACATTTAGTAGTTATTAATGTTTATGATTAATGATATTTTAATATTGTATGAAGTTAATAGTAATACTTCTAAATTAAGCAAGTTAACTCACAAAAAAACTTGGTAAAAATGATAAACAACTTAGATTTTTAGAATAAGGATTCAAGTTTAAATTTTTAAAAGGATAATTAACAATCACATCCCTTGAGGTTTTAAGATATAACACTAAATCCCAAACTTATATAAATATTGCACTTCTCCAGACTTGTATAAATATTATAATTCACCCCAAGTAAGTGGCTCCATGATAGACCTATTCAATATTAACTCTTAGATTTCATTTAAAAATATCAACAATTGAGATTGCATTCAATTTTTTTGCATCTTAATTATTCTCATTCCACAATTTCAATATTTCTATTTCTGCACCACCGCATACATCACTAATCCATCGACAACCTCGTTCACGACAACATGACTCCGCTACTTCACAACTCAGCTACCACAATAAAGTTGCCCCCTCACCTCCTATGCCACTTCCTTCTCCATGTCGCCCCTATGACAGCTGCCGCCAAATAGTCTTCCTTCTATTACTACAACTCCACCTTCTTTGCCATCTTTCACTAAAGGCTAAGCAAGCATGTCAAAGAACAATGACGATGGTTCGAATCAGCTAAAGAAACCACCATTGAAGACGATGAAGCCACAATTCAAACACCTCCTTCCATCAAAATTTGAGAATTACTTATTTACTCATTTATTTTTCTCATCTCGAAGTTTCCTTCTTATTTTTTATTTTTGTAGTTAAATTTTATGAGAAAATTTGATTTTTCTATGCTTTACAAAAGAGTGTGAAAACTTGTGAAGGGTATCATTCTTATGGGAGTTTTGTGTGAAACAGTAATCAGCCAAAAGTTGCTTAATGCTAGTGTTATGGCATTGTCATCCCATGTAAGATCCTGTATCTTCACTTCACAACCCCTCTATCAAGCATGTAATTTGATAATTGAAAAAAAATTAGACTAAAGATGGCTAAGGTGTATAAGAAGCCAAGGGCAATGCAAAAATAAGGAAAACGAAATTGGGGAGTGAGAAAAATTAAGCTACAAAAGCTTGGAATTCAATCTTAGGCCATAGTGAAAGGTGGCTGAGAAGGTGGGGTCATGGTGGGAAGAGGAATATTTGATAGCAGCTGTCATGAGGGCAATACGGAGAAGGAATTAGCATAGGAGGATGAGGGAACAACATCATCGCAGTAGCTGAGTTGTGAGACAATAAGGTCATGTTGCCATTAATGAGATTGCTTGTAGACTGATGCTGTGTGTGGCAGTGTATAAATAGGAAGAATAAAATTATGAATGAGAATAATTAAGATATAAAAACTTAAAATATAATTTCAATCGTTGATTTTTTTTAATGAAATATAAGATTTGATATTAAATGGGTCTAGTATGGACCCAAACATTGTGTCCTCATATTAAAAGCCATCTACTTAGAGAGTGAAGTGCAATATTTACACAAATTTAGAATTTAATGTTATATTTTAAAACCTCAAAATGTGTGTCTATTAATTACCCTTTTTGGAAAGAGTAGTTTTTATATAGAGACTATTAATCTTTATGCACATGCAATTTAACTAGAATTAATTTTATAAAAAGCTAAATAGATTAAATTTGTAAAGATATTGTATGATCTTAAAGAAAAATAATAAGCAATTAAACAAATACTTTTAGAATTTAAGTTTTATGCACTTTCACTATTAAAGTTTTTTTACATAATCATTTAATTTTTATGCTATTGTCATTATTAAAGAGGGACCAAAACTTAAAAAAAATTAAAGGGACTAAAAACCAAAATATTTATAGGAATTAAAAACACATTTAAACCTAAAATAAAAATAAAAAAATAGAAGAAGTAGAAGTAAATCTCTATTCTAGTTATCATAAAAAAAGTAAAAAATTAATTATTTTTTACTTGCCTTTTTGATAACTTTATCAAACATATTACACATATTTCAAAAGTAAAAAAATTAAAAAAAAAGGAAAGAATAAAACACAAACAAAATATAACACAAACAAATGCACTGTTAATCTCATAATTTGAAACCACTAGGAATAGTCTTTTGGTGAAAAATTTGGATAACTTAAATAAGATACTAAATTTAAACTTATTACCGTCAATATACTAAAAGAAATAAATCCCATAATTTGAAGTGCTATCGAGTAACATAAACCTCTTAATGCATATCGTTGAACAGTTATAACTTTTTATACATAATTGTATTTTAAATCTTATACCAAACATGAAATAATTATGAATTTATAAAATATCGTCTCGTTCGCACGTTATTAAATTGCAGTACCGCAAGCTTGTTAGATTTAAAGCAGTTCGTGTTTCTTCATGGAACCTCTCGTAAGCTTACTTTATTTGACCAGCAGCCCCACCTTGTTTCTTCCCTTTTTTTTCATTTTTTCCCTATATTATGGTCCCAGAACAAGGAGAAAACAAATACAAAAACAACAACATAACCCCTCGTAATGTGCTTTCATCCTTAAAAGCCCAAAACGATAATTTCCACACCCCAAAGCTTTGAACCACTCAAACAAAACTCGTGGGTTGGACTTTTAGAAAAATAACACGAGTAAACTTGGAACCTTATAACCAACCACTATTTATTTTCCAATTCGAAAGTGTGTACGTAGATTCGTTGTGGAATTCAAAGTCTACCAAACTTTTTCTCTGATTTTCTTTTTTTTGACACGTATTTGAATTCCCGGTGTGTGGAATATTTGTCTTCCCCGGAGCATATATATAAGCAAGTTGAGCCACTGCGATGAACCCATCTTTATTAAGTTGTTGAGTGCTTGTTCTTGGAGTCAGACTTCAATTCATACCTGAGGCATATCTTGATACGCTACAGCTACATACAAGAAAAATAAGGTGAATCATTCATGGTGAATTTTGGTATCTATTAACTTTGATGTTGTTTGGTATAACAATCTCCATGGTGTCCATGTCAAAACAAGACTCATTATGTTCATTGGGCTTGCATAGTTTAGAAAAGAAAGGCTAGGCCTAGGGAGATGCATGGATCACTAGAGTTATATGCACCCTTTATTTTTCGTTTCTTTGATTTGAAGTTTGCACAATTTTTTTTAAAAAAAATAGATTTGAAATATTAATTAGTTATGCGAATTTGGGGGGATTCTGAAATTTTTCTATGGTCATATGTGTTTATGGCTTGTTATTCATCTGTGCAGGAATCAGAAAGGGGGAGCTTTTCTTGAAACAAATTGAAGTGTGTGCATCTCTATGGGATTATCATTTTCCTTGCTCATATCTGCCTGGGAAGAAATCGTTAGACATTCACTCTTCGGTCTTTCTTTCAACCTCAGTTTTGGTTCCAAAGATGGTGCTGTGCTTTTGAGGGGAGGGAGCTTCAAGAAAAGAGAATCTGAAACTACAACTTTGGTGTCAAATGGTTCCAACGGTTCAAGCAGGTTGAAGGATTTCAGGCCCGAACATGTGATCCTTGAAAGAAACCTTTCATGTGTTGAAGATATGCAGAAAATGGGTTCTGAATCTATTGCAAACAGGAGTGAACAAATGGTGCATAAGCCAGTGCCTGTGCTTTCTCTTCCTGAGGCAGTAGTTTTCTCATCCCCAAGACCAGTTAGTGAGCTTGATGCTGCGGCAACCAAGCTTCAGAAAGTGTACAAGAGTTACCGTACTAGAAGAAACTTAGCAGATTGTGCTGTGGTAGTAGAGGAACTCTGGTTAGTTCTCAATGAAATGCAATATTTCTTGTGAAATTTTGTGTTGGATATTCATATTTGCTTAAAGTTCTATTATATATGTTGTTAATTGATCATTTTTGAATGATGTAGGTGGAAGGCATTAGACTTTGCTGCTCTAAAAAGGAGTTCTGTCTCATTCTTTGATGTGCAGAAACAAGAATCTGCAGTGTCACGGTGGGCAAGGGCAAGGACAAGAGCAGCTAAGGTATTATATTCCATTGAGATTCAACTTTTTCCAAATTATAGTAACTTCATTCATTTTGTTTGTTATTCATGTTATTTTATTTGGGGTGTTGTCATTGCTAACTGTTTCACATACAGGTTGGTAAAGGTTTGTCCAAGGATGAAAAGGCACAAAAATTAGCCCTGCAACACTGGCTCGAAGCTGTAAGTTATACCTGATTCCATGAACTTTATGTAACCGTGAAATCATATGAACCTTTAATTCATGGTCTAATATTGACAATGTTTGTTCATTCTTGTTTGCTGCACAGATTGACCCACGTCATCGCTATGGACACAATTTGCACTTGTATTATGATATTTGGTTTGAAAGCCAAAGCACCCAACCATTTTTCTACTGGTAAGTTCTTATTCTAAGATATCTAACTATCTATATGTTCTTCTTGACTGTAACTACCATGAAGCTGGTAAAAGTTATAGAAACTAAGGATATGGATGGTTAACTTTGTTCTTTATAATATGCAGGTTGGATGTTGGAGATGGCAAAGAAATAAATCGTGAGAAATGTCCTAGGGCCACTTTACAACGCCAGTGCATTAAATATCTTGGACCAGTAAGTAATCCTTGTACAATCCCACATTTGTAATCACAATAAACATGTAAGCCTATCTCATATCTAATCTAATATTGTTCATCTTTGTTGTTACCATTGCAGAAAGAAAGGGAAGAATATGAAGTGATTGTTGAAAATGGGAAGCTGGTCTATAGGCAAGATGGGAGGCTTGTGGACACTGATGGGAAGTGCAAGTGGATATTTGTTCTTAGCACCGCAAGGGCCTTGTATGTGGGACAAAAGCAGAAGGGTGTATTTCAGCACTCTAGCTTTCTGGCTGGGGCTGCAACAACAGCTGCCGGCAGATTAGTGGCCCAGCAGGGTGTTCTTGAGGTAAAAAAAATGAAGATTGCTTATTAATATCATAACATGCAGTTATATTTATCATAAATCATTTCCACCAAAGCAATTTTCCTTACAAAGTATTTCTATCTAAACATTGCAGGCTATTTGGCCATATAGTGGTCACTATCACCCCACAGAAGAGAACTTCAAGGAATTCTTAAGCTTTCTTGAGGAGCACAATGTTGACCTCTCTAATGTCAAGGTCAAAGTTTAATCTAATTGTACTATTCAACAAAATAAAATTGGTTCTTAGATAAGATTAGCTTATGGTTACTTTGCTTGCTTTCTTGCAGAGATGTGCTATAGATGATGATGCGCCTTCAATTATTGGGACCAATTCATTTATTGACACTAATGAATCACAACAAACTGAGGGTCCTACTCAAATTTCCCTATCAGCCACAACAGCTTCAATTAATGCCAACAGCGCTTGCAACAAGGCCAATAATGATGGAACAGTTCATAAAGAGGTCGTGGCCAAGACGGTTGAGGTCCCAGTATTTGACTTGTCCAAGAGGTTATCTTGCAAGTGGTCTACTGGGAATGGACCCCGTATTGGGTGTGTCCGAGACTACCCTGAACACCTTCAATCAAGGGCATTGGAGCAAGTTAACTTGTCACCAAGGCCTGCTTCTGCACGCTATGGCCCAATCCCTTCACCTAGGCCAAGCCCAAAAGTTAGGATGTCCCCTAGGCTTGCTTACATGGGGTTACCTAGCCCAAGAACCTCAATTCCCACCGCAAGCTGAAGCCTTAGTGAGTCTGCAAATCAATAATGAAAATTTATACTTCATCAAATTATGTGAAATTTTCATATGAGATGATCTATTTCGCACATCACACTTGATTTTGAGATCAAGTTCTTGTGGTGGCAAATAGCATATGATGACATTAGAGAGACTAACTTTATCTCTCTTGTTTTGATTTGGTTTTTGTAATTTGTTTATTCATTTATTCTTTTAGGAATTTGGAAGTCTTAAGCTTCAGTGAGGCACATTGTATTTGTATCCTTCACCCAATTTGCCTCTCCCTGATTTGTTTGGGAAGGGGATTCAGTTAATTCTTTACTGTAAGTAGAGAACAAAATTTCATGAACCAAAAAAGGAGTACAGCATTTCTAATTGAACATGGCAACAACAATTATTGTCTTTCAATTTTTCTTTTCATTTTTTATTCTTCTTTCTCTCAGTTAGTTATTTTAAAGACTTTGTTATTTTTGTGATTGGCTGCAATCAAGGAAAGGGTGCGTGAAGAGGCAGGTAGTCAAGGTTTCCAATCCCAGTTGCCAATTAATAAATTCTAGTAAGAAATTGAAGTATGTTTTTCTCTTGAGTACTCCACTAAAAGGTCTTTTTTTTTTTTCGGCCTGTCTTCAAACAATTTCCTGCAGGATGATGGGTTAGGAAATTTAAAAAAGAAAAAAAGAAAAAGAAAAAAGAAGAATACATTTTACGTACAACGAAAAAGAAAAAAGCATTTTAGTTTCACAGGAATAAATTGGAGAAAGACAATTCAGTAGTGAATAATCAAATCACTCAATCCTACATCGTACACGAAAAACAAAAATTGGCAAAACAAAAAGTGTTATAACCCTTGGTTAAAATTCCTTAAATTTTTTCCTTTCCCAGTAATCATTAGGTGTGGTACACCATGAATAATTCTTAACTAATTATGGGGTAATTAACCCCAATTTCGTCGGGCCATTTGCCCATTCAGCTTTTCCCACAATCGGCACTGATATGGTAATTTCTGCCTGCAAAGTGCAGAGTACACAGACTATAGGTACTAGTGCAGCAATATAGGTACAGAAGAGGGGCACATCCCAAAAATATTATTCCAGGTCACACAATGTTAGACTTCGGTTAATGCACAAAACTGCAGCAATCTTTTTTACCATACCACAGCCTGCAACAATCACTATCAAAGTTTATATTTTGCACACTGCAAAGTCTATTGTCACCAGTGATACATAGCCTCTTTCTGTTTCCATGTGTTGGGGTGCGTTTCGGGGTTATTGATACTTGTGTTATAGCTTTTTGTCTTTCAAGGCGGCTTCTGCATGTGGATACTGGGACAAAGTGCCTCTATATTTCCCTTCCCAAACCTCATTTTGCCTAATGAACAATGATGACGCCATCATGTACTTTTCATGCACCATGGAATTTGCACCTTATAAAAAATCTCAATACAGGTAAAGAAAGCTCGCTATTATTTTGTTTTAGGTAAATGGAAAATTCAATAAGGTAAAGTTCATTGAAGAGGAACATTAGAGCAGAGCGTCAACACGGCAATAAGCATACTATATAGATATGAGATATGAATGTGAGTATGGATAAATATCACGATACATATATTAAAGTGAAAAAATATTGCATATATTCGTATGAGAAGAATGTTATATTTTATGTTGAAAAGTTATGCATAAACAACAAACCTTTAATATATCAGTTGGTTTTGGGATGACTTATTTCTATTCAACTCAGAGTAATATATAATAATAATAATAATTAAGTTTTTTTGTTTTTTTTGGCCTATTAGGTGAAGTTTTAGAGTTTTACATGCATCAAACGAGATTGTCGCATCCTGTCATAAAACTGAAAGCAACATATGTTCGAAAAAAATTAATAAGAAAAATTGAAAGAAATATATTAAAGAAAGTGCTGAATCATTCGGTTTTGTTGCCACATTGCAAGTTTGTCTGTACACTGGTTGGATTCCCTAATAAATTCACGACTGATATTTGATCAGTAGAACTTGTTGAGATGGGAGTGATGAAACTCTCACACACGCAAGTAAAAGGGGTAGCACCGATTGAGTGAGCCCCTACCTGTAGAAAAAATACGTAACTTCCTGGCCTGGTAAACCACAGCATAAATGCATGCATAATTGTGAAGTTATGCAAATTATAAGTTGCAATACAATCTCTAAAATCATGAATAGTCTAATCAAAGTTAGGCTTTTCTTTTGGTTGCTGTCAAGTCACATACCCTTCACTTTTAGTTCAATTTTCTTATGGAATTTTAACCCTAACTGCTATAAATTGAACTAAGAATGGGGAACTGGAGAAAAATTTGAGTCATTGAACAAAGTCTACTCATTGGGATAAGTCATAAAGACTAACATGAATGAATCATCCCCACCCCTTATTTGACTTGTCAGTAAGTGATTCAAATTCCATTGTCATGAGGCGGAATATTGACTGCTTCCCCATCAACCAACCTGTAAGAAAATGACATGACCATGAAGTGTTGCACTCCATTCTGTCTCTAATGGCCTAATTTGACAATTAATCTTGGTCCAGTTGCACTTAACTTACTTGGTCTCATTTGCCCCAGTTTCGGGGCACTTATAATTATGACTAACTAATTTTATGCTACTTATCCTCCACCCTCACTGGGATTGACACAGATTTATTTCCTATTTCCGTAGTCGACCTTGTTGGTGGTGAAAAGAAAACTTCAAACTAGGATTATTGAAAAATAGAAAAAGAAATGCTATACTTTTTAAGCGGGGAACTTGAGTTGGTCTGGGGAAGTCGATTCAGAACTGTTAGAATCAGAAAGTATGAAAGAAGGGGCACTGCAGTCTATGCAGCCTAGGACTTTCTGCACTATTATTTAAAGTTCCATGTTCCATAGGGACATTCCAGCTCAATAAGCCAATAATAAATTATGAACTAATTAGGGTAGCATGGCCAGGATCCCACAAGTTGTTGTTATAATTTATAATTTATAATTCTATGTAAAGGAAAGGGCACTATTTAGTAATCAAACAAATTTAATTTTTGAGCTCTTTCAATTAATGTATCTCCCTATAAGATTATTAACTTGTCAGAACAAGTGTTAAGAAATGCCAACCTGTTTTGCCACTTGAGCAAGAGCTGAGAAGCAACGTGGCTCGGCCAAGTTAAATAAATAGCAAGTGAACGACAAAGAAAGAGAAGAGAAAAAGAAGCAAAGCCTATAGAGATAAAAAAGTGCATATTGCACCAATCTCATTCTCTGTCTGCGTTTTTGTTCTTTTTTGTAAGTCGTGGCATCTTGCGCCAGTCTCATTCAACAACAGTGATGTTTGGTCTCTTCAAGTGAGTGATAATTCACTAACGCCAAACACTGCTTCTTTTTCCTTATTCATATGCATCTTTTTCCTCTTACACCCTTTATTATAAAATTGGTCGTCATTGATATCAACATCATTTCAGGATTTCTACAACTATGAACAGAAGAATGTGCCATATTCTAATGACTACTCTTCTACTGTGGAGTTCGGTTTGTGTAATAAGCAAGCCTTTTTTGCCGTTTGGTGCTGCAAATCAACAAGGTTAGTAGCTCCATTAGCACACACACACGTTATCAATGAATAAGTTCTTTTCCACATCAAAATATTCTCACGCTTCACTCACTTAGCATAAATCCCATTTCCCATTCTCTGATTTCTTTCCCTGAAGAAGTATTGTCCTTTTCACCTTTTGGTAATTTCCAACTTCACTTTCAAACATTCTGCCACAGCTGATCAGACAAGAGGAATTCAAGATACCCCAAGACCTGTTTTTGACCCTTCACAGGTACCACTTGGTCTTGGAAGCAATTTTTTTTTTTTTTTTCATGCATGTGTATGTTATGTGCTTTACATGATTTTTTTTTTTTTTTTCATCATCAAGGGAAATGAAAGAATATTGAAAGAAAAGGCCAAAGGGTATAAAGAAGCATTCAGGGGACTAAGCAAGCTTGGATCAACACCACCAAGGTGTGAGCACAAATGTGGAGGCTGCATTCCCTGCGACCCCATTCAAATTCCTACAAATAATGATCTTCTAGGTGTTCAGTATGCCAATTATGAGCCTGAGGGATGGAAATGCAAGTGTGGCAATTCTTACTTCAGCCCATAACAACAAAGTCACGACAGCTTCTAGTTATATGCATGTGTATAAACCTTTAAATTATATATGATCTCAATTTCTTTATAGCCTTGAACTTTTTTGCTACAACTGAACAATATTTGTGTTGCTTTGTGCTGAAACTTGAAACGATCAATATATTCCCCGCATCAATAGTTTTGGGATGAGATGAAGATATAACATGTCCAGTTTGACAAACATTATACGGTTTGTTTTTATCTGAAACCTTTTCTTGGGATCCTGCTCCAGTCAAAGTCTGACTAGACCTTATTTAGCTTTATAACTGTATTTTTATTTATTAGACAATTTTTGAATTTGATAAAGTCCCAATGTCGCTTTGTTACAGTGTTCTGTTGTTATTGTTAAGACATCCACCATTTAATATGTAGGCTATTTCTTTTGTACGGCACAAAAAATTAGCTAATTTCAGCTAAGAAATACTAAATGAATTCAATTTTTTTTTAATACTAAATATGAAGCAATCAATATGGTAAAAACTCTTTCTACAATAGAATTCTTTAGTGGTTTTCAAATCATGATCTTAGCTCTCTATTCAGTCATATAAAATAATTTGATAATTTATTATCTGAAATATTAATTTTTGAGATTTGATGAAATTTACTACGATTCTCTTGAAATTGTCTAGGCTACATTAACCTCCCTTTAGGGGGAGGTTAAGGGAGGTCAGCATTATGTTTACAGGAGTGTTTAATATCATATTTTATAAAATACAGAGATATCAAATATAATATTATTTAAAACTTAGGGGAGGTTAATGTATATTTTTATAAATTAAAGGGAATTATAGTGAATTTTATCAAATCTCAAGAGAGATTAGTATAATTTATCTTAATTTTTATATAGGGTATACACACTACACATTTCTTTCTTTTTTGGTGCAACAATTCACTTTTTTTTTTCCATTCTATGTCCTGATAATTTGTCCATCCATCTTTTACATGCAAATACAAAACGATTCTTTTTGTTTTTGTCAACAAAATTTTATTCATTAAACATCAAAGACTGTTTACAGCGGACAAGCTGGTACTACAACACTTACTACAACACTTGATAAAATACAAACTACACCTAAAATTATAACCAATTCAAACTATACAACTTTAGATAACACATAAGAACATATAGACAATTTTGCATCATATTACAGATGTATATGACCGCAAAAGTGAGCTCATCGGATCTCTAATGTAGTTCTAAAGCAACCTTTAGGACCACATTTAATCACATTGTATAGGTAGACATAAACCAAAGGAACATAGCTAAACATTCTAAGAACTAAAGCACTAAACACAACGACATTTTGTTTACTGAACACTAGGGTATGGTTTCCAAGGCAACTCGATGGTAACATCAATACTCCAGCAACCAATTCCATGGTACATATTAGACTGCCAAAGCCTTAAAATACAACCAAATGTTATAGAAAGAGGTCTTCTACCTTTATACAAAACCTAACCATCATCCACTAACCAAGGTTGTTGAGCTATCAATGGACACAAACCAAGTCTTCCAATCCAGGATATATCTGCAACATCAAGAACCCAACTATATGCTAACGATGCAAACATCCTGCTATTAAAAGAAAAAATTGCTGGGTGTGATATCAAACACACCTTCAGTCAATGGAAAGGTGGGATAGAAAAATAATAAAAAAACTATTTACAAAGAGAGAGGGGGTCATCGAAGAACCACCATGGAGGAGATGACTTCAAGAGAAGAAGATGAAGAAGGTTGAGGTAACTAGAAAAGAAAAGAAGCTCACAAATGAGGTGAAGAGAGTGGTGGGGTTATGCATAGTGAGCTTGTGCTCTACACAGAATGATTCTTCAATCAACAGTAGTATTAATATAGACAAGAAACTACATTAATAGGCTACTTTTTTTTTTTGGGTCTGATGGACTAAATTATTTATATTCATCATTTTCCTTGAAGTCCAAGAAACTTTAGGTCATTGACGTTATTGCCAATGACATCCATATATATTGCATATTCTTTTTTTTTTTTCTTGTCAAGGGTAATATTTTTCATTAACAAGTAATCAAGGACAATAGCCTAGTTATATCAGAGTAAATACATCAGACACCTTACAACTAACAAGCTAAGTCTACGATTACAATCAATATAACTACACAACTTAACAACAAACACATTAGAACATACATGATTGCATATCACAACAAAAATTGACCCTAAGAGCACCAGTAGGTTTGCCAAGATTTCTGATCTTTGGTCCTAATGAAACTTTTATAAATAGTTGTGTAGAGGAAGAAAAGGCATCTCAACCAAGATTTTATCAAACTAATATATTGAAAATATTAAGACCATTCTGAGAAGATATCAACATGCCAATATAGTACATCATGGTTAGGCGACCAAAGATAGAAGCCTATCGCCCCACAAAGTGCACCTATAATGGGCAAAGAACAACAAAACCAAACAAAACCCCAATCAATCCACTATCAATAATGATCATCGAGCTATCATGACACAAGCACAATCTTTCTTAAGTTGTTGACATGTCAACAATAGCAAAAACCAATAACAAATAACTTGTCTCAAGCCATCTCTAGCTAATCAAACACCGTGCCCAGCAAGGAAACATGCTAAACAAATAGTTCAATTGAACCACAATGTGATGAGGGAGTGAGGGATCAATGCAAGAAAAGAAAAAATAGAATGGGTCACCAGACACCACGATGGAGGTGAGCAGGCTCCATGGGGTTGGCTATTCCTTTAATGATAAAGAAGGCGGAGCTAGCAAGCACTATTGGAAGGTGTAGATAGAGGGAAAATGATGGTTGAGGGTGAAGGGTTATAGGGCAATGCTAACCTAGGATTTATGTGGGGGAGCGACACTGCATATCTTGCATATCTGTAAATGTAATTTTTCCCCTTCTTTAATTAGTTGATTTCTTTCAATATCTCTATCCAATATTGAGGACGTTCCATGCACATATATACTAGTATTTTGTAACGTATTTCCGCAAACACATATAAGAGATGTTGTATGCATAGAGAAATCAAATCCAAATAAGTCTTTGTCATTTAAAACACAAAAAAAAAAAGAAACATTTAACTCAAAAAATTTTGTTTCATTTCAATTTTTTTGCATGTTATTTATGAAATGAATAAACCATCAAATTAATTTCCAATTCTTTCTATAGACTTCAAATTAGTCCATAAAATATTTAAAACTCTCTTGAGCTCTTTGAATGATGCAAACATCCATCAAGTTAGTCCATGGCATTTACTACCATTTGGAGATGATTGAGTGCTAAGTTGACACATTAAGTGTCCTTGTGTAACGTGAGATAATTAAGAGTAATTGCATGACATGTGATATTCTAGTATTCAAATTAGTCATTGAAAAATTCAAAATGGTTAAATTAATTCTTGAGTTAAAATTTCAACCCTAAGGTTGCATTTGTTTCAGCTTTTGAAAAAAATGATTATGAAGCTAAAATTTTCTAAACTGAAAAAGCTAAAAGTAAATTTTTTTGAGAAGATACTCTATTTAGCTTCTACTAAAAAAAGAAAAATAGATTTTTTTTGAAATTTTGATTATTTTTTAAAATTTATCCAAATATGTCAAAAATTATTTTTTTGCCCAAAAAATCTTATCCAAATGCACCCTAAATCCCCAAATTAAACCCTAAACCAAAAAATTATCAAATCTTCCTCCTCTATGTTCTTCTTTGGTACTTATCCCTATTGGCTGTTTCATTGTTCTTCTTTAGTTCTCTCCCCCATCCTTAAATCCCAACCTGAAATGATGATGAGTTGATATTGGGTGGTGGAGAAATGGCATCCAATCGAGCTTCCTAATGCAAAGGCCATCATAAAAGGAGTCAAGGTTGAGTGACACCGGTTCTTACAATTAGGTGCTGAATGTTGCTTTTGTGTGAAAAAAGTCATTAGCCTTACCTCAAAAGAATCATAGTAGAAGGTTCTACATTTGCCTTATGCTATACAAGGAGTTGAAGTATAAATATTTCTGGTGGTTGGATTCTACTACTGATCTTCCATCCAGAAGTAACATGAATTTGCTATCCTAATTAATGCTAAGCTGAGTTGTAGGATAGTAATGTTGGAGAGGGATGTTAAGGTAATTAAACTGTGGATATTTGTTCAAAATTTAGTCTTGATATTTTGTATGTTGCTGGTGTGGTGTTTAAAGTAGGGGAAATGCTATTCATTGATAGAATTTTACATTCCAAAATGGTTATAATGGCATAATTGTGAAAGGACTATGTAATGCACTTTTTGAGTAATGAAAATAAATTTCATTTGGGGAACTATTTTGTAATGAAAATATGTTTCAACTTCTACATCATCTATGCCATGTGAACATCAATGTGAAATGACAACTTCCAGTAGGGGAAATGCTATTCATTGATAGAATTTTACATTCCAAAATGGTTATAATGGCATAATTGTGAAAGGACTATGTAATGCACTTTTTGAGTAATGAAAATAAATTTCATTTGGGGAACTATTTTGTAATGAAAATATGTTTCAACTTCTACATCATCTATGCCATGTGAACATCAACATGAAATGACAACTTCCATCCTTATAACATTGTAGGCATAGTTAGTGGCCTTGTCTTAGTAGACGTCATTGTAGGCATCACAAGTGTAGGTGTCATTGTGTCCTCATGGAATGACCATGCATAATGGAATGAATTTTTTGTAATATAAAGTTATATTTAGAAAATAATTGAATAAAGTAATAAACGACCATAACATGAAATAATAGAGTAATTAATGGACCACTTGTCTTCTCTATTTTTGAGGTGTAGTTGTCTTAATAATCATGGAGTGGGCATAAATTGCATAAACCTTTCTTGGATAGCATTGATGGCAGCTTAGAATATTTCAGCAATAACTCATTATCCAAGATTACCATTTGTAGGCATCAATGGTGGAGGGCTTCTTGGTGGTTATGGTTATGGAGTTTGGAGGCCTAATTGATTGAGTGTTTGATACTTCATTAATTTACTAAATTTTAATAATTTAAAGCTATAAAAAAATCATTAAATTTAAACCTCTAATGAGTGTTTTCTTGTTGATTTTGAGTATTTGTAGTTTTGCATGTTTTCTAGCTTGTTTTGGGATTTAATATGGTCTAAGTTTGCGTTTAAATTGCAATTTCAAGTCATGGGACAACTTTGGAAAGTCAAAGAAAGAAATTAATCATGTTTCAAGTGTAGCATCTAGATGTTGGCAAAAAAAATTGAAATTGCTATTAGGTGAAGTGTCTCGGTGCCCAAGACCTAGTGCTTAGGTACCAATGGTGAGACTATATGATTTTTTTGCGTTTAAATATGAAAAAGTAACAGAGGGTTAGGTATCTAGATTAGGAAATAATGAAAAATTTTCTACAACTTTGGAAGGAGGCAAAAGATAGGTAGAGGAGGAGAGATTGAGGAATCATTATTCCAAATCTTGGATTTTTATGGATTTTTCTCCTATTTTCTTCTTTATTTTCTTTTGTAGCATAAGTCACTAGACTTTGTAGTTAGGGATAAGGTGAAGTTTGATATGGGTTGATTTGTGTATGAATTTTGTGAGAACTTGATGTTGAGTTTGATGAGGTTAAGTGGCATTTGACACATTATCTAGCAAGATTACCGGAAATCTAGATTAATACACAGAAAAATTGCCACTTTTTAAACACTGATAATATTATAATGCAATGTTTAGTATAGTGATAGCAAAAAAAATCCGTTTAGATGGGTATCCATGGGGATTACCCATGATGGGGTACGAAGATGGTTATAGTCCTCATAAGGATGAGGATCCCATCCCTATTTACTAAACAGGGCGAGGGCAGGAAATGAGTTCCTTGTCCCATGGAGACTCACCAAATTCTCATTTACATGTAAAATTACCTTAATAGCATATATATATATATATATATAAACAAACTCAAACCTTAATGGAGATACTATTTGTTATTTTGATTTTTGTAATTGTCTTTTATGAATATATATTAAAACTATTGAATTTTTATCACGTATAGTTATTGCAATGGATTATGGATATTACATATAGGGTGCGTTTGTTTGGGATTACTTTGACAAATAATCACTTTTTTCACCAAAAAAAATCAGTTTTCGTATCTTTGGATAATTTTTAAAAAATCAATAGAATCTCAAAAAAATCTATTTTCAGCTTTTTCGAAGAAGCTGAAAATAGTAGCTTCTAGAAAAAATCAATTTTCAGCTTTTTAAATTAAATATAAAATTTAAACTTCAAAATCACTTTTTTTTAAAGTTTAAACACACACATCCATACTTTATTTAGGTTTAAAAGTGTTTTTTTTAATGAATTTCTCTCTTTTTTTGGACTTTTTTTTTTAACATTTTACATTCACTCGTAAATATCCATGGAGATTCAAATCCTTACAAGGATTGAGGAATGGAGACTCATAACGAGGATGGGGGCAAATTCATAAATGGGGATGGCATCGCCGTCCCTATAAACACCTATTGCTATCTCTAGTTTAGTATGCATAGGTAATCTAATTGGCAATTCATATTTCCTTGTTTAGTATATAAAAATAATTGTTAGGTAATATATGTCTTTTACTAATAATAATAATAATTTATCTATACTATTAACAAAGGGATTGTCCTCATTAGTTGTCCAATTTTTTCATCCATTTTTGCTATGTATAATAAATCAAATACAAAAAATAAAAGAGGATAAAATTGTAAAACCCAATTTTTATCTAATGGACCCGTTTATTTAAGATTTTGAAAGAAGTACTTCTTTAGAAGCAAAAGCAGAAACAAAAGCATAAAAATGTTTTGTGTTTGGATATAATTATAGAAGTACTTTTTTATCATAATTAGAAGCAATTAAAGTATATGAATATGACAAATATAAAAATACTTTTTTCTTATAAAATTACAATTAAAGATATAGAAAATAATTTTACAAAAAATATGTTTAGATAAATAATAAAAGTACTTTTCTATATGATACACTTTTTAAAAATATATAATTATTTTATATTCTTTACCTTTTAATTAAAAATAATTTAATTTCATATATAATTAATAAAAAATTATGCATATATAGAGAAAATGATGTGTATATCTAACTTTAATTAAGTAAATTGTATAATTAGTATTTTTATTAAATAATTAGTAACAGGCACGATACTTTTGTTTTGAACTCAAAAGATATAGGTGTAACTCACGTTGCACTGTTTCGAGAAAAGTGACTGAGAAAATTAAAGTGGCTTACTATAATATATACATGTTTTTTAAGATTATTTTCTTTTCCATACTTATATTCTTAGTAATATTTAAAAACATAATTTAACTGTTTAATGTTATAAATATATTTAAATATATTAATATCTAAAAAATGAAAAATGTGACTTGACTGGGAAATTAGTGCCTATCAAGTCGCTAGTTATTATAATAAAAGTGATTATTATTACTAGTATTGGTTATTATAACTAACAATATTAATTATTATTAATAATAATTATTAATCATAATGTTATTATTAATTATATTAGTTATTAGATTAATATTAATGATTACTATAATAATTAATATTAATAAATATTATTATTAGTATTATTATTTTTAATAATAATAATAATAAAATGATTACCATATGGATAGTAATCTGCATAGACATCTCCATAGGGACAATTCACATTGCCACATTGAAGGTTGTTCGGAGGTGGGTCACCAAGTTTTGAAAATAAGATGCTCTAAACCAAAAATGGGACTCCAAAAGCTGTTGCTCATGATGATGACTGATTGCTTGGCTGGGTTCCACAGTGGTGGGGGGTACCTGTAAGAACTCCGATACTTAAGTCAGTGAATGCAAGAGATACAAAGTTTGAAGGAGTGCATGCGTACTTGATTTGAGAGTGTCTTCTCTTATTTATAGGTGAGGTTTAGGTAATAACAATTATTTCAACGGACTTTTGAGATTCTTATGTAAAGGTCTCGGGTTCATAATGGTTTCGTGCATGTTATGGAATTCAAGTTTATGCATTACCAAATTTGGATTAAATGCCTATGTAACGAAAATGGTGTTAGTTACTTTATTCTCAATAGTCTCAGATTTTGGCTTCTAGGCTCAATAAAGGTTGGGCCTTAATAGATTGACAATGATATTGGGTCTTTAAGTTTAGTCTAGAAGAAAGGTAATATGAATTGCTTTAAAAATTTGGATTACTGATAATGTGGTTCAACCAAACAAGATAATATAGTGGATCCAGACAATTTAAAGTTACATTACCAGGAATCCAAATAAATTACTCTATACCAAACGCCCTCTAAAGGTTTATCTTTGTTTTATTGCAACATTGTGAGTTGGTTTCTCATGAATTGGTTTTTGATTTATGCATAAATTAGGAAATTTGTGTATGAACTAACTCTAGGGATAATCTTTATGATTCTCAAGCTTTAGAAATAAATTTTAGATTTATGTGATTCATGGATTGGTTTTTGTGCTTAATCCCTCCTTTTTTTGGAACATAATTAAGGAATTAATATGTTGATGTGAAAATAGGAGAATTGGCTTACCAAGGAATTCGAGTTAATTAATTATAATCTTTTCTTCAATTTATCAATCCTCAAGCATCTATGATTAAGTTGTTTTTTATTTTGTTATTGTTCTTTGCTTTATTTTAAAATTTTAGTTTAGACCTTTCCTTCAATCCACATGTCATGACCCTTCCCGGGATGTGACCAGCACATCACGGATAAGTTTCCTAGTAAGCCTTTTATCACAAATTTTTCATAAAAATCGGACAAAATCTTATTTGTATTTAGGATAGTTCCCAAAAAACGAATCCTCTACATGTATAGTAAAACAAGCACACTCATCCATTAGAGACCCAAGCATTCTCAGAATGCACCCTACAACATACAAAACAATAATAAATGCTCAACACAGACATTCATCCAAAATACATAATTCTTGTTTCTTAGAAATCCAACCATTCTCATTACACATAAAATGCTATCTAAATGAAAATATAATTAAGCAAGGGTCGGACCTCACCTATAGTACCATAGAGCAACAACAATGATTAAAAATTTACATAGCGCCCTTATTCATGAGAGCTCACTAAAAAAGTGAGGGATCATGGCTGAGAGGCGGGAGGGTTAACTCCCAAGCCCGTACTTGTATCTGAAAAAGAGAGAGAAATAATGGTTTTTACACAATTCAGTATGAGACAGGACACCTTTAACCCACATGAGTCAATATACAAGAATGATTAACAAATCTCAACATGGAATGAAATTTAACTTTTTTAAAAAAACTTAGGAACTATCTAACACAAGATAGTCCGTCAGGATCACACTTAGATAACATGTCCTTCGTGTGATCCCATAATCCATCATGCACCACTCCTTGAGTGGCTATGTAATTTTCATCATGCCCCATACTATGTGTGGCTGTGTAAATAACAATTCAAGATGCATTAGGGTTAACATCTACTGCCATCAGCAAGTAGATCCTGTTATAGACCTTCCTGAACCTTTTCCTTAACTATCATGCATAACATTTTCAATAAATTCTCACAATACCAATCATTGACTCATGTGCTAGATTTTATAATTAATTTTATTAAAGAAAAATACTTGAACATCATAGCTTAGATTGGAAATCAAGCCAAAGGTGTTCTATCAATATACCAACCCAAAAAAGAGGATCTCAATTCTCCGGAGCCACGGAGCTGGGAAGCATTCTTTGGGTTAATCTAACACTATATCCATGGAGAATTAACCAAATATTAGTCATTAATACCAAATATTAACACCAATTACTCTTGGACTCAAATTCCCAATTCTCTAACCTAGGGTTTAGAAGGAACTCCCAATCTATGCAAAAATGGAAATTTCTAGAAAGAGAATAAGAAAAGATGTTAGGAGTTATCCTTAGGAAGCAAATGAGAATAAGAATGGGGTGGATTTCGCAATTTTTCCTCCTTCAAGCTCCAAACTCAATAATGGTAGAGATAGGGAGAGAAGGAGGTGGATTTGACGATTATTTGAGGTAATAGGGAGTGTGTTTGGAGTAAATTTTGATGAAAAAATTTAATATGGAGGTAAAGGATAAGGAAGGCAGTGATTTTAGAGAGAGAGAGGAGAGTATTTTCAAGTGTAGAGAGAGAAAGAAACACGTAACATGATGAGAAAGAGCATCCTCGGACACTATATAGGTCATTTGTAATTGATTACCATTCCTAGTAATTCATTACCATAAGCCCAGATAATTATAATCGATTAAAATTATTTTGTAATCGAAATCAATTGTAATTATGAAAATTTCAACCCTGGGGCATCGAGGAAGGTTAGGAATCTGCTACGAACCATTGTAATCAATTACAGTTCTTTTGTAATTGATTACAATTATGAAAAACACATCAATAGGAAAGACTCAAAACTTGGGACATGGGTATTAAACCACAAGTTTGTGTTAATCTAAATAGAAATTATTTAGTGAATTATTGTTTAGTAATATCAATCCTCGGGGGACGATACTCAGTTACCTTTATTATGACTTGAACAATTTAATACACTTGCTAAGCTGCTATTAGTGTTAATAACAAAGGTGGTTGAATGATGAAGGCATAGTTGGAGGCCTTGTCGTAGCAAACCTCACTATGAACATCATAAGCAGAGGCCTCACTGCAATCCTCATAGAATGACCATACATAATGGAACAATTTGGTTGTAATATGAAGTTATATTTAGAAAAGAATTGAATAAAGCAATAAATTACCATAACATGAAATAATAAAGAAATAAATGCCTACCTCCAACATTAGCACTAGAATTTCTAGTGCTCTACTTGGGATATCAATAACATCCTGCTGAATTACCAACAATGTAATTAGTCTATGGATTTAGTAGTAAAAAAATTATCAAGATGATTTAAGAATGTGAACAAGTTGAGATTGAGATTGTGGTGCAAAATAAGAGAGATCAATTTCAATTGCAACTTCAAGGTTGGCGATAGTTATGCCATTGAATTTTGCTCCTTTCTTCTTTTTATATTCTCTTTTCTTTCCTTTTTTAGTACCTTCAATTGGTACAATTTATCCCTCAATTGGTGCATCTCGGCCTTATTTGGTGCATATTGGCCCTTAATTGCATGTTAGCCTTCACTTGATGCATTTTGGCCCTGAATTGGCACATTTTGGCCATCATTTGCTCTATCTTCCCCCTCAACTAATGTAAATTCCTTTGGACAAGACCCTGAGTTGTGGCTTGAGCCATTACACTTAGTTGGATTGATAGGTATTTCTTTACCATCCTTCCTCCTTTACCTCTTTGGCTTTCCAATAGGGTTTTTGGTTATTGCAGGAGCAAGTCCTATGTACCCTCTCTTTTTCCAATATTGTTGTCTATGAGTAGGTTCAATGAAATTGTTGTAGGTACCACCATAGGAGACCATGTTTAACTATGGATGAACATAATTCTCAAGCTTAACGTTTTGGAAAACCATTGCAGCAATGACATGCCTAAGAGATACCAATAAGTTACGAAAACCTACAAGTACAAACTAGATTGTCCACATCAACATCTACTTTGTCATCCCATTCTTGAACTTCAAACCTATGTTCATATCTATCGCCACACCATTGAAATATTTATTTACTAGAATATTTACCAATGCGATGCACGGAAATGTTACACAATTTAAAGAAAAAAGGGTTTTATATAATTAAAATATTGAAACAATTTAAACATATGACTATAATTTGTACTTGTTTTATATAATATAATTACGATCATATAAAATAGATAAATTTTATAAATAATATTTAATTTTCATAAATTATAAAAGTATATAAATCTTAAAATCAAACTTTCTAACATTAGCTTATGAAAGATATTATATTTAATGAAGAAACTATCTTATTATAAAAGTAGATTTACCAAGACACAATTGATGATCTAACCTGCAATAAGTTGAAATAATAAATCTATTAAGAATAGTTCATATCTTGAGTAGATTTAAAAAATTAATTAGAAGAAATTTAAATTACCAATTAAAAAATTGAATTGATACAACTTTAGAGTATGCTATAAACTTTAGAGTTAAAATATTTAATTTGAATTTGATTTTAATTAATAATTATAATATATATTAATCATTATTCATGAGATTTGTATGTTTGTATCATTCTTGTAATATATATTTAGTGTCATCTCAAAGTACAATTTTTATGTTTACATCATCTATAAAATATTTGTTTAGTATCACCTATTTGATATATCAATATTACTTAAAAAAAAAACTAATCTATGACTATTTTTTATGCCAATAAAGTTTCTTAGATTATTTAAGGATATTATAAAACTTCAATCTATGAGTAAGTTTTAAAAAACTTATAAATTTCTTTATCCTTGCTTTTCGAACTATTAAATCTATGATAATTTTATTAACAAAAAGATAATATTGCATATTAAAACTTCAAATATCTGGCCTTATAGATTATATATATAAATATATTATATAGATCTACAATTTAAGTATTGAAAGATTAGAAAAATTAATTAATAATAAATTTATTGCTCATTAAAAAAATTGAATTAATATAACTTTAGAGTGTGCTATAAATTTTAAAGTTCAAATATTTAATTTTAAATTTGGTTTTAATTTGCTAATAATTGTAATTTATATCAATTATTGACCTTGCAATTTATATGTTTATATCACTCGCTTAATATATATTTACTATCAACTCAGAGTGTAATTTTTATATATATATATATTGCTTGTGTAATATATGTTTAGTATTGCCTATTTAAAGTATTAATATTAATTATAAAAATAATTTATGGCTAATTTTTTGTATCATTAAAATTCTGTCAGTTATTTAATGATATTATAAAATTTCAATTTATGAGTAAATTTTAAAGAACTAATAAAATTTTTCATCCCTTACTTTTTGAGCAATTAAATCTATGGCATTTTTTATCAATAAAAATTTTAATAATATTACATATTGAACATTGAAATATCTAAGCTTGTAGATATTAATATATGATATAGATTTACATTTTGTAGTTGTAATGTTAAAACAATTAATTAATAGTAATTTAAATCGCTAATTCCAAATTTAATTAATATAACTTTAGAGTGTACTATAAACTTCAAAGTTCAAATATTTAATTTGAAGTTTGTTTTTAATTGTCAATAATTATAATATATATTGATCATTATTTATGCAATTATATATTTGCATCATTTGTTAATAAATGTTTAGTATTACCTTAAAGTGCAATTTTTATGTTTATATTACCTGTGTAATATATATTTAATATTACCTATTTGAGATATCAAAGTTAGCTAGAAAACTATTTTATAACTATTTTTTGTGTTATTAAAATTTCTTAGGTTTATTTAATAGTTTTATAAAATTTCAATCCATTGATAAGTTTTTAAGTACTTATAAAATTCTTTGTTTCTTATTTTATGAGCCATTAAATCTATGGCATTTTTTATTAATGCAAAGCAAATAATATTGCATATTAAAGCTTCAAACATCTAATTTTATAGTCGTAAAATATAAATCTGCAATTGAATATTGTAAAATTTTAAAAAAATAATTATTAATATTTAAATAATTTATAATTTATTCTCAAAATTAAGAAATATTTTGTTATGGCTAAAAATATACATATACATATAATTAATTTAAGTTTAATAAAATTTTATAATAACTACAAGGCAAGCATAATGTATATTTTGATATCACCTATGCAATGTATATATTTGTTATGACCTATTTGAACTATCAACATTTGTGACAAAATCCATTGATAAGTTTTTAAGTACTTATAAAATTCTTTGTTTCTTATTTTATGAGCCATTAAATCTATGGCATTTTTTATTAATGCAAAGCAAATAATATTGCATATTAAAGCTTCAAACATCTAATTTTATAGTCGTAAAATATAAATCTGCAATTGAATATTGTAAAATTTTAAAAAAATAATTATTAATATTTAAATAATTTATAATTTATTCTCAAAATTAAGAAATATTTTGTTATGGCTAAAAATATACATATACATATAATTAATTTAAGTTTAATAAAATTTTATAATAACTACAAGGCAAGCATAATGTATATTTTGATATCACCTATGCAATGTATATATTTGTTATGACCTATTTGAACTATCAACATTTGTGACAAAATCATTTTATGCTAAATTTCTTTTATCATGTTTGTATCAATGTTTTAAATAATATTTTAATAAGAATTTATTGAATAATACTTTCTATTGTTTTTTAGGCATTAAACCATGCTATTAAAATTCATCTAATGTTAAAAATAATTGAAAATATTAATTATAATTATATTTACACTTATATACATATCTCAAGGAAGAATCTGCTTTCAATTATGATATACATTAAAAAAGAAAAATAAAAAGAATAAATTTTGGTTGGTTGGTATAGGCAGTGGAATTTTTGGAAGGAATCAAATTTTGAAAAAGGTAAAGTTTCACAGGGAAGAATTCACTTTCATTTATGATATGCATTAAAAAAGAAAAATAAAAAGAAAGTAAATTTTGGTTGGTTGATATGGGTGGTGGAATTTTTGGAGGAAAAACAAATTCATCATAATATAACATTAGAAATCAAATGCCACTTTATCAATTCCATCATCTCTATCACTTGTTGATATTGTTTAGTACCACCTTAGGGTTTAGGGTTTAGGGTACCTTAAAATACAAATTTTATGTTTACATCATTTATGCAATACATATTTAATATTACCTATTAGGGGTATGAATATTAGTTAAGAAATCAATTTATAGCTATTTTTTTGTGTTATTAAATTCTTTAGGTTATTTAAAGATTTTATAAAATTTCAATCTATCGGTAAATTTTAAAAAGCTTATAAATTTTTTTGTCCCTTATTTTATAAGCCATTAAATCTATGACATTTTTTATTAATATAAAGTCAATAATAATGCATATTAAAACTTCAAATATCTAATTTTATAGTTGTAAAATATAAATCTACAATTGGATGTTGTAAGACTTAAAAAAGTTAATTAATAATAATTTAAATTATTTATAATTTATTCTCAAACCTAAGAAATATTTTATTGTGACTAAAAATATGCGCGCGCACACAAGCACACACATATATATAATTTATTAATTTAAGCTTATGACATGTATTAAAAAAGAAAAATAAAAAATAAATAAATTTTGATTGATTGATATGGTGGTAGAATTTTTTAAGGGAAATTAAATTCATCATAATACACCACCTTACCAATTCCCCCATCTCCATATATAACCCTCTTTTAGTATAATATATATGATATATGATTAGTTCTAGTTAGTTTAATTATTTTTTATTTTTATCATATATGACTATAATTTATATTAAATATTATTTAATTCTTTATTTATATATTTTAAATTATTAATTATTTGTATATTTTTATATCATTTTGAATATTTATTTTTATATTAAATATAATTTATTATGAATTATTACTTACTATTAAATATTTTTGTTAAAATAGTTATTTTATTTATATAACATTTTTATTATTTTTATTTCATTAAATTAAAAGATAAAAAATAATGAGTAAACGATATCTTATATATTAAAAATTAATCTGACTTAATCTTATTTTTATACTTAATTAAATTATTTAGTGTGAAGTCTCATTTATGTCTCTCACATTTTACAGCAATTTCAACTTAATTCCAAAAATTTTTTTGTTCTACTTATGTCCATCATATTTTCAAAATGTTTTAATTTTGTCATTTTAATAGACGACATCCAAATTATAAACCAAAAAAATGATAGTGAGGTTTCAATCATGGCGCAATCACGTGTTATACCTTCGTCACACCACAGAACATAGGGCTGGCGCAACTAAACTTCTGGAGCGGAGAGATTTTTGATGGCGGCCGCTATGTTATCCCTGATATAAAAGCCCCTTTCTATCACTGTTATCTCATCATTGGCAAGTAAACATCGGGGGCTTAAGTGTAATCTTCTACCTTGTATACGCTCTCCTCTCCATACCCTTCTTCCGTCGTTTGTCGCTACACTTCCATTCTAGCAATCACGACTTCGCCTTTAGTAACGGTAACCCAACATCTAGCATCGGGGACGGTGACCAAGAGGTTTGGTGTTTGCTTGAGACTTGAGACCTATCAGAAGCTCTATATTTGTCCCGATGCTTCACCCTACTCTTTCTCTACTTCTCCTTCTATTCTCTGTTTTGTTATCTCTATTATTTTGATTTTTCTTTGCTTTTGCCCCCACTCTGCCCATCCCTTTCTCTATGCCTATAGATTTGAATGTTTTAATAGTTTTATTAGACTTAAGTTTAATTAGAATTTAATATGCTATATATAATTTTTTATTTTTGAATATATATATATATATATATATATGAGAATGGATCAAGTGAAATGAGTGGTTAATTGTTAGAGTAAGATGAGCAAATCTTAATCATTGGATCTTATATAAATGGTTAAGATTAAATATAAAGTCATGTAACTTTTTTAAGTAATTATATGACCTTTAAACAACTTTAAATTTTGACTATCCATATATGGTATATAGCCCATATTTATTTAGAGTTCAGGGTTTAGAGTTTAGGGTATATAGCCCATATATATATAGCTCATACTCTCACATGACTTTATATATATATATATATATATATATATATATATATATATATATATATATATATAAGAATAGATTAAGTGAAATGAGTGGTTAATTGTGAGAGTAAGATGAGCAAATCTTAATCATTGGATCTTATATAAATGATTAAGATTAAATATAAAGTCATGTGACTTTTTTAAGTAATTATATAATCTTTAAACAACTCTAAATTTTGACTATCTATATATGGTATATAGCCCATACTTATTTCTTTCACTTTCATAATAATCCACTCCTCTTATGTGATACGCCATATATATTATGTAAATTTAATAATTGTCATTTATATTTATTAAAATTAAAATAGCGGTCATCTCGCTATCCGCTATAGCGTTTTTGGTGATGGTCACTCCATGCTGCTATTCGCAATTGACTATTATGAGGTCAAATTTTGCCTTTAATTCTCCAAGAAAAGGCTTTGGGTATGAGTTTTAGTAGGAGAAAATTTTTTGAGTGTTAAGCGGGTTTAAATTAAAAAGGAAATATTTCATATCTTATAAAAATATTGGGAGAAATGATAGTAAATAATATTATCTCATTTAGGTAAGTAATGAACATATTATCACTACTATTATAAACTATCCTTCGTATTAATTTTTTCTATTTATAATTTGAATAGCAAAATGATAAGATTGAAATGTTTTAAAAATATTAGGGATATAAATAGAGTAAAAAAAAACTTTTGATACTAAATTAAAATTACTGTAAAATGTGAAGGACATAAATAAAACTTTACCTAATTATTTATCATTTTAATGTGTAAATAAAGTTTGACAACTAAACACAATATACTATTTAACCAAATAATTAATAAAATTATAATATATAATATACTCCATCAATTTTAAGTTATATGCTCATTTGGACAATTTAATTTATTATTAAATCAATATATTTGGATATAATTTAATTTACATGTTCTTACAAAAGAAAATTGGAATATTATTAGGAGTGATTTAACAGTGAGAGACTTAAGTAATATATATAGAGTTATGTTTTGTGTGCATACAGGGTGTAAGATATCGTGCCAACTCATATTTTATCTATTATTGGACATGGTATGGATTTAGTCCAAGTGTAGTCTATATCCCATTCAATTATAAATAAAGTAAGAGTTGATATGATATCACACATTTTATATGTGCACATAATATTTTTTATCTATAGAAGTATCTGTATTTAAATCTTATTATTATAAAAAAACAAAAAACAAAAGAAAACAAGAAGAACATAAAAAACGAAAGGGGTGGTGGGGTCTAAGGCCAAGGTGTTAAACACGCTCCGATCCATTTTCTTGGATGACAATCATAATCATTATCCATAAGAATCAGGACATAAGGGATAAAAGTCACGTGATGACGAGGACCTCGCCACTTAATCACCGCCGCGAAAGCTTCGTTCTCTCTCTGTCCCCACCAGGCTACACACACAAACGTATATGTACTCCTCCATCCTCCATGACGCTAAATCACAATTAATTTAATAAAAAAATCAAATACGATAACCTAAATAACCGACGGTTGCAGGAATGTTGCTGCTTCATTTCCACTGTATCAATGAATCGAAAACAAAAACAACTAGCAAAACCAAAGCGCCCATAACAATGATAATGCAAGCCAGATAGAGAGAGAGAGAGAGAGCATCTCCTGATCTAATCACTCTTTGTATTGTAATTCCAAATAACAATACCAAATTTCATTTTTTCCTCTCTAACCATCATCACCTTCTTTTAACCTAACCCTTTACGATTAAACCATTTCTCAACCTAGATCTCACACCAAAGATAAAAAGAAAAATTCAATTCATTTTTTTTTTTTTTTTTGAGAAACATTAATCTTTATTTTTGTGTTTTCATATTCTTCCGTTGGAGTTGTATTTTTTTTTTTCCGGGTTTTTTTTTTTTAATTATAAGATCTGTGAATACTGGTTCTTGGAATTAGGCGCTGCGATTAGCCAAGGTTAGCTTAGGGCTTCAGAAAAAGAATCTCACTTATTTTAATTTTTTTTTCTTGTAAAAAGTTTTTTGTTTGTTGAACTTGAATGGAACCTCGCGTTGGGAATAAGTTTCGTCTTGGCCGGAAAATCGGTGCCGGTTCCTTCGGGGAGATTTATTTAGGTTCAATTGTGTTTCTTTCCTTTCCTTTCTTTTTTCTTTTAATCTTTCATATTCTTAATTTTTGAGTATGTTGTTGTTGGTGATGATGATGATGAGCCTTTTGTGTGTGCGTGCGTGTGTGTTTGTGCAGGTACTAATGTTCAAACTAATGAAGAGGTTGCAATTAAGCTTGTAAGTATTGTTCACCAATTGGGTTTTAGATTATATTTTGAATTTGGAGTACTTCTGTTGTTGTTGTTGTTTATTTATTTGTTTCTTTGTAGGCTTTGTATTGACAATTTTTGAGCGATGAATAATCTGAAACGGGTCTCATAGTGAAGTCAGTTTCTGCTCTGAATTTGGGGTTGTTTGGGGAGGGGGAGGGTTTGTGAAATTTGGATTTGGTTTGCTCCCCCGCTCTTCTCCTTCTCTTTGGATTCTTAATGTCATCGGTTTATGCTTCTAATTCTAGGTGTTTGTGACTGTATCTTCACTGAGATTATTGCTGTTTCATTCTTTTTGGGAGGGTGACAGGTTGGTCACTTGAAGGGTTCTCGTAACAGACATTTTTCACTGCTTAATTATTCACGGGTGTTTTTTTGCCTTCAATAAACATTTGAAGCAAATATGGAAGTAGGATCAGAGGGATGCTTCTAATTTAACCCATTATGTTGAGAGTGAGGATTTTGTTGATGTGCAGTAGGTTAGTAAGCGATCAGGTGATCCTGCTTAGTTTAACATTTCAGCACTGCTTGGTGTCTAAGTTCAACTATTTGTAGCTGTAAAAATGTGGAGGACTAGCCTAAACTTTACAGGCATAGTGATGAAGATGCTTCTTGTTGGTGCACTGTTCCTAACATTGTGATGATTCTCCAAAAAAAAAAAAAATTTGTTTGTTTATGCATATTGCAATATATTCAATAAAGGAAATAAAATATTTTAATGATTGGGCGGTTCTCTATATTGTCTTTCTCTATCTTCTTCTTCTTCTTCTTTTTTTTTTTTTTTTTTTTTTGGGCAAAAAGAAAAAGACTCTGATAAGATAAGATCATCTTGGCTGGCATTGCACATTACCTTCTATGACATGCATGTCTATAATATGTAACAAAGGTGTCATTGCATGTGATGTGCATTTGCTTTGTGATATGCATATTAATTGATCCGCTGTCGTACTTTTCACAATATCAACTAAGGAGGTCAATGTGATAATTCCCAAAGAATTCCCTTTCTTTTTTTTTCCTGTGCCGGGGGGTGGGGGGCTGGTTTCAACTTCAAATATATTAAATCCTGTCTCTGATTAACCAAATAACAAAATCGGTCTTAACATGTGATATATGTATGCATGATGCATATGTATATATAGCCTTTGATTTCTTTAAGGCTTATCACTTGTGCCTGGCAAACATCATAGTAACTAGTTTTTCTAGTTGAAAATGAACTGATCATCAATCACCATTTGTTTGTGAAATTTACCCTCCTGGAAATTTTGTATCTAATGGTCATGAAGGACAGTGACAGGTCCAGAAAATTTAGGTAATCGGGGCACCGACAATACATAAACATAACAAAAAGTTTTACATAATTTTTATTTTAGTGTGGAGTCAAACATAATACAATATGGGGGCAAAGCATGTATATTCCTATATACATTTTAAAAAATTTCTTCAATTTTAGTGGGGGCATGTGCTCCGAACCTCCATAAGGTAAATCCGTCGCTGACTAAGGAAATAGTTTTCTTTTAGCAGAGATTAAGCTTTTAAGATGTCTAAAAATGACTGCTTTTCCTCAATGTTGAAAATTGCATTCATGTACTAGTCAAACCTCTTGAATCCTGCTTATTGTTTTGGATTCCTCATCTCCTGTGAAGACCATCAGCTTATATAATAGGACAAATTATTTTTTCCTCCTCTATATCAATTGGTATTTTTGAAGGGATCCATTTTATCTACAAAGAAAGTATACCGTATGGAACATTCTATGATTAGGCACAGTTGTTGGTCTGTGATAAAGAATCCTTTTGTTTAAAAAGTAAAGATGTCTGTGAAAGTAAAATATCTGTCAAATTTAATTCTTATTTCTCTGCAGTCTGTCTGGTTTATTGTTGAAATATAGTAGCATCCTAATATGGCATAACAATAATCTTGATATGGCCTATACTTTGTTAGGCATCATAGAACTAGTTCCTTGAAGACAATGTGACAGCTTTGCCCATGTGGCAAGGAGTTTGAGAAAGAAAGAATTGATGCCGGGGCTGTTAAGATCGCGATCTTCCTCATATGATTGCACAATCTTAGGATTGTGTGTGGGAGCTTTGATCCCAATTACACACCAACTTGGTTTGGTCAGATTGTTGAAGGATAATTAGGCAAGCTTGTGAAATCGCTGAAATCGGATGATTTTCATGACGTAGGTGAGCCACCATTTATGTGAGAGAGCAACCTGTTTTTTTTTTCCTGAAAAAACCATCCCCCTCCTGAAAATTAAAGAGTCCCAACCCCAAACTTCTATTCAGTGTATGTTTGCTTAAGCTTTCATTGAACACCAACGCCTGTTCAGTAAAAGGAACCCAAATGTTTGTTTTGTTAAAATTGCCTCGGGAAGCAGATTTTATCCATTGGCATTCCCATGCCTGTTCCCCTTCAATATAGGATTCTAAGTTGCTGTTCTACTGTGTTGGTGGTGCTGCATGGGTCTTCATCAAGGTGCTACCCTGCATCTGAGTCATGGACTTGTGGGTGGCTGGGTGTTTCATAGTGGTGGATGTGACTCTGTTGAATTACCCAAACAGTTTTTTTGTTCCCAGCAACAAATTGGGCCAAAGCCCAAAAGCCAAACAATTGCAATCTTTTTTTTTTTAATTATTATTTTAATAGAGGAAACAATTACAATCTTTCACCCCTGGGAGAGCACCCTCAAATCTTTGACTGGATATTCTGAGTGTTTTTGTTATGTCTTGTATTCATATGTTTGTGAAAAAACTCTTTATATCGTTCATATTATGAATTGTAGCTTATATGAGTTTTGACTTTATTTTATGTATTTTAAGTTGGAGTTTAATTACATTTTAGTTGTAATTTAAGGTTATTTTGATTATTTTATGTTATTTTATATGTGTATAGGCATATACTTCTAAATATAACATTATAACTTAGTATCTAAGGTTGGATCTTACGATCCTTGTTACAATCTCATGTTTTGTATGTCTACTCTATTTCTTCCCTTCCGGTCTTACATAAGATCTTGATTTTGACAATCTTGAGTGAGGCTAGGACGGCATGATTAAATGGGGAGGAAGGGAGTAGAGAGAGGTGGGCAGAATTCTATAGAGACTTGTATTGGGTGGGGGTGACTGTTCCAAAGGCTGGGATTCTCTTGTAGTCTCTCTATTAGGCATTTCCTTCTTTTCTGGTCTGTTTTGTTATCAGTAAAATTAGTTCGAATTGCATTTGAACTATGCTTGGCATCTTGGAACATGTTTTTCTTAATTACAAAATTTTTAATATCTTTGGGTGCTGCAGAGCTTATTTTCTTGTTCCTTTTTATCTATTCCTTGATGCTTTCTGCCCTTTTAAATTAGGAAAATGTCAAGACAAAGCATCCTCAGTTGCTGTATGAGTCCAAGTTGTACAGAATTCTCCAGGGAGGAAGTAATCACTGTTGTCTTTTATCTTTATTTTGTTTGCACTTTTGGCAATTTGCCCCCTCCCCCCTTCTATAAACTAGTATTATTTGTAATTTGTAAATGGTTCTAACTCAAGTTTGGTCTTGGCAGCTGGTATTCCAAATGTTAGATGGTTTGGAGTAGAGGGAGATTACAATGTTCTAGTGATGGATCTGCTTGGACCTAGTCTTGAAGATCTGTTTAACTTTTGTAGTAGAAAGCTCTCGCTAAAGACAGTTCTCATGCTTGCTGATCAAATGGTAGGCTGTGTTTTATAAACATAATTCCCCTACCTGAGTTAAGGGGAGAAAACTTAAATGAACTATTTCATTCAAGTGATACAATAAACAAATGACTCATTTATGTCCTCTAGGTCCTATTTATACAATTGATTAGCATTAATACTAATTGACAACCTGGTAACTAACGAGCTGCTAGTTACTACTAACCATTTCAATTCCTATATCCCGGTTAACATTTTGTTAAATGCTGTATTGATCAATATTCTTATTTAATCCTTTTGAATTGTCCTTGTCTTTTGTTTTATGCCAGATTAACCGTGTTGAGTTTATTCATTCTAAATCATTTCTACATCGGGATATCAAACCAGATAATTTCCTCATGGGCTTGGGAAGGCGGGCTAACCAGGTGACTAATGTTGATTATATGTGGACTTCTGATGTATTGTATGTTTATATATTGAAGTATTTAATGCACATTCATCTACATGTAGGTTTACTGTATTGATTTTGGATTGGCGAAGAAATACAGAGATAGTACAACACACCAACACATTCCTTACAGGTAGGAGGATTCTGTTGGTTTGTGTGAATGTGCTACTAATCTAGGTTATTGCTATTGTTAAGCCTTGATGGCACGGTAGAATTGATATGACCTAATTTTAACTACTTCTAATTAACGGTAGATGTAAATTGTCTAGTTATCATATGCTGTTCATCTTCATATGAGAAAAGGTTAGGAAATGTATATGTACTTGGGAGAGTGTATTCATATGATTTTTCAAGAATATAATAACAAGTTTGCACTATCAAACCTTTTGGTTGCATTATTACGGAAACTAGATTAACCAATTGGCTGCTAATTTTGTAAACACTTGTCTGTTGTCTATCTTTAACTAGTATGATGAATGCTCTGGATGCCAGTCTATTCATTTGCTGTACCCTTGCTGGATAGCCTTCTAGCAGCAGGAAACCTCAGAATTGGAGACTGGCAAGGAGTAGGTTTTGGAAACTTGAAACAAGTTCAGAGCTATTTAAGTCTAAACTGGTTTATTAGATCTATATGAATTTGAATTGGTTTCAATAATTCTCAAGTTTGTTTTGAATTTTGTTTTAAATTGCTTTGATATAAAAGTCAAATATTTTTGGGTATGTTTATGTGACTCCATTTTGATATTTAAAATAAAGTACAGAGAGATAAGGTGGAGAAATAGGGAAACCTTCATTTGAAATGAACACTCATTTGTTCAAAATCAACTATATGCAAGATTTATTTTTTCGTTTAGTAATTTTTATTTTAAAAACTAATCAAATAACTTTTTCTCTGTCAAAATTTGTGTGATTACCAGGATAGATTCTAAGACCAACCCTGTTGTACCTTGTTATCTACTACACATTGTAAGTGAAATTTTAGGGTCTTCCTTGGGTGAGAGGGTAAATTTGTTTGATGCTACAAAGAGAGCTATGAATAATGTGTGACTAGTGTACGGCAGTAAACAGCAATACACATTAAGTGCAAACAGCAGTACATATTAAGTGTAAGCAGTAATTTAAAAAATGAGAATAAGGGAAAATCAAGAAGGGGGATGGGACGAGATTAAAGGAGCTAGAATCTTCAGTTGTAAATTTTCTAACATAAGATTCAAGTTAACTCACCTGAAAGGACTCAACTCTAAATTTGTGTGGTAACTTGACTATGAGGTTGTATATTTTTAGGGTTCCTATATCTGAAACGTAATGCTAAATCTTCCATTTTTCTGCTAAGACCAGTACACATAAGGAAGGTAGCACTTAGATATTAAACTTTGGTACTAAAGAGGACCTCTCTCTCCCAATAATAGAACAATCTACTAGAGCCCTGAAAAAATAAATTCAAGGCATGACCTATATTGGAAATACGATTCTTCCTTTGCATGCAGAATATGCCAAATTTCTAAAACTTCGGTTATATATATTATATTATTATATGAGTTTAATTTGGATGCTTTGGCAGGGTAAAAGATTTTTACACAGTCAACTAATTATATTCTTTTATTTGTATGACCATCAAGTAGTGGATTTGAGACTTAACCGTATTTGCTGATGTGACATGATGTAATCGGATGACAGTGTAAAAAAGTTTTACATTGTCAATGTATCCAAATCAAATTCTTATTATATTATATGATCCTATTCTTTCTGCATCAATCAATTATCAATTTGTAGAAAAATTTTTGTTTTGCATTGATACCATTGTTTAGTTTTATTTTCAGAAGTTATTTATTAACCTGTTGGGTTGGTGGTGTGAAGTGTATTAGATTTACTTACGCATTGATTGCTTTCTGGCATTGTTGTGTTATCCTATTCTAGACTTGACTTGTACTGCTTTGATATTAATTTATTTTTTGTGGATGTGATGTGTAATCTTTTTTATCATTATCACTTCAGGGAAAATAAGAATTTGACTGGAACTGCAAGATATGCTAGCATGAATACTCACCTTGGCATTGGTATGGATGATCATATGATTTTTTTCTGGGATTTGATTAATATGTGTCAAAGTTGTGTTACCTAACGTATACATGTTGTTGCTTGTACTCTTTGGGTGATTGATGCATAGAGCAAAGTCGAAGAGATGATTTAGAGTCTCTTGGTTTTGTCTTGATGTACTTCCTGAGAGGAAGGTGATTATTGTGCTCTACCCTACGTTGTTGTCTTCCAGTATTGTGTAGAAAGCCTTTGGCTTGATTTGCATTTTGTATGTAGTCTCCCTTGGCAAGGACTTAGAGCGGGAACCAAGAAACAGAAGTATGAGAAAATCAGTGAAAAAAAAGTTACTACCTCGATAGAGGTGGGTTTAGGTTTTTACTAGCCTCCTTCAAAGCATATTATGCACTATGTCATGATTTGCACTGATAATTTACTGCTTATTCCAGGCTCTGTGTCGAGGTTATCCAACAGAATTTGCATCGTACTTCCACTACTGCCGCTCATTAAGGTTCGATGATAGGCCAGATTATGCCTACCTCAAAAGAATCTTTCGCGACCTGTTTATTCGTGAAGGTTTGAAATTTTCATCTAGAAAGCATGCCTTTTGTCTCACGTCTCATGTTTATCATGTGTATACTTTCTCATATGATTTGCCTTTTCAATCTATGGAGGACCATGCTGTATATTTTCTTTTCTCATAACATTGCCATTTGGACAGGATTCCAGTTTGATTATGTGTTTGATTGGACCATCTTGAAGTATCAGCAATCACAGCTAGCCACTCCACCGGCACGTGCCATTGTAAGTGGTTTCTTTTCTCTTCATATTTTTCTTTTGGGATCTTTGTCATCAGCACGGATTGAACTCTGATGTGCTTCTATTTTAGGCTCCTGCTGGAACTAGTTCTGGAATGCCTCCGGCTGTGACCAGTGCTGCTGATAGGCACACAGGTAGTTTCCTTTGAAGTTCTCTGCAGAGTGAATGATCTTTCATTTTTGTTTTTCATGTTTCTTTTTGACGATCGAGTTTGGACAGTGTAATCCATAAATATTTTCGTTCTGTAGTATATTCAAGTTATCAAATCTAACCGATGCTAGACCTAGCTTACTGCCATTAATGTGATCAAACCTTTTCTTTCTCATATTTTCATAATTTAAATATAACTTACATTTAATTCATTCTCCAAAAATAAATTTTTTAGCTATCTCCTACTCATTAATGTAGGTTTTGCAATAGCTAGTCTGTCTTATTTCTCCAAGTTTAAATTATCTGCTTACGTTTGAGCTTTCTGTTTTCAATTGTATTTGTTTGTTTCTGTCTCTCACAGGAGGGGAAGAAGGAAGACCTCCTCCCGGTCTGATTTCAGTGGATTCCTCAAGGCGAAGAATGTCAGGGCCCATTTTAAATTCTGTAAGTTCTTTCAAGCAGAAAAACCTGGTCACCACTGATTCTGCTGTTAATAAAGATGCTATGGTGAGTTTTTCAAGTGCATGGTTTCCTTTTCAATAATTAGATCATTTTTCTTCTGTAACTCTCACTGATTATGAATGTAATGTGTGATGTCAAAATATGCAACCAGCCCTAGTTTAATTCTTTCAAACTTAATATTTGCACCATCTTTGATCATGCAGTTATCTACCGCCAATATCTTGGGCCAGTCAAGTGGATCAAGGCGAGTTGCTGTTTCGAGTAGCCGAGAGGCTTTTGTTGGTGCCGAATCAGATCTTCGTACACGTCCTACTGAGGCTAGCCCCGGAGCAGCACAAAGATTTTCAAGTGGGCGAAGAAGTTCACCAATTGGATCTTCAGATCCCAAGAGAGTAGTACCATCAGCTAGAGGTGCTACGCATCTCAAGAATTATGAAACTGCAGTCAAGGGCATGGAGGGTTTGCAGTTAGAGGATGATGAGAGGGGGGCCCATTATTAATTTCTCACCTTTTCATCTTGTAAATGTAAAGTTGAGTTGACCGGCACTGCAATAGATACTTATGTTGCTAAGCTGAGCTGTGAAGAGATGTAGGTCTGAACTCAGATATCTGGGTTTTCACTGTTGTCTCATCTTATGACGATAAAGCTAAAGCTGAGAAGCTGAAAGAACTTCAGCTAAACCAGTGGTAGTTCTTGCTATAAAGCTTAGGTCTTCGCACTTATCTTTTGGCGGGAACCCCTAAATTTTGTAACCTTTTCCGGTGAGATATTATTGATTTACCAGATGCTTACGGTGTCATGTTGGTCACATAGTTCAAAACTATCAGGTACCAGCAAAAAAATGTAATTAGCCATTGTGCTTATGTTTTGGATGAGTTGAAGTTTCCAAGTGTCCCTGGAGATTACTATGGCATTAGGAATGTTTAAGGTTCTTGGAATATATCTACCTTGTGAAATTCCCATCAAGCTTAAATCATTGTATCTCCTTGGGGTTTTTTATTTTATTTTATTTTTTTTTCCTCCTAAATTTTATCTTTAGCTGTTAATAACTTGTATCATATTTCATTTCAATCTGTGAAAAGGGATTCATGAAATAGATCGTGTACTCATGCCTGGAATTCCTTCTCTCCTCTTGGATACATGCTTAGAAGGTATCATATTTCATTTCAATCAGAAAAAGTATTTATCCGTTTGAGGGTGACAGGGAAATATGATGATTGGGATACATGGTTTCTAAAGTAAACTGTTATGTAAAACGATTTTTTCTTTTTTTTCTTTTTTTTTTTTTTCATGCTCAGAAAGATAAAACGATTTGAAGCTCGCATTGAGAATGAAACAGGTAGTTTCTTGAACCTACGGCCCAAGTGTTGGTTAATAAACTCGTGCAACATAGTTGGATTAGGGAAGTTGAGCATAGTTACCGAACGATTAAGTGCTAATGTGTGAATTATCTGGCAGATGACCTAAAATAAAGTGAGGAGTTTGTTGAAAGGTATTATAAATCTTTTTACTGAAAGCTTTTCTAGTAGGATAAGAGGCTCTCCTATTCCAATTTCCAGCAAGCAAGCTGCTTTGATTATGACTAAGCTAAGCCAATGGGATTGCCATCCTCAAAATAATTTAACGTTGAACACTAAAATTGCTAAATTCGGGATAGGTAAAAGAGATATTGCTAGGGCTAACTGACCAGAATGAGCGCCTGACAATATCTTCGGTAGACACATTGGTCTCTGACTAAAAAATAATTAGTTCCATGATTCCTAACAATTGTAAAAATTGGACACCTTAATCCCTAACTTACTTGTAAATGATAAAGAATATGATATGGAAGTAAAATGATAATTAAAATTTTTCTAACCCAATCTCATATGGCATCCTCCAAACATATAACTTGCATAACTTTCAAAAAAAAAAAAAAACAACCGTATTGTTTTAATCTATGACACCCAACCTTAACATTTCAAAACGGTGGATTTGGAGGGATTTTTAACGTAATGCAAATTGTGCCTCCAGAAGGTGGTAGTGGGATGGAAATAGGGAAGTCGTAGTCATTATTTTACTTACATATCATACGTTTTACCAATTATAAGTGAGTTAGGGAACATGGTATCCAATTTTAGCAATGGTCAAGGACTATAGATATTTAATTTTTGCAATTATCAAGAACTATAGGACTAATTATTTTTTGTTAGGAGCCAATGTGTCCACCAAGAATACTATGAGGAGTTGATTTGAGGATTTACTTAGAGAATGAATAAAGATGCAGAGTTTAATTTTGATGCACAGATAGTGTAAAAGAGTTTTATACTATGATCCAATCAGATGTTTATATTTGTAAGATTTTTAAGTTAGTGGATAGATGGATCAAACATTTCTGCATGTAGTAATACATGATTGGATATCTATATCAAATTTATTTACACCAATGGTGCATACAAATTACATGCTAAAGATGCAATGCTACCCGCTTTATTGTTTACAACTTGTTTCAAGCAAAATTAGATGACGTTGAGTAGGATTACAATGGACATTAATTGTAGAAGTAAGTAGCTAAGGTTCGAGCCTTGTCTATGGTTCACCTAGAATAAGGAATGCGGGGTTGTGTTGTTTGGAAATAAATGAAAGATGCTTGTTCCTTATATTTAAATGAACTAACATCCTAGGACATCCTTGGTGGAGAAGCATTTTCTTTTTGAGGTGTGTTGAGAAGCATATTGTGGAAGTCAAGTCCTCTAAGGAATGTAAGGGCCCACTTTTGTTCTATTTAGAGGACTACACATGAAAATGAGAAGAATATTCAACAAAAGGGGAAAAAAATGAGAATGGTGATCAAATCAAATTATGGCCCTAAATTAATTTGTAGTTATTGTTTCTATATAGGTTATGTCTTAAATGCACCCTATAATGTATGGTGTATAATGCACTTGTTGGTGTAGTGTGCACCTGATTTTTAGCTGCATTCAAAAAATGTAGTTAAATGAACATTTGAGTGTAGCTAAATGAGGTGGAGAATACAACTAAATGAAACTAAGAGTATAGCTAAATGAACTCCTTGTTTCCTTCCCCTCCCTCAACCATTCTTCCTCAATGGCTCCCCCTTCGCGGCCGGCCACCTCAGAGACCCACGGCCACCACCACTTCCACATAGCCATTGTCAACATTAGACCATCACCATTTGTGACCACTGCCCCTCTCACTCCACACTCCATTGTCCTTGTCACCAATGCCACTCTTCAAGTCGCCATTATTGGTTTCCTGGTCTTTGTCACCTTGTTGGAGAAGGAACACATCGCCATTGCTCCACGTCGTTCATCATTGCCATCGGAACCCATCGCGAGGTTGCTGCGAGAAAGAAGGAAAGTCGTGATGCCGCACTGAGCTCTATCCCAGATCTGGCCACTGTCATCTGTCTTGCATTCAACGCCTTCAGATCTCGCCTCCTGCATCAACATCTGCAACCTCTACTTGCGGCAACATCAGTGATGAGCTCTCTTCCTCTTGACCAGAGCACAACATCAGTGGCCCCTTCTCTTCATGAACCAGATGTGGTGGTGTGGTGGTGGGTAGGGATTGTGGCAGTGAGATGGTGGCGGTTGTGGAGGGAGAGGAAGGAGATAAAGAAGAGTCACTTAACCACATTCACATATTCATTTAACCACACTTATTAGTTTGTTTAGCCACACTTTTTATCTTCCTTTAGCCACATTCTCTGAATGTGGGTAAAAGTAGCTCCCACAACCTACTTATAAAGTGCATTATAAAACGACCCTTCTAAATAAGCCTTTATACTTTGAACGTTAGAAATTATATTTTTATACTATACAAATTTTATATTCGAGTCCTCACCAATTAGTTATTCATTCTTATACACCATACACGTATAGCACTAGCCATCTCATTAAACCGTTAGCACCTCAATATGATTAAGGGCCCCGTATATATTGATGTGATAAAAAATGGATAGCCAATTGACGACGATAAAAACCCAATTTTTAATTTTTAATGTTTAAAGATCCAGTTAAAAGTTTTCAAATGAAAGGAAGTGTTGTATACCAAGTATATTGTGTTTTTCCATGAACCATCGAATGACAATCACAACACCAAGAAGGCAGTGAATTCAAATCTCTCAGGTAGAGAGGTGGTGAGTAGATCTCGTAGAACCCCATTTCATGTTTCAAGAATCAGCAACAATAAATGTAATCTTGCTGTGTCTTGCAGTTCGTAACGTTTCGGCCATTATAGTCACGTAAGCAAGGTTTCCTTGTCCAACTTTCCAAACTATTCCGCATTTATGAAATAAACATGCTACTGCAGTAGCATGAGTTTCATACTGAATAATAGCCATCACCATTCATAAGTGGACCTTCCGGACCATGAAGAAATATAATGAACCTAAATCTTTTCGGCATTTATAGCTATCCCTCAACAAATCATCAGAAATCGGTCAGTGTTAGTTAGCACTTGAGATGTTAGTGCTTTGCTTTCAAAATTGCTTGCATATTGATATAAGTGCCAAAGGAATCAAGTTACATAGATCAAGATGAATTAACCTCAAAAGAACCACAGTGAAGGCACAGTCCCCATAGAGAACAGAGAGGAACATATCTACACCAAATTTACTCCGAAAATGGCTAAGCTCATCCACATGAAAGGCTAATGATGCAATCCTAGCTTAGTCAATTTCCCCATGCCTATTCATCCAGTCATGGTAGTATAGTAATACGCACATAGGCTGACCAAAAATACAAAATATGAACCAAAAAATCATATTTCCAACCTGGAATGAAGAAAACAACAATTAAAAACCAATACATCAATTTGAAGATAATGAAGCTATATGATACATTATTAATAGGCCAAAATGCTTAAATAGGACACTTGAGAGACATACCATTGAGTTTCTGTATTTATTTTGTAGGTAATTAGTGATAAACACCAAAGGAACCTAGAAAAAGGGGAAGAAATTCATCATTGAAATGCCAAGTGAACCTAAAAGACAGAAGATATGATAATGATCAACTATAGCTGAGCTGGCACAAATTTGTCCAGAGAACATTTTCTTTCGCTTGCCCATAGAAGAACAGGAACTACTTCATGTTTTTCTTTTCCCGTTTAGAGGGAACTTTGTTTCTTTTTATTATTATTATCGTTATTATTATTATTTTGTTGGGGTTTGCGAGACGGGATTACAAAAGTAGTTTAAATTTTATATCAAAACTAGTCAGATGGACTAACGGAAGTAGAATATGGTGATAAGCCCTTACCTGAAACATAATTCCAATAAAAGCCCACAGCTTGAACATGTGGCAAGGAACAGCAATGCAAAGCTGCACTCAGATGATAGAGAATTATAAGCAGAGTTGGTAAATTCAGGTAACTTTGGCAATAAAATTGACGAGTTATTATATATGCATACGTATTTTTCTTAAGGAGAAACAAACGAAAAGCTTCATTTCAAGCATAATTACAGCACGATGTCATAGATGTTTTTCGTGTCCAAGGCTGTGACAATGAAAACACTGATAGAAACAACAGTCTGTTGAGTGCCATGCAAGAATCCATCTTTAAGATATCAGCAGCTGTACAGGCATCATCTACTTAAGCCCAGCAAGAGACTACAAGGAACTTGAGGTTTTGGTAACAAGCTCATGGTTACATTACTGAAACCCTCATGTGGTTTTGTACAGCTCAAAGACAGGTATTATCTCAGTCGTTTCTAGAAATCAGTCACAAGTTTTGTATCTAAGTTTTCAATCCCCTCCCCCACAGTCACACCACCCACTAAAGGGAAACAGGGAAAGAATACTTCAGAAGTAATTACTAGGAATGGGATGGCGTCCCCTACTCTAAACTTCTCAATCCAGGAAAAAAATAGTAATAATGCAAGTGTCTTTGATAAGCCATTATAACATACTACCAAAAGAGGGAGACTCAGTGAGAGAGAGAGAGAGAGATGGACCACACACCTCATGGAACACAGCAGAAACCAAGAAAGCAAGTAATGCAGCAACACCCTGCACAAAATGGTGAAAATCACAATATCAAAGAAACCTACAACTAAGAAAAGCAAGATTCTATCTTGAAAAAAAAAAAAAAGGAAATTCTAATCGACATATCGGTAAAGGAGAGACAACTAAGTTGATAACAAATATAGCTGAACGCAAAGACAAAAACTAAAGGATAACAAGGTTTAATCATGTCAGTGCACATGCAGATACATGTTTGTAATATGCAAAAGACAATGTCTGAAGTGACAAAACAGAAAATGCCAAGTTTGAATAATGTCTATCAGTTGAAAACCTTCCACCAATATCTAAGTCTTTAATTTTTCTGATGATAAAATTCAGCAGAGATAAACGTAAAGGAACAAGAATGGAAAGATTTCAGCTGAAAATGTTTTCCAGAAATTTGTACATGCTGTTGTTCAGTTCAAGAAATAGAAAACATTTACTTGATTGATGTTAAAAAAATTTCCAAACATGTTAATTCTTATTCCAAACATATCAAAACATACAATTAGTGCATGTACAAATAATTTATTTATTTTTACATCAATTATATAAAATTTATAATTTTTTTACATAATTATTTATTTATTATGATACTAGACTAATATTCTAAAGAAAAACTTTTCATTTTCCTCTAAAATGTCCTTAGAAAGTATTTTTCGGGGCCCACTCAGCAAGAGAGGAGGGAGCTTAATTACCTTCGGTATACCATGCCTAATGCATGGAAAATATATGTGGCGAACCATCCATTTGTGCACAGGCTGCAAAATGAAAGAATCCACTCAGCAGTATAGTAATGGATTAGAGCAACACATGAAAGTAATAAACAATGGCTGTTATGCTCTGGCGTAACAATATATTCAGTAACAGCAGGAAAGGTAAGCCAAAGGTAACGGATGGGAAAAAAACGCAAGCTTTCTTTCTTTCTAGTTCCTTCTTTTGTAAGCATACCTTATATCTCAGACATCTTTATACCTCGGTGGTATAGTCATATCAATATCAATATAAACTTTATAAGAATTTCATCCAAAAACTATGCCAGCATATCATTTTGCAGAGGAAAGACTGAAAAGGAAACATACCATATTCCACATTCTCCAATACTGTTGACAGCAGCAGCAGAAATGCATTCAACAAACACAAGTCAAAAATTTTCGTCATGAAAGGATTGTAACTAAACAACCTACGAATGTGCCACAACAAAGAGCTACCTCGTCAACAGTCCTGGCATTCCACCAATCTTTGTAGAACTCACGATCACCAAACTGAACAAGCTCTGCAAGTATATTTAACCTACATTGCAACAGTGGCTCTAAGGATAAGCTGCCTCAAATATAACTCAAATTTTTATTATTATTTTGTGGAAAAAAACAAAGAAAAGGCCCAAGATAAGACACAGTTTAGCACTTGATAGGTAAGCACTTCTGCATGAAAACAGAGATCTAAACTGTTTCAATGAAAGAAGAATTCCATCGAAGAGAAGAAAATAGGGGTATTACTAAAGAGAATAATAAGACATCTTCTCCATCACATGTCACAGCAAAAGTACACAAACTCCGAAAGCTCTCTAATTCCCTTGCATATCTGTCAGACAGACTCACTTATAGTGAACATGGGCAGGTGCAGTAAAGCATGCCCATAAAACTATACATCTTAACAAACAAACAAAAAGGCATCATCATTAGAACATTGCCAAGGGAGCAAAGGCAATTTCATGCCATTTTTTAACTGGCAAAAAAGAGAAACAAGTATATACGTTGAATCAAAGGAAAGAGTAAATACACACCAAAGGTGAAAAAAGCAGTAAAACATGCAGAGCCACACATATACATTTGGAACAGAAAGCTTCAGAATTCTCTCAGTGGCAGATAGAAGGTTTCCCTTCAAAGGATGTTGCGAATTTTGGACAATAGGATTCATATACTGCAAAATTATATGAACAACATGATGTCAGAATCCAGAATATCTGCAGAAGAAGAGATAGAAAATTAAAAGGGGAAAGAGAAGTAGAAATGAACACTGAATTTACTAACAGCTACTGCTTACTTGTTCTATTATAAATCCCATAACTCCTGTAAATATTAACAGCTTGACAAGTTGACGAAATACCCAACCCTTCCGAATGGCAGGTGTGCGAGGATAGCTTGGCTATAACAGCAATTGATTACAAAGGAAATGTAAGTGCCAAATAAATGTGAGCCAAAACAATGTCAGAACTTTCTCTCAGAATAAATATTCACAAATGCATATTTATCATGGCAAATGCAAAAACAAGTGAACTGCAATCTCTAAAACATCGTCTCGGGAAAATTCTGCAACTTAATCCCATCATGATTAACATAATACAGCTTTCTTCCTGCCCTTCCCTTATTGTTTAAGTGTTGAATATCATAAAGACTAAAATTCTAACATAGAAGGACAAACCCCAAATAACAGAAGATGCCAAACTCAATCCAGTATTCTCATTAAGTGCCAGAAATGTATAGTACATTATATTTTCAAGCCACTGAGTGATGTAATACCATGTCCTTCAGAAGACCCTTAGCACCTATGTGTATAAAATGAGAAACAACCAGAAGGATGGAATACAACCAGGTCAGCAAATCCTGTTTAACCCCTTCAAAATTAGTGAGATAGTGCAAAGAGGAAGATGTAACTAAAATAATATGGTGTAGAAACTAGCTCATTACAATGAGGAAGTATATTGGGAATTTCATACAAATGGAACGTACAAGTGAAGCAGGAGCGTGAATTTTGGAAGTTCTGCTACAGATATCACACATTTCTTGATGATGAAAAACTGTTGGGCTGTCTAGGCTAAGGACATGCCAAAGAAAGGGGAAAAAAGATTATTGCTTCTGAAAAGAATGAAGTTGAATGGTCAACATTTGGTGATGAAAAGGAAAACTAGGACCAGAAATGAAGAGATTCTGCAAAAGGTATAGCACCCATTAAAGACAACAATGAAATAGTTAGTAGACAAATCCCACTAATCAAGCAATCACAGGGCAATATTCTTGTTATATGAGATTCTGAATCAATGTCTAACTAAAAGCCTCAAACACATTCCACACCAAAGAGTGTAAATAAGTCCATATAACAGTGCCTTTTATCTGCTTCAATCACAATTAAAAAAAAATGCATGCAATAAAAGAGATGAATCAAAATGAGGCAACAATGACAAATCAAAATAATTTTGCAAACAAAAAGTAAATAAACAAAACGGTGCAGCAACCTGGTAGCATAATGTAGGAGCAACCATGAAGTATGCCAAACTCTTGAAGCTCACATCGTATGGGTACTCCATGTTCAAAGTATTGGGCAATGTTTCTCCCTGTAATATAGGGAACATGATTGAACAAGGGGCAGAAACAGAACTTTTATCTATCATTAATCTGAATAGTTTATAGCAGAATGTCCACGTGCAGCAAGAAGGAAGGAATGGACAGGCAAATAGGATGGATATTATTGTAATAAAGATGAAACAAAACTGTAATTTGCCATGTGATTAATATATTATTCTCAAAAAAGCAGAGACAACCCCCTGCAACAGTAATCTATAAACTTAAAACGGAAGTTAAACATTACCTTTTCATTTGACATGCTAAGTGATCTCATATCAAAGTTTGTATGTGCATATGACACCAATTTTAACCAGACAATGCAAGCAAACATCATCAATGTGACGCCTGATACAAAAGAAGAGTCACACCTGCACAGAAAAACGACATATCCATGAGATATATTTGGTATATCAATATCCATGAAATGACTGAGTACCTATGACTATATAGTTATTTTATGCATCAAGTAGACGTCTTTATATATCCCTCCAACGCAAATCACTGCCTAAAAATAATGCCACCAATGTGGTAAACCTTTCTGCTCGTTAAAACATAGTATTTACCATGATCTTAAATTTGATTAAGGGCTTGTAAATGTTACATGGAAGTAAGTCAAATGCATTTGACAGAAGATGGCACCCTATTTAGTTTCAACGGGCTAGGCTGCTGCTGATATCACATTAATAAATATAAGGAAGCAACAAAATTGTTTTCAAATTTTCCTTGACATATGCAATTGTGTTTCTAAATTATAACTATAATAATCTGCAAGATAGTTTAAGTTTCAACATTATACGAATGAAACATTAAAAATGAGGTTCACCAAAAGAATTTAAATCACTTCTCAAATAATGCAATAATAATAATAATAATAATTGTTTAGTATCCCTTCTGGGATAATGACATAATCTCATAATTATAACACCATTATCAACTTAAACTCATTTTATGTTAGCAAATCCTTCCAAAATGAATATATATGTTGTAATCACAGATGTCACAGAAAAAAGTTCTATTGAAGCCCCAGAATCAATTTTGGAGTCTATACTGACCTGAGAATTACTAAAACTGGATACAATATTGCAACAGTCGTAATGATTGTATGAAGTAGAAAAACAACCTGCAGTATTCAAGTCAACATTTCCATTTATGTAAATATTGAAAATTACGTAACTGAAAATACTACACCACAAATAACCATATTCTTAAATTATTTTTTACTTATACAACAATCAATGAATTCATGTGGTCACAGAACATTTTTTTCCCTATGACACATAAATAAAAGCTTACCTGGGAAGATCACTTACCGGATCAGGAATACGCTTTTGCTGTGCCAACTTTTCCACCACAAAGGCAGCAAGTGGAAATATATTAAGACTAATACTGCAAAGGAATCACTAATATTGTTAAAGAATGTCTTAAGGACAAATCTTCGAAAAAGATACACAACAAACAGTCCATTCTTCAGTGGATTCTCCAAACTCATTACCAACACATGAGGAGGGGCCAATCTCTCAACGATTTTGAACTAAACCAAAAGCCAGACTTAATCAACCAACCATACTGCAAAAATTATAATACAAGAATAGAAGTTTAGAAAGAGAAAAATTTTACTGTCAAAATGATGAATGCATATTTATAAATCAGAATTTCAAATCTTTCAGGACAGACATGAAGAATAAACAGAAGAAGCAAACCTTCATTATATTCTCAATGATAAGCCTGCTGTTCACCGCAACAAGCACTACTATACAGAGATTGAACAGTCCTGCGTGGCTCTGCAATTCAATTGATTAATAATTATTAGTAATTAGCAAAAGAATAAAAAAAAAAAATTACGAATGACGCCAAAAGAAAAACAACAACTAAAAGCATACCCCTATAAGGCAGTAGGTTTGAAAAACTAGATTCGCCCATTTATTTAATTAAGCACACAAATCGATCATGTCAATAACCATTACCCATAAAGAAACAAGTAGCATGCAACCAACGGTGACACACCTTGTAATTTTAGCCTATGGAGGCAAAACACTCAAATCTACATAGCAAAAGAATAGAAAACAAAAATTTCACAAATTATTTTACACAGATTTGAAGTGTTGGACTTTTAGACCTGCTGCCACAAAAGTCTCACATAAGTGTATCAAAATTAAATTCTCAAAGTTAATCTCTTATAAAATTATATTCTCTCTTTTTTATAATATTTCAAAAAACATGGTACGATTTTCTCAACTGCAAAATTTAAATGACGAGTTATGTCGCCAATGCAATGCAACGAGTTACACTTAAACAACCAAACACAGTCCAATTTTTTTCATCTTTCTTCTTTGCGTCAATTCAATGGATCACGAACCACAGAACCTCACATGCACAATTCAAATAAACCAAATCGGCGCAAAAATCTAAAGCGAGAGAGAGAGGGAAAGAGAGAGAACCTGTCTGAAAATGTTGTCGGAGCTGAGAGGGCTCTCCTTGATTTTCCGGTGAACCGGAACCGAAGCCCGGTACGTGAAGTTACCGCCGGCGACGACTCGTTCGCCGTCGAGGACCGCATTGCTGGCTGCATGATCCGCCTCCTCCTCGCCGCCGCCGGCCTTGCCGCTCAGCGAGTCGTCGGAGCCCGACGAATCTCTCACCGCAGCCTCGGCGGAGCCGTCGGCATCGAACAAGCCGCCGGCGGTGCCGCCGTGCCTCCGCCTCATCGAAGAGCGATTGAAATCCAAGCCGTCGCCACCGCCGGCTACCAAACCTTCAGGCACATCGGAGATCGCCATCGGCGAAGAGCAACGAATTTTTCACTCTCTCCGCGCAAAACTGAGACGGTGCGAAAAACAATTTATTCTCGATGTAAAAGACTGCGACTCCGTTTTATTTATAGTATAGTAATATAAATAATTATACTATAATAATTAAAATATTTATTATTTATTATCTAATTATTATCATATAGAAGGAAAGGGGAATCAGAATCAATTAAGGAAAGGATGATTCGAATATAAGAGGGAAATTTCGTGAGTGCGAGAGATAAGAACTATTTGGTATATGTATGTTTAGCCTAAAAATGAAAATTAAGGGAAAATGGGTGTGACGAAGAATAATGTTACCGGTCACTAATGAGATATTGTGGATCGTTGTTTTGGCTTTTCTTTGCTATTTTCTATTTTCGGTGTTTCTTTGGTTGTTGGTTTGTGTGGGTGGGTTTTAAGAAGATAGAAGAAGAAGAAGAAGAAGTAGAGGTTGTGCTCGGGGAAGGTGGGGTGAATGCATGGCGCAGAGGCAGAGAAGGTTCCAATTCGCGGGAAGAAATTACGCGGGAGCCACCGTTTTCTTTCCCTTGGCACGTATCGTAACCACGGGCTTTTGTTTCTGCAGCAACAACAATAAATGTTGCGTTAATTGGCGACGTCATGGGCACGGCTTCAACTTTGACTCGCTCAAGCTGTTGCATGTGTTTTGTCCCTTTCTCGATGGTTATTTTATTTCTTTATATTGTTTTGGTGGTTTTCTCAAATTTCATATTAGTCTAACGAACGAAAAAGTTTCATATCAGCCAAGCCAGCCAGGGTGACGCTCAGATCGTTTGTGAATTTTTAGGTAGAAAATTACTTTCTTGTTAAAAATAATCACTTCTTATATATTTAGATAACTTTTAAAAATAATCACTTCTTAATTTTTTTTAAAGTTATTTTTTCAATTTTTATAAAAAAATTAAAAATTAATTTTTTAATTTTTTTAATTATATATAAAATTTAAGTTTCACAATCACTATTTTTAAAAGATAAAATAAATATATCCTATAGCATATTTGTTTTAAGCTTTTTCTCAACGCAATTATCGTTGAGCAGAAGGTAGTGAAAAGGAGCTTTGGATAAAAGTACACGAGAGATTGTGTATATGTTTTTCTTGTTTTGGCTTCTAAACCAAACATAGCACAAACCAGATTATTTTGGTCAAGGGGAGGGTGACTAGGGGTAAGAGATGGGGAAAGGGAAAAGGGGTGTGGGTACCCCACGGGGAATTGAACACAGTCCATTCTTTACGAGGCAATATGGATTACCATTGAGGCATAAACGTCGTCCACAACACAAATTGGTTAGAAGTGGAAACTGCATTGGGGCATAGTTCAAAGGCAACGGATTCGTTGCTCCTTTCAAGGTTTGAGTAATGTTACTCCCCCCAGCAAAATGACTCAAGAAAGTGTTTGCTAAAGAGGGCCCTAGTTTTTTTTTATTTGCAAATGAAGTTTATTTTTTATTTCTCTGTCCCTAACAGAGTCAAGGTTTCCCCTTTTTTACTTGCTGTTGCCTTAAGTCGGAGGAACTTCTACCCATTGTTTCACTTGATTTTTCTTCAGGACCCAATGAAGCAACCATCCCACTCTGTGGTGGCTCTGGCCAAACTGCAAATCTAGCAACTCTACTATTTGCAAGGGCTATTACTTCATCAACTAGTAAGTTAGTTTGCTCCTCCAATTCCTTATCTGATATAACCCGCAAGCTATGGCAAACTCATTGTCTAGTTAAGGACAATGAAGTAAGCATCTTTTTTAGCTCTTCACTGTCATTGCAATTTGCAGGGAAGAAGAACTCTAGAACAAAGTCATATGTACTCTTATAGTTGGTTCAGAGGCGTATAGCAACAATAGCTCGCAATCCAAACATCCTTGCATGATGAGAAAGTGGGTTAAGGATTTATCTGCTCTCCAAAGGCGTCAACAACTACCGACAGCAAATGCACCACACATCCGATGTAGTTGGGGTTAGGATTCATCTGCAAATTTCTACGTACTAGAACATGTGTCAATTACTAGCTGTTCGATTTTAAAGCATTGATCTAACTGTCAAGTATTACCTTTCAAGGGCTATTTACGTCAGATTGCTGGGGGAGTAACGTTACGCAAAACCTGAAAGGAGTAATGAATCCTTTGCCTAGCTCAAATACTACATGCATTTGGACTATGGCTCCCAAGACCCAAAAAACATTTTTTACTATTTAATCATCATGCATCGAACACAAGCAATAATCGCATGCCAGGCCTTGGCTTAGTGGTGATTGCTACCTTTACAAAGTGCATCTTGGAGCCTTGAGTTGCGAGTACGACTCGTTGTCTGAGACCGCTGCCCCCTCCCCCCAAGGGTGTGTGCATTGATTAAAAAAAAAAAAAACACAAGCAATAATCTAAGAGTGTCTTTAATTTTAGAAAATATTTTTTTTTCACTTTTATTGCTTTTTAAAAAAATTTAATTACAAAAATAATCATCTTGTTTCTTTTTGTTCCATATTTTAGTGATTTTATGATAGATATAATAATTTTTTTTATTATTTTCACTATTTCTTCTAAAAAAATCTAAATAAAACAAGTAAAACGAAAAAAAGGATATTTTTATAGTTAATATTAAAAATAGAAAATAAAAATAGAAAATATTTTCTAATACTTCCAAACAAGCCCTAATATGCCAAATTAAAACTAATTTTAAAATCTTTTTGTGTATTTATTTGGGTATTAACATTAATGTGACTGCATTAAATTACTTTCCTTGGCAGTAAAGTTCAAATATTAAATAGGGCACAACATCTTACTCTACATAAGAGGTATTTTAAATGTGAGGTATTTTAAATGTTATGATCCACCCGGAAGTCGTGATCGGTGTTTAGAGATAGCAAACCTCCAGTAAACTTAAGACGTCAAAATTTTTCATGACAAAAGGACAAAATTTCCTTTGTTATCTAGCTTCCTCATAATAGTCAAACTTATACCAAATAGTCAACTAGCATATACTCAATTGAGGTTCTGAGAGCACTCTCAAGACTTGTATACATATTAGGTATTCTTTTTTCATAATAGCAACACATATACATATATCCATTCACTCTCATATATCTAGATATATATACACATCCTTTACACACCACATGTACTAAGGGAACATAGTTCCAAAATAGAAAGGTTCGTATACAAATATCTCATCCAAAAATAATCATCAGGTAGCAAGATATTATCTGTGGATCATAGAGCAACTCTAAAGTTGTAAATAGGTCCAAATGATCAAAGTAAGGGTTTACAAAAGGCCCTCATGTGTAGAGGGGTTATCCAAAAGTGTCTGCACTCTATGAAGCTAGAGAAATTGAATCAGGTGCAGCGCTAGAGTCTAAAATAGAAAGGTAAAATGGGTGAGTCCAATCGACTCAGTGAATGAAACTATAATATATGAGGATAAGCTCTAGAAGTATAATAAAATATGCTTAAATAAAGAATTAAGCATAAATAAGAAATCATCATTTTAAATAATATATACATAAAGAATCAACATCAGAAACTATGCATGTATATAAATAATTGACATTATTTCATAAATTGGAAAACATATTTCTCAAATATAACTATCAAAGTGAAGAGGCTTCCAATTTCGAGAAATTTCCAAATAAAGGTTAGCACCCTTTAGATTTGACTAAGTCGACAGTATGTGTAGACCTCATAAGCAGGCGTACACACACACGCACATACACACCGAGCTAGCAACACCGCTGTTAGCTGGGTTCAAACCAAGGTGCACTAAGACTAACGTCAATGACCGCTAACTATTGATTAATTGAGAATCCTCTCACAAAGTATATAGAAACTAAAGTAATAGATATTAATAAAAAGATAAGGTAACAAATATCAAATCAAATTTCCGAAGAATAAAAGTATTCATCAAAATTTGAAAATCTAAAATATAATTTACTTAACAAATTAGTTTAATAATCCAAACAAAATATCAGAGCTTGTCCTTTCGTTTATAAAATCTATATTTGTTTTCAGAGATCCTTTCCAATGACCAATAAAATCATTCAAGTTAGTTTTCCTCAAAATTTCAAACAAATCCACACAATTAATTGGTTATTCCAATTTAGATAGAAAATTTATACCAAACGAAATAAACTTTCACAATTGATTTTATATATATATAAAAGTAAAAATCAAACCAAATATTATTTGTTTAAACGCATATGCCAGAGGCATTGTCTATTTACAGAACATTAAGGAACGTCCAATCTATGTCCTGAGGCTTGCTAAACTTTGTGGGTTGATCTCTTGGAGAATAAAAAATTATATATAAGCCATTATTTCCAATTTAAACATAAATCTTCAGGTAATTACTAAGAGCAACTCACTGGGAATTTGGATCTGAAAATTTACAGCTCATTTTCCTAAGTGTTAGTTTTATGAAAATATTGGTTATACTCAAGTTGAAGGTCAATAAGGCAAGTTATGCCCATTAGAGCATATGTTGCTTAAATCTGTTCTACTCCACCCACAGCCTACTTCAAAAGTTTATAACTTATTCGTTTTAAATCCAATGATCTCAAATTTCGTGGGTATGCTCTTCTATGTGTTAGTATTCAATTAAAATTGGTTTCATTTCAATTGAAGGGTCCTAGCTCAAGACAGGATCCAGGGATTCACTATTGTCTAGATTAGCCTATTTTTGTTTTTGGGTATCTTTGAGTTCTTAACTTATTGCTCTCACTAACTCAAGTTTTACCAATTCTAACTCATTAATAAAAGCCTAAAGAACATCATCCTTAGCCAAAATATATGAGGAACAAATAAGATGAAAACCCTAGCTTATCTAGCAATATATCCATATATAAGATGGTTTAGGGGCCAACCTCACTTCCAAGCTTAAGACTACTTCAAATCATACTTTCTCCAAATCTTACTTTCTCCGACTCTAAAACTCTCTTTGAATTACAAAACAACACCTAAGCTCTTTCTTTCTCCTTCTTGGCTGAAGATAAATTCAATCCAAAGAGGAAAGATCTTGATTTCTATGTGGTTTATAAGGTAGTAAACAAGCTTAAGAGTTAAAAAGAAACAAGAAGGAAATAAGGATTTGAGAGTTTGTGAAAACAATAATGGAGAAGAGGCAATAAGAGGGAAGGTTTGGCTAGCGTCTTTTTGAGGGGGAGATGATGATGAAATTATAGAATTTTTGGGGAGATATTTAGCAAAAACAAGAGTGACTCACCATCGATGTGTGACCCAATTGCTCTGTAAAATTTTGGTTGTGTGGCCTACTCTAGATTGTATATAATAGGTGTAATCTTTTAATGATTAAACTCCATTGTATTTTAAGTTTCTACTGGATCAATTTCTTATATCTCAAGAAATTGTCAGTAAGATTTTTATTGTGCAATTAAAATTATATTTTTGTCAAAATCCTAACTGTAAACTGTTACTACTTGTATTATTTTACATTCTCATCTCTATTTATAAATTTAAGATTAATTAATCTCTAAAAATGTTAATTAAAGACACGGCTAAATCGAGGTGCTACAACTTGGTTTACCTACTTTTGTAGGGAGGTCCAAGAGACAAGTTTTTGACCTTATTCAAGAGCAGGTATTGAAGAAGTTGCAGAGGTGGAAAGAGACAAAGCTATCCCAGGCTGGTAAAGAAGTATTCATCAAATCCATAGTACAAGCAATCCCCACATACATCATGGGATATTCTTATTACCACAGGGACTTTGTAAGCACATTAAATCACTAATTAGCCGTTTCTGGTGGGGAAGTAGAAATGGTGAATGGAAAATATAGTGGGTGAAGTGGTCCAAGCTATGTGATAGAAAAAGTGAAGGGGGCAAGGGTTTCTAGAGCCTTAAAGTTTTCAACTTAGCTATACTAACTAAACAGAGCTAGAGAGTCTTGAAGAACCCAAAGTCTCTTATGGCAAGGATTTTGAAGGCGAGATATTTCCCAAGACAGAGTGTTCTTCATGCGAAGGCAGGTCATATGCTGAGCTATGTAATGTCTGAAAAATTTTATCATTATTAACTGAGTTATTCGATTTTTATCGAATAAGTGGGTTTAATTGAAATTCGATTAAATATTTACTTAAAGCCAATTAAGTGCGATTTAGAAGTGATTAGGCTTGATGGAATTAGATTAGGAACATAGAAAACCTCACAGAATTTTTCTAAAACTAGTTTGCCAATTTAACAGAAATCGATAAGATTTTAGTAACTTAAACTGTTGAAACCGGACCAATAGAAGAATCATTGTGAAAACCCTAGAATGAATAGCTAGGATTCAACCATAACACTCCCATAGGTGGCACCATTTTCAGCCAAGAAGGGCAGCCACAAAACTAAATTGAAACCCCAACACACATCCACCAATCATACAACTCCTTGCTCCACAAGTTTGTGTGCAATTCCTTCTTTGCCCTTGTGAATTTCGGTCAAGATAAGGGGCTGACTCCCCTTCATTTCTCTTCCATTCATACTCCTTTCTACTCCATCTCCAATCTCTCTTCAGGTCTCATCAAGAGTAGCTTCTATCTAAGGTACCAAATCAACTAAATTTCAACTAGACAATATAGGAATCCTCTTTTTCTTCTTACTTTTCATGGTTTGGGATTGTATGAGGGCCTTGAATATCTTGTGATACTGATGATATTTGAAGTGATGATGATGACTTATAATTGATTATGTATGTATGTTGTGATTAGAATTGGAGTTGGTATAAAAAAACTTGAAGAAAAGAGAAAACTCAATAAGTTGTTAGGGTTTTCCTCGGCAGTCTATACGGCGGAGTGTACGGCTCTGCCTACAGCTATTTAAAGTTGATGAACCTATTTTTATATGAAAATAGACATTCACAGCTTGCTATACATATATAATATAAGGCCATTGAATTAGTATAGAGGTAGTTATGAATTTTTGAAATTTGACCTAGAAATAAGGACTGTCATCTAGGTAGTATGAATTGAGAAGGGTGTAACTCACTCTACACAACTCCAAATTGAGTGCATCTAACATTGTTTGAAAGCTAATATATGAGGAAACATCTCATAAAAATTTCAGATTTAGATTCATTGCCACCTATCCCCAATGCATCAATGAATTTACCTTAAGTACAACACAGGTTGGAATAGGATAGTCTAGTAGGGTCAAGTTCCAGAGCTTATATCCCGAGTTATACTCATTCAAATGATATGCAACTTATTTCATTTGAAAGCTTACTTTGTTAGCTTTACATTGATATAAATTTCATATGATTTCACTCAGATTTCCATTTTTGGTGAATTCTTTTATAAGAGTGTAATTCTGGCTGGACATAGAGTTAGATCGGGTATACTTGAGGTGATCTCGAAACTTAGCAAACACAGAGCTAGATCGGGTATACTTAAGGTTGAACTCGAAAAAGTATACTTAAGGTTAAGCTCGTAAGCGTATACTTAGGGTTGAATTCGGAAGGGTATACTTAAGGTTGAATTCGAAAATTTAGTAGACAGAAAGCTAGATCGAATATACTTACTATTGAATTCGGAAATTTAATGAATATTAAATTAGATCGGATATAGTTAATGTCAGAACTCGGTAATTAGGAAACACCCTCATAAAAGTCCTAGGAGACCAAACATGGACTAAGGTTGGAGATCGGAATCAATCCAGAATCAATCTAGGAGATCGAACATAACTCCGGAAGTCAGAAATTATATAATCTCGGATATCGAACATAACTCAGGAAGTCGAAACTTAGGTAATATCAGAACTCGAGCACAACTTCAAACTCGGAAGTCAAACTCGGGAATCAAAGTTAAAAGCTTGCAAGATAAATTAAGATATAAGGTTTTAAAGCTTGCACCTATTGATATTGTTATATTCTTGCTATGACTATAATGTTATATATTGAGTTTGCTGTTTAATTAAAGTTTCCTGATTTCCTGGCACTATTCATGGGAAGCGGACATGATCCGTTATACTGCCGAAATTTCGGCAAAGATTGTAATTAATATGAATTTACAAGTTATACATGCATTGGTCAAAGTATGAGACAAGAAATGCTACTCTTATAAGAATGAGGAAGGATTTCCATGTGACTTGGGTCAGCCCCTGAACAAATTTAAGGGGAATAGATCAGTGGGGAAGTCCGGGAAAGCAAACCTGGTGACCTTATATAGGAACGAGCTCGATCCTGAAAAGCAGACTATTACCCAGGAGTCTTATGGCCAATATACTCCCAGGAGACCAAATATGGAAAAATATGAGTTAAAATCAAATGCATTATCATTTCTGCATATCCATAGTTTCTATTACCATGTTTTGAGTTAATTGCACTATTACCTGCTATATATGTACTTTTGTTTACTTTACAAATGCCACTTAATTATGTCAAAATATATGTCTTGTTGCTTATTTTTCTGTTTAATTTTCCTTTATCTTCTTAAGTAAAATCAAGTCGTGTTTTGGGCTATGATTTCTATATTCAATTGGGTAAAACATCCTGTTGAAGTAACATTTTCTTCTAATTAAAATCCGAAACACCTAAGAATGACGACGATGACAAAGATATATATATTTAGAATTCCTACTGAGAAATCTTTATTTCTCACCTTACTATACATTTCCACGTCATTCTCAGAGCATGGAGAATGCGGCTACTGGCGTATTGTTCATTGAGTTTCATGAGCTCCACATCCACTTGGATCCGTTTTTGGACTATATATATGTATCTAGTAGATGTCAGTTCTGCTTTTATTTCTTCTTTCATAGAGATTTTGTTGTACCCCTTGTTCATCCACTCTTCGATCCTACTGCACCTTACATTGTCATCCCTCTCCACATGGCTCATCCCGTTCCACCTCCATATCTTTGCAAAGAAGAAGATCGCAAAGAGTAGTAGCTCCCATGGCTCCGCCAGCTTCACCACCGCAGTAGGTACCCTCAATCTCGATGTCTGAGGAGGATCCATCCAAGGCTGAGAGTTCATCTTCCTCGTCCTCTGCTCCGAGCATGGATTACACTCCTGCGGATGCTGGCATGGTGAACAGATTTCTTTCTTCGGAATCCATCTAGTTGGAGTACCTGCCATAACATTAGTAGATGTATAGGATGACCTTCTTTTGGCAGTTTAGGTCATAAGCATATGGGTAGGAGTTAGTAGTTGTACATGAAATGTCCCGTAGGGACCAGATAGGGTACCGTTCATATAGACAGGCTGATTTATTTTTGTATTAGCGACCTCATTTTATTATCTTATACCGTTTATTGTATCATGGTCAAACTTAAAAACAGATGTATGTATATATGATGCAGTTTTAGTAAGTTCTATTTCTTTCATATTTTTAATTATGTTACTTTACTTCCGGTACAATGACTGTGTAGTGTTTATTTCATTGCCAAATAGAAATTGATTGAAGTAAATAGCCAACTCTTAGTTCATCACACGTAATAACTTATCAAATAATATATTATGACTTAAGCATAGTATTTTATCTGATAAGTTGTTACAAGCTACACTTGCAGGAGTATCCAAGAGGCTACTTAGGTGCTATAGAAGGGTGGCTATTGGAGAGTGGGGAATAGCATGGACATTTATATTTGGAAGGATGCTTGGATCCTAACTCAAAATGGTAACCGACTTTGGTCACCACCAATCTTCATAGACGAAAATGCAAGAGTTATGGAGTTGATTGACCATGATCAAAGGTGTTGGTGACACGAGCGTATTGCTAAATGTTTTTATGATTTTGAAGCTGAGCAAATTTTAGCATTGTCACTCCCTAAATTCTACAGGAAAGATAGTTTTTATTAGCAAGGTACAAGAAATAGAGACTAGCAAATGAAGTTAACTTACCAAATGATTAGAAGTTAGGAAAGGGTGGACTTGGGAACGAGTGATGGTTAGTTAGGAATTGGGGACAAAGTATGGAGTAAGGTCTGGAAGTCAAATTTCCCTTCAAGAAGCAAGTTATTTGGTTGGAGGCTACTGCATAATGTACTTCTAACCTTAAAGAATCTGGAGAAGAAATCAGTAGCTGTTTGTCCGCAGTGTCCAAGGTGTTTGAGAGTTGAAGAATCAATTATGCATGCAATTTTCATGTATGAAGACATATCCATGCTATGGTTCAAATCACCTTTAGGATTGAGACTAGCAAATTTGCTAGAAGGTGAGTTAGAGGAATGATTGCATGAGTTCATTAGGGAGCAACCAAGCGAGGCAGTAGAATTACTGGCCACATTAGCTCATGGTGTATGGATCATGCACAACAAATTTTATTTTGAAGGCAAGTTAACTGACATAGATCTGATAATAACCAGGTCCTTATATCAGCTTACCAAAATGCCAATGCATCAACTACTACACCACCTAACCTGCATAACCAACTACAAAGAGATGCTTAGCAATGGAGTCCACTAAGTGAATGAGAGATTAAAGTGAATTTTGATACAATAGAAGCGGGAAACCTCACTTGGGGTATTGGTGCTATATATTAGGACCACAAAGGAGAAGTCCTTGCTACAACTACATGGAAAGTTGCCTGTGGCACAAAGGCTCGCATAGCAGAAAGTTTGCGTAAGAGACTAGCAATATTGCTAGCCATTGATTTGTATTTCACCAAATCGATAATAGAATCAGATTGCTCAAAACTCATCACATCAATACATAGCAAACAAGACCATGCATCATATTTCCACTCCCTTGTAAAGGACTATCAAGTCTTTAAGAACACATTCCAATCTTGTAGTTTAAGGTATGTGAAGAGAGTAGTAAATCAAGTTGCACATAGCCTAGCTCAACTAGCCTATACTAAGGGTGAATGCATATGGGTAGGGAGTACCCTAATGCCATTGCACCACTTGTGATTGGAGATTGTACTTATTTACACCAAGTTGAATGAATTCCACTTTAATTCGTCCAAAAAAAAAAAAAACAAAGAATCATGAAATATTAAATACCGACTATTCCTTTTCCTGCATTTATGAAATTGGTGAGAATTCTTTGTAAGTCAACTAGAACAAAACATTGGTTACTTAAGGTCGCCCTTCAAAGTTAAGAAGTAGAAAGTCACTCCCCATTTTATCCAGAATAACATTTCTTCTTCCACTGGCCATCACTTAGGTTCTTCCTCCATTTTCTAAGTAACGACATTTCTTCTACCACTGGCCACCACTTAGGTTCTTCTGTTCGCTTCCTTTTCTATTTTTCTATTGATCATCATAGTTTTGCTCTTAAGTTGTATTTCCAAAATATCTGTCATGTATCCATCTAAACTCGTACCTTTCTCTAGAATCTGATTTTTTTATTTTTGTTTTTTTCTCAGGTTTGATCCATAATGGCTGAGAAACCCATTTTATTGAAGGAGATAAATGAACAAAAAGATAGGCAAATCCTTAATGAGTCAATAAGATTGGTAACACTTTTTTATTTTTAGTTTAGTTTGATGATTTTTTTTTTTTTGTTGATAGTTGGTCATTTTTTAACTTCCATTTTTGTACATTTGTGTTATGTATTTAATAGAATGCTTCACATATAAATGCCAATTTTAGGATGAGATTTCAAAAAGAACTATCTTCTGGGTTGTTTGTCACTGATCCAAATAGTAACTCTTTTAAGCATAGTTATGAATTTGGTCTCCACTATTCATTTATATGTGAAGGATTGTCAGACTTGAGGATTTTTTTATAATCTTTGTGGTGATTCATCAATTATCTTCAAATATACTTGAGAATCCAAATTTGCTATTAAAATTCAAGATGAACATGGAAGGGGAATTATGTATCCTATTAGAACTATTAAGAGGAGCACACAAGAAACTTTTCTTTAACTAACCCCCATTATACCCTCTATTGCCATAGAAGCTTCAAATTCTAGATGTTCTGCCCAAGTTTTTTTGTGGTTCTGACTCATCCACAGAGGACTGGGAGTCAATTGGTATGTTCGTTTACTTCCTAACTTATAAATTGAATTAATAGGATGAATGTGAAACATGAGAACACTTATTATGTTGTTGTTGATCTATTTTGGACTTTGTAGTATATTGGGCAGACTGTGGCAAGTTATATCAAAAGTAGATCAGTCTCTCCATGTACTCTAGGAATTCGAATTGGAATTGAAGTGAAGTGCAAAATCCTCTAGAAAAAGAGATCTACAAGGTAGACCAAGTTTGGAAGCAGTTGGAAGGAAGTTTACAAGATTAACAACTTGAAAGAACATGATTGTTGTGTTTTCACTATTGTGCCAAGAGAAACTAGGTTAAATGAAGTTTCTATCAATGCTTCATGAGAATTTAGGTTTTGTTGGTGTGTTGGAAGCACTTGAAATGTATTTTGTGCTTTATTTTTTATACTTTTTGGTAGTGGTCAGTGTAAGTCCTTTGAAAATATGTTGATCACATTGACTATAGTAGGAGTCATAGGATATTTCAGACACAACAATATAGCTTTGTAGACGTATAAATGTCAGAAACTTTGTCTATATATTTTGGCTGAACGAGCTAGATATGATCTATATTTTATACTGTAAATTAGTTGGGCAAGTGGACTCTGAAGATTTTGAAATTGTATTATATCTATGTATTTATGAACTTTTCCATATATTCACTTGTGTATAATTTTCTAATGAATTATGGACTAGTAGATCTATGAGTGTGTATGTTATTATCTATTGCTTTATCCATTTGCTAACACATATGTGCTATTGAAAGGTTAATGTTGAACTACTCCGACAATGAACGAGCATGTGTAGGTCTTTTTTAAGTAAATTGTTCTTACTCCATAGGACAAAAAAGACAAAGAGAAAAATAAAATGCCGAATACTATGACTTTCTTGATGCACTAATGATATAATTAGAAAATAAGAAATATGGTAGCTTTCATAATTTTTTTTCCAACCACCAATTTTCATCTAATGTGATAACCATTATGAGAAATGTTTAATGTTTTTTGCTTTAGCCCATCCAAAGTAATGATAGATAAAATTATGTTAAATTAGTGTACAGCAAGAGTATAAAAAGGTATAGATTGAGGATGTGAGATATGTAAGCTCCAACATCCTTCAGGAGCCACTAGATGGTCTTTGGGTATATCCTAAATGGTTTTAATGGATAAAAACCAAATCTTATAAAAATTGTTTGTAAGGACTTATCGTTTGTATGAGTATTTTATCTTAGTATATATAGATCACTCTAAATGCCAAAAATTGAGAGAATTAGATCATGCAAATTTAATTCAAACAGATTCTATGGGCATCTTTCGTATTTCAAACAAATCTGAAAGGAAAATCCACTTCGCGAAAGAATCTACAATCTCAAGATCTTGTCACTCATGAAAAGATTATTAGAAGCATCAGAAGGATGAACATATGTGATCAAAAGGCTACCAAGTTACCAGAAGACACATAAGTGGATCAGAAGGATGATTTGTCCTAAAAGTTTAACTAGATAGCTCTCTTTGAAAGTGTTGCTTTAAATAAAGAAGATATCATTCAGATTTTGCCTTTGTACATTCAAAGATATTTTTTAAAGGTCAAAAAGTGACAAGACATATTTCCAAAAGTTGCATTAACACTTTACAAAACTAGTTGACTCTAGTGACTAGTTTCCCCTTTGATGTTATACTTGCTTGCTGAGAAAAAAAGCTCTCAACTTCTCACTTCATGTTAAGATGAAAGGATTTGAAAACTCAAGGCTTAAGACTTGAAGTCAATACAGCTATATTTTGAAGTCTATATAAGTCTTGAAGACAAAGGAGAAGTGCTTGGAACAACTGTTGTTGAAAATCTTAAAAAGCCTTCATCTTTCTAAACTTTCTAGAAGTCTAGAAAAAAATTTTCTGGAGCTTCTTAGAGGAAAATCTTCTCAAAGCTTTGTATTAGCAAATATCATCCCTGAGAGATTTGTGAGAAGTTACTCTACTTTGTACTTATTTGAAACATGCACCTTGAGTGTTAGAGTGTAAGTGTTATCAAACACAAACCTACAACTTAAACATTGTAACCTGACCCGGTAATAGTCATTGTTAGCTTTGAGAGGCTAGAACAACACTACTCTGTTGGTTAGTTTGGAGAGGCTAGAACTAGACCACTCTGTTAGAAGCTTGTACAAGAATACTCAGTTATATAAAATCTCAACTAATTTGTTGAGAACTAGACGTAGGCAAGTAGTTTGGCTGAACCAAGATAAACATTCTTGTATGCTTTCCTCATCTCTATCCTTTACTTATAACTCTTATACATTCTATTACAAGTTTAAGCATCTATCTTTCTTTGGCTTTTAAGAAAGTTTCTTGTAAAAGTTAACTTTCTATTTCTGACCTTAATTGCTTCTGCAATCTAAGTCTTAAGATTGAGAAAATTTGTTTAAGTTTTCAAGATATAAAAAGTTTTAAAAAGGCACGATTCAATGCCCCTTCTCTTACTACTTCCAACTTCAAGGTAATCTAATTATAGGAATAAAATTTATATTTTACAAAATTATGACCATTGTAGAAAGTTATACATGAAAACTTATATAAACTATGCATAGCATGACTTTTCGACTAGTAAAACACAACCAAAGAAAATTCAATTCCCATGGTTATCAATTGCAATCCATAATCCAAGAGGTATTTCATAACGGTTATATAGTATGTAGTGTCAAAAACAATGAAAGTTTTGCTCAAATCACCCAAACTAGCCTCTTCGTTTAAGAAACTCAACAATGCCTTCCAGATCTCATCTCTAATTGTAGCCCGGTATTTAAAAAATTGTGGGCAAACTGTCCAATCCAATATATTTTTTGAACCCTATTAGAAACAATGCTTCCATAATCTCTAATTTTGTGAATGGTAGGACAAGAAATCATTGAATTCATTCTAGACATGATTATCTACAAAATGCATTACCTCATTTATATTGCTCAACTTGATGGAGGAAAAGAGCTCTAGAAAATGGTCATTTATGATCCCTTCAATGTGTTTCAGTTCTCTTTGCCATTCCCTTTGATTATCTTTTGTTTTGTAGATCATGTTTTTCTTTTTTGCTTGTAAGGCTTTCTCATGAAAAAAACTTAGATTTCAAGTCCCCCACTTGTAGCCTAGTTACTCTTGCACTTTATTTTCACATGATTTCCTCTCTTTGAAGCATCTCCACAAATCCTTTTTTATGGGCTATCTGGAATGAGAGAAAAGGGAAGGAAAGAAAAGAGAAGGAGAAAACAGGCAAAATTTAGCATTTTTCACCAATAGGATAGTAAGGAACATTGGCGAAGAAAGGAAACTATATTAATAGGGCCCACGTTAAACTCTTCTCGACTAATGTGCAAAGAAAGTAGCGAGAAGCACAAAAGTGATAAAAACTTCTAGTTTTGCCCCTCCAATTATCTTCTATCTTGATCGAGGTCATTCAGTGTAGTGACACTAACACATCACAAATTGTTGTAAGATAATTTTTTGTTTTTGTTGGCATTGTTATTGTTATTACTATAATATGACTAAATCAATTAATATTCAAAGGCTCACTTTGAAATTTTGCCTAAAAAGAAGAAAAGATATATTTTCTTTAATTGAAAAATCATAAACCAATTTATAATTTAATATTTGTCATAAAATATATTTAATTATGATACATATAAGTAATTTTTATTTATTAATAATGTAAAATAAATTTAAACTATTAGCCAATAAAAGAACTTAGAAAGGTGTTAAGTCATGTTGAGTAGTTACATGGACTTAATTTTAAAAAAAATTACATGACACTTGACTATCGGTGTAAAATTATTTTATAACAAGCCACTAAAGATGGTCTAGTAGTGAGAGGTTTGAGTAGTTTACATGAGATCTCAGATTCAAACTTAATCACTATTAATATACCAAAAAATTTATTTTATAATATCAGTGCATAAAAATTATTCTTTTATTAAAATATAAAAATATACTTATATTTTATTATATATTATATATCATTTTATGTGAGATATTTATACTTTCAATTAGGGATAGATATGTCATTTCATGTAACTATACAACTTCTTTTACTATACAACTTTTTCTTTTACTTTTTATGTGCTTGTTATTTTCTTTTCCCTCATTTACTCTTTATCCAAATGATAGAAAAGAAAATGTACTTTTCTCTTTATTTTATTTTTTTCCCTTTTCTTTTCTCTTATTTTCTCTCCTAATCCAAACAAAGAATTAGTTTTTTTCGACTCATTCGTAATAGCATCAGTCATGTGCAGGCTGCAAAGCCATAATATTTGACTATAAATGTTTGATATGGTTGCCAACATGCCCAAATATGTTCTTATTCCAAATCCTCGACACTGAGCTGATGTTAGCAATTCTATTAAGGATCTCAACAAAACCATTTTTTGATCAAACTCCTCTCCATGTTGTACTTACAATTTGGTAGCATTCAAGGTCTCACAACCACATTTCTCAAATCTAAATGGGCATTCTCTCCTCGAGTCTTCCTTGGATTCTTGTTGGATTTCTTGCTTCAACAATACACATAAGTGGTTGGAGTGTGATAAGACCAAGTGTGTGACTTAAGCAAATGGTCATTTTTCTCTCTATGCACTATTTGCTAAAAATCTTCTTTTGTTACTCCAAGTAAAACTATAGCACCTAAACCCAAGATCTTGCAAGGCATAATAATCTACTACATGTCTAAAGACCTGCATCTGCCTCTTGGCTCGTAGCTGTCCCCCTAAACTTATAATTCCAAAATCTCTTTTTTTTTTCTTTGGTCAATGCATGCACATTTTCACGAGGAGGGGAGAAGGGTTTATGTACCATAAACTAGACTCTACCTAAGATCAAAATCAGTTAGTGAATAGAGAATAATTCTACTACTAAACTAGTGCCTCAACTACTTCCAAAATCTTATTTAGATCTCCTCCTACAAGCCATAGGGTGTCATCATCACTTTTAAGTTGTTTTAGCAGGTTGCATGACTCCTTCTTGCCATTAACAATTAGGGCTCCATAAAACCCAATAAACTTCCACCATGCATCTTCTTCTTCCCCTCTTACTTGACAGTCAATGAAATGCTTACAATATGAGTAAAGTGACAAATTGGTCCCTATCAATTTTTACGTAGGACAAATTAGTCCCTAACAAAAATAAACTGATAAATTATCCCCAACTTTTTAAAATATTGGACAAATTAATCATAATAAAAATAAATAAATAAATTGGTTCATAACCTTTTAAAAATCAGACAAATTTGTTAGTTTATTTTTATTAGAGACTAATTTGTCCTATATGAAAATCGATAGGGACCAATTTGGGGTTTCAATCCTTACAATATTTTTCAATATTTCCTCAACTCCTCGCTTCGCTGCTTGCATCATAGCCATAACTAAAACCGACCTTTTCATTTTTTAATTCCTTCAAACTCTTGCGATGAGAGTTTAGTTTCTAAAAGGAATACTATGTTGAGTTTTTGCTGCCTCAAGACGAGGTGGGCGTGCTAGCACTGCATATGGGTTCCCAAGATTATAATAGTTCCAAGCCAAGGGGATTCAACTTTGTTGTTTTATGCCTCATCCTTCTTGGGTCATCCTTGAGTCACCAGTTGTTTAGAAATTTCACTAGTTTGTTATTTATTTATAAATTTAATTTTGATATACTGTCTGTATAAAAAAATTTTATATAGATATTCAATTATATACCATTATATATAAGACTTTTAAAATAATAGAGTTAAGGGTCAAATATTTTTACTGACATAATAATAAGTGATTGAATACCTATGTAATTTTTTTATGTTAATAATATATTAAAATTAATTTTTTTATGTTATACAATTATATTACTTTCAAAACAAAGTTAGAATTTATCTATTTTCTAAAATGTAAATCCTACTATATAGGATTCACACCCGACTTTCAACCTGAATTCTCCTGATAGCAATTACTACCCTACCTGTAGGTATTCACCCCGCCCCAACCCCAGTCGGGTCGGGTTTAAAACCCACCCCGCAATAGGGCGGGTAGGCACCGGGGCGAGTTTGAATGCAAGTAGGGTCAGGTTCGGGTTCGGGTTTGGGTTCGGGTTTAAGGCAAACCCGTCCCTATTCTACTTGTACTCCATATCTATATTTAATTTATATATGTATAAGATTATTTTTCTAAATATTTTTATCATTCTAGAATTGTGTTTGATTGAAAATAAAAATATATATAAAAAATTTTAATATATAATTTTTTATATAAAACTAATATATGAAAATTTTTGCTTTATTTTTAATTCTTATATCAAATACATCATAAACACAAACTAAATTTTAAAATAATTTTCATATAAACAAATTTAAAATAATTTTTTAAATATTTAAAAGAAGTAGTGGGTAGAAGCAAGTAGAGTACAGGTTGGGATGAATTGTTTGCGGGTAGAGTTCGGGTTTTGAAAGTTAAAACTTGCGGGCAAAGTAGGGGCTGAATAAGACTTATTTAATAAGGTAAGAGGCAGGTTCGGATTAAGCTAAAACCCGCCCCAACCTACCCCGTTGCCACCCTTAACTCCTTCGCACCGGCTCGTCGTCCCTCCCATCCACCATCGACGTGCATCCCCCATCCAAATACAGTTGGTTCAACAACGTGCTGGTTGGATCATCACGAACAAGAGTGAGAAAATAAACAGTGTTACATTGGGGCCGTTGGATCAGAAGATGGGGGCACAGGCACAAATGGTTCAGATTCCTCTATTTTACGCGCGTGCCTTTATTCCTCGCTGGTGTTTCACGCTTCGCTCATCCAACGACTCGTTTCTGATAAGGGTAGCTTTTTCCCGAAACCCACCCAATCAAATAACTCCACGTGTCAGGTTTCGGATGACTGTTAAACTCGTCAGCAATATCCCATCTTCCTCTCCCTCCCTCTGTCCTCAACCCCCTATCCTCTGAAACAGTAACTGCTCACTCACACTCATGACACCTCGTACTGCTAAACACACCGTCGTTTAAGCTTCCCATGGTGAGCATCAAGGAGTAGTTGACATAACACTGCCGTAAACCCTAAACGACGACAAAAAAAAAAAAAAAAAAAACAACAGCAATGGAGTGCGTTGGAGCGAGAAACTTCGCGGCAATGGCGGTTTGTTTAAGCGCTTCTACGAGGTCGCGTTTGCGGAGGAAGAAGCTCGCGAGAATTCGAACTTCGCTTTTCGTTCATGGCATTGGTTTGCATCATCATCACGATCACGATCACCATCATCATGATCATCGTTCACGCTCGCATTGTCTAAGAGTGGAGGCCAAAGCTGGCGCAGGGAGCGAGAGTTGTGTGGTGACGAAAGAGGGTTTCGCCGACGAAGAAGATTACATTAAAGCCGGTGGCTCTGAAGTCGTTTTTGTCCAAATGCAGCAGAACAAGTCCATGGAAATGCAATCCAAGCTTGCCGATAAGGTTTCTATGGTTTTCAGTTTTTGCTTCTGTTTCCGTGGAATTTGGTTGTTGTTGTTGTAAGCTTGATCTTAGATTTGGTTAGAGCTGAAAGTTTGGGCTCTGTTTTCCGTTGAAATTCAAAGGACACGGTTTTATGCCTTTTTTTTTTTTGTGGGTTAATATACTTGCTGTGTTGTTTGAATTGTCATTTTGAGAAGCTTCGGGTGAAAAAATATATGAATTTCTTTTTCTGAGATGAATTTGTCGTTAATTGTACTATGGTGTTGGTTATGTCTCTCTAAGTCATGTTGATTTTTCAATCGGATTGATTTTTGTTTTTGGTCCCTTTATGTGAATAAAAATAATGTGAAGTGAGGCCTGTTGTGGCATCTCCTTCTATATTTCCAAGCAATATTTGTGTTTTTTCTGGTAATAATTTTTGTAGTTTTGAAGGCATTGTTAACTTTCATGTGCCAGTTTTGAGGGTTGTGCAGATACTTGAACAAAATTTTTCTTTTGGACTTCATGTTTTTTCTTTCTGAGAACCTGTGCTTAACGCACTCTTGCAGTTGCCACCGATATCTGTAGGAGATGATATACTGGATCTAGTGGTGATTGGTTGTGGTCCGGCCGGTCTTGCTCTTGCTGCAGAATCTGGGAAGTTAGGATTGAAAGTCGGGCTTATTGGTCCGGATCTCCCTTTTACAAATAATTATGGTGTGTGGGAGGACGAATTTAAAGGTAACAATTCTTGCTGCATTGCTAACATTATCTTTGTATCAAGTATGCTATATGTTTAGATCTTAATAGTGTTGGAAAAGACGGTTATAAATCAACGGAGACAATGCTGCCAATGCTTACTTGTTATTTTTATATGCTTTTGTATCTCGGTAACCAGTGAACCAATTCTATGTATTTTGATAGTCGTTCTTTTTGTGAGGAGCATAAACTTTGCTTTCTTTTACATATTATTGGACCTGCTTCATTATTATTTCAGATCTTGGACTTGAAGGTTGTATTGAGCATGTTTGGAAGGATACCATTGTATATCTTGATAATAAGGATCCCATTTTAATTGGACGTTCTTATGGACGGGTCAGTCGACATCTCCTTCATGAGGAATTGTTAAGAAGGTAAAACTGTTTGTGATATATGTAGTATCACTATCATTTCTACTAATTATAATATAACTTCCTTGTATTAATTGTTTATTTACTTTTGTAGATTTATGATTCATATTAATTTTCCCTAGGTGTGTCGAGTCAGGTGTATCATATCTTAGCTCAAGAGTAGAAAGGATTGTTGAACGTAATAATGGTCACAGCCATGTTGTCTGTGAATATGATACCGTAGTGCACTGCAGGTACAATATAGTTCACTTGATTTTAAATATTTATCCACTTATCTATATATTGAAATTTCTGACATGTTATTATAGGCTTGTTACTGTTGCATCAGGAGCAGCTTCAGGGAAACTGTTGCAATATGAGGTTGGGGGTCCAAAGGTGTCTGTCCAAACAGCTTATGGTGTGGAAGTTGAGGTACGAGACTGGCTCTGCGGTTTTCAGTTTTCTATTGTTTATTGTTTGCTCAATGCTAGTATCATTAAAATATCTTACATCTCTGCATTAATTGTGGTATATCCATTCTCTTATTTCTTGAAGCTCCAGATCTCTCCTTTCCTGCATCTTTTTAAATGTGTTACTTATTAGGAAAACCCCTTGCCTTGTGTGGTTAATATGATTGATTTGTTATATTATATAACAGAAACAGTAGTTGACAGGCTACTGTTATCATTATATTTGATTCATTTGATTCGTACATTTTTAATAATAATACCAATATTGGTGCTTCTTTTTGTCTTAATATTTTTTCTTAACAATTCAGTTTATAATATATGTTTGTTTAAAGCAAATCAATTGTTGTTCTTATCTGAAATTGGCAATATCCGAAATAACACTAAGTTTTTGGTCAACAAGTCTGATATTTGTTCCTAGTCCAGGTAGTCTATAAATATTAGTCTGTCTTACACCTTCTCTTTAACCATATAACTTTTTTACTTTTTCAATCAAAAAATTTTAACTATATAAAACGTGATAGCCTGTAACAATGCCTTTTTTTTGCTACAATGTTAGGTGGAAAACAATCCTTATGATCCAAACGTGATGGTTTTCATGGATTACAGAGACTACATGAAGCAAAATATTCAATGTTCAGAAGCAAATTACCCAACATTTCTTTATGCGATGCCTATGTCTCATACAAAAGTGTTCTTTGAGGTTTGCGCAATGTTTTCCAGTGTGGCGTTTTACATTGTGTGTTACAATTTTATTTGGATTTATGTAAAATTGTCAATTGCAGGAAACCTGTTTGGCATCAAAAGATGCCATGCCTTTTGATTTATTAAAGAAAAAGCTCTTTTCAAGATTAAATACAATGGGGATCAGAATCACAAAAACTTATGAAGAGGTAAGGCATTGAAAATGCTAGGATTGATTGTCCCACTTGTGCCATGTTTTTTCTCTATTAAATATATAGCTTCAAAGGACTCATGCTTTGTCCATATAGAAGACTACTGATGTGGTGATTTATATCGTTAAATGACTGCTCAAGACCATTCTTGCATATCTTACGCTTACTAAATTCAATTGATGTTATTTGTGGCATCTATTGGTCATCAAGTTTACGCTTTTTTTTGGTCAAATATGTTGTTCTTTTTCCTACCGAAAGCCTATATTGTAAAGGAGAACTGTTGTGGAGTTGAAATCCTGTGCTTCCCTTGATAATGGTGTCTGTTATGCTCAATTTCCAACTGGCAGCTGTCCTTTGAGCTGTTACATTATAATTTCTGAAATAATAATATGACATATTCTAGTTCTTTTAGCGCATCTAGGCGTATCTTGACTTAAATCTGAATTTTGAGTGCCCAAATAAGTTTACCTTTCATTTGTTAATTTCTCTGGAGGAATGGTCTTATATCCCGGTTGGTGGATCCTTACCCAACACAGAGCAAAAGAACCTCGCATTTGGTGCAGCTGCCAGTATGGTGCATCCAGCTACAGGCATGACTTGGTCACATGTTCATTATATAGATTTGTTTAAGTTGTCTTCCTTACAATATGTTTTGTTTTATATCCAATAGGCTACTCAGTTGTGAGATCTTTGTCAGAAGCTCCAAAATATGCTTCAGTAATTGCTACTATTTTGAAAGAGGGTCATGCAAGGAACATTATTACTCATGAAAGAAGTAAAGAGAATCTGTCTATGCAAGGTAATCGAGTATACCCGTAAGCTTAGAGCCTTGGACATAAAAGCTACTCAGTTTCTCTAAAATTGCATAAACTGTACTTATTTGTTTCTATCTCAAACAGTTCTGTATCTGACACCAAGCTGTAAATAATTTTGATATATAGTTTGTGCATATTCCAAAGTGTGAGAGAATATTTTGACGGACTAAATGTGAATGCAAGGTTTTCCACTTCCACTTGTATATGCACTTATATTTGTTTTCTCTTCCAGCTTGGAATACACTTTGGCCACAGGAAAGGAAACGACAGAGAGCATTCTTTCTTTTTGGATTAGCATTAATTCTGCAGCTGGACATTGAGGGCATTAGAACCTTCTTTCGTACTTTCTTTCGCTTACCTGATTGGTATGTCTATTCTCTCATTATGTGGTAGACATCTTGGAATTTGCTTTATGATGTTTTTCAAGTTTAGCGTGACTAAGATCTTGTGTGTAGTTTTTAAGTAGAAAGTTATGCACGTGCATTGAGATCTGTAGGTTCAGCTATTAGCTATGCAAATTATGTTTTAGCACTCCAGACTAGTCTTAGCTTCATTGGCTGAAAGCCAAAGAAATACCTCGTATCAGATAACTCCATTCTATGCTATTTTCAAAGAAGCTCCTGCTTTTGTTGACATTAAAATCATGGTAGTACCCTATCTGATACAGCATTATGTAGACTTTAGATGGATGTGAAAATGAGTTTTGACATGAAAGAATGGACCTGATCTAAACCTGAGCAGGGGCTGTAACTTAAATTTGTAATTTCAGTTTTCTTAAACAATGAAGCCATAACCTTGCTATTGAAGGATGCACAACCTTATGTGTGAGTAACATTATTATTATTTTTTTATTTTTTTAAAAAGTGTATGGTTCTCCAGTGTCCATTCATATTTCCCTATTTTGGTTCTTCTATATTCTTCTCTTTTCTTTCAATCTGTTTCAATTGTATCCACAATTCATTCAGTAAACTTGTCCTCATGTTGAAACCTGCTCTTCACATCATCCATCTACTACTTGATGCTGAGAACCAATGCCTACTGGCTAAATCATGTTTGAAAACCTAGTGAGCTATCTCTAGCTTGTGGACTAGTTCAAAATACTACATCACACTATTATGCAGTGCCCTTGCTGAAGTTAACATCTTGTTTCAATGGCCAGAATTTGTTGCTAGGATCAGGTAACTAGGATAACACCTTGTACTCAAAAGATGGATTATCCTATTTCTGTTCCAAGGGAAACAGCATGTATTCAATTGCTTCACTAAAAGCTTCCAGAGATGATCCTTTGATTGCTATGATGCCCTTTTCTAAAAACATATGTAGATGTTAACCGTTGTCCATGCGCTGATGCTAGAAATAAAGCCACATCTCTACTTCATTTAGTTAACCACAATAGGATTAACTAGGGTAACAGCTAATATTCATAAGATGGATTATCCCATTTCTGTACCGTTGTCCATGCGCTGATGCTAGAAATAAAGCCACATCTCTACTTCATTTAGTTAACCACAATAGGATTAACTAGGGTAACAGCTAATATTCATAAGATGGATTATCCCATTTCTGTTCCTAGGGAAAAAGCATGTATTTTCAATTACTTTACTAAAAGCTTCCAAGAGACAATTTAAACCTGGAATCTTGCGATCCTTTACTTGCTATGATGCCCTTTTCTAAAGATATAGGTAAATGTTGACCTTGTGGCATAATGATTATTTTATTGTCCCCCCATCCCCCCCCCCCCCCCCCAACAAAAAAAAAAAACCCCACAAAAACACATTTTTTGTGATAGAATTGCTTAAGTATGGAATGATGGTAAAACGTTTTTTCCTCACAGGATGTGGCAAGGATTTCTTGGCTCCTCACTCTCCTCCACAGACCTTGTATTATTTGCATTCTACATGTTCATCATAGCTCCAAATAACTTGAGAATGTGCCTAGTCAGACATCTGCTTTCAGATCCTACAGGGACGACTATGATAAGGACCTATTTAACGATATAGTACATTTCTATAACTTCACCCCTTTGTTAGGATCTTGAGAGACAGCTTAGATTACATTAGGTGCTGTAGTAGAAGTTAGAAGGTTCTTGTATGTACATATATTTTGCGTAACAGATATGTTCTTACGATATATATATATATATATATATATATATATATCCCTTCTGCTACTAAACTGCGCGTGTTCATGTTGTACATCTCTTAACTTGTCAGCCGAACATCGTGTTGATGTCTATTTGTAAGGAAAAAATCTAGTGAGTAGAGTTAGAGGGCTCTACTAGTGCTACATAAATACATGTTTCTATTTTGTCCATATTAAATAGCTTTACCATTGACCTTGCTCAGACATATCTTCTCTTGCATTCCTAAGAAATTGTCTTCACTAGAGCAAGTTATTTTATCTCATTCATTTCACTATTTATGCAAAGTGTGTCCTAATTTCTTTTAAATCCGAGCAATCTAAAGCAGTGTACAAGGTTGCTGCTGAGCATGTACAGAACAGAATAGAGTAAACTCATGCTTTAATAAATTTATAAATATCATTGGATAGAGGAGAATGGATTCTCTCAATATAATTTTTCACTTGACAAGGTCAAATGTGATCTCTCACTATAAATTTAACTTATAATAGAGAGGATCCATTCCCTTGGAGGGACTAGCTTCTTCACTTTAAATTCATGATTAAAGGCTCAAGTAAATTAACTGTCCATATTTTTCTAGCATAGTTGAAACAAGAAATCAACTTATAATAGAGTCTTGGAACTTGATGAGATTGCATTAAGACCAAAATGAAATATGGAATACATAAATCCAAAATAATTGCAAGTTATTTTGCATTGAACAAGATGAAAATCTAAATCATTTTAAGGACGCTTTTCGTCTTGAAAACACGAGGAAAGTGCGTTTAAATTTAAGTAAGAAAAATCACAATTTTTGCGGACGCTTGTGACAAGCACGCTTTCTGAATTGATGCTACATGGCACAGCACTTTCAATAAAGTAACAATAGCAGATTCGACATGTTAAAACATAGATTAAGATTTTTAGCAATTCCTCTGATTTCACTTTTCCACGAGAATTCTGTCCATTACTTTTCAAGATTATAGATCATCACAGGGAAGGTCATTCATAAAAAGAAAGCGCAATTTTGGTCACCAAAGCCCCATTTGTAACCTTTATTTGACAACTATAAGAAGAAAATAAATTAAATATTGACAGAAGCATCCATTTGTTTCTGAATAAATGCTAAAACCAAAACCCAAAATACTGAATAAACAGATCAAATTGAAATTTCAACAGGGTTTAACATCTATAAACAAAATATACAGAAACAAGTTCAGAATAACCCTGCTCCTATAAGAAATAAATTATAATTTACCATCAAACATGAAATTGACCAATACTAAGATCCAAAGAAGATCATGTTTCATTTGATTTTTTAAACATTTGTGCCATGTAATTTAGCAAGTGATCACGTCGACAGGCTAATAATTTTTTCAAATGTGACCAAACCTTGCTATTTTAATTTTCTTGTAATCGCTCTCTCAAGTCTGCTGATTCTCTCTTCAAGCTCTGCCACTATGTTCATTTTAGATGAACAGCTATAGCCTTCATCTTCAGTTCCAGCTAGGCTTACCTTGTCACAAGACAGCCTTTGTTCTTTGCTTCCACTTGCATCATCTTCAAAATCATTCTCCAAAGCTTCCATTGAAGATTCACTGTCATCTTTCACAATAATCACAACTGGCTTGGTCTGTGGTAATGTCTTTCTTGCGGCTCCAGAGTCTGCAGTAGAGGCTGAAGAGCTGGACAAATGCTTACCTTCATCAATTGTTACTTTACCTCGTCTGCGAGTCATGCCAATGCAGTTACTTTCTGCTAAGACTGTTGGCATGCAATCCTCATAAGAATTGGCAGTATTCATATTCTCATGTTCTGGAAAACAATCTATTGGAACATCATCAGCATTAAAATTTTCATTAGCAATTGAGCCATCTTGCACAGAAGTTCCACAAGCTTTCAAACGTTTAGTAAGAAAACCAGGAGGTACATCAGCATCATTACCAGCCTTCATAGATTTTGGATCATTTTCACTAGATTTTCCAGAAATCACAGGGCTAACACGTTTGGGAGGAGACCCTGGTGGAGCATCAGCTGAGCCATCATCATTACCACTTTTCTTTGCTTTTGATGACTGAGTCCCACGGTTTGAAGGCCTTGTCCTTATCTTCTGCATCACAAAATTCTTAACAGGATCCATATGACTCAACACTGATTGGTTCCACCACTCTACATACCTTGGTGTAACATCTGCCTCAAACAGCCTAGAAGGAAAGTACAAATTAGTATCAGATATGGGTCTACAGTAATTTTCCCAAGCAATGACTCTAGTCTTGTTGAATCTAGGCACAGTAGCTGGAATATCTTGATCCATTCCAAATTGCATTGCAACTCTATGAGGGAGGTACTGCTTTGCTACTAAGCTAACTGAACCAAATCCAACAAGCTCAGAGACTCTCGAGCATGTAACAAATGAGACATGCTCTTTATCCAAATCTTTGCCAAATGGTACCAACATTTCATTTTCAGGATAAAATACTCTGCACTTACTGCTAGCATATCTGGCATATGGGCGCCAAAGGAAATCCTCCACAGCTGAGTTTAATGCCACTCTCACATTCTCAACTTTCATGGCCTTAACCTTGTGCCACCTTGCCAATATAGGGTCTCCACTGTTGATCAACTCAGGCTTTGGTTGCAAGTTTTTGAATCTCTCCCACACCCAAATTTGAACAAAATAAAAGGGTGATCGAAGAGTAACTTGGAATCTCACATCATTCCCAACCACTGGAGTTTTGGTCAAGCCAACGATTGTTCTCTTCAACAAGCCCAAATCCCCATATATACTTGCCAAAACCGCTGGTGCCAATGCAATGGTATTCCCTGCAGCAAGTTGAACTGCTATTGGGAACACATTCTCCCTTACTAAGCATCCATGACAGAAAACAAAAGTCGACAACCAAGCTGCAAGAAATGCTTCATGCTCAATCTCCCTCCCACTATTCATGAAAAGATCAATCCATGCTGACATGGTAGCCTTGTTGTGTTTACTCCTCCCAGCTTCCCTTCTTGCCAAAACCAGTTTTTCTTCAAAATCCTTCATTTTATGGTCATCAAGGGTGGTGAAAACAGGTTCCCCAAGAAGAGGGTAACCCCCCAAGACCATCACATCCTCCAAAGTGATAGTTGCTTCACCCCAAGGAAAGACAAAAGTATTTGTCTTAGGACACCACTTCTCTGCAACCCCAAGTGCCAAGTCTTCTGCTTTGAGTATGTGACACTTTGTGCTCATGATTGCTTCAAAGATGCCAACTTTCTTCCACAATGACTCATACTTGGGGTGAAGGGTATCCACCCAAACAACCCATTTCTTTGGTGGGGTGCGCCACCCTTTGAAATGGATTGTCAAAGGCCACTCCTTGGGTTCAAAAGTGGGTGGCACAGAAGAGGCAGAAGATGAAAGTGCCTCAGAAACTGAACCATCAGAGGAGTTTGTAGTTGGTTTTAGAAAATGTGCAGTTCTGAGAGTTGGTTTGCTATCACCAGCCGGTGAAACCATTAAGGCTTCCCTTGACTCCATGATGGTCTTCAATGGTTCTTCATCCATGGATGTGACTCACTAAGCTCTAGTGCTTGTTTTGCTTCTTGTGAAAATATGGATAGCTTTTCAACTTTTTCTCTGCAATGCCTAAGTTACCAAATTTTCCAAATGTGGTGCTTGGGCTGTAATCTTTCAGTGCCTCTCTGCATCACGCATAGAGTGTGTATGCTGTATATACAGTTTACTAAAAATAAAAAAGCATCTTGCAATGAGAATGAGAGAGAGAGAGAGAGAGAGAACACAAATTGACCTTTTCATGCAATTTCTCAAGGAAGAAAAAAGCAATGTGGTGAGACACAAATTAACCTTTAAGGGAAACGAAACGTTTTCTTTGCTTCAGTCCATTGGTATCCCATTTTTTTTCAAAAACTATTTGTTATAAAAATCCATCTCATTAAAGCATAGAAAAATCCCTGCACTAGTATCATTAAATAAAGACCACATAATATTTACGTAACCCATTATTGCATTCTAAAATATGTGTCCCCCAAATATTTTTCAAATGCATTTATTTTTACATATGTCTTAAATTTTGATCTTACTTCTTATATTAAAACAAAATTAGCTTAGATTCCTGTGCAATAATTTTTTTTTTCTGTACAAATATTAAACCAAGGTGTTGAATCCTTAAGGGAGCATTTGACATATTACTTAATAGAATTATTGATAATTCAGATTATTACTTACAAAGTTGTCATATTTTAAATTGTTGATAATATTGCAATACAATATTTGATATGCATAAATAATCTAATTGATAATCCACATTATTTTGTTTGATATATCAAAAAAATTGCTAGATAATATCTTTCTTTTATTAAAATATCCTAAAAAAGTATTATTATTATTATTATAGTAATAATAGTAATTTTATTTTAACTAAATTTATTATAATAATAATTATAATAATTCTTTAGATATTGATATAATTAAATATATTTATTTATAATATTAAATGTTTAAACTATTTTTAAAAAAGTTTATAAATACGGCATTTTGATAAAATTATTTGCTCTTTGGTCAGTTTGCTCATGTGCTGTTTGGACCATAAATTGGTTGCATATGCTGCTTTTATCAAATAAAAATATTAAATGGTTAAACTATTTCTTATTGAAATAGCATATTCACAGTAATAGTTAGATTCATAAGAGAGAGCGAGAGGACGAGAGAGAGAGAGAGAGAGAGAGGGCATTTTTGCAAAAAAAAACTGAAAGATTACTATTTGAGTAATGTATATTGCTACTTAAAAGATAATATGAATTACATTAGAAATATAGATTACCAATAATATGCTGCAATCAAACAAGATAATCTTATAGGTCAAGATAATTTAATCCAATATTACTAGTAATTTAGATAGATTATCTCATATCAAACACTCTTTATAGTGGCAATGAATTAGTCTCTGTCATTAAAAAATTATTAAATAATATTTTTGTTGACATGATTAACAAGAACTGACATAGGATATATGAAACATGATTGAAGTTGTTTTAGGCATAAAAAGGACAATTTCAATACCATTTTAGCCACTTTTCTATTTTAGGAAAAATATGGTCTCAAACCTCAAAAAGTTTTAAAAATTTTATTTCAGGACTACATTAATAACATATAATATCTATATTAAATTCCATTAATCATGTTAGTATAAATTAATACAATCTTTAGTTTTCTAACGATAAAAGCTAATTATTTAACGAAATATTGCTATAAGAATCTAAAATATTTTTTTAAGAATAGAAACTAAAATCAAAATCCAGAATATGTGTATAGGCTAAAAAACTGTTTTAACCTAAAACTAATTAACAAAAGGAATAAAGTATGACATTTATAAAATCTAGAAATCGAGTTGCACTTTTTTTTTCAGTTCAAAGACCAAAGTAAGGACCGCAATTTAGAAGGGAAAGTACGTTTTTCCACTAAAATTTGGGTTGTTTTAATAAATGTATTACAAAATTACTTTAAGCTATATATATCTTTTTAACTTTGTAGGAAAAGATGATTTACGTTTAGATTGTTCAATATTTGCTTATAAATAATAAAAGAACTTATTGAAAAATAAAAAAATCATTATTTATATACAAAAGAACAGAAATGTAGAGAAGCTTGAATATAATTTATATCAATGAAGTTAAGAAAGAAAAAAAAGGTGGGACAAGAGATGAACTTTTTAATAAAAGTTACGTTATTTTGTCAAAAATATAAAAATCACTTATAAATTTTCTTATTTATTTCATAAACCCAAGAATCATTAGCTTTTAAAATAACTAGTTACTGAACTTTTTTAAATTTCTCTTTAAGGCCTAGCTTGGTAGTACTTTATGAAGAGATGATTAGGTTTATGAAAAATATAAACTAATTTTTTCTATTTGATAAATTAAAAGTTGGGGTGCTTTTGTTCCTAGTTTTCAATAACCAAGAGGTGCTATTGGGAGCTTTTATGAGGTGCTTTTTAGAGGTGGTTTGTACTCTCTAAAATTTAAAAGACTAATATAACTTTATTCTCATTAATGACTTTAAAAGTAGAAATTATTCTCTTTAATATTTATATCAATTATAATCATTTTAGATTTTAAAAGTAAATTTACCAAACACTACTTTTGTGGCTTCTACTTATTGAGAGCAACTTTTATATTATTTTACCAAACAACACTACTTTTTTTTATCAAGAGGAATTTTTAGAGAGCCCAAAAAAATCAACAATTCTAAAAAAGCGACAACAATATTAAACCAAACCTAAGTTTGCATCTAAAAACAACTAAGAATATTCATAATTAAAAAAAGTGTATTCAAATGAGCTTTACAACTTATTTAGAGATAAGATAAAATCAGCATTATCATAATTATCAGCTACGTTGGACTCATAGTCAATAATAAAAAAAATTAATCCAAATCGTCTAGTTCATCATAGTTTAGTCACTGCTCAATTACAAATATAATTAGTTAAACTAATTGAATTATAAATTGGAGGTCTTGTCGGTTAAATCTCCAATTTGACTTTTAAAACATTGCACATAGTATACTTTCCTTGGTGCTTTGTATTCTTTTCATCCCAGAACATCCAATGACAAGAATATCATTTCAAGGGTAACACAGACTAGCTAGTCTTTGGAAGCAAACTATTAAATGAAAATGCCTAATTGTCCCTATTAGAGAAAATATTAACCGTGATACATCATTGAAGTCTGAACTCACTTTTTTAGCCAGGGACATCTAATTTTAACAAAGAGCTATGCTAAATGGTGCGAAACAAATTCTCTCAGATAAAAATGAAGGGAAAACAAAGGTAAATGTAAATGTTCTAGCCGCTAAAGAGCTTTCGTAGAAAAAGCACATTGGTTTTCGTGCTATTTTGCATTTTCCTTTAACAAAGATAAATAAAGGAAAAAAAGATGAATAAAGAAGCTCTAGCCACTAAAAAACCTTCGTCGAAAAAGCACGAATTGATTTTCGTGCTATCAAGCATTTTCCTTTAACAAAGAGCTCTACTTTGTTAAAAATGTTAAACACAACTTTACATCCATATAAGTAGGGATGAAAATGGGAGCAACTAAGCAACTACAATCGCTAATGGCATCAAATATTCATATTTAGCAAATATATAATATGGCAAAATAACAAACAGGTGAAAGGATAAAATTATTATTTTCTTCATTATAAGAGTTTTCAGTAAATTGTAAAAAAAAAAATAAAGAAAGAAAGAAAGAAAAAAGACAAAGGTAAGTAACTCATGATTTTTGTCATATATAGTCAAAAGCTATCAATTGGACACACCTCCATATTCGCCTATAAGTAAACCAACAATTGTTCTCAATTCAAAGAAGTTAAAGAAATCACAATGGCATACAAGCTGACATGTCCAAAGGTATCAAGGTTGGGGGTATTATCATACCTTACGGTCCCTGCAATGGCATTTTCTTATTTACTGTGATACTTTACATAGTCCAAAGCAATTGATTTTATGCAACTTTAGGTCAAGGATCTTCCATTACCTCGTCACATGGATACCTTATTCTATTAATTCGTGGTACATGAGCGTTGCTTGATCCCAAAACAAACTGATACAAGAGTGGGCATTTTGATAGTTATGGAACTTGAAATGAAAAGAGGTTTGCGGCTTTAAGATGACATAAGATCTCAATATTATGTTATTCAATGTTCGATTCGCATATATTTGATTGGACTTGGCTCGTCTCTTTTTGTTTTCGTATTAGTTATGCTCGACTGATTTAAAACATCCAACATATCATCAGACACCATAGTCATGTTTTTATCGTTTATAATATCACCAAATCTATTTTGAAAGTTCAACAATTGTAATAATGTTAAATCTGTCATTCACTTTGACATGAGAATTAAGCTTTAGAAAATTACAGTAGTGAATATCTCAAAGGACTCTATTGTCACTAGTCTCAATGATTTTATTACTTAAGGACTATAGTTATCTTGGCACGTTAGACAATTTCATTAAGACTTGGGCAATTATCGAATATGATGTTCAAGCATGTCGAACTAGAAGATTTTATCATTTGATTTTACGTCTTGAACAATGCGCGTGAAGTTCTTATCTTTTGAAAAGATGGTATAAGACTCTTGTATGGGAGAGGATTACCACCATTTGGTTTCATATAACCTTGATGCTCTGCAATGCAAGACTTTCTAATTCGTGTAGGATCAATAATGTTTCAAGCTTTTAAATATGCATAAATCATTTTTCTCTTATTTGAGTTATTTCTCTTGGTTGTGGAACAAGGTTGAAGTACCAAGTCCTACTTACCTTCAAGCATTAGTTACCAAGAGGATCTGGAAAGTCTTGCATTGGTTGTTAAGTAAGAGGATTATATGAAACCAAATTCCAGTCAACCTCTTGCACCGTAATATAAGAATTTTACCATCTTTTGAAAAGCCTTAGAATTTTCATTGGCAAAGACTCAGTCCAATGTTAAAACCTTTTAATCCAACTTGCTTCGATATCATACAAAGTCTTTTCCAAGATTCCAATCCAATTGTCTAATGAACAAGGACAATTATGTTCCTTAATTTAAGCAACAAATCAAATGATGAAAGAAACATTATAATTGTCAAGATATTCATTAATATAGCAAGAAAAAAAAAAAGCGAGTGACAACTTACAATTTTTCAAATACATGGGTGCTTAGGTCAAATCAAAGGTCATACTCGTAATTATAGCACTAAGTCAAGCAATGTTAAATTTCATTTAGTTATAATTTGAATAATCTCATTTTTCTTAAAAGCATGATTGTATCATATTAATGTTATCATAGAAAAAAGATACTAACAATGGTGCATTGACTCCTACACTGAAGATATTATATCTGTCCAGGAATATGACAAATCTTTGAAGAAAAAGCTTGAATTTAATCTAGTTCATATAGGGAATAAACATGGATATTATATCCCTTTGTTAAAGTTGGATAATCATTTTTTGGGTTAAATTCTTTCATAGTCAAAATGTTCACAATCTAATAGTCATTTGCTTTGGTATCGATGCCAAATTCATGCATCATGAATTTCTAGGAAAAGAGTCCTCATGATGAGGTAAATGAAGATCCTTGAACTCTCTAGTTTTCAAGTTCCACAAAACCAATTACAAGGAAATGTGTAAAAGAACACATTATAATACAAAAGCAATTGCAAGATCGTAAGATATGATGTTACCTAACACCTTGTTAAGGAGAGAGGCGGCTTTGAAGCAATTGGGATTGTGATGCTTGATTGAAAACTAATGTTATGGTATACTGAAGACGGCGTTGGACGATAAGAATACTGAACTGCGTTTGGCAAGAAACCTGAGGTTGGGGATAACAAGAGCATATACAATGGCATTTATTTATCGCATTAGAGATTTTATGGCTGCCTCCGGTATAAGGATAGGTTTCGACTAATAAAAGTACAGGTTTAGCCGGTGACATCTGACCAATCAAAGAAAATTAGAGATATTATATACGTAGAAAACTTTTCTTTATATGGCTCACAAAAATTAAATCAATAATAATCCACCAAAAAAATTAAATCAATAATTGAACGAAACAAATTTTAAAAAATTGAATCATAATAAGTAAAAATTTGTTAGTATGAGAGTGAGGTTCTCTCTAAATATTAGTATTGAAAGAAACTTTTATGAGTATGAAATTTATGAGTTACTTGATTTTTTTTTTATTTTTCCTTTTTATTTGTTACAAGAATTTATAAGTTATTTTTAAAAAAATTATTTTTTATATATATTTTAACTTTTATTAAAATCATGAAATTTATTTCAATAATAATAAGGGAAACAATTAATTCCTTCCCTTATGCTTAAATCACTTTAATTTTTGTAAAATATATCAATCATACACTGCCTTGATTCTTTTGACATGTATGCTAAAATATACAAAAATTTATTGAATTCATTTCAATAAAAATACGGGAATCAATTAATTATATTCAGAAAAAAATTATTATATTTTTAATAAATTTAATAATAAGATATGATAAAATATTAGTGCTTGATTAACATAGTTAATTGATTAATATCAATTACTATAAATAAATATCATCTTTAAAAGAGATACTTAATAGGCTATCTGATAATTAATTTATTAATGATCATTTTAATTTTTGATTTGATTTACATTTATTTAAATTTAAATTATTAAACAATTAATTTGTATTCACTGAAATTTATTAATAAAATATAAAAATTAATTACCATTGATAAATATAATTAATTGATTGATATTAATTACCATCAAGTAATAGCATATTTAAAAGGGGTGCATTTTATTGGTAATAGATTTATTTGAATTTATTAAATTATATTGATTAACAGTTGCCACTTCCCATTATTTATTGTGACTCTTTTTCTATTGATTCTATTTTGATATCCTAAATAATCTTAACTAAAAAGTTGTTTCAAACTTATAATAGATATCAACCGAATGAATCATACCATTTACCATTTTATAAGAGATATTTGTATTAACACGCATTAAACCTGAATCATTTTATCAAAGTGCAAAACACTGGGGCAAGTCTTTATTTGAATCACATAAAAGCTGGTCCCTGTGTATATTGTTTTTTGTTTTTTTGGGTTCTTTAGATCGTTCTATGCTTATATGAATTTAATCGTTTGGATTTCTGTTATAAGCAGATCGAAATGATTATTTTGACTAAGTAATTACATACCAAATTAATTTTTGATACATTAACAATATAAGTTTTTTATACAATTATTTGATCATGTACTATTATTAATATGTATCATCCCCTTTTATGTGATATATTATAGTATTTTTAAATTTGGCCAGATTAAAAAATATGATTTAATATATTTTAGAATTGATCAATTTTTTTATATGATACCCTAGATCAAAGCTAATCACTTCAGAAAGTGATCAAATTTTATCTACATTATATCTTTTATATTTTAGAAGTGGTCAAATTTTTATTTGCGTGATACCTAAAAAATTTCAATTAATTTCAGCATCATGTAAAAAAATAATAAATCACTTCTAAAATACATTTAACTATTTTTTTTGAATTTGACTAAACCAAAAAATATTACAGTGCACCATATAGAAAAAAGTGTATAAATACAGCTCTTCCATCTACCATTAATTACTTGGACCATGATCTTGAATAGCACGCCCCATGTAATTCTCATCCATAAGAGATATATGTATCAACACGCATTAAACCTGAAACTTTTTATCAAAGTGCAAAACATTTGGGCATGTCAGTATTTGAATCACATAAAAGCTGGGCCCTGTGTATAATGCTTTTTGCCTTTTTTTTTTTTTCTTTGGGTTCTTTAGATCATTCTATGCTTATTTGAATTTAGGGTCCGTTTGGTGTAACTTTTGGGAGAAGATTTTTTGAAAGAAGACCTTTTAGAGGAATTACTTTTGAAAGAATTATTTTTGTTTGGTTTGAATATGTCAAAAGTAAGTTTAGGAGAATGAGTTTTGTTTGGATAGGATGAAGTAAAATTACTTTTGGTTGTTGATGTGAGAGTAATAGTAAGATTACTTTTTAAAAGATCTTTTTTTAAAATGAAAAGTAACCTCAAAGATACTTCTTTCAAAAGGCCTTTTTTCATAAGGCCTTTTTGGAAGAAGTTACAACAAACGCTACCATTTACTTACAAAGTAATTTTCCTTCTCCTAAAAGGCCTTTTGGGCGATGTAAACCACGATCCAAACGGGCCCTTAATCATTCAGATTTTTGTTCATGACAGCAAAAAAAAAAAAAAAATTGGACTTTGTGTTATAAGCAAATAGAAATGATTATTTTGACTAGGTTATTATGTATCAAATTAATTTCTTCTAACATAACCTCCCAGCCCTTTTTTATCGCCACCCAAAATAGTTTTCCACCCCTACATATCTCGTACGATTAACATTTAGCAAGTTGAGCAACCTTGTATAGTTTTTAATCTTTGCAATCAACGAGGTAGAAAATGAGGTGTTTCACCCTGCTGCAAATACTGATGCGTATTCATTGTCTTCTATGATTGTTACACTATCAAAGCAAGGAATTAGATAATGAATAAGCTTCCTTTCTTTTTTGTCAGCATCAACTCAAATTCTTAATATGAGAACCCAAGACACCTCATCACCACTTTTACCCCATGTGGTTTCCAGTAATGCAACAGAACAGATGCGCCTCCACGCTGTGCAGAGATACAATGCAAACTGTGGTTAGTAATTTGAAAGAACATAGACATACTTAACAGCAATATTATGAAGCGGGGTCATTTTAACGTCTCATCCACCATAACTGAACAAATTTTCATTCTCCCCTTCCCATTAATATCTGAAATGGATTTTTTTGGTCTGAGAAATTACTCATTCGCAATAATGAAGCTGTGAAGCAGATCGACCCTAAGTTATTCAGGTCCTTGTTTCAAGTTGCAAACAACAAAAGAGGAAACTCCACATGCATGTTATTGATTTTGTTAGAATTAATTTTAAGTAAAATTAATTTTGAAGTAAAGTGATTTATATTTAATAATTTATTATGAGAAGTGATTTTAACTTGATAAATGCGAGAGCTTCAGCGCAAAAACAATGTAGCCTATGTTTGAGAGCCTTGTTTGAACTCCCTAGAATTGATTCTAAATCCTTAGAATTGATTTTGGGAGTTTTTGATAATATTTGATTACTACTCTTAGAATTAATTCTGGTCTTTAGATTTGATTTTGGGAGAAGTGAAATTTTTTTTACTTTCTGTTATAATCACTTTTACAGAAATTATCAAATATAAATTACTTTTCCTCAATATTAATTTTAATTAAATTAATTCCAACAAAATCAATTCTATTTAAAATCAATTCTATAAAAATAGAACCAAACACAGCAGAGTTGCTTCTAATCAAAATCAATTTTGGATGTGAAATCTGTTTGGAGAGTATCAAGAAACTCCATGATCAGAGAACAAGAGAGAGAGAGAGAGAGAGAGATGTCCTGAATGTATAATTCCTCTCTTGATTCTAAATAGTTACAAAGTGAGTTTATAAACACCAGCAACTAAGCTAACTTGAGACTAACTAACTAACCATGATAGCCGACACGACAAACAATCAGCAGCTACACACTCTTAACTCTAACTTACTTATATGCACAAATATGTAATTCTGATGCTATGAATGTATAAGTGTACATAAATACAAAGGGTGTGTATATGCTCAACAGAGAGGAGCCAAACGTAGAAATAAACATGATAAAAAATAGCCAAAAGTGATTTGACACTTACAAACCCCCATTTAACACCTACCCAGCGCCCAGCGAAACATGCGCTACCTCTGTGTGGCTCAACTTGCACAACCAAGACATTAACCAGCAGTGCGATCTTTAAGAGCCATAAATTACACTGACAACCTTGACCAATGGTGAAGATAGGATCAAGCATGAAGAACAAAAAGATTACTTCTAAACTACCAATAGTACAACCGGGATTCCAAGGGTCAATAAAAAGACAAAAGCATAAAGCAGCTGACTACTCTCCCCGTTTAAAGCCTGCAAAATGTATAAGATAGCTCACAGAGTATGTGAACCTTACTAATGCCTACCATCTACGCTTTTTTCTCTGCAAATTCACAGACCATATTGTTTCCACCGAAAGAAAAAAAAAAACTGCAAAAAGATGATGTAACATCCCATAATGTCTAATAGTAATTGACTAATTTCTATGGATTACATTGCACAAATCAGTATCGTCTCCTGTTGGCACAATAAGAATCTCAAATTTCCCACCTAAAAACAACACCCCTCATTCCAATCATAGAGCTAACAACACTGACGTCTTGTCATATTAATTCTTGTTATACACAGCACAACACCCCCTCTTAATTGGGGAGATTACACAAGCATTCTTTACTTCCTGTCTCTATCTGTGTTGCTCTTACACTTGACACCATTCTCTGTCTGAAAAATTACACCTACCCCACATACTTCATGCAGGGTCAATAAACCATTTCAATTTGAAAATAACAAAGCAAGGGATGTTAGTATAATTTCTCGGACTTCGGGGGTGTTGTGGTGTAATAAGCACTACGGTCAGTGCAGTTGAGCCTTTAGCTCCAGGAGACATTGATATGAGCCCATCACTACATTAGAAATCAATCAAACAAATGTTGTAGTGACCCCAAAAAAAAAAAAAAAAAAAAAAGATGTTGTAAATCATAGATTGTGAACGAAAAACAACAAGTTTGTACAATGATTAAATGGCGTAGGTAACTGCAAGGCTTTTTCACCTTGTATTGTTTTGCTTCATCATCTCTGTTCTTCTCTTTAACCTGGCGATCTCCCTGGGCTATTTAGCCCTCCTGAAAGCAACAATTAAATGAGTTTGTGTGCAAAGCTTATATATATATATATATAAAAGAGGATCAAGTTAAACTCTTTTTTTACACCATTGAATAAATTTTTATTTAAGAAATTTTTTACAAAACTAACTGTCTGATTAAAAGTTCAAATGTTATAGATTTTGTTTATAAAATATCACATTAATCCAAAATCATTTAATATATTTTTATATAAATTTAAATTAATGTAATAAATACTTTTAAAATATATATAAAAAGGAATTATTTGATTACATCCTTAATGATGTTCAATTTTTTTAAAATTTGGCATAAATGATCTAAAGATATGTAATTATAATTTAGTGATTGGATTGATAAAAAATATATTCTATAAAAAGTTATTAAAAATATAAATATATCAAATTTTACACCAACATCAATGGATCCCTCCTATATATAAGTTGGTATCCACTTACTCTAAGAATAAGTCTCGACATATTTACTTCGTTGAATTCTATGGACATTGAATTTTTTTATGGACATCGAGAAGGTGAAAATAATATGAATTATCAAATTATTCAAGATAAAAAAGGCAGGGGGGGCTTTCACTTGTTCAAACCGAAGCTCAAAAATTTAATCAGGTACTCCACCTACTCAATGAATGTAAAGGTCCAGATTTTAAAAGAATCTATACGCAGAAATAGCACGTACTCTTCCATTTAACGCTCATATTCCGAACGTGCTCAATTGCCTGCATCAAAGCCTTCAAATACAAACAGATATGTCAAACAGAAGCTACCAAAACAATAGGCCTTAAAGAGTGGGTGTGGAATTACGATGTACATTCGGCAAAATCACCACACAAGAACTCAAAAATATAATAGCAATCGAGCAACAATCAATGTTTAGGAGATAATTTAATCCCCTTGTACAATTCACAAACTTCGGAGTACCTGAATTCCAGGACCATTCCCACCTGCAGCACCTATAAACAAAAAAAAAATGAAATGCCAGTTATTAATAAAATCACAACACAACACAAGGAAAAGTGCAAAACTTGTACCCTTTCGAGATTCCAAAAGTTCTTTTAGCCCTTTTTGTAGCCAAAATTTGTCCAAGGTTTTACAATTTCAGTTCACATAATGCAGAAAGTTTAGTGCACATATCAATAGGAGAGTGCGAAAAACTGCAAGGCAACAGCTCCAATGTCATCAACACCACACCACTTCTACTGATTGATTACGCAAAACACAGAAACCAAAGGGTCAAATTAGAATATGATTTCCTCTATCATAATATGCAAAATTTCAGACACTATTCACAGTGAAACTAATCCAAAGAACCAAAACAACCAAAATTTCATACACTCTCTATTCACATCACAGCCTCACTTTAAAAATATATCACATATTCAACAACCAGAACTAATCCAAAGAACCACACGCATACATGCATGCAAAGAATCAACAACCCCACACAACTAACAAAAAAACACAACCACCAAAACAAACAGGTTGCAACTGATTCGGATCCAACTCGAAATTAAAAAAAACAAACGTGAGCAAGATTCTACTAGTGCAGTGGGGATGGGTGAAGATGGAAATATGGAGGTACTGCTGGTGAAGAGAAAGGGAAATCTCAGGCTGGAGGTGAAAACTGAATTTTAAAACATTTTGTTCCATCATGCAATTTTTAACTGTAGAGAAGGAGAAATATTTGTATGGTTATGAAGCGTAACGTAGGATTACGTGAAAAAAATTAAAAAATATATAAATTAATAGCAGAATTCACCACTAACTAAGGTGATATGGCATGCAATGATTGGTGTAAGCATAGACACTCAATGGCGATGCAAGAATTCATCATAAGGAAGCGGGGTCAACAAGTTCGGTGCTCTATCATGGTCCCATAATTTTGTTCCTCATCATGGTCCCATAATCAGTGGCTATCTTCAAGAGAAGTCCCACCACATCCAATAAATTATACTACACGAGGCCGTTTCTCAAAGCAATTCTAATGCCTTTGGTATTACCTATTCGTCGCTTCTCTTTCCCTAGTATCTTTCACATTGAAACACCCAATTTAAGTCCAAAAATGATACCTCCTTATCGGAGTCCAATCAGAGTTTATTATGCAAGTTGAGAGCATACATTACAGACTCATGATCATAAAGTTAATATTTATCTTGTAATAATTAACTGCTACGTTGACGGTTGATTTTATTTGCTGCCAACATTCAGTTATAAGATAATATTATACTTTGCTCCGAAAGGAATTAGAATTTAGCATATTAGTCCCCAAAAGAAAATTTGCTGACACTTTGATTTCTGAAATTGAAATATGTGTAAGAATTTAATCATTTTATTAACTTTCATCCATTATGTTATATCTAACTTAGAATTAATTTAAATATTATGTTTCAATAAGACATACAATAAAGACCGAAATTAATAATCAGAAGGACTAACATATTATAATCCAATTTTTTTGGACGACTAAAATGTATACATTTGATCTTTTAATACATAAAGTGTTAAAATATAAATTTTTTAGGGAAGTATAGATATACTATTAATTATTTAATTTGTTTCCCTTCTATAAAACGGAAGGTCTTGTTTCTGTTACATTCGAAACAAAGCAAACGCGAAGGAGGTTTCCCAAAGAAGCAAAGAAATGAGGTCACCATACTATTTCGTGCCATTACCCCTTCTTCTTCTTGTATGTCTACTGCACAGACCCTGTTTTGCAGAGAAAAAGGTGAGGCATTGCAATTTGGTACCTTCAAAAAGCTACAAGGGGGAAAAGCACTAATCCTTCCGGTGCTTTGAAAGAACATCTAAATCTAATCTTTGCACTGTTTTGTTTGTGGCTGTAGTCTTATGTAGTGTACATGGGAAGCCACTCACATGACCCAAAATTGTCTTCAGTTGATTTCAATCGAGTGACAGACTCCCACTATGAGTTTCTTGGATCCTTCTTGGGAAGGTATGGTAAATTACAAAATCTTGTTTCTTTATATATATATATATATTACCAATTGAAATGTTTGAATTTCCTTCCATGTAGTCCTAATGGAGCCAAAGAATCTATTTTTTACTCTTACACGAGGCACATAAATGGTTTTGCTGCAACTTTGGAAGAAAAAGTCGCAGCTGAGATTGCAAGTCAGAACTTTCTCTCCTTTTTTTTTTTTCTCTCTGTGCTTCATTCCTTTGCTCTCATATTTACCTACCCTTTTGACCAAAACTGCTTGTAGAGCATCCCAAAGTATTGTCAGTGTTCGTGAATAGAGGGAGACAACTACACACCACTCGGTCATGGGATTTCATGGGGCTAGAGCATAATGGAGATGTTCCATCCAGCTCAATCTGGAAGAAGGCCAGATATGGTGAAGGCGTGATTATAGGAAACCTGGATACAGGTAAGTTTTCGCTGTTTTTTTGGTTGAGAACTTTGATTTTTCTATTCAAAATAAGTCAGCGTCGCCTTGCAATTAATGGGGTTTGATTATTATATTATAACACTTTAATCTAGAACGTTGACTCTTGCACACATGCACGAGATACACAAAAGTTATGTCTATTCCCCACCAACTAATGAATTCTTAGAGTTTCATTACTTAAAAAGAGGTTGATCTCATAAGAATTGTATATTATTTTTTTTTTATTTATTTGAATCTGGCCGTTATTGGATCGTAAAGACCAGTTATTTTATCTACCCAACTTAAGAATGTGATCATGTATGATATTAAAGAAGTTGCCAAACCTTTACTATTTGGACTGAGGTGAATTAATAATAAGGTTTGATGATACATGATGGGATAGCCGACTTTCGGTTGTTTTAACATTATAGGCAATTCGGCATCTTATTCTTTTGTTTGTCTTATCTCAGAATTTTGCTTTCATGAAAAAGAAAGGAGAGAATTTTTCTACATGTACCCCCCAAAAAAATGTTGGAAACACTCTAATTCATGATAAACCCTATCGGCAACATGTATACTTATTTTAAATATTTTTAAAATAATTAAAAATTAATAATATATATATTATAAAATGTATATTGTAAATATGTCGTCACATATAAAATTTGTCATAAGCACTTGGCTTTTGCAACAAAACTTGATAAGAGATGTTATTTATAGATTGTGTTTAGACATAACGTATTTGATCTCATAAGCTTTGCATATTATTTTATTAGAATCCGGTGAAGACCAATTATATTATCTACCCAAATTATGAATGTGATCATCTATGAAATTGTCAAATCTTTACTAGCTGGACTAATTAATATGAATTAAGGCGACTTCTACCATGGGATGGTTGAGTTAACAATCTCTATGATCACTAAATCTTAGCCATCAAATACTGAATGAATGGTTGAGATGAAAGCTTTTATTATATAAAAAATAATTTTATAATAATTTATATTTATATTTTAATATTTTAAAAAAATAAATTTATCTAATTTACCTATTTTATCTTTCTCACTTTCATAAGTTTTCTACTCACTATATTGCCATTCTAATTTGTAACGGAAAATTTTGACTCAACATTGTTCTTCCCGTTCGTTAAACGACTATTTCAGCCAAATCAACATCTAAGTTACATATAATTAGATTTAGCATATAAATTTCAATCAAATTTAAAACTTTACAAACAACAAAAAAAATCCATAGAATCAATATGATCAAACAACAAAAAGAGGAAAGGGAACAAAGAAGCAATTAGAGAAGAAGGGCACCCAAATTTCACCACCCAAACAATAACCAACCTTTCAGATAGAAAAAGTAAATTTTTGCTCAAAATACCAATTGGGGAAGAAAAAATAAAAACAATTGCAAGGCTCAAAAGAAGGGTGGCCTAAAACACCAAGTGAGAAGAAAGGAGGATGTAGAGAAAGATGGAAGAAGTGAAAGGTCCTTGCCGGAGATTTAGCTCCAATCACTGGAAAAGAGATAGGAAAGAAGATGAGGATTGAAATGTAATTTTATTAAATTATTTCAATTATTTGTTATTTTTTTAAGTCAATGACCATTATGTTGTGAATAAAACCAAAGAGCTTGTGCTTGCTCAGTCTTGGTGCCAGGGTGGGGCTAGTCCAAGGAAGAGATAATGAGCTCACCAATAAGAAAATTGTTATGTGAATACACCTACACCAGCTTGATATTCAAAATGCCACCTAACAATCGCCGTGAAAAGTGGGTGGGCGGGCGATGAGAACAAAAACTAGGACCATCTTGCTAGCTTTAGACTGAATTGGATGAGACTTGTTTTACATTCTACTTCATGTACTGGTTGTCTTTATTTGTCCACACTGCTCACTTTTCTTCGCACGCACGGTGTCCCTCTAGGGGTTTGGCCTGAATCTAAGAGCTTTAACGACCAAGGGTTTGGACCAATTCCATCAAAGTGGAGAGGAACCTGTGATAATGGATCCGATCCAAGTTTTCACTGCAACAGGTATAATATTGCTTTATCTATTGCTTTTTTTACAAAAAAAAAAAAATGGCCAAATATTTTTCTTTTATTTATTTTTGTTTGAAGATGCTGGTCTAAAAAATAACATAAAAATATTAACTAAAAGTTAAAACGTTTCAACATCATGAGAATTTAAAAATATTTAAAATTTTAGTCTCCAAGTAATTAAAATCATTTAATGAATAGCAATAAATATTTCTTAACTAGTTATTTAACAATTTCTAACCCTTGCTTTACATGCAGTTCTTTAAATTAGGAAACTTTATCTAGCATATGTAATGAAAAGGTTAGAATCACTCCTTTCAGAGTAACAATGCTATATATATATATATATATATATGATGGTTTTCACACCAATGATTCGATAAAAGATAATAGCTACTTTATACCGCATATTCTTAACATGAAAAGGTCATGCTTTGAACATCGTTGACTTTGTGATGTCCATCAGAAAGATCTGAACATCCACTCCACTAAGAATCTAAGCTTGAGGGGGGACAGGTAGAATCTTACTATCTTATATTCATTTTTAGCTAATTTTTCCAAAACCTAGTGGAAGTAGGGCTTTGTCGATTGGAGGATCCAGCATTCCCAAATAGTAAAATTTGTGAGTTGCATAGTTTTATATGAAAGTCTATATAAGGAAATTCAGGAATTTGAGGGATTTACAGTTATGAGGAAAAAACATATTCTCTTTTAGTGATATGTTAGAAAGATTGAAGAGAAAATAAATAATTTTTAAAGAAAGAATGTATTTTTCTTCTTATATAACTATAAATCCCCCAAAAATTCTTCATAAATCTCGCTTACGAAGAGGAAATCACTCTTTTTTCAAAGATTGTTTATTCTCTCTTCAACCTTTCTATCATACTATTAGTTAGATGAGGATTTATGTAGATATTTACCATGTATTTGAAAGTATACTCAAATACAAGTTTAGTTATAAAAATCCCCATTGCATAATTATAGATCTCCAAAATTGAATATTAATTCCCATTATATGCTCGAATATAAGTCTCAAAGTACATTATCTCTCTAATGATAATTTATTCTTTCTTTATCTTTTTTACCATATCATTAGTTAGATGAAATTTAAGTATAAAACTTAAGAAATTTTCAGTTAAAGAGTAGAGATTTTTAGATGTATTTGATAGCATATTTAAATACAAGTTTATTTACAAAAGTCCCTAATACATGATAATAAACTCCCAAAAATTTAAACAGTTATCCCCATTGCTGGAGAGAAAATTTTTTATCGCCATTATAGAACTAAAATCCCCCAAAAGTTGTTCATAAATTGCTATTATATTGTTCATCAAACTTTGGTAAAAAACAGATTGTGAAGATGGAATACTTTCAAATCGTTTGGGAGGAAGGTAGAGCGGTCAAATTTATTTTCAGTGAATCTTGCATGTCAAATATTGTGTGTAATGTCCAAAAGTAAAGAAAGTTTCAGCTTTCCTATCAAATATGGACAATAAAATTAAAAAGAAAAAGAGTATTACTATGTGGTTGAAGAAGAGGTACTACTTTCAAAAATAAAATAAACAACGTTACAGTATTTTCCAAGATTACAATTTTAGGTTAAAAAAAATGTTGTATAAGAAGATATAAAAGTTGTATACAGGTGACTTTTAAAATAATAATTATAAAAGCGAAATATTTTTATTATTATGATAATATATAATTGAATAATTTTATAGTTTATTTTTTTATATTATGAGTATATTGATATTAAATTCTAAAATAACATACAACCCCCTTTTTGAGAGATAATATTATCACACTTCTTTCCTCTTTATTTTCAAAACATACACTTCCCTCCTCTAAAAAATTAGATTAGAATATAATTCTCTCTCTTAAGAGATGATATTATTATGTTTTTCTTCTGTTTATTTATAAAATATATACTCCCCTCTACTAAAAAATTAAGATAAATTACACTTTAATCTATTTTCAAGTTTTTCATTAATTCTCCATTATCTCATATTTCTTATTTTATATTTGACCAAAATACCTTTTAATAATAGTTATACATAGTAATTTTTTTACAAAATAATATCTATATATATATATATAGTTTAATTTAAATTTTAAATTATTACTAGATTAAGAGAACAAATTATTGATAGTAAAAATAATTTGTAATAATTATTTTTTAAAATTAAAAATTACAGAATATTAATGTATATATTTTTATAATAAAATCACAAAATTTTTTTCTCCCCACAATAGGTGAAAAAACTAAAGAGAGAGAGAGAGAGAGAGAGAGAGAGAGAGAGAGAGAGAGAAATTTTATATAAAATTACTATTATATCCTATATATAAATACAAAAAAATATTTATATTATATTATATAAGATAAAAAAATAATTTAATATAAATATATATTTTTTTTCTTATTTTTCTCTCCAACCAAGTAAGGATTTTCTTTTTCTTTATTTTCTTTTCTCTCTATTTTCTTTAATCATTGAAGCAAAGGGTTACTGTTATAAGAAAACTGTTTTCAGATGCAACAACAATACAATTATATAATAATTATTTAAGTAGAAAAAAAAAAATCAATTACATAAGCTTTCAAGTTTGTAGCTATTTGGAGTTCGAACCGTCACTGCAAAGCAAATAATTATATCCTATGGGCACTTCAGGAAGCTAATCGGGGCAAGGTACTTCAATAAAGGCTATGCTTCTGTTGCTGGGCCACTCAACTCCTCCTTCGACACACCTCGTGACAATGAAGGCCATGGATCGCACACCCTATCAACAGCCGGTGGTAACATGGTACCTGGGGTCAGTGTCTTTGGCCAAGGCTATGGAACAGCAAAGGGTGGCTCCCCAAAGGCACGTGTGGCAGCTTACAAGGTTTGCTGGCCCCCTATTGGTGGTAATGAGTGTTTTGATGCAGATATCGTGGCAGCATTTGATATGGCCATCCATGATGGTGTTGATGTCTTGTCAGTTTCAATTGGTGGCTCTTCTTCTGCCCTTTTCAATGATAGTGTTGCCATTGGGTCCTTCCATGCTGCTAAGCACGGTATTGTGGTGGTTTGCTCTGCTGGCAATAGTGGCCCTGCTGATGCTACTGCAGAAAATCTTGCACCATGGTATATCACAGTTGGGGCCAGCACAATGGATAGGGAGTTCCCTAGTTATGTTGTCCTCGGCAACAAGATCAGCTTGAAGGTTTGTCTCTTTGCCACAAACAATTTAGATCCTCTAAAATGAGTATGCTTGTAACATGAAAATGTGAAGGGTTAACCATCCTTGAATTATTCAGTGAGATCACACACAATGAAAGTAATCAATTCAATAGTACTTAATCTCTCGCTTTCTCACTTTACAAGTATGCTGGTTTTAGAGTATCAAAATCCAAGTCCATTATGTGCAATATTCAAAACATTTTTCATTTTTAAGCACACCTCATTCATGACATTGTTCTTACGCCATTTTTGAGCATATCCCACATCAGCTAATGAGCTACCCCTGTTTTTCACTGTCCATACATAAAAAAGATTGGCAATAAAAACATTAAATTTTGTAGTTTAAGTTAAAAGAGAATAGTGATCCACATAGTCGACATGGTTACCTCATTTACCTAATAATTTCTGGTAATCTTGTTTCATTCTACTTGCAAGACAGGCATGTAATCCTGTCTGTTACCTTATTTGGCCCCATCATCCTATCATACATTACACAGGTAAGTGCAATTTTCTAGTAGTAAGGTGAGCTTCAATTAGTTAGAAAGTAACGGAGCGACCTTCAATTATTAGAAATGTTTGTTGAGGGGAACTCCTTATTTTTTTCTTGATAATGAGAAGGTTTCATGATAATCAATCATTTAATTCCTTTCATGTTGAAAACATTTTAAAATTAGAAAATATTAACTTAAAACAAGAAATTTACCACCTCATGGGCTGCTCGCATGCTGCATTTTCCACAAGAGTATGTAGACTCATAATATACTTGTATGCTTCATTTGTAGGGCGAGAGTTTATCAGATGCAACATTGGCACACAAGTTCTATCCACTTGTTAAAGCTACAGATGTTAAATTGGCTAGTGCAACAGCTGAAGATGCGTAAGTATGAGACAATTGAACGGCATTGTAGTCTTGCTGAATCAGCATTAACATTTCACATAAGCATAGATAAAGCTAGGGGGATGGATCTTCTCATGTGAAAATCTCACATGATCTTGTGATGTATTGATTTTCACCATTGATTAAATACAGAGTGCTGTGCCAGAATAGAACACTGGATCCCAATAAAGTGAAGGGCAAAATCGTACTATGCCTCCGTGGGATAAATGCAAGAGTGGACAAGGGGGAGCAAGCTCTTCTAGCAGGTGCCGTGGGAATGATTCTTGCCAATGATAAGATCAATGGGAATGAAATTTTAGCCGATCCTCATGTCCTTGCTGCCTCTCATGTCAATTTCACTGATGGTGTTGCTATATTTGATTACATCAACTCAACCAAGTAAGATAACAAGCATTCTAGAGTGGCAGTTCTAAGTAGTATCATGTCTATTTGTTGAGATATTGCTCGGTGTTCTGGGAGCAAGAAATTTTTTTTGCTATAAACTATTCAATACTTGACATTTTACCAATTGCATTATAATTGTTGCTATAGTGGGGGGACAATAATGGCCCACAAAGTTTAGGTATTAATTATTAGATAGAACCGAGCAAAAACTTTTTGTTTTGCTCTAAGAGCACCTTAAAAGTTTTTTCTGTTTGTTATAGCTACTTTGCTGGTTTGCAATTATACTATGTGGGCATACTATATATTCAAGTAGAATGTATCGATTACTCTTAAACTAACAATTTCAGGTCCAGCACTGGAAGCAACTCTGGTTTCTATGCTCTGCACAGTTTCCAGATATTTTACCTGCAGTAAAAAGTCCCCAAAAGGAAAATCATGAATCTCAATTTTTTCAACTTAAACATGACTGCTTGAAGTTTGTTGCTAGGTTCCCAGTGGCTTACATTACACATCCAAAGACACAGCTGCATACTAAGCCAGCCCCAGTCATGGCTGCATTTTCATCAAAAGGACCAAATGTTATTGTACCAGAGATCCTAAAGGTGTCATATCATAGCCCAAAAAAAACAAAAGAAAGCATATTTTTCCTCCTTATTTGTTGTCAAGTGATGACATGTAGATATCTAGCAACTCTGGTTTCATTTTTCAGCCAGATATCACTGCACCGGGAGTGTCGGTTATAGCGGCTTACACGGAAGCCGAAGGGCCAACAAATCAGGAGTTTGACAAGCGCCGGATTCCATTTAACTCAGTCTCAGGCACATCAATGTCATGCCCTCATATTTCAGGCATTGTTGGACTGTTGAGAACGATGTATCCTTTGTGGAGTCCTGCTGCTATTAAATCTGCGATCATGACCACTGGTGAGAGGATCTCTAGTTTCTCACAATGCAAACCCTCTCTCTCTTACGCCATTCTACAATAAAATGACCTTAAAATATCTAATGATTTTTTTGTAAAGTCTCATTTTAGTCCTAATACGTACTTCAATTTAATCGTTAAAATTAAGAAATTATCGATTTAGTTCTTAAAATTGCAAAATATGATTCAAGTTAGTTATTGGGACAATATGTATAGGGACTAAATTGAGTCAACTTAGAGACTAACTCGAATCACGTTTCGCAACTTCAAAGACTAAATTAATAATTTCTTAATTTCAAGGATTAAATTGAAATACACATGCAACTTCGCAAACTAAATTGAGGCTTTAATCAATGATTTTTTAACAAAACTGGAGGCTTTGGCACATCCAGTTCACCCTCACAAAGCTAGCCAATTACTTAAATCATTTGTGTGTTTGGAAGTTATTAATTTTGCTCTGCCACTTTCAGCTACAACACTAGATAATGAGGCAGAGCCACTGCTGAATGCAACTAACGGCCAATCAACACCATTTAGTTATGGGGCAGGACACGTTCAGCCAAACGGAGCAATGGATCCTGGCCTTGTTTATGACACCACAATTGATGATTACCTGAACTTCTTATGTGCTTTAGGCTACAACGAAACACAAATTTCGATGTTTTCAGAAGGTCGTTATAAATGCGCCAGGGACTTTAGCCTCCTCAACCTTAACTATCCTTCAATCACAGTTCCAAATCTCTCTGGGTCAGTTACAGTCACAAGAACATTAAAGAACGTTGGTTCTCCAGCTACATATATTGCTCACGTTCAAAACCCAAGTGGGATCACCATTTCTGTGAAGCCAAACATCTTGAAGTTCAATAGTGTTGGTGAAGAAAGGATGTTTGCAGTAACCTTGAAGGTGAAGCAAGGAAAAGCATCAAATAACTATGTGTTTGGAAAGCTGATATGGTCAGATGGCAAGCATCATGTCAAGAGTCCAATTGTGGTGAAGGCCCTCTAGCTAGAAATTGAAGTAATCCATGCAATTCAGCTAATTTGCCTTTCTAATTGATTAGGTGAATTACTATGAGGGAGCGTATCACATGATACGGGTGGTTTATTATGAGAGTAAGAGGAGTCAATCTTGACCATTGAATCTTACATGAATAGTCAAAATTAAAACATAGAGTCACATATTTTTTTTTTAAGTTATCATGGGACCTTTAAATAATTTTAAATCTTGACTATTCATGTATGGTTATACAGCTCAGATTTATTCCTCTCACTCTCATAATAAACTACTCCTCTCATGTAATATACTCCTTTACTATCATATTTCAAATTGTATCATACAGCTTCTAAATTTGTGCTTCAGAAAATTAACAATTACCACTGATGGATAATAATGATTGCACGAAACAAAAAACACTTGGTTTTCTTTGCTTATATATTTGTCTCCGAGTAAACTTTCAAAATGATTCCAAGGAAAAATGAATTGTGCCATGTTTATTATTAGTATTAGAAGGTCACATTCTTACCTATATGTTCCTTTTATTTTTTGAAAAAAAAAAACTTTGCTCTAAAACCAATTGCACATCAAAGTCTTTCAGGTTCCTTTCATACTCTACTACTCGTGGAGAGCACAAACCCATCATTGTAATGTCTCTTGATTACAAAGGAAGCTGTATTTATACCAAGAATAAATTTAATGAACATAGAATATAAAAAATTTGTCAACATCTTGATCCACAACATGAACATCTTTCCATAGGAGAATGGAGGGGAGATCGAGATAACTAACTAACTAAATTCTTGATACGGATGAACAGGAGATGAACAGCAGAATGGAGGGGAGATTGAGGATCGAGAGTCGACAAAAATTCAGACAAATAGAGGAGTCATCTTTCACGGTGTTCATTGATAATCTACCAAGGTCAATGACAAAGGAGTGGCTTTGGCAGATATTTAAGCTTGAAGGGAGAATTACAGACATTTACATATCCAGGTAGAAGCGAAAGGCAAACGACTGCCCATTTGCTTTTGTCAGGTTTGCAATCAGAGGAGATGCATATAAGGCCATCTATAATCTGAATCTCGATGGAATAGAAATAAGTCGGTGTAAAATTGTTGTGAAACACAGGAGAAACAATGATGTCCACACTTACCCAAAAAAAAAAAAAAAAAAAAAGATGGAGCATTCGGTTATCAAAGTAGGGAGAAGGACAGGTTGACAAATTATAGAGATAGGAGGACTTACAAAGATGTAGTGTTTCAAAACAAGTTGATCACAGGTAGATGGGTACGCAAGGATGAGGGTAAAAAGTTTAAATCCAAAATTATCAGTGGGCTCTTCAGAAACACAGGGGAAGGGAACAGGAAGAATATGAGAATTATACATGGTGGAATCGGAGCAGCTACAAAGAAGTATTGTTGGGGAGTCTTTGCATCCCATTGCGATTGACGTGCTCGCGATAAAATGTTAAATGAATGGAGATCTATAACAAAAGTCAGAGACATGGTTTCCTTTAAAAGAATTGTGAATTTTGAATCCAAAGAAGATATGGAAGAAGCTCTTGCAGAAGTAAGAAAGTGGATAGAGGAAGATTTCTTCTGTCAGACAAGAAGGGAGTGGGTTTAGCGTCACGGTATTCCACCGCATGGCTGGTCTTATGTAAAGATCCACAAAACTGGGGAAGAATGGAGCTCAGTGATTTGTGTTGATAACAATACTGAGGGTGCCTCATCATCAGGAATGTTAATTGAAACAGACAATTTTCTACCAATTCAAGCATAGGTAATTTTATCAATTGAAGGGAGAGGCTATGATATTTTTGTCGAAGAGATTGGAGGTGAATTATGGAATGTTTGGAATCTCCATGCAATGAAACAACCACAACGTAAAGTTGCAGAGTCAAAGAAGTCCATAGATGATGATCTGGTTCAGCCTGATGCGTTTTCTGGTGAGAATTCTCCGGCGGCAGGGGTAGAGGAGGAGTCAAAGAAAAACTGAAATCTCTACAGGCGACAAGAATAATTATGATCCGATATTGGAAGTTGCAAATGGTATCAATATGGACGAAAATCAAGGAATTGATTTGCAAATGATAAATGCGGGAAATGAAATTCCATTAAATGTAGGAAGTAGAACTGCCTCTTTGTATGATGAAAGGAGGATGTAGGTAGTGATTGAGGAAAATTCAAGGAATCAAATCGGTTTTCAAGGAAAACACTCAAGGCATGAATATGAAGAAGGGCAATTGGTCAGCGATGCTGTTTCACGGAGACCCAATTTTGTTAATGAGGAGTTCATGTGAGGCGGCTATGGGCCGGCGTTGTTTAGTGGGAAAAAGGCTTCAGCCCACTTAGCCGAGGTCGAGGGTGTTGGCAACGATTTTGTATTGAGAAGTCCAAAATCAACTTGTGGTTCTCCCAGAGCTCCGAAAGCAACGGAAACACAGGAAAAGGAACGATGCGATCTTGATGCAAAAATAAGGCAGGTGGTGGCAAGTTTCCATATTCCTTCAATCGTGCGAGGACTGGAAGTAGAGAATGTGATCTCTATGGGACCGGTTCAGAATCACGAGAAGGAACCCGCCACTTTGAACTGCTTTAAGGATGAGGATTCCGCTCCTCAGATGCATCCTGGTTTTGAGTAAAAGGGTGTCGTTGTTACAGAGATCTCGGACCGATCCATCCCACCTGACTTTGAAAATGTGAAGGAGTGACGCTCCGTACTCTGTGTTTGAAGAAGTTAGAAGAGCTTGGGAGTTGGGGAAGTGTTTGGATTTATCTTCATCTAATGAAAATGATATTATTTGGGCCATGGCTAAGAATAGGGGAAATAAGAAAAATAAAAATATCCAGAATTCTATTGGTGATCAGTGCCTATGAATTTTATTCTAAGGTAACAGGGACGAAAGAAATCTTTTTTTTTTTTTTTTGTTTATTTGGTGTCTTCGGTGGCAATAGGGATTGGCTTTCAGTTTGAATGCTATTTTATAGGTTATTCTATTGATGGAAAAGTGGAATAATGGGATGGTATATGGATGGGAAACTTTGGGTGATCATGGATGGCGATAATGCTTAGACTTTGGTTCTTTTCGGCCATCTTGTAAGCAGGGTTTATTGTAGGGATTACCGGGCTAGAGTTTTTTTATTGGTTCTCTTTGTGGTGTTTGAGGTATGGTTAGGTTGTTAGACAAACTGTTCTAAGGTGGTTCTAAGGTTGTTTAGACAAGTTTGGTTGAGTCTTTTCCAACAATATCAAAAATAATAAAATTTTGTCAAATAACTTATAATTCAAGGTGAGTTCTACTATACATTGGAATAACTATTTAAAAAAATGGGTGTAGTGTGTACCCCTACTTTGAATTAGAGGTCATAAAGGGAATTGCCGGTAGCTCCAAAAGCGAATTTTATATTATTTTTTCTGAAAACAAATTTCGAATCTCTGACATATCTCTCCTAAACACATTTATCTCGATTGTGGCTACGAAAGGGTAGGTCGGTGAGTGTGTTAGTGTTGCCAACGACTGGATGCTCTTAGAGTGTGTTTGGAATGTTAAAAAAAATGAAAATAATTTGATTTAAAAATCAAATCTTGTGTTTTGGTGTTTTAAAAATAAGAAATGAAGTGATTTCTAATTTTCATGGGATTTGACTTTTTTGTATCTGAAATCTTATCAAAATTGAAAGAATTTGATGGGAATTGATTTGATTTTAAAATTTAAGTATAAATAAAATTAAATCGATTCCATTCTTAATCATTCCAAACACAATCTAATATATTATAATCATAAGAATTAATTTTTAAATCAATTCAAATTCTATTTTTATATAATCATTCCAAACATAAAATTTAATTTATAAATCAAATCAATTCAAATCAACTCAATTTAAATCAAATCAATTCTAAAATTTAGTCATTCCAAATATTACCTTAATCACCTATAAAGAGGCAAAAAATTGAAAATAATGACATTTAGAAATCAAATTATAATAAAATTTAAATAAAAATAAATAAGCAACAACATGTTCAAGGCTGTGTACATTTCGTTAGGGTTCATGGCAACGCCCAAATATCTTCGTCAACCCATTTGCACTGTTCTTTCTGCCTTTTGGTTGCTTTTTTGCATTCTCAACTCTTCTTCAAAATTACCAAACAAATATTGCCAATATTTTTATTGTAATGGGGTGCAGGTGCACAACACATGAACAAAGGAAAGGAAGAAATTTTTTTACATATGTTGCCTATTCAGTTGTTGGCAAAATCATACTCGATCAGACTTTCCCTCTATTTTATTCCCATAAGAATGTAGGAAACAAGCTTAATAATCTAAATCAAGCTTGGCTAGTGCAGGATTTGGATTGAGAGTGATTGAAACGAGGTTATTGGTGAGCTTTTCTCGTCATTGGTGACAAAGAAATTATTTTTGCCACTAGGCAGAATGACTGCCAGAACAGTGGCAATGGCGCAAGCCCAAAATGGTGGCTGGACCTAATGGTGGTGCTCGGTCATGGTAGACAATCCACATCTAGTAGTAAGGTTTTAATTTGACCAAAAGGGAAAGACCCGTTACAAAGCACAAGCTGCTCCACAGTTACCAATTTTAAATCCAAACCCTCCAATATTACCAATCACCAACTCACAGTTTGGATCAAGCTAGCACATCAATGCACCAATTTTTTTTAAATGGTGCATCATGCACCATAATTATTCCGATGCATCATACAATTTGCCATAATTCAAATGGTAAATTAAAATTAAAAATCCTACCACATTGTTATGGACATATTCGAGATCATTGTACGTTATATATTTTTGTTTGTTATTTTATATTTCTGACTTTATTAATTATTATTAAATTAAGAGAATAAATTATTAATAATAACAATAATTTATGGGGATTTAATAGAAAATATGACAATGGATTGGCTCCATTATTTTAATATGGGAATAGTGCAACAATATAACAAAAGTATTGTGTTTTGAAATTTATTACACGTTTATGGGAATACTGTGAGAGATTTCGCCCCCAAGTAGGCCGAAATATGTCAGATGAATTTCTACACCCCAGGGGGCAAAATTTACAAAACTTTGCAAAGAATTCGCCCCCCATCAAGTAGAAAAGTGTAAAAATAGATTCACGTCCAATATATGCCCAATATTTGCTTTCCATCGGTGATACACAGCTATTTGCTTCGCTTCTACATAAGAGTGTAGTATCTACATATAGTATAGCAGATCCTAAAATATTGGATAAGAATACAAACATTATTATTATTGCATATTTTAATGATTCTCTTATTAAAAATATGATCATTTATAGAAAGTAAGTTAATTTTAAGAGTAAGAACAAAAATTTGAATATTAGAGAAATAATTATTAAAATAACTTCTTAGGTGTAGTAATATATTAGAAGTAAGGCAATAATGTCCTGAAAGATCAAATAAGCAATCAAATAAGATTTGTATAACATTTTGTTTACCTGTTAAAGATCAAATGGTCGGCAAAACTTTAAATGGGCATAACTTTTAACTTGGGACTCTGATTCACTATTATTATAATTTTCTGAAAAGCCCCAGATGAGCCCGTTAGTGTGGCAATAGCAAGGCCGATTGGTGTTATTTTTGAGCTCAAAAAATATTGTTCGAAGGTGTTTTAGTCATTTTTTATTTTTGTATTATTTTTTTCCCTTTGGTGCTATTTTATAATTTTTTCTATGTTCATAGTTTATGTTTAAAATGTTAACTACAAATTTGATTTTTTTTATGTAACAAAAATATTTTCACATAATCAATTATAAAAATAAGAATGCAATTAATTAAAATATTATCTATTGAAAGATCAATAATAAAAAGGATATGTTAGCATAGAATTTATAACATAATTAAAAATTAAATAAACGGAACATTTAAAAAATCGTCTTATATTTAAAACAGATAACACGCTAAAATTAATTTCAAGTATAATAACACCACAGATACATAGTTATTCAGTGTTAATAAACATTTCAAAGTTGTATTTCTACATTAATAGCTTTTCTAGATTTTTTATGTGGTAAACTATTAGTAGATTTGAAAGGTTTTCAATCATGAATGCTTTTATCTATTTTTTTCTTTTTATTTTATAATAAGGTTCATTTTCTTTATAGCATGGAGAAATTTTTGAAACACAAAGCTCATTTAATATATGCAAAGACTCCAAACAATCAAACAATCAAGATTTCTTCAGAAAAGTTGTCCATCTGTAGCAGGGTAAGAGTTTTTGCCCCACTACAAGTAGGAAAGCCTATATGATGTCTTGTGAGAGATTTCGCCCCACTCAAAGTAGGAAAACCTACAAGACAGATTTTGCCCTCCTGGAGGGCGAAATACTTATAATTTTCCCACCCTTTCATAATTATACAAATAATCCCATATTATCACAATTTTCTCTCATAATTCCCATATGAAAAATAAAAGCCATAACCATAAAATAAAGTGTAGCATATATTTTTTTTAAGGACCGAGAAGTATACATTTCAAAAATAGAGAGATTGGTTATGTAATAAAGATATCTCTTAAGAGAAAAAAATTTAATATAAAGATGTATGTTTTATTATGCAATATTTAAAATTTTTTTATATCTCTTATGGGATTGAAAATTTTATATAAAATATAATTAAATAAAGAATAATGAGGTTAGAATAAAAGGAAGTGAATATATATGCGTGTGCGTGTTTTTGGGCAGGGCATCCAATTCATCATATCTACAATTCTTCTATTGTTGTAGTTTTCGCATATATCTAGAAATAGAAACTTGGAATATGAAGGCCCACTTTGTCCGCTAGTGTATAATTTCAGACAAAGGCGATCAAAGACCTTCAACGATTTTGCTTGATGAATCCATAAGTGATTCTAATAGCAATTACTTGATAAATACTATTTATTTGAATCTTTATAACTCTTTTTCTACGGTAAAAATAGGAATGACGTATCAGCCTAGCTAAAAAAAGAGAATTGATAGGGGGACGTATAAATAGTGAACGCATATGCGACGCATAGTAAAAAGTGAGAAAAACGACAAAAATGCTTGCATAATAGGTCCAACATAATTATTGCTATTTTTGTTAAATTTTTTTAATTCAAAAATTTACCAGCGCAAATAGTGCAAACACTGGTAAGTTTTGTGTATATACACAAAACTTAACTTCATGTGTGCTGTTTACACTAGTATGTTTTGTTAAAAAAAAAAAATTACCAGCATGAACAATGCACATGCTGGTAAGTTTTGCTTATTTTTGTAAAAAAAAAAAAAATTACTAGTGTTAACAATATACACGTTGGTAAGTTTTGTACCAAAAAAAAAAACTTATCACCATATTGTTCGAAACGCTAGTAAGTTTTTGCATATTGTATACAAAACTTACTAGTGTATTGTTTAAAACACAAGTAAGTTTTGATATATATATATAAAATGTAAAACTTACTAGCGTCTTGTTGAAAAACGCTGGTAAGTTTTTGGATAAAGAAAAAAAATTGAACAAAAGTAACAGTAATTATATAGGACCTATCATTCAAGCATTTTTGTCGTTTTGCTCGTTTTTTCGTATGCGTCTCGTACTGCATCACAAAAAATGTGTCCCTCAAATATTTTTCCTAAGAAAATGTTTGGGGCATAGGTTTGAGAAGTTGCACTATCAAGGACAAGTATATGTAACATGGTGTGCGATTCATTAGTTCAACCCTAGTTTGGGACCAATGTTAATCCATCCTAAAATTTACCAAAAAGTGCCAAACTTTTTCTCTTTTTCTCTGCAACCCAACCCCCACCACCACTATTCCGCCTAGCAATCGGCAATGCCGGCCCTGATAGCAGCAACCACCACCACATACTTGTGTTCAACGCTGCATAGTTAGACCCACTACCGTCAACCACCACCACCACAACCATCCCTCGCAATCTCATCCATCACCCAGTCATTGCCACCACAAAAGCCAGGCCCATAACTACTGCATCCTCTACTACGCCGCTAGCTTAAGTCTTAACCCACCTCTACCGTGACTAGTACCTACACCACATGCACCAACAACTAAACATCCTTGCCTGCTTGAACAACACTTGCGAGTGTGGTTCCTTTGCCTTTTGTGGATCCTACTCTCAAACTTTGTGCTTTGCTGCTACTCTCAACTAGTGGCAACAACAAGGATGGTACATAGAGCATCTGCACCAGCAATATAGAGAAAGGGCAGAGTGGCGGTAGGGGTGGCAATGATGCGGTGGAGAGGAGGAGGAGGAAGAAGGATACATTTGGAATTCCTTAAATTTGTTTAAGTTTTTAAATTAAATTTATTTATTTTATTTGTTAAATCTATCTAGCCCATTCATTTATTTTAATATTAAATCTAATATTACCATTAGGGTGGACTAACATTAGTCCATAGCATGGGTGGACCAACAAATCCTTCACCATGAAAGATACTTGATTATGTCAAACATGACTACTGCAGTAATGGTCTAAAGTCTCAACCTTAATTATTTCATTCAAGAAAATCCTTCAAGTAGGCAACGAGCTTTCGTATTTATATATATAGTAGGAAATATATAATCTATCAATTTTTCTTTTGGTAATGAAAAAGTTTAGGTAGGCTTGGCACTAGCCATCCCACCAAGATCAAGTCATGGCCCCTAGGCGTAGAAAGCATTTATAGGGGATTTATGAGATCACATATTAACAAAATTCTCACATTGGCAGTAGGAATCAAATTCGCATCCTTGTGGAATATGAGTCAATTCCTTACCAACTGTGCAAACCTTCACTGGCATATAATATGTCAATTGAAAATATTTATGCTTTTATAATTTATGTATATTTTATAAATATTTTTAATTGTGAATGTAAATGGGTTATTATTTGGGATGGAAAAATCATTTGATGACATCTCCCAAGTTATAGTGGTCATTTAGTATGTCAAAGTTAGAGTAGAACCCTTTTTTCATCCTTGAAAGATAAAGTATCCCCACATTAGTTTTTTAAAGATTATTGTCACCATATAAATCTCTCAAAAATTCAAAATTTTTAAAGAGTTTGTCGTATTGTTTATGTCACCATTTTAGTCATCCAAAAAGATGCATATGGTGATATTTTAGATCTTTGAAGGATTTATGTGATAATAATAATTTTTGCAGGACTAATATGGTAATTAATGTCTATAGCTTTTAGGCACTAATCTTAAGGTTAAGAATACAAACTAGATTAGTCGGTCTGATCAGTTCAACTGGGAACCGATCCTAGGTCACTTCAGTCACAAAAAAGCCAAACATTCAAAAACCAAGAAATCCAGTATGAATTATCTCAAAACTAGTGAACTGGCTGAACTGAACTAGTTCACTCAATTGGCTGACACACACACACACACACACACACACACACATATATATATATATATAAGGTGTATCACATATGAGAGAAGTGATTTATAATGAGAGTGAGAGAAGCAAATCTGAGCCATATAACTATACGTAGATGGTCAAGATTTAAAATTATTTAAATGTCACAAAATCACTTAAAAAAATTACATGACTTTATGTTTTAATCTTGACCATTTATGTAAGATCTGATAGGCAAGATTAGCTCCTCTCACTTGATCCTCTCCTTGCACACACACACACACACACACATATATATATATATATATGTAGCGAGAGAGAGAGAGAGAGAGAGTTGCTTTGATTGGTCAAATAAAAGACAAACTAAACCTCTTACTCTTTTAAAAAGAGTCAAGAGGAGGTAAGAATAGACTAATGTGACATGGGTATTTATAGTTGTATTAGGAGAAAGAAGTTTTCGCGTAAGTAATATGAGACTTGAGTATTCTATATTCCAACTAAACCTTTGAATCAATTTGATGCTAGTTTCGATTTTTAGAACCTTGGGACTAATTTACATAAGGGTTTTACTCTTAAAGCAAAGCTCTTTAATTGTACAATAAACAAGATTTGTATAATATTTTATTATTTATTATGGAGCTATTTACAATACACCTTGCAGATTAATTTCCAAGATCACCTATGTATCCATACACTAACCAACGGTGATGCACTATAGTAAGCCCATTTTTACTCTCTACCTCCACCCTAGAAGCACCCCCTGCCATTGCAACTTAACCTCTACTCTCCTCGCAGCTGCTTATCCTCTACTGTGGATGGCAGCAGTGTCGCAGGGTAGAGTAGACACGTCAACCATCCCCCAACACCGCTGATGAGCATCTTGCCACTGCTACCAACGCCCTCTGTGCCGCTGGTGTTTCACATTATGGCCATTTGCATGACTTGCTGCTTGCTGTCCTAGTCATTATGGGAGAAGAAGCAGATTGGTTGGAGGCCGCTGCTTTCTCCATGAGTGGCATTTGATGTGCTGTGAAGAAACCCCAAGTCACCCTTTGTCAACCTTCATGAAACCATGGTGGAGGGTGAGTTAGCAATAGTGAAGATTACAGCTGTTGATCGTGCGGATTGGTTGTGGTGTGGCTAACAAAATGCAATTCATGACAAGAAGTAATTTAGATATAATGGAAAATTTCTACTTCTTTATTCAAAGCAACACGGCTAGCACATGTTAGACTTTTTTGTGAGTGCAATCGTACATAGTGGTTGATAATTCTATTTTACTAGGTTGCTATAATTTTTATGTTAAAAGGGAAATGTTTAAATGTTTGGAATTAATGAAATCACGTTTGTAAGTATTAGTAAAAATTGCCTAAGTTTTGCCTCAATTACACAAAACCGACTTACTTTACCTTGTGTTAGCATTTCTTTGGTTCCTTTTTTCTTTTTGGTGTACAGAGAAAACTAAAGACCAAGAAAACACCAAAACCCTAACTATGAAGGTAAGAAACTCCTAAAGTATCAGCAGCTAGTAACCCCATGATGCCCGAAGGGGGTGAGTGCCAGTTACGAAGCTGCTCCCTTTGACTAACATCGTGCTTAGCCAAAAAGTCCGCACATTGATTCGCTTCCCTTAGGGTTTCTGTAACCTCCATTATCCATTCTCTACTCAATAGATATTTTATGTCCGCAACCAGCATCCCATAGCCATGAAAGGGTTGTGTCTCCTCAGTAATCAACCTAAATGCCTCCATGGAGTTTATTTCTAAGCAAACATTCTTATAGTTGAGCTGCTAATCTAGCATAAGGCCAATTTTTAGACCAAACAGCTTAGCAAAAAAGATGTCTTTCTCACCAAGATGGCCCAAGAAGCCATGGATCCAATCCCCATTATGGTTCCTCAAGAGCCCACCAAACCCCGCTCTTTTCGGGCCTCCCATGCACCTTCCATCCATATTTATCTTGATTTTCCCCTCCATTGGCTTCACCCAACTAACTCCTCTAGGTGCAACCCCACTCGTTTGCTCCACCAGACCAAAGCAAGAGACCATATCAGCTATAGAGAAATTGATCTTATGGACAACAGTATGCATATTCCAAGAATTATCCCCAAGTATTATCTCGTTCCTCCAGCACCATCCCCACCAAAGTGTAGCTAAGAAAAGGTGGCTATAATGATGTTTAAGATAGTATTCCAACCAACTTTTAACGTCAGAGACATGAAAATTAACAGACCTTGTAAAACCAAGTTGGCTCTAAAGTTGGAGAGCATACGGACAATCTTTCAGACAATGGGCTAAATTTTCCACATCATTAGAGCATCTAGGACAGATTTGTGATGCTGTCATACCTCTAACATGACGGAACCCATTAGTAGGCAAGGCATCATTGAAACAAAGCAAAATAAAGAAATTCATCTTCACGGGAGCCTTCATCTTCCAGATCCAACTCCAAGATCTATCATTCCCTACATTGTCCTAATTAACTAACCATTTATATCAACTAGCCGCCATATAGACACATGAGCAGCTAGTAGCCCAGGTCCAACAATCCTCACAATGACCAAAGGAGGGAATATCGAAACCAAAAATTTCAACCTTTATAGCATCTGTGAGACTAGTCGCAAGCTTCTGAGCAACCTACTTCCTATCCTCCCAAATATCCTTCACTTTAAGCATCGTGTCACTAATATGGACATAGTTCACCAAATTACACAACTTATTCTGACTAATCCAATGGTCATACCACACAAATGTTTCTCTGGACCCAAATTGAAATTTGAACCCGTCCCTTAGTTTCACCACTGTCTTAAGAATCACTTGCTAAACATAGGAGCAGTTTCTCTTTGGTGTTGCTAGAAAAATGGAATCAGTGCCGAGATACTTATTAATAAGCACTTTGGAACTGAGTCTCTCCGGTTCATTTATTATTTTCCAAATCATTTTTCCTAGAAGAGCAGTATTCGTCGATATGCTATCTCTAATACCCAAACCACCAAACATCTTCGGCTTAGTCACCTTCTACCAATTAACCAAGTGGATTCCCCTAGCATTATCTTTCTTACCCCAAAGGTGCCGTCTAATCATTTTGTCAATTTCCTCACAGATACTCTTCAGAAGCCATATAGATTGCATAGCATGGATAAGCATAGCTGATATTGCAAACTGAACTAAACAAAGTTTTCCTGCCTTGTTAAGTAGCTTACTCTTCCACGATGCCAGTTGAGTTGAAATTTTCTCAATAATTGGATTGAAGGTAGCTTTCTTAACTCTACCTTTCAGAATAGGCACACCAAGATACTTGCCCAAGTCTGAGACAAATCTGATAGTGGTGAAACCATGGCTGAGATTTGGGGAACATAATGCATGGGACTTCTCCAAACTCACCTTGAGACCGGACATTTTGCAAAAGCTATCCAAAGTATTCATAACCACCCATACCTGGGACTTCTTGGCTTTGCAAAAGAGCAGAATTCTTTTTAGCCTCAAAATGATTACAATAGAATAAGTTTCAAAATTAAGATTTCTTTTTTCCTTCAAAAAACTGATTTTATGGTTTTCTTTAAAGAAAAAAATGGAGACCTATTGACTTTAAAGATATAAAATGACATTTAGTTGAAAACTAAGCACACGGTTAGGATTCTTATTACATTTCGATGTACCATTAGTATAGTTTAATTTGCTAATTCTTTTAAATGAAAAGAGAAACATCCTATTTAATTATATTTAATATTCTTTTCTAATTGATGGCTGATATTTTGTAATAACTTTATTTTTAAACAATAAGGATTAAGTTTCCAAACAATATGAGGATTAGTTTTTACATTTGTCCTATTATAATTTCATAGGTCAATGCCATGTTGGAATAGATTGTTGCTATGGATTTCACTCGTCGATGCAAAAGATTTCAATACATGTGGAGTATCCAACCAATTGATGCATTTGCTTTGGAATTTGTTTGACACAATCTACTTCTTTGTAACTGCATCACCCAAAACTATCCAACTAGTAATTTCATTATTTCTCTTCAGTCTTTACCTTATGGGAATATTTTTATCTCAACACTCATATTAAAAGAAAGAACGTATGAATAGAAAAATGAACAAATGAAGCACAAGATGTACATAAAGATTGATAAAGATGTTATCATGCCAATGTACATATTTATGGAAGCATAAATCCTATGTTATAATAGATAAGCTAGTTATAGTGATAATCATTACAATGCAACAATAATGAGGATCAAATGTCATTCAACCTATGCAAACTAGTACTTCAAGGTTCCTCCTCAACTAACCTAGATAAGGCGACAATCCTTTCCTCATATCTAAAAGCATGATCCAGTACTCCTACATCGACTGGAAAGACCTTCATTGGTTGTTCAGTATCAATGTTGTATGAAATCAATGATTCATCATCTTGTTCTACTAAAAGAGCCTCATCATCTTTCCAAAAGTCCCAAAATTTCCATCTTTCAACATGAGATCCAATATTAAATCTTTTTGTCCAACTTTCTTCAACACTGTATTCATTTATTAGCCAAATCTCAACAAGAGTTCCCACTAAAGAAGAAGGTGTGTACTCATTTACGTAAGCAATGGAATCATTTAAAATCCCTAGATTACTATCCAAAAGCACCCTTTCATTTGTACTTCCTTGAGACACTCAGGGTAGATTCATTCTCAAAAATATGTCATTGCTCATGTCAAAACAAAGGACAAATTCATCATTACTAGACCTAGCCAACCAATGATAAACTCCATTCACATATGAATTAAATGTTGAGCTATTTATCCTATCAGCAAGGACAGTAACATCAACCATCTTCCAGGAATTATTGCTCAGATTATAAACTTGACCATAAGGTTATTGACCTTCTTTGATGCCATGCATCACACCCATCCTAATGTTAACAACCTTCATGTAGTCATTTGATTTGGTATCAAAACCAAATCCCTATGAAAGAAACTGAATGTAGATATAGAAATGAGAGAGAGAGTGAAGAGAGTGCAGAGAGAGTGGTAAGATTTGGAGAAAAAGCAAATGTAACAAGTTGCTTGCTCTGGTGAAGCAGATTCTATTTGCTTCATCATCAAGTGCTTACCTAGACAAATGGTAAGATGCCACATGGAAAGCATAACAGAGCTCAGTTAAAATTGATTAAGAGCAATTAAATATTTACTGGACAATTAGTGAAGTGCACCGTTTCATTTTGAAACCAATAAAACAAAACTAAAAAATCCTATCTGCAATCCCATCTTGTCTCCCTATGATTGATGAAGGTGGAGGGTTCTTCTGGCCACGATCTCAATCGTTGAACCTCTGTTTTGTTTATACCATGAGATCAGAGATCTCCACCATTAAGGCGCTGCTCATCCTCAGCCAAGGCAAAGGTTCACTATCCCTATTCCGGTTGTCTCGCCGAGAAGTCAAAGGCAAAGGTGCGAGGTAGCGTAATGAGGTTGGCCGGTGAAAGATGCGCCAGCTGGTGGCCGTGGATGATGTTGTAGTGGGCAATTGTGTGTTGTTCTTTTATTTTAATTAAGATTTGTTTTATTGTTCTAGATGATGAGTCTTTTTTTTTTAGGCTGACTATGCCTCATTCTTTGTTCTAGTTTTTAGTTTGTTATTTTATAATTCCCCCTTGGTCGCGTCAGCTGTTAGCTCAAGGCCTGTTGTTACGCTAGTAGATCTGATCTAGGTCACCCGTTTACCTCTCTGCTATCCTCGAATACCTCATTGTTGAGGTTCCCAATTTTGTCCCCTTAGCCTTATTCTCCATCTTTTTTTTTTCTTAATTTAATTATTTATTATCATTATTATTATTTATTATTATTTTCTCCTAATGATTTGGGATTTTGTAGTTTAGGTTCTGGAGCATGCTGGGAGTGCTGTGAGGGACAACAAGAAGATGAGGATCATACCGAGGCACATTCAACTTTGAGGAACGACAAGGAATTGAGCAAGCTTATGGGGTTGGTGACCATTGCCAATGGAGGGGTTCTTCCCTTAATTCACCAGACTTTGTTGCCCAAGAAGGTCATTAGGAAGGGAAAAGGCGAGGTTGAATCTGCTGATCAGGAGTTTCAGATGCATAGAATAGGATGTAAAATGAGAATTAGCCTGAAAGCTCCATTATCTTGTGTTATTTTGGTTGCTCTTGTGACATACTTACATTTAGATTAAGACTTACATTTAGATTAAGAGTAGTATGAATGAACTGGTTTTATTGTTCTAGTTGTTGGTTTATTTAGGCATGTTCCCCTTTTGAATGACTGAATCCTCTAGTTGAGAGCAAAGCAATTTTCAAACTAATGTGTTTAATGGAAGCATTTTTAATTGAATTTTTATGGGAGCATTTTTAATGTTCCGTTTCAAAGCCAATCTGAAGGCATTTTGTTTGGCATCATTTTTGGTAATTATCATTACTATACCTTCATAAACACTTTATATTCGTTAAAACCATGCAGAAAAACCAAAAACAAGGTGCAAAAAGAAAGCAACTCAAAGGAATGGACCCTTTATATGTGGTCAGGAGAGGAGACATAGAGGGACAGAAAAGAAATGAGGGATAGTGTAAATCTAATATACTGGTTTATTTGTAGTTAAGATACTCGCAATTTCGCAACCTAACACAGCTTAGATGTAAACCTAACACAGCTTAGATGTAAAGGCTACTCTAACCTTTCAATTCGTAGTCCTTAGTGAATATGCTATAACATGATACTTTCTTTGCGGCATATGAGTCTATACCCCATAGTGATGTGAATTAACAAAGGCATGTTCAACTGGGCATTAAAGAAATTTTGTTGTAGAACAATGAAACCCAAAACGGACTAAAATTTGCATGATTGAATAAGAATGTCAAAAATATATGACACAATAAATTAATAACAAACATGATTTGTGTTCATGAACCATTTGTGGCCTTTGAGGACCCTAGCAATGGTACCATCAATTATGTTTGTGAGCTTGATGCCTTCATCATCACCAGTAGTTGCCAACATACTTCCTGATTTGTGAAATGCTAAGGAATGTATTGGAAGCGTAAACCTTGTAATATAGTCTCGAACTCTCCACCTGACATGGATCAACCCCAAAATCAAAGTTTAGTCATCTTTATGCCCCCTTTGATCCATGCCTCCATGGTTACTATATTATTTGTTCTCTATATATTCTTCGGAAGGTTAGGGTTTCTTCTTTCTTTTTTTTCTTTTTCTTTTTCATTGTTGGTCCATGTTGCTTGCAGTCAAGTTATAAAACTTAACTTATCAATTCCATGATCCATTTGCTTCAGCATCAAACTATTCAGTGAAATAACTCGTGAAATATCTATTCCTTTTGTGATAGTATATGGGAAGTAAGTGAGAAGCTTGGTGATTTGCATTTACTGTACTATCATTAGGAAGAACTAGTGAAGTGATAAACTTTAACTTTTTCATTCCATAATCCTTGGCTTTTGCATCAAATTGTTCAATGCAATAACTAGTGAAACGCTTCTACCTTTTGTGACAATATGTTGGAAGTGCATTTAACCTTCAAATCAAAGTGAGAGACTTGATTATTTACATTTACTGCTCTATCTTTAAGAAGAATTACATATGCTTTCTTAACGAGAATAGAAAGCACGTTGTGAGCTTCTGAATATGAACAAAAAGCACATGCTTGTGCTTAGAGAAAAAGAAATTCTAAAAATAGTAAAGTGCATATGTTAGAAGAAAATGGTAGAGATCAGGTGGTAGTGTTGGAAAAAGGATAAATGGTTAGAAGAAAATGTGTTATTTTTCTGTATGGAGGAATTACTATCAAGAAGGATGCATTTAGTATGGAATTTTCTGTCCAGAAAGCTTTATTATTAAATAAAAAGGGCCAAATCCTCACATATGAGTAATAAAATGAGCTAGCAACTATCTGCATTGTAATCAATGAAATGACCTTTCTTTTTAATGGATTCGATTGAAAAATCAAACAACACCCTCTTGCATATGAAATTTCAGGCAACCCAGTAGGATGAAAACATTCAAATTGGCTAGAAACCAACATTTTCTGGAAACCAAACAATTAACATAGTGCATTATTGAAAATTTCAAGCAACATCTGGGCTACAAGGGAATAATAAATTTACAAAGAAAAGAAATTGAAAATTTCAATTCTTCACTTGTCACAACCCTTGTTTGATGCACAATCAAGTTGCTTCCTTTAACATAATAGCTCAAAAATAGAGTAATCAACCATTATCCAAACAAAACATGCATTACATTTTCAACCTCAAAACTATTTCTGCATTGTCAAACCAAAAAAATAGGACAAAGAATGAGGCATAATCAACCACAAAAAAAACCCAACATCTAGAACAATAAGACAAACCTTAACTAAAATAAAAGAGCAACACACAATCACCTACCACGACATCATCCACTACCACCAGCTACCATGTATTCCATTAGCCAACCTCATCATGCCACCTTGCACCTTCACACCTTTGTCTTTGACTTCTGGGTGGGACAACTAGAATAGTGATAACGAACCTTTACCCTGGACAAGGATGAGCAGCATCTTAATGGTGGAGATTCATGATGAAAACAAAATGTAGGTTCAGCGACTAGGATGGCATCCGAAAGAACCCTTCACCTTTATTGACCACGAGGAGACAAGATGGGGTTTCAAACAGGATTTTTTAGTTTTGTTTTATTGCTTTCAAACTGAAACGGTGAACTTCACTAATTGTCTAATAAATACTTAATCACTTTTAACCAATTTTGACTGAGCTCTGTTATGCTTTCAACATGACATCTAGCTATTTGTCCAGGTGAGCATTTCATGGTGAAGCAAATAAAATCTGCTTCACTAGAGAATCCACCATGTAACAAATGAATTTTCTATTGAATTGTGTAGAATAGTACAAGTGAGATACACTATATATAGACTGTGCTTTTGACTAGCTTTTCCTACAAGCTAAACCCACTTGCTTGAAATCTCTCTAACAGACTCAACGTCTCTCTAACAAACTCAACGGCTCTTTCAGTTACACAAACTTTAACTAAATTGAGACTCTCTAACACTTCCCCTTCAATGTAAAGGAAGGTCCTAAGCTACACTAGTTCTCCTAAGCTAGACTAGTTGTTACACCAACACTTCCTCTTCAAATTGAAGGCACATCAAGCCTATTAACTACTTGCAATTGGCCACGTAATGTGCAGAATCTGGCTTGAAAGAGAGGTTTGGTGAGAGCATTAGCAACTTGATCAAGAGCCGGTATATGCTAAACTAAGAGTTCCTTTTGAACTACCTTTTCTCTTACAAAGAAAATGTCGAGCTCCATGTGCTTTGTTTTGGCATGCAAGATTGGGTTATGGGACAATGAAACTATACTTTGGTTGTCACATAATATAACTAGAGTAGAGTTGCCAATGGGAACATGTAGTTCTTGAAGAATTGTCTTTATTTAAAGTAGTTCAATAGCTATGGCAGCAACACTTCTATACTCTACTTCTGTGCTTGGCCTTGCCACAACTAGCAGCTTACGAGACCACCAAGAGATGAGGTTAGGTCCGAGAAACACACAGTAACCTGAAGCTGATCTCCTATCATTAGGATCACATGCCCAATCGGCATCACAAAAGGCATAAAGTCTAAGAGTGGATGTTGGGCGAAACGCAAACCATTTCTTCTCTGGAAGCAATAGATCCTTCCATGCATTCGAGATCGCAAACTTCTCCAGTTTCTTTAAGGTCCAGCGATGGAACCACCACAGTTACTTACTCCTGAAGATAAAGAACTTGACGTTGTGAATCAGGAATTTCTCGATTAGGAGTAGTAGGATTAGCTCCTACTTTCTTGGCTTCTTTTATCCCTCTCTGATAATATGCTTACATGAGTTGTTGGTTGCCACACCTCATGGTAACTATGGGAATACATTCATGTCTTCTTTCAGTCTCTCACGCATGCGAAGATTCGCCAATTTCGTTTCGAGCTTCGAAACATGAAGAAACATGATAAAACTGTTAATGAATATCTTCTTCGCATCAAAGCACTCATTGACTCACTTCTCTCTATTGGTGATCCTATCTCTATTCAGGAACACGTACATGTGATACCTGATGGTCTTCCAGAAGAATATGATAGCTTTATTACTTCCATTACAAGCAGGCTTGAGCCTTACACAGTGGCTGAGCTCGAGTCGCTACTCCTTGCTCATGAGTTGCGCCTTGAGAAGCATGTGAAATCTGTTTTTGATGCATTTTCTGCAAATGTAGCTCATCTTCCTAATGCTGCAAAGCCAGATCTAGTGCAACAAGGATCAAAAGGTTATGATTCAAGTTCGATTACTTCACATCCATTGTTGCTTATGCCTCAATTCTCTACTCCAAGGCCTCTTTTTCCTTATGGATGTGGTGGTCTTAGAGGCTGCTCCCGAGGTCATGGAAGTCAATTTGGTGGAGGTCGAGTTGCTCTTATTTGTTAGGTCTGCTTTAAACCTAGCCACTCAGCTTCTGTTTGCCACTTTAGGTTTGATTAACACTATCAGCCTCAGCCTTATGTGCTTGTTCCACTATATGTTCCTCAACATCCTACTCAATATACTTAGTATCCACTGTACTCAGCACCTTATGCATCACAACACTCTAGTGTACCTTTTGTGTCATAACACTCTAGTTATTTTATACCTACTATGCCTTCACAATTTCCAGCTACCGGTGCCTCTTCCTCTCACGCCTTTGCGTAGCCGTAGCAGCCAAAACCTTTTGTTGCAGGTCTATCTGATTTCAAGCCTTCGCATCAACAAGTGCAAGCTATGCTCGCTAATCTAGAGGTACTCAACCACGAGACCTGCTTTCCAGACTCAGGAGCAACAACTCATGTCACACCAGATTTGGACAATCTCACTCAGAAGATAGAATACACTGGTCCAGTATAGCTTCAGATGGGAAATGGCCAAGGTCTATTGTGCATTCTCCATTTAATTCTTCCACTAATTTATCATGTACACCTCTTTTGCATGTGCCACACATCACTAGAAATTTATTAAGTGTTAGTAGATTTGCTTATGATAATAAAGTTTATTTGAATTCCATGCCACTCACTGCTTTGTCAAATCTTAGGCCACCAATGAAGTTCTCCTTGCGGGATGCAATGGAGGTGATGGCCTCTACTACTTTACTTGCTTTCCTTTGGTCTCCGATAATGGCTCAAGTTCCAGTCAAAGATCAGTTGCCTCAAATAGTAGTTCAAAGGTCTCTAGTCAAGTCGTTGAGTCTGTGAAATCTTCACCTCATGTGTTTATCTCTATACTGAATGATTCTGCTAGTTCATCTACTGGTATTGTAGAAAAATCATTTGTATCCAATTCTAGTTCCACATTATGTCCAAATATCAAATGTCAATCTATCACTCATTATAATAGTGAATTTCCAGTTATTGGTTATAGATGTAATTCAGTTACTAGTGATTGTACTGCTGAAATTGTTAACAAATCTGGCTCTACTTGCAATACTTTTGATGCTGACTTGGTTTCTTCTGTTGTCCTCACTAACTCACAGTTACAAAATTTTAGATTATGGCATAATCACCTAGGACATCCCTAGTCTTCCTCTGTTATTAGTTTTTTAAATTTGTGCCACTTACCTACTCTCACTAAGACCACATATGACCTATGCAAAGCTTGCTACTATGGCAAGGCACATAAACTTCCTTCTCATCCTTCCACAACTACATATAATAGTCCATTTGAACTTGTATTTTTTGATCTTTGGGGACCCTCACCAATAAAATCTTCCTCTAGCTACTCTTACTACATTTCATTCATTGATGCCTATAGTAGATACACTTGGTTGTTTTTGCTTAAAGAAAAGTTTGGTGCATTAGATGCCTTTAATTAGTTTCTTGCATTGGCTGCTACCCAATTCAACTCAACTGTAAAATCTGCTTAGACTAACTGGACAGGGGAATTCAGACCCTTTTCTAGATTACTAGCCTCCAAAGGAATACACCATCGCATCATATGTCCTTATACTCATCATCAAAATGGTGTAGTTGAGAGAAAACATCATCATATAATAGAAATAGGGCTCACTCTCATGGCTCAAGCTAGTTTACTACTCAAGTTTTGGGATCATGCTTTCTCCATAGCAGTTTATCTCATTAATTGCCTGCCATCCATGTCTATATCCAATCAAATTCCATTTATTCACTTGTTTAATAATAGCCCAGATTATGGTTTTTTGCACACATTTGGTTGCGCTTGTTATCCCTTTTTGTGTCCTTATAATTGTCACAAATTGCAATTCCGCTCTCTTGAGTGTAACTTTCTTGGTTATGCACCTAACCACAAAGGTTACAAGTGCTTAGCTTCAAGTGGCAGAATTTATTTGTCTCGTGATGTTCTATTCAATGAGTCCAAATTTCCTACCACACTCATTATAGAAAAGTCACCTTGTCAGACTTCTCAAATTGACTGTTTAGTTTCTGCAACTCCTCCACTTGTTCAGACTCACCTTGAGCACTTTAGTCCTGTGCCTTTGTCATCTTCTAGTTCTACATCATCCATTGAAAGCACCTCACAAAAATCTATTACCTCATCTGATGCTTGTTCAATTGATGTAGCTCCTATACACAATAATCTAAATTCTGATAACTCTAACAACTCTAGGCTTTCATTGGCGCAGTCCCAAAACCACCAACCAGTTTAATGTATCACTAAGCAGCTGTCAAAATCTCCTTTAGCTACAGCTCAACAAAATCATCCAATGCAAACTTGTTCTAAGTCTGGAATTTTAAACCAAAAATCTTTTTTGCAGCAATTGAACCTTTTTCTGTTGATGATGCTTTGTCTAAACCTGGGTGAAAATCAGCTATGCAACTAGAGTATGATGCCTTAATTAAAAATAAAACTTGGTCTCTTTTCCTTTACCTCCTCATAGACAAGCCATGGGTTGCAAATGGGTATTCCATGCTAAGGAAAATCCTGATGGTTCAATCCAAAAATAAAAAGCTCGTTTGGTTGCAAAAAGATTTCATCAACAATCCAAGTTAGATTACACCGAAACCTTTTCACCTGTAGTGAAGCCAGCCACTATTAGACTTATTCTAACACTTGCACTCACATCTCATTGGCCAATTCAACAAATTGATGTCAATAATGTCTTTTCAAAAGGTGACTGACACGAAGAGGTTTACATGACACAGCCTCCTGGATTTGAGTCACATGATAAGTCTCTAGTTTGTAAGTTACAAAAGGAACTTTATAGGCTCAAACAGGCCCCTAGAGCTTGGTTTGAAAAGCTTGCACACACATTACATCAACTATAATTTGTTTCCAGTGAGTGTGACCCTTCCTTGTTCATTGGAAACATCAATGACTGTTGTATGTATGTCTTGATCTATGTTGATGATATTATAATTACGGGGTCCTCCTTTGCTAAAATCAAGCAACTTATCTTTGATTTAAGCAACGGGTTTACTTTCAAAGAATTAGGTGATCTTAACTATTTTTTGGGTATAGAAGTGCACACCCTACCTGATGGCTCCTTACATATGTCTCAATCAAAGTATATATGAGATCTTCTAGTCAAAGCAAAAATGTGGGATGCTAAAAGCCTACGAACTCCTATGGTGTCTAACTTAAAGCTCAGCAGACATGGTAATTCATACTTAAGTGATCCTACCCTTTATAGATCCATTGTTAGGGAACTACAATATGTCACCATCACTAGGCCAGAACTTGCCTTTAGCGTCAGTAAAGTTTGTCAGTTCATGCAAGCTCCACTTGAGGAGCTTTGGAAGCCAATGAAGAGAACACTAGAGGAACTGTGACCTATGGTTTGCGACTTTGAATGCATGGAAGGATCTATTGCTTCCAGAGAAGAAATTTTTTCTAGTTCAGCTTCACGGAGATGGAATGCATGAAGCTTGCAAAGTTTGGTGAGGAGTTTCCTCAAACATCTTCATGAATGTTTGGCTCCATAGGTCTTTGGCTTTGATACCATGAAAGAAACTGAATGTAGATATGGAAGTGAGAGAGAGAGCGAAGAGAGTGCAGAGAGAGTTGGTAAGATTTAGAGAAAAAGCAAATGTAACAAATGAATTTTCTATTCAATTGTGTTGAATAGTACAAGTGAGATACACTATTTATAGACTATGCTTCTGACTAGCTTTTGCTACAAGCTAAATCCATGTGCTTGAAATCTCCCTAACAAACTCAACGGCTTTTTTAGTTACACAAACTTTAACTAAGCTAAGATTCTCTAACACTTCCCCTTTAATGTAAAGGAGGGTCCTAAGCTACACTAGTTCTCCTAAGCTACACTAATTGTTACATCAACACCTTATACTATGTTCACATAATCCCATGACGAGCTGTCCACAAGATGAGCCAAAAGAAAAGTCTTAACCTCTTTGGTTGTTAGGTTCCATAGCATTAACTTATCATGCTGATCGAAAACAACTACTTCACGACAAAAAATGCTATTTGTAACACCCTCCCAAGTACGGTACTATGCTTAAGTCATAATACCTCCTCTAGGAGTTGTTACTATCACTTAATTTGACCTTGTCTGGCAGCAACCTTCGGCCACCTTCAATCTTACTAGTCGACTCCGCCTCGAAGAACTTTCTTCGGAACTTCTGAACTATCTGGAGATAACACGGAAATAAGTATAGGAGTGAGAATTATACATTCTCAGTAGGATTCATTCATTGTCGTACATAATGTCATCGTTGTCATCTCTAGTTGCTTTGGTTTATTATGAAAAAGGTGAACATGTTATACAAGCTGTTTAAATTTTACAGTTCAAAAACATACTGTCTGAAGCAAAGTTCATTTTATTCATACACTTGTAATTTAGGCAAGCCAATACAAAATCAATTCATGAATTATACTATGAGTAATAACTGAAACACGTTAACTTATAATAGCACTAATATACTGAAAACATAAAATCTATACACACCTTTATCATATCCTTTATTCGGTACTTATACTAGCTGGGTCATGCCATGCCTCATGTAAGTCGTGGGTGAGGGGAGCTTAATTTGGGTTCTTTTCTTTCTTTACTTCTTTTAATATTTATCTTTACTTTCTTCATTAGACACACCTAGGCATTACGTATCGCCATCCCTAGGGTGCTTGCATCTGCTTACACTAGCTGGGTCATGCCATGCCTCATGTAAGCCTTACTCACACTAGTTGGGTCATGCCATGCCTCATGTGGGTGAGGGGAGTATATATTCTAGAATACGATCACCATGTCATACCCCATCAGAGCGTGATCGCCATGTCATGTTCCTTAGGAATATATTCATCCTGTCACGTCCTCGAGTATGATCGTCATGTCATACTTCATCAGAATGTGATCGCCATGTCACATTCCTTAGGGTGTAGGATCATCATGTCACATTCCAGAGTATGATCGCCATGTCATACCCCATCAGAGCGTGATTGCCATGTCACATTCCTTGGGAATATGGGGCCTTCATTATATCTTTTAACTGCCTTCACGGGGAGGGATTCAAAGTGCAACTGCCTCCAGGTGAAGGGATCCATATTTATTATATTATCCATTCATTCTCATATATAATCATGCATAAACATTCTGAATGCATTCTTACATATGTTTCGTCATTTGTCTTCATATATCATTGCATATCAAATTGCTACAAACATATTCTTAATACATAAATGCTCATAACTTTCTTTACAATTCTACCAAAAATTTGGCAGCATAACGGATCAGATCCGTTTCCCCATGAATAGTGCCAGTCTCAACAGACAATTAGTCACAGTAAGAGATCAAAAGTAATGCATCAATATTTCAAGTACCAACATGGAATTGCAAGACTTGGACTTTAAGTGAACTCACATATGCATTAAGATGCCCAATTCTTTACTTTTGGAAATCCTGTTCATATTCTTCAATTCTGCCCGTTTTTATAAATTAAGCCTTAAATTCATTTTAACTCATTTGGACCTGAATTTTGGATATGTTGAAGTATTATGTGTCTATTTTCTAACCTCTTTGGTCCCATCTCATTTTGATAACTATAGCTCAAGTTATTTAGGTTTTATCCCGGCCTGCCCTGTAGCTAGCCAGAATTACACTCTTAAACGTAAAAATCTACTAAAAATCGAAAACTGACGTAAATTATACGAAATTGGTCTCATATTAAAGCTAACTGGACTAAATTTCATTTACAAAAAGTTCCATTCCATTTGACTCAGTAGGGCTTGAGTTATAAGCCCCGAAATCTGACCTTTCTGAGCTGCCCTATTCTGGCTCGGTTTGGACATAGGGAAACTTTCTGGGATCACTAGGAGCAAACGGGACCTTATATAATTCTGAAATTTTTATGGGACATTCTCCTATGTGTAAGATTTCTAAAAAAATTGGTTTCACTCATTTTCAAGTAGTATAGGGCGAGTTCTATCCTGAACAACCCAGTCTGCCCAGAATTAAAGTCAAAAACCTAGGTTGAAATTCAAAAATTCATAACTCTCTCAATAATAATCCAAAAGCCTTATATTATATATGTATGGAAAGCTCTAGATGTCTAGTTTCATATAAAAATAGTTTCATTGGATTTAAACTGCGGTAGGCGGAGCCGTACACTCGGCCATACGGACTGCCGAGAGAAAAACCCTAACAGCTTCTTGAATTCTTCTTGGATTCATGTTCTTCTCTAATCAATCCATCCAATCTTCAATTCAAACTCACATATACACCTTAAATCAACCTTAATTCATCATATCCAACCAACATAACATCAAAATAAAGAGAGAAGGAGAAGCCCTAGGCAGCCCCAAATCAGAGAAAAGAAGGAGAAAGTTGAGATTCCTACCTTGGTGGTGTGAAATCTTGATGGAACTTAGTCTTGGAGTGAAGTTGATGGTTGGGGCTTGAGCTTGGGGATGAGAGGAAGTGGAAGAAGATAAAGAAGAGTGGGGAAATGAGGCTGGTAGTGGGGAGGCCGAAATTCACACAAGAAGAAGGAAGAAAAGGTGAGATATTTGGAAGCCAAATGCATGTGATTGGTGGATTTCTTCATGCTATCCATTTTGGTTTGGCTTCCACCATCAAGGGCTGCCTTAGGCGCCACTTGGGTGGGTTATTTGGCTAAATCTTAGCCATTGATCCTAGGGCACTCATGGCATAATTTCTACTGATCCGATTTCGATAGTTTAAAACACTGAAATCTTACCGATTTCCTTTAAATCGGTAAAACGGTTTTGAAGAACTTTGTGAGATTTTTATAAGTTTCTATCTTAACCCCAATTTCTCTAATTTAAATTCTAATCAACTCCTAGTTAACCTCTAATTAACTTTTTAATTAACTCGACAAACTCAATAAAATCGAGTAAATCGATTAACAGTGTACATTAAACGTTTTGCAAATTTTAGGGCCTTCTGTTTTCTGTTTTTCAGGGCTAATGGCATTTTCGTAATTATGGGTAAGTTTAGGGGCATCCCATGTCATTTCACATATGGATACCTCCGTGGCTCAATCGGCCGAGGTTTAGATTTCTACGTTTTCGCTGCGTGATTCTGCTTTGTTTAAAATCTTATTTTACTAATCCTGTTGATATAGAGACCTAAATGTCATTTTCTAAAATGTTCAGGGGCAAGACTGTAAATAATGTATAAGGACCTAAAGGTCATTTTTTTAAAAGCTCAGGGGCAAGGTTGTAAATAATAAAAATTTACCCAAAGACATTTTCATCCTTTCCTATTACATTATATGGGGATGTTACACTATTGCTAGGGCCATAAGCTATGATGCTATCAAGATGGTCATTTGGGAATAGGAATTCTGAGATTAGGTTAATCAGGGGTTGCAATGATTCGTTACTAGAAACAAGTGTATGGCAAACTTGTCTTGATAATGAAAGAGGAGAAGATTGGGTTGGTTTTTGGTAGCCAAAGTGGGATAAGAAATATGTTTTCTAAGGAAACTATTGCTAATGAAAGTGTACTATAGGCTTTGCTTAAGTATTTGAATCTTATAAGAGACTTTATAGGGAGCTTAGCTAGGATTTCCTCTATCAATTCTTTAGGTGGTTGCTTGCCATATTTTATCTTGGGGTAGACAATGGGAATTTGGAAGCGAAGATGTGATACAGCTAGTGGGTGTGTGTGTGTGTGTGTGTGTTTGGTTTTTTAGCCTACACCGTTTAGCTCATGGGCTAAATAAGCTAAGCCTGTGGACTAAATAGGCTAAGTTTGCACCATTTTCCTCCTTGTTGAGTGCATAGGGCCATAGTCGTCCACTCGACTCCTTACTCTCACATCTCTCACCCATGGCCCACTCACTCACCCACTCCTCACTAGGTCTCTCGCCCACGACCCACATTCACAACCCATTTCTCATTTCAGTTTTAGACCTCAGTCACAATTTCACAAACTCTCTTCTAGCTTTTGGACCAAAAAATGAAAAACGAAAAAACTCTCTTCTGGTCATAACTTTCATCAATTATCCGTCCACTAACATTTATTGTTGGTCAATTATCTAACCATGTTTATCCTAGTGGGCCAGTGGTGAGTTGTATAGTAGCTATTCAAGTCCAAGCCCTCTTTAACTAGGAGTTTGGCGAGAAAAAAAAACTTGGGGCAAGAGCCAATAGGACCCAAAAATTGTAAGCAAAAATAAAAAAAAGATTGCAATGCGGGCTGACCCACGGGCTTATGCGTGTGGACCTGGGCTAGCCATTTTGGAGTCCATTTATCATGCAGGCCCGTTAAAAAGTGGTCCACCAAGGACCAAGTTAAACGGGCCATGCTGGCCCGCTTACCTACCATTATCCTTTAATTACTTGATCACCAATTAATTGATTTAGAGTTTTATAATCAAGAGAGAGTTTGTGAATATAGCCTCTTAAAATAAAAACTATAAGTTGAGCGAAAACTAGAGCTAGGCAAACGCAGTTCATGCAGTCAATATAGGGACCCATAGAACATCAACTTTTACTTAGATTAGTTTGTGCTAAGAGATTAGATAATCAATTTAGGATAAAAGTATTGCTTGACCTCATGAAAGGCTAAGAATTAATTAAGAGGATTAGATCATGAATTAATTAGGATAAAAACTGATTAATTGAAATTTTAGGTAAATGCGTCTACAATAGATAAAATTAATTAGTTCTAGCATTTATTCCATTGCATTTATTCACATTCTTAGCCTCCATTCTAATTTTCTATTTTTCTTATGTATTTTATTTTATTTTTAGTGTCTCTACCCATGAATTTATTTTCGAAATAATTATTCCCTTAAACTATTTGATAATTGATCTATCCTAATGAGATGATAATCTCTCTTATCACTTTATTACTTGTACGACTCTTTATATTTGTCGGAGCCGCATCAATGTTTACTATCTCAACACTCATATGTACCTAGAAAAATAATAAATTCGAACATATCATACATGAATAGATTTTCAATTTGCTTGCAAATGACTCCAAGTACATCACAATTAATCAATAGCTAACATTTTTATATAATTTCCATGAATTTCTATGTTGAAAGTAAAGGTAACATTTAAATTTTGGTGGATATGAAATTAATTATATTGTTTTTGAAAGGGATTTGTTAATGTCTCCTTGTTTGGGACATGTTAAGAATTGAAAATAATATTTATTACACCTATATTAATTAACTTTCAGTACAAAAAAAAAAGCAATTAGTAAATTTTTTAGATTCTCAATTTAATAATTGGTTTCACTTTTATTTAATAATTTCTGTCTTCTATTCTTTAATATGTATCCTACGGGCATGCGTTAACAAGACTCGTTTTCAATTCAATGTGTTAGGAGTCATTTGGTTAGAAATGAGCGGAGAAATGAACATTTATATAAACAACAAATTAAAAGAATTTTTAAATAAAAAATGAAAGGTTTTAGTGAATATTTTTAATTGCCGAGATGAGAATTTTGGAAAATAGAATTCCATTATTGTCAATGATATAACAAAATTACTTAAAGATATAATATGTGCTATTATTTTTACTTTTTTATCATAGTTAAAAGTATTGTAAGAATGATTCTAATTAACAATTTATTTCAACGAAAGGGGAAGGCCAATTTAAACTTTTTTTTTAGGAGGATTGTTTTGTCTTTTTCTTCCAAATTGCGACCTTGATTTAAAGTTTGCAACTTAAGGCAAGGGATAAGGTTAATTGGCATGGTCAGTTTTTTATATTACTGTCTGTTCCTGTTCACATTAATTATAATTAATGTTTTTATAAGACATAACGATAATATTTACAATACTTTTACATTATAATATAATTCTCCCTAAAATTTTAAATAAATTATATCTTTTACCATCTATTAAATAAATTTATATTTGATTATTGCAAATACTATGCAATAATTTGCAATCCGTATTCTTTTAAAAACTAAACTCATTATTAATTTTTTAAAGATAAATTTTATTTCAAATAAGATTTTAAAATTTAAAATATTATTTTAAACTCACGTTATATTTTTTAAAGACTGCGTTATAGTGACATTTGCGTAAATTTGGGCACACCTCAACAAATTTATATTTATGGTACAATAAAAGATAAATATATTTACATAAGGACTAGAAAATATATAAAGATGCTATTTATTGTCTAATATCAAGTAATTAACATAACTCTATTATAATTTTTTTTGAATAGATAAATTTTTTTGGTTTAAGGAATTCCTCATTACAATTTCAAGGCAAAAGTGGTGGTTTAAGAGACTTAAAAACTTTGAAGGATTGTAATTTTTCCCTTGTTATAAAGAAAAATTGGCATGTTTATTTAAGTTTAAAAAAATATAACGCTTTTATGATATATTTTTTTTTTGAGATTTTTTTTTTCAAAACTAGTGTTTTTAGCTTATGAAAAATATTAAAATATTTTTTAATATTTAGCTTTTTAAGAATATATCTTTCCTTAAAAAACTTAAACAAGCAAATTCTTAAGTATAATTAATATAAAATGAAATAATTGTAATATAGAAAATGTAAATAAAAATATATTTAACTTTTTTAAATTCATAAACATTTAGTTGGGTTTAGTATCAGTCATTCTATCAATATCAGGACACGGGCTTAAGCTGAGAAAACACTTAGAGGGGGACTTACAAGACTACTTAGTGACGAGATCTTCACATCAATGGCAGAAATCGAACTTATAACTTTGTGAGGTTCAAACCCGTCCTTTACCAACTATGCCAACCTTCATTGTCAAATATATTTAACTTTAAAAACATTTAAGGGTAATTAAGAAAATAAAAATTAAAATTATCAACAACTGGAATCGAACTTATAACTTTGTGGGGCTCAAATCCATTCCTTACCAACTATGCCAACCCTTATTGGCAAATATATTTAACTTTAAAAACATTTAAGGGTAATTAAGGAAATGAAAATTAAAAGTAATTATGGCATAACAGTGTGTCAATAGCTTCACCCTTTCATATTCTGCTAGACACCTAACACACCTAAAATAAAACGATAGAAAGATAAAGATAAAAAATTAAAATCTTCTTTTTCATTGTTACCACGATATCCAAAATTATCCTTACTTCATTATTTTCTATAATTTATGAGAATATTTACATTCAAAAACTTATATTAGAAAAAGAAAAAAAAAAAGATGAATTGACAAACTCAAATAAAATAAAAGATATTCATTAAAGTTGACAAAAATGTTGCCATGCTAAATAATGTTTAAATTAGCAGCTCAAATCTTGTCCTCGATTATGAAAGATAACTGGAGTGGTAATAATCATTATTATACAAAAAAAAAAAACAAAATGATATTAGCAATTTCCAATTTAAAAGGAGAAATAAAAATAATTATATGAAAAAGTACAAATACAATTGTTTTAGCCATAAAGTGATTTTAAGTTTCAAAATTAAGAGATTTTTTCAAAAAATTGATTTTATGGTTTTTTTAATGGAAAAACTGGAGACCTATTAACTTTGATATATTTACTTGCAAAAGATACAAAATGAAATTTCGTTAAAAAATAAGCATATTGTTCGGATTCTTGTTACATTTCAATGTACCATTAGTTTTTATTCAATTTGCTAATTCTTTTAAATGAAAAGAGAAACATCCTATTTATTTTTAATATTCTTTTCTAAATTGAGGCCTAATATTTTGTAATAACTTTATTTTTGTGTAATAAGGATTAATTTTCAAAAAAGAAGAAAAATAAAGATTTATTTTTACATTTGTCCTCTTGTAATTTCATAGGCCCCAATGTCATGGTGGAATGCATTGTTGCTATAGATTTCGCTCCTCATTGCGAAGGATTTGAGTCTTGTCACAATTCCTTCAACTAATTGACGCATTTGCTTTGGAATTTGTTTGACACAAATTTACTTCTTTGTAACTGCATCACCCAAAACTATCCAGCTAGTAATTTCATTATTTCTCTTCAATCTTTACCTTATGGGAATATTTTTATCTCAACACTCATATTAGAAGAACGAACGTATGAATAGAAAAATGAACAAATGAAGCACAAGATGTACATAAAGATTGATAAAGATGTTATCACGCCAATGCACATATTTATGGAAGCATAAATCCTGTGTTATAATAGATAAGCTAATTATAGTGATAATCATTACAATGCAACAATGAGGATCAAATGTCATTTAACCTATGCAAGTTATTACTTCAAGGTTCCTTCTCAACTAGATAAGGAGACAAACCTTTCCTCGTATCTAAAAGCATGATCCAGTATTCCTACATCAACTGGAAAGAACTTCACTGGTTGTTGGGTATCAACGTTATATGAAACCAATGATTCATCATCTTGTTCTACTAAGAGAACCTCATCATCTTTCCACAAGCCCCAAAATTTCCACCTTTCAACACAAGGTCCAATGTTAAATCTTTTTGTCCAACTTTCTTCAACACCGTATTCATTCATCAACCAAACCTCAACAAGTGTTCCTACTAAAGAAGAAGGTGTGTATTCTTTGACATAAGCAATGGAATCATTTTGAATCCCTAGATTTGAATCCAAAAGCGCCCTCTCATTTGTATTTCCTTGAGAAATTGAGGGTAGATTCATTCTCCAAAATATGTCGTTGCTCATGTCAAAGCAAAGCACAAATTCATCGTTACCAGACTTAGCCAACCAATGGTAAACTCCATTCACATATGAAGTAAATGTTGGGCTAATTATGCTATCAGCATGGACAGTAACATCAACCATCTTCCATGAATCAGTACTTAGATTATAAATTTGAGCATAAGGTTGTTGACCTTCTTCCACGCCATGCATTGCACCCGTCACAATGTTAACAACCTTGTAGTCATTTGATCTGGCAACAAAACCAAATCCATGTACTATGCTCACGTAATTCCACAATGAGCAGTCCACGGGAAGAGTCAAAGGAAGATTCTTAACCTCTCTTGTTGCGGGGTTCCATAGCATCAACTTGTCAGGGCTTTTTAAAAGACCCACTTCAAGACAAAATATGCCATTGCTAGGGCCATATGCTATGATGCTATCAAGAAGGTCGTGGTCGAATGGGAATTGTGAGATTAGGTCAATAGGGGGCTGCGATGATTCCTTATCAGAAACAAGTGTTATGGCAAACTTGTCTTGATAATGAAAGAGGAGAAGGTTGGGTTGGTTTTTAGTACGTAAAGTGGAGCAGGAAATATGTTTTGTCATGAAGCTTTTGCTGGCAATAAGTGTACCATAAGCTTTGCTTAAGCATTTGAATCGAATCACAGACTTTACAGGGAGCCTAGCTAGGATTTCCTCTATCAATTCTTCATTTAGGTGGTTGCTTGCCATATTTTTATCTTGGGGTAGGCAATGGGAATTTAGAGGCAAAAATGTCTTGCAGCTAGTGGCTCCTAGCTAGTATATATATGTGTGTAGTACAAGACATAAAGGGAGTAAACAATGAATGTTTGGCAGGTAGAAATCTTACAATTCATTGTAACCCTCGAAAGATATTAATATTAAATGTCATTTATTTCAAATAAATGTTTACTATCACAACATTCATATATATAAAAGAAAAATAATAAATTCAAACATATCATACGTGCATAAATTTTCAATTTGCTTGCAAATGACTCCAAGTACATGCACAATTAATAATAGCTAACATTTTTATATAATACTTATAAATTCCTATGTTGAAATTAAAGGTAATATTTAAATTTGGTGGATATGAAATTAATTATATTGCTTTTGAAAGGGATTCTTTAATGTTTCCTCGTTGGAGACATGTTAATAATTGAAAATAACATTTATTGCATCTATATTACTTAACATTCATTGCAAAAATAGTAATTAATAATTTTTTTAGATTCTCAAGTTAATAATTGCTTTTACTTTTATTTGATAATTTTTGTATTTTATTCTTTAAGATGTATGCTACTGGCATGCGTTAACAAACTCGTTTTCAATTAATGTATTGGGAGTCATTTGGTTAGAAATGAGAGGAGAAATGAACATTTGTATAAATAAAGTATTAAAAGAATTTTTAAATAAAAATGAAAGGTTTTAGCAATTTTTTTTTAATTGACGAGATGAGAATTTTTGGAAAATAGAATTCCAGAATTCCATTATTTTCAATGATATTACAAAATTACTTAAAGATATAATAATTTGTTATGGCTAAAATAATGTATCATATTTATGTGCTATTATTTTTACTTTTATCACATTTAAACGTATTATAAGATTGGTTCTAATTAACAGTTCATTTTAACGTAAAGGGGAAGGCCAATTTGAACTTTTCTTTCTTAGTAAGGATTGTTTTGTCTTCTTCTTCCAAATTGTAGCCTTGGTTTAAAGTTTACAACTTAAGACAAGGAAGTTATGGTCGGAGATAGAAATAGATTGTTATGTCATAGTTTTATTGAAAATGTTTAAGTTTCTATATGATACTTTTTCAAAAAAACAAAATCAAAATTTGCAATAACTGATATTTCAATGTTAGAGAGTTATAAAATGATTGTTGGTGGGTTTCTTTAGACCGTTGAGCATAGTTGTTTATAAAAGGGAAAAGTTTAAAGAGTTTAGGATTTAGAACTATTCAACTAAAACCCATGCTTGGATTTTTTAATCTTAAGGATTTCAATTTTTTTGATATTTTATTTGAATTTAAATGAGGTGTTTTTTTACTTACATTTATGTTTTAAAGTTAATGAAGACTAAAATAAATAAAAATTATTTACTCGTAAATAAGTATAGAAGTCCCTTGAACCAAGCCATCCGCCCTTATAGAAGAAGTCTCTGGACCCAACGACCTATACGTTCATGTTTCTCTCTTTCCTCCATCCTCTCCATTGTCTTTCTTTCTCTTCCTCACACCCTCCACTCTAAAACACCACCACCTAGGCTTGATTTCCTTTCTTCCTTGTTGGTGATATCTTGGTTGAGTCTCTTTCCTTGTTGGTGATGCCTTGGTTGAGTGAGTGTTCATCTAAGCCATTGTTGTGGTTGAGTGCTACACGTTTGAGGCAAGACAAGTAACCCAATTCTCCTTTTCATTCTTCTGGCTAGCCGAAGTAATAGTGAGTATTATGTAGATTGCTTCGTGAACCAAATATAGAATTAGGACTAGGGCAGTAATGTCTTTTAGATTGAATAATGCCCCAAATGCTTTTGTGGACTTCATGAGCCTATCTTTAAGTCGTTCTTAGATCCTTTTTTTTTTTTATAATTTTCATTGATGATACCCTAGTGTGTTCTAAGAGCAAGAAGGAGTATGAAGCATTTTATGGTAGTCTTGTAAGTTTTATGGGATCATTGATTGGATGCTAAACTTTTCAAGTGTGAATTTTGGCTTGATAATGTGGCCATTATAGTAGATCCATAGAATGTTGAAGTCATACAATAATGTCCAAGGCTTACTTTAGCATGAAGATTCATAATTTTTATGGACTAATAGGTTATTATTGTCGTTTTGTTAAGGACTTCTCAAATATTTCAGCTCATTAACTAAGTTAACTTAAAAGAATGTGAAGTTAATGGCTATTAGATGCTTATGAAGAGAGCTTCTAGAAGATTTTGACTTTTTACCTTCAACCTCGGTTCTAGTTTTACCTTTAAGACATAGTGACTTTTTAGTGTATTATAATGCTTCTAGGGTATAGGACTTGGGTTTGGGTTTGTCCTAATGCATTAAGGATATATAGTTTTTCTTTATGTCAAATGTTGGATGACCTCTATTCAGCTAATCAAAGAAATGCTATTACTTTTTTATTTGAGGAAATAGATGTTTAGATATTTCTATGTTTTCCTAAACCCTACCCCCTAAGATATATTTGCCTGCTTTCAGCATGTCATGCCCTCACAACTCTATTTTAACAACATGATTATTAGAACTTTGTTGATTAAAATTATAATAAAAAAAATTAAGAGAGTTATCATGCTACCTATTTGCAAATTGCAATGCTTTTCCAAGCTTAGTATGCATGGGGATGACCAATCCAGGGTCCTTTGATTAAGATTCTAAGAGAAGTACCTCGTGTAAAATAAAAGTAGAATTAAAAGTTGAAGTAAAAATAAAAAATTGTTTTATATGTGGAGATAATTGCAGAAGTACCTTTTTATCAAAATTAGAAATTGTTAAACTATTTGGATGTGACAAATATAAAGACACTTTTTTCTGATAAAATTACAATTAAGGACATGGAGAGGAAGAATGAAAATAAGATTGTAAAGGGCATATTTTTAAAAAATTTTAAGGACAAAATCATAATAGAGTAGGAAATGAGTGGTTCCTAGATTTGAGGATTAAAATCCCTTCTTTTCGACTGCTTTTACTTCTAAAGAAAAAATTGTTTCCTATCTATTTCTTAAAAAAGTAGAAAAATTGATTACTTTTGCCTTTAATCATTTTGAGAAGCATAGATAAACAACAACAAAAATTTTAGACATACCTTTATTTTTATTTTTTTTGAAAAAAGTACTTTTTTCATTTGAGAAACACAAACAAATGTATCTGTAATTCTGAAGGAAGCAACACTTTTTATTATACAAGTGCAAGGTGGCCTAATTTGCCCGGCCACCAAGAGGCAAACTGATGCTTGGTCAAGAGAGTTTACTAAACTTCACATTATATAAAGTAGTTTATGTGATGGCCTTTATCACTCTCTAGACTGTGCCTCTTCCTTTCCCAAAACCTGCCTTTCCTTTAGTTGCATGTAAAATCTCCAATTTTTATTGTGCTAAATTATCTTTTGTTCTACTTGAAGTCAGAGCTTGGAGCTTGATTCCACTTGTTTTGCTTAAACTTAGAACTCAGAGCTTGATGCCGCTCATTCTGCTTGAACTCAAAGATCGAAACCCAATACTGCGTGTTCTGTTCAGGAACCTGATATGTTTGTGTTCAGCTTGAACTCAAAGTCGGGGACCCAATATCACCTGTTCTGCGTGAACTCAGAGCTCGGGAACTATAACATCCCCAAATTTTCTCTTGTACTAGATTACATCAGCAACCCCAAGTAACTAGACACTTAATGAAGAATTAAAGAATAAAAGCATAATTAAGCGATAACAAGGGTAATTAAAAAGACAAAAATTAGGAATATGCCTAATTAAAATTAGAGAATTTTGAATTAAGCATAATTAAAAATTTAATCTCTCTAATCATGACAACATGAGTTGACTACTAATCCTTAATTAATTAAGTTGTAGGAACACTTAATCACATCATTAGAATTCATATTAAAGTCAACTAGATAATAAAGTATTTATGACATCATCAAAGTGAAAAAGTGGAAGATAACTTTGCTTTTTGTAAGAAAAGGTATAAGATTTGTTTCCCCCATCATTCACTTTGTCTCCTCCTAATCCCAATCAGCACAAAATCAAAAAATATCTTCCCTCTTAAGCCTAGTATATGCCAAAGCCTCACCCCCCATTACACACTCTCATTTTCACTTTTCAACTCCATACTTTCTCTTACTCTCTCTCTCTCTCTCTCTCTCTCTCTCTCTCTCTCTCTCTTCTTCTTCTTCTTCTTTTTCTTCCCCATTCTCCAAAGAAACTCTGTATCTACCTCACCACTAGCCCTTCAAAGATCATATTTTTTGGTCTTTGAAGACAAGATTCAAACACTCAAACTACTATCGTCTCAAGGAGAGCACAAAGCCCTCATCCTTTCCCTCTTCAAAGCCATGTGTAACACCTTACCAATTTAATGTTATGCTTAAGTCATAGCATGAAATTAAGTAGATTGTGTTACCGATACTTTACTTGTTATTTACTTATAATGTCACATCCCTTCTTTTTGTTTTGTTTTGTATTTTTTTTTTTTGTTCAAATGGGCGAAATGGCGCGCTGTGTATAACAAACGTGATTAACATCGCAGGACGTAACGTAATTTTAGAATACAATAGAAAAGATACAGATAGGTAATACATCATCAACTATATACATAGATATATATATGTAGGTAGAAGCTGACGCTTCAGTATATGTACAAATGTCAAATAAGATACATAAGTGGAGCTGGTGTACCAAAAGACGTAAGGCCCATGTCAGTCAAAATGATCTTAAGTCTATGACCCAATGCTGCACTCTACCAAAAGAGGGCCATGCTGTACAGGAGGACTTTTGACCAGGACCTAGTCAGTCAAGTAGCCATTGGCCACGCCATGCCCGGCTAGGGAGTAGTTCATACTAGGTCCCGAGGAGGAGGATAATGACCAGGTAACCTCTGAAGGATTGCTCTCAAAACTGAGTGGTATGTTTGGAACCACCTGTGGAGGTGACTCTGGTGGAGGACTGATAGGTGCGGCAAGTGCTGCAGGTGCTGCAGGTGCAGAAGGAGGGTGAGTCGCACGTAACGGAAACGCAAAATATAAAGTGGCAGGGTCAAAAGTAGAGTGAAACGGGGGAACAGCAAAATTTCTGTTACTGAACAGGTAAAGACGGAAATTGCAAGAATCGACTATGTACAGTAAATCTACGATGGGATCATGGTGAAGTTGTAGGTTGGGAATCTCAATAAAAAGGGTGGCGGTCGAATCCATCGCTAGCGTCTGAGAATGATGCGGGAATAAAAAGCGAGGTGAGAATTTAAAGAAACTCTCAGTAGGGTTCGCGTAAGTTACATCATATTCATTCTCAGTTGCCTTGATTTTTATTTAATTATGAAAACATAGGAGCAAATTGAACTAGCCATATTTAATAAGTTTAATAAAGCATTTGGTCCGAGGCAAGATTCTATTTTACTTAAGACAGTATAAGAAACAAAATCATAAGCAGAATAGATAAACACACAGCAGTAAGAAAATATACAGTCGTGCTGTGATCAACTTATAATGACTATGTGACCAAATGTGACCATGTAAAACTCATTCCTAAAATTCTTTTCATAAACTTTTCCTTAAACTTTTCTATTTCTTGGTCCCCTGGGAGTTCTTGGCCATTCAAACTCCTGGGTAATAGTCTGCTTTTTAGAATTGAGCTCGTTCCTATATAGAAATGTTGGGTTTACTTTCCTCAACCTTCCCACCGATCTATTCCCCTTAATTTTAATCCAGGGCTGGCCCAAGTATTATGGAACTTTCATCATAACATACTCTTATATTCATCATAATATAATCTTTATGAACTTCTTGCAATGCACATGGATTTGAATGTAGATTATAACTCATGCGTAGATTTTACCGAAGTTTCGGCAACATAACGGAATGTGTCTGCTTACCGTGAATAGTGTCAATAATTGGAACACGCTTTTTTCAGAGAAATCATAATACTTTAGTCATATTTCAAACATCAAACTCATGGCAAAATTATTGAAATTAAAACATAGTTGCTGTCTCATTCAACCTGATTTTTGTAAATCCGGTCACAATTGCTATTTAACTTATCTGGACCTCAATTTTGGATATGTTAGAGTATTATGTGTCTATTTTCTGGACTCATTGGTACCATCTCATTTTGACTTGTATAGGTCAAGATATTCAAGTTTTATCCTGGCTTGCCCTGCAGCTAGCCAGAGTTGCAAATTTAAAAGTAAAAATCCACTAAAAATCGAAAATCAGCTCAAATCATATGAAATTGTTATCATATTAAAGCTAACAGGACAATATTTCATTTACAAAAAGTCCCATTTCATTTTCTTAAATAGGGCTCGAGTTATAAGCCCTGAGATTTGACCTTCCTGAACTGCCTAGGGTTGGCCTAATTTGGACATAGGGCAACTTCTTTGAACCACTAGTAGCAAACGGGACTATAACTAACTCAAAAATTTTTATGAATGTTCTCCTATATGTAAGCTTTCTAACAAAGTTGTTTCGTCCAATTCCAAGTTGTATAGAGCAAGTTATGCCCTGAACAACCCACTCTACCCAATATCAACCTCTACAATCTAGGTCAAACTTCCAAAATTCATATCTCTCTCAATACTAATCTAATGGCCTTATATGATATATATATATATATATATATATATATATATATGGAAAACCCTAAATGTCTAGTTTCATATAAAAATTGTCTCATCGGATTTAACCGGCTATAGGCGAAGCCGTACACTCTGCCATACGGATTGCCGAGGGAATTTGGTTTTCCAGCCCTTCACATCTTCTTATTCTTACCCTTTTCTACTCCTTAATCAATCAAATTTAAACACAAAGCAGCCAAAAATCAGTTGAAAATCATCATATTCATTCACTAATCACATTAAGCAGTGAGAAAATAAAGCCAAAAATTAGTCACCCACAATCAGAATAACAAGAACAAAATTAAACCTCTACCTCTTTGTGTGGGGTTTTGCTAAGTATTGGAGGTTGGTTGGGAGGAGAAGAGAAGAGGAAAAGAAGAAGGCTAAAATTAGAGGAGAATGAAACGCTAGTCAGCAGGAAAAAGAGAAAAGTCTGATTTAAGCATTGAAGAGGTAATTGGCTTTATGAGTTTTGATTGGTTGAAATTCTTGTGGCTAATTTCCAGCCATGCTTCCTTCTTTTTGTGGCTTAATATGGCTTAATTATCCTCCATGCAAAATGAGAACTCATTTGCACTTTGTCTGAACTTGGAACTCGTATCTATTCTGCATAAAGTCGGAACTTATGTCCCTCTTATTTGAACTTGGAGATTAATTCGGATATTGGAACTCGAGTCACTTGGAAATAGATTATTAGATTGGAAATCGTGTCCGTTTTCTTTGAAACATAAAGTCGGAGATCGATTCTAAGCATAACCATGGAAGTTGGGAATTCAAAACATTAACCTTATGTATCAGGAAATCGGAACTTATATAACTCGGAACTCCCAATTCAATGTCGGAAGTTAGTCATAAACTCAAGCTCAGGAATATCAATAGAAATAAAAACGTTCTTGAAATAAGTTTGAGATCGGAAATTAAATAAACTCGGATATCGGTAATTACATCCATTTTGTTTGGACCTTGAAGGTTAAGTCGGAAATCGGAAATTATCCCATTTTATTTGAAATTCGAAGATGAAGTTAGAAATAATGTCTATTGTATTTGAAACTTGAAGATGAAGTTGGAAGTTCGAAATCATGGAAACTTGAAGATAAAGTCAGAACTCGTGGTGGATATTACATTACTGCCTCCTTAAAAAAAAATTTGTCCTCAAAATTTAGTACATTAAAAGAGTTCAGGATACTTTTTCTTCATGTTTGATTCTAATTCCCAAGTGTAATCCCCGGCATCTACTTTTCCCCAAGATACCTTCACTAACTTCACAATTTTGTTTCAAAGTTGCCTGCTGCTTCTATCTATGATCCGTGTTGGCTGTACGTGGAAAGTTAGATCCTCTTTTAGCTGTACTGACTCGGGTTCTAGAAAGTGTGTAGGGTCAGGTTGATATCTTTTGAGTTAAGAAACATGGAAGACATCATGAAGATTTGACAGATGTGGAGGTAAAGCGATTTGGTATGCAACTGATCCAATTCGCTTCAAGATTTGGAAGGGATCGATAAAGTGGGGACTTAGCTTCTTGACCTTACTGGCCCTACCTATCCCTGTTGTGGGCGTAACCTTTAGAAATATGTGGTCTCTTTCTTGAAATTCCAAAGGTTTCCTCTTGGTATCCACGTAACTCTTCTGACGGCTTTGAGCGGCAAGCATCTTACTTTGAATCTTCTTGATTTGCCCAGTAGTCTGTTTAACTAAATCGGGTCCTAATAGAGTTGATTCTCCTGTCTCATACCAATACAATGGAGATTGGCACTTCCGTCCATACAATACTTCGTAAGGAGCCATGCTGATGCTAGCATGATAGCTATTGTTGTATGCGAATTCGGCTAGCGGTAAGTATCGATCTCAATTTCCACGTTGTTCCATCATATAGGCTCATAGCATATCTTCTAAGGTTTGAATTGTCCTCTCTGTTTGCCCATCCGTTTGTGGGTGATATGCAGTGCTTAGGCATAATTTAGAACCAAATGCTCTTTTGTGAGGCTCCCTAGAACTGTGAAGTGAATCTTAGATCTCAATCAGAGATAATAGTCGATGGGATTCCGTGCAGTCTTATAATTTCTTGGATATACAATTGGCTAACTTTTCCAATGGATAATTTGCTCGAATGGGTAGAAAGTGAGCAGATTTGGTTAATCTATCCACGATAACCCATATGGCATCATATCCTGCTGGCATTCTTGATAATCCCATTACAAAATCCATGGAGATACTTTCCCATTTTCACTCAGGGATTTCCAAAAGTTGTAATATCCCGGAGGGTTTTTGATGTTCCGCTTTCACCTTCTGACAGGTCAAGCATTTGCTTACGAAGCTTGCCACATTTAACTTTATGCCTGGCCACCAAAATATTTTCTTGAGGTCTTGATACATTTTGGTAATGTCAGGATGTACGGTAAGTTCACCTTTATGTGCTTCCTCCAAGATTCTTCTTCATAGATTATTCTCCTCAGGTACATACACCCTGTCACGATGTCACCATATGCATTCTATATCCTGAGCAAAACCTGTTAATTTTCCTGATTGCACAGGATTGATAGTATGCTAAAAACTAGCATCCTGCTATTGTGCCTGCCGAATCTGCTCCTTAAAACTACTAGTTACCTTAACTTGGTGTAACTGAATAGTCTTAGGAGTCATAAGGATCCCCAAATTAAGATTTCGAAAGCTCTCAATAAGCTTTATCTCTTTCACCATCATCCAAGCTACAATCAACCATTTTCTGCTTAAAGTATCAGCCACAATATTTGCCTTGCCCGGGTAGTATTTCAATTCGAATTCGTAGTCCTTAAGAAGTTCCATCCACCTCCGCTGCCTCATATTTAATTCTTTCTAATCAAAGAGGTACTTCAAACTCTTATGATCAGAAAAGACCTCGAACCTCACATCATAAAGGTGATGTCGCCATATCTTCAAGGCAAATACTAGTGCTGCTAATTCGAGATCGTGTGTAGGATAATTCCTTTCATGTGGCTTTAATTGTCTGGAGGCATAGGCTACTACTTTCCCGATTTGCATCAACACGCATCCTAATCCTGGCTTGGAAGCATCACAATAGACCTCAAATGGTCTATGAGGGTCTGGCAAGGCTAACACTGGTGTCGTGGTTAACCATCTTTTCAAGTTTCGAAAACTCTGCTTGCAGTCCAGTGTCCATTCAAATGGAACATTCTTCTTGGTTAGTTTGGTCAAGGGCAAGGCTATTCAAGAAAAATTCTTAATGAATCGCCTGTAATATCTAGCTAAGCCTAGAAAACTCTTAACTTCAGTGACTGTGGCCGGCCTCTTCCAATCTAGTACTGCTTCTACTTTGCTAGGGTCTACGGAGATCCCTCCATGGGATACCACATGGCCGAGAAATTTTACTTCTTGCATCCAAAATTCATATTTGGATAACTTAGTATAGAGTTTTCTTTCTCTTAAAATTTGCAGAACTAGCCGCAAGTGTTCCGCATGCTCCCGCTCCGTTTTCGAGTAGACAAGTATATCGTCGATGAAAACCACTACAAACTTGTCCAAACATGGGCGAAATATCCGATTCATATAATCCATGAATACTGTTGGTGCGTTTGTTAGCCCAAACGACATTACGGTACACTCGTAGTGTCCGTAACGAGTTCGAAAGGCTGTCTTGAGGTTATCTTGCTCCCGAACTCAAATTTGATGATATCCTGAATGCAAATTGATCTTGGAAAATACCGTTGCACCTTGTAGTTGGTCCATGAGGTCATCAATTCTTGGCAGTGGATATTTATTCTTAATCGTCACCTTATTTAGCTGTTGATAGTCCACGCATAAGCGCATGCTCCCATTTTTCTTTTTGACTAACAAGACTGGAGCTCCCCATGGCGATGCACTTGGCTGTATGAATCCTTTTCCCAAACGTTCTTTAATCTGTTTCTTTAGTTCTGTCAGCTCCAAAGGTGACATTCGATATGGAGCCATAGATATTGGTCCTACGCTTGTGAACTTAATTTCCCTCTCAGGAGGGAATTCAGGAATATGTTCTGGAAAAACATTGAGATATTCCTTAACAACTAGAATTTCCTCTAGTTTCTGTTCAACTTCCATCACATTAGCTGATAGGAGGATATATCCTTGACTCTTCGACTCACTACAGTTTATTACTAAAGAGTTTAGATAGAAGAGTACTGAGACTTGGGATTTAGAAGATGGGACAGAGGAGAATACCACCATCTTATCAGAACAATTGAGCATGACTCGATTGGCTGAAAGCCAATCCATGCCTAGAATTATGACAAGTCTAGACAGAGACAAATCAAATTAGTTGTAAAGGAACATTGATGCAAATTTGACTCGTTTTAACAGGGTCATTGGTAGAAGTAGAAACCAGTAGATCATAAGGTAATTCAGAAATTGGTAATCGCAAAACAATAACACAGTCATAAGAAATAAATGAGTGAGAGGCACCCGAATCATAAAGTATAGTTAGAGCCTCACTGTCCACTTCACAGGTACCTTGGATTAGTCCCTCGGACTTGTCAGCTTCTTCTGCATTCATCGTAAAGACCTATCCTTAACGTTGGGGTTTAGACGGCTGTAGTGGATTCCTAGTTGGATTTCTAGTTGGACACTCATAAACTTTGTGGCCTGGCTTGCCACACTCATAGCAGATATTCTGGCCTGCCAAACACGGTCAATCACTGTGATTCTTATCGCATTTCATGCAAGTCAGATTCGAAAAAGGTTTCTAGGGCTGCTTGCCTTTGTTGCCTATCGGTTGAAATCTTCTCTGCTGTTGAAAGTTGGGCTCAAATCTTGGGCCCTGCGATGCCAACCCCTTCTTGAAACCACCACCAGATGCCTTGGCTATAGCCAATTTCAAGTTGCAATCTTCCACAAATTGGCATTTATTTACTAGCGTGGGGAAATCTTTAATCTCCATTGGCCCTATTGCGGTGAGAATATCTTCTCGTAACCCTCCTTCGAATTTGATGTATTTCCAAGCCTCATCCAAGTTCCTTTGATAAATTATAGAAAATTTACATAACTCTTCAAACCTAGCAATATATTCGGATATCGTCCGGTTTCCTTGACGAAGTTGCATAAACTCTAGTTCCTTGGCATTTTTAACCGAGGCAGAAAAGTACTTTTGGTAGAAAACATCTTTAAATACCATCCAGGTGACCGCTATCTGAGATTCCTCAAATAATCTTCGTATGCTATTCCACCAAAAATTTTCATCTGCTTCGAGCATATAGGTGGCAAAAGTCACCTTCTGATGATTCGAACAGTCCAGGAAAGAGAAAATCTTCTCTATGGCCTTGATCCATTCATCAGCCTTATCTGGGTCGTAGGCTCCTTAAAAATTGGGCAGGTTTGCCTTTCTGAACTCGACAAATTTGAGATAGTCCAGGTCAGTTCTTGGGCCATGTGGGTTTCCTCCACAATTTGTCTCAGGTCACCTTCCTAATTGATCCATCATCTGGTGAGCTACCATGGCCTGTTCCTGCATCGGATGAGCCATCTCTCGCATCGTGTCCATGATGTCAGCAGGGTTCTCTTGAGCGGGTTCCGCGTGTGGCCTGCCTCGCCTTCCGGAAGCCATTAAGTTCTGAGCACATAAAACAAAAGTTATTAAGTTGATCAGACTCAATACTAAGTCTAATGTGCTAGTAAATAACAGCTCACATGGTCAAGTACTTCATACACATGCACCTCTGTATATCAACTTCTAGATGAGATTTAGTGCATGCCATCATCTAAAAATACAGAATATGTGCAAAGCATAGTCAGTCCAATCTTTAGGTCTTAGCTAGGACGAACTGCTCTGATACCAAAATGTAACACCCTACCAATTTAATGTTATGCTTAAGTCATAGCATGAAATTAAGTAGATTGTGTTACCGATACTCTGCTTATTATTTACTTATCATGTCACATCCCTTCTTTTTTTTTTTTGTTCAAATGGGTGAAACAGCGCGCTGTGTATAACAAACGTGATTAACATCGCAAGATGTAACGAAATTTTAGAACACAATAGAAAAGATACAGATAGGTAATACGTCATTAACTATATACATAGGTATATATATATATATAGGTAGAAGCCGATGCTTCAGTGTATGTACAAATGTCAAATAGGATACATAAGTGGGGCCGGTGTACCAAAAGACATAAGGCCTATGTCAATCAAAATGATCCTAAGTCTATGACCCAATGCTGCACCCTACCAATAGAGGGCCATGTTGTACAGGATGACTTTCGACTAGGACTTACTTGGTCAGGTAGTCGTTGGCCACGCCAGGCCCGGCTGGGAAGTAGTCCATATTAGGTCCCAAGGAAGAGGATGATGAGCTAGTAACCTTCAAAGGATCACTCTCAAAACTGAGCGGTATGTCTGAAACCATCTACGGAGGTGACTCTGGTGGAGGACTGGCAGATGCAGTAGGGGTTGCTAGCATTGGAGGCAGGAAGAGGGTGAGTCACATGTAATGGGAATGCAAAATATGCAGTGGTAGGATCAAAAGCAGGGTGGAACAGGGAAGAAAATTCCTGTTCTTTGAAGGTAGAGAGGGAAATTGCAGGAACCGGCTATATACAGTGAATCCACGATAGGATCATAGTGGAGTTGTAGGTTGGGAATCTCAATAAAAAATGTGGCGGTCGAATCCATCACTAGCATCTGAGAATGATGCGGGAACACAAAGCGAGGTGAGAATTTAAAGAAACTCTCAGTAGGGTTCGCGTAACTGACGTCACATTCATTCTCAGTTGCCTCGGTTTTTATTTAATTATGAAAACATAGGAGCAAATTGAACTATCCATATTTAATAAGTTTAATAAATTGCATCTGGTCCGAAGCAAGATTCTATTTTACTTAAGGCAGTATAAGAAACAGAATCATAAGCAGAATAGATGAACACACAGCAGTAAGAAAATATACAGTCATACTATAATCAACTTATAATGACTATTCAATATAACCAAATGTGACCATGTAAAACTCATTCTTGAAATTCTTTTCATAAACTTTTCCTTAAACTTTTCCATTTCTTGGTCCCCTGGGAGTTCTTGATCATTCAGACTCGTGGGTAATAGTCTGCTTTTCAGGATCGAGCTCGTTCCTATATAGGAATGCCGGGTTTACTTTCCCTGACCTTCCCACCGATCTATTCCCCTTAACTTTAATTCGGGGCTGGAACTCTTGTATTCATCATAACATAATCTTTATAAACTTCTTGCAATGCATATGGATTTGAATGTAGATTATAACTCATGCTAGATTTTACCAAAGTTTCGCCAATATAACAACATGCTCGCTTACCCATGAATAGTGTCAATACTCAGAACACCCATTTTTCAGAGAAATCATAACACTTTAGTCATATTTCAAACATCAAATTCATGGCACAATTACTGAAATTATAACATAGTTGCTGTCTCATTCAACCTAATTTTTGTAAATCTAGTCACAATTGCTATTTAATTCATCTGGACCTCAATTTTGGATATGTTAGAGTATTATTTATCTATTTTCTAGCCTCATTGGTCCCATCTCATTTTCACTTGTACAGGTCAAGATATTCAAGTTTTATCCCGGCCTGCCCTGTAGCTAGACAGCCCTATAACTAGCCAGAGTTACACACTTAAAAGTAAAAATCCACTAAAAATCGAAAACCAGCTCAAATCATAAGAAATTGGTATCATATTAAAGTTAACAGGACAAGCTTTCATTTGCAAAGAGTCCCATTTTTTGCTTTAGTAGGGCTCGAGTTATAAACTCCGAGATTTGACCTTCCTGAACTACCCTGGGTTGGCTTGGTTTGAACATAGGGCAACTTCTTTGAACTACTGAGAGCAAACGGGACTATATCTAACTCGAAAATTTTTGCAGGATGTTCTCCTACGTGTATGCTTTCTAATAAAGTTAGTTTCATCCAATTCCAAGTTGTATAGAGCATGTTATGCCCTAGATAACCCAGGCTGCCCAATATCAACCTCTAAAATCTAGGTCAAACTTCCAAAATTTATATCTCTCTCAATACTAATCCAATGGTCTTATATGATACATGTATGGAAAACACTGAATGTCTAGTTTCATATAAAAATAGTCCTATCGAATTTAACCAACTGTAGGTGGAGTCGTACACTCCATTGTATGGACTGCTGAAGGAATTTGGTTTTCCAGCACCTCACATCTTCTTATTCTTACCCTTTCCTACTCCCTAATCAATCAAATTTAAACACAAAGCAGCCAAAAACTAGTTAAAAATCATCATATTCATTCACTAATCATAGTAAGAAGTGAGAAAATAAAGCCAAAAATCAGTCACCCACAATCAGAATAATAAGAATAAAATTAGACCTCCACCTCTTTTTGTGTGGTTTTGCTAAGTGTTGGAGGTTGGTTGGGAGGAGAATAGAAGAGGAAAAGAAGAAGGCTAAAATTAGAGGAGAATGAAATGCTAGTCAATAAGAAGAAGAGAAAAGTCTGATTTAAGCATTGAAGAGGTAGTTGGCTTTGTGAGTTTTGATTGGTTGAAATTTTTGTGGCTGATTTCCAGTCATGCTTCCTTCTTTTTGTGGCTTAATGTGGCTTAATTATCCTCCATACAAAATGAGAACTCGTTTGCACTCTATTTGAACTCGGAACTCGTATCCATTCTACGTAAAGTCGGAACTCATGTCCATCTTATTTGAACTTGGAGATTAATTCGGATATCGAAACTCGAGTCACTTGAAAATAGATTATTAGATCGGAAATTGTGTCCGTTTTCTTTGAAACATAAAGTCGGAGATCAATTCTAAGCATAACCATGGAAGTTGGGAATTCAAAACATTAACCTTATGTATTGGGAAATCGGAAATTATATAATTCGCGGAACTCCCAATTCAATCTCGGAAGTTGGTCACAAACTCAAGCTCAGGAATATCAATAGAAATGAAAACGCTCTTGAAACAAGTTTGGAGATCAGAAATTAAATAAACTCGAATATTGGTAATCACGTCCATTTTGTTTGGACCTTGAAGGTTAAGTTGGAAATCGAAAATTATCCCATTTTATTTGAAACTCGAAGATGAAGTCGGAAATAATGTCCATTGTATTTGAAACTTGAAGATAAAGTTGGTAGTCGGAGATCATGAAAACTTGAAGATGAAGTCGGAACTCGTGGTGGATGTTACACCATGGCCATACTACCATTGGAGGAGGTCATCCTCATCCTTTTTCTCTTCTCCACAAAGTGCAAACTACACCTTAGTAGTGATTCTTCACTTTATCTCTTGGTTGATTTAGGAAGCTTGAAGCTTTGATCTTCACCATGGCAAATAGCATCAAGTGTCAAAGTTGAGAAAAGTTCCTATTTTTCTTGAAAAACCTTGCATCTTGATCTTGTTTATGGAATGTTTTTATGTTGTTTGCCAAAAAGTTCTTTTCTTTGATGTTTTAAAATCTTTTATCTTTCAAGTGATCCTTGTGTTCTTGATGTTCTTATGAGTTGATGAAAAAAAGTGCCTTTCTTGAGTCGCCTTGGTCAAGTCTTGTTTTCCTCTAAATAATGTTCTCATGATTAAAAATTTTCTCTTTTACACTCACAACATGATTTTGATGTAACCATTAAGATTCCCTAACACAAAAGTTGGAAAAGTTTGCTTCTTGAACCCTAAAAAGTGGCGCCTAAAGGGTGTGTCTCCCTAAAGGTCCATTTTTGTTTTTCATGAAGACAAAATACTAAGTAAATGTCAAAACTTTCGTAAAGAATAAATTTTTTTAGTAATAAAAGTTAAATTTTGTAACTTTATTTAGAATAAAAATCATTTCATGAGTGTGAACAAGCTTTGTCATAACCCAAGGACTAAAGAGATCTCGAAATCCTTAGGAACAGAAGTATGATTAGGGCTCTAATGGTCATACCATAAAATCGAGAAATCACTTGTGTATCATTTCAAGGAAACTAAAAGATTTAAAAACAAAAAGCTTGGCTGAAAAACCCTATCCATGGTCATGGCCTTAGCATAATATCAAGTACTATGTTAAAAGAAGAAATAACTGGACATGATCCTTCGGTAGGGAAGGTGATCCACAAAGACTTTGAGATCCCTCTATTTTTCAGTCACATGGCCAAACTAGATTCCTCGAAATTAGAGGCAAGTAAATCCCCTTGTCAGTTGTATCTAATTTAGATTAGTACTATATTATGACGGTCACAAAATGAGCTCATGTCTTAGAACAATCTATCCAAGGACAAGTAAAGAAACAAATGTCAAGCACGTGCTAAATATGAAAAATAAGCCAGTCAAAGTCAATGAAAGTACATGAAAGTACATGCATCTTTATTTCCTCATATTCACAGTTATGAATGTTTCATACTATGCTTTCGTGTGTGTGTGTGTACATACATACATATACATATATATATATATATATATATATATATATATATATATATATATATATATATATATATATGGATGTATGTATGTATGTATGTATATACATATATGTACATATATGTCATGATTATAAAAATGAAAGTAAAAGAAACCCTCTTAAAATTGAATTTACGTATGTTCACCTTTTTTATAATTAAACCTGAAGAGGCTGGGATGATGACGATGACACATTTAATCCTACTGAGGAATCTTGTACTTTTCACTTCCATGTTTCCGTGTCGTCTTCAGAGGATGCCATTAGGCAGTGTGATCATCTTTGTTGAGTTCCCTGTCCTACATTGGCACTTTGACTCGGTCCTGAATGCTTCATTGATGATTGCATGCCAAGCTATGGGGATCTACATGTTCCATGGCTGTCAGCTTTGCTAGCCTGTCATGAGTCTATTTTTCTGCCCACACAAGTCGTATGAGGATATCACCCTGGACCTCGAGCGTCACAACTCAATCAAATTAAACCGAATACAACTATAGCATAGGATGCAACTCAGATCGTTTCCCAAGGATGATTACACTAAATGATCAAAAAATGCAAGGGAATTGTTTAATTGAACATTTGAAATGCAACAAGAGAATGAACATATAAAAATAGAAATTAAAGGAATCAAAAACTAATGAAAAAAAAGCCTGATTCAAGACTCAAGAAGAACACAATTAACACTCCATCATTGGATTCTAATCATATAACATCACAGCCAAACCAAACTAGAGATTAAATTTGGATCTAAATGAAACCTCAAATTAGAATCTAGCATTCACATAGAAACCTCCATGCATGCAACCAATTACACATTTAATTTGGTTTCAGAAATCTCTAGAACCGAAGTAGATTGAATTGATGTAACCACCAATGCATTAATCTTAGAATTCAGATTTGAATCTAATTCAAACTCTGTTAACAATTGAACCATATCATCAACCAAATAATATGATTACAACTGCATTCTCAATCAAAATTTGAAATAAAGAACTTCAATTCTAAAAATAGAATCAAGAAGAAGAGAAAAAAAGATGAAACCGGGTTGGAGTGTTGGATCCGAAATTATTCCAATCCTCAAGAGTCTAATCGCTTCCCGTGAGCTCTTGAATCAGAGGAGAATTACTCCTCCATCAATGGAGGAAAAATGTGTGAGAGAGAGAGAAGAGAGAGAAGAGAGAGAGAGATTTTTTTCTTTCCAAATTCAGAAATTGTTCAAAAGTGGTAAAAGTCCTCCGAATGGTTTCGCCTCTCGTATATATACCTACCATTAAAAGACACTCATTTTATCATTCCCATAATCCTCTTCTCCTAGGCTAAATTTTGATATCTCATTTGCCTAATTTGGATACTTAGTTGGAAAGTTATGTCCAACAAGTGGGTTCTCTAGATCCAGCAGTGACTTCCAAGGAGTTTTTGGGCTTAAAAATGACTTCTTTTGGCTTAGTATTCTGAATATGCGTTGAAGCTCTGGATGTTAGCTTTCCAATGCCACTAGAATGGGCTTGATTGGTTCCCTATAGCCCCAGATATAGTCCAAACACTGCAGCCTGCTCAAGAACCATGCTTGGACGCCTTAACTCAATAACAAGCCCAGTTTCAACTTTAGAACCTCAAAATTAGCCTTTGCCCTCTTCGTAAGAGTTATAGCCCCATCTCTTAGCTTTCTTACAAAACAAGAATCATGATGAAATGATGTATACAACTCAAGTTATGGCCCAAAAGCTGAGGCAAGGTTAGAATAACCATAATGCTGGAAAAGTAAACTAAAACCCAACCAAGATCCAATCAAAGGAAAGTGATCTAAACCAATTGAATTAAGCATGAAAAAATGATTAATGAACTAAATATGAGGGATAAAAAATGTATAAAAATCCAATTCATCAATGTGTGACCTCCCTTTTATCTCCTGGTGTACTCGACTAATGGAGAGTCTGACTCTGATACCTATCTGACCCTTCAGATTTGACATTTCCCCTTTGTGATCCGATTGACTTCAAATTCTTCCTCATCTGCTACAAGCTGAGCATCACCTCCAAGTCATGAGCGAGGTTTCATCTGTACCCATGCGATACCCTATGGACGTGGGCGAGCCCATGGAAGGGAGCATGGCGATGATGCACTTGGAGGATTCGGGAACGGCTTCGTTCCATTCTAAGTATGAGGGGATGATACAAGATAGTATATGCAGAGTTTGGATGCGAGCATAGATCTTTTTGTTTATAGTTGTAAGGTTATCATTTTATGACATGTATGGGTGGTTGAGGCTATTTATGTATTTCTTTTTAACTTGGTATTTGAACCTTATATTGGTATGAATGTTGTTCTGGGCCAAATATAGTTATCGGTCATTTTATTACCTTTGTGACACTTATCTATATTTATATGTATGTCTGATGGCTATGGGTAACATTATGGTAATTATTGAATTGAATATCCTTTATATTACTTTTATTATTGCAATTCGACTATGCATGTATTAGATGCTCGTTTATATATGTTCACGATGTGCTTATGGCTCATTTTTTAAAAAAGTTTTCTTCCACCATTAATCAAAAAGAATTTATCCCTCTATTTTCCTTATAAAGTAATTTTAAAAGACAAGTTAAGTTTTTGTGAGCAAAAATAATAACTAATAGTTTTTGTAATGTAACTTTAGTATAGTATGGAGTTATTAAGGTGTTATATCACATGTCTTTTGCCTCAGTAACATACGTTCTATCAATATGTTTTTGTAAGATGTTTATGATTATTTTAATTAGTTAATATTATTAAAATTTTTTATCTTTCTAAATTATGGAGAATTGATATGATAGTATTAATGACATTATATTTATTAAGATTTTTGAGTCGTTATTTAACTTCTTTTAAAAAAAATATAAAACTTAATATAAAAATTCATTAACATTCATATATTTACATTCATCATCAAACATATTACAGTCCAAGAATATGAAAAAAAAATAAAGAAGTACGTAATTATTACTTTTTTAAAATGATAATTACAAATTATTGTTATTGTTGATAATTTTCTCTCTTAATACAGTAATAATTAAAAAATATAAAAATAATAATTAAAAATTCAACATAAATAAAATTAAAAAATATATATAAATGCATCAATGTCTTTATATCATTATCAAGCAAATATATCTTTTATAACGCATTGTCAACTTTCAAGAGAAGGGATTGTATATTTTCAATACAAAGAGGATCGTCATGTAATAAGAGCCGTATATCTTGTCGAATAGGAATGTAACTTACTCTTTTAAAAATTATAATTTTAATTTAATTATTGAATATTTTATCTTGTAAAATTTCGATCTTACAAATATTTTAGTTAAACCATTTGGCATGTCTAATAAGACAAAATCCGATAATATAAGACCTAATAGTATAAGGTTAGTTAAATTGTAAAATTATACAATATTTGATATAACATTATATTAGATACTATATCATATAAGATAATCTTATGCTTTTTCTATAACCCAAAAAAAAAAAAAATCTAACAACAAAAAGAAGATTATAATAACAATATTAAAATTTATTAATTATGTAACTATAAACTTAAATACAAATCTTGTTATTTAAGTAACTATTATTTGTAATTATGATTATTTAAAATGTTTTATATTTTTTATATTAAATAGCATGTATTATTCATTTATATATTTTTAAAAAATATTAAAATATGAAACAACTAACAATACATAATGCTTACATATTAATATATTTTGTTTGTCTCTCCTATCATTATAATAAATTTAAAAACAAATATTATTATTTTTAATTATAATAATTTTAAATATATATTAATTTTTAATTTTTATAATTATAATTTCTATTAAATTTTGTTGATTGATTTTTTATTTTTGTAATAAATATTTTTGTTATGCGAATGAAAGAGAGAGAAAGAGAGAGAGAGAGAGAGAGAGAGAGAAACAAGATTTCTTATACAATAAAATTTAATTAGGATTAATATCATATTTCAAGAGTTGATTAAGTTGTTCATTATTTTAATGTGTAAGGAGATTTTGAATAAATTAGTAGGTGAGCAACTTCAATAGTTTGAATGATGTTTTAGATTTAAACATTCGTACCATTTATGTATCAAAATAAAATATACTGTAGCTTATCGTGTGAGGCCCAATACAACATGTCAAAGAGGCTCCTAATGTTTTAATCTTTGTTTTGCTACAAAAATGTTTTATATATGTTGATGCTCTACATTTTCTCCATTATTCTTTTGCTAAAGAGTTAGTTCTTGCTTTCACACAAATTAGATCTTTGTAGGTAATTTTTTAAGGATGAAATATATTTTTCATCTTCATATGTACGTGATTTTTATTTTTGATTTAATTTCTATATTAAAATATTTTTAATTTAATCCATGCATATAAGTAATTTTAATATGATATCAGTTGTCGATAACCGTAGTAATACTGTGACGTGCGAATTTGATACAAAATTACATTAAAATCTCAGGATCAAAATTAAAATAAATGCCATGTACATGAACCAAATTGAAAACAAATATTCCTAAAGGAGCCAAAAATATAGTATTTTAATTCTTATATGTTACACTTATTTTCTATTTGGTTTCTATGTTTCACTTTGTTATAATACCAAAAAACCAATGTTTTAATGATAACAAATTATAAGAGCGATATTGAAAATATTTGTTGTATAGAAACTAAATTAAAACTATTTTTTATTTAAATATTAAATAAAAATAAATATGATGTATAAAGACTAAAAACATATTTTAACCATTTTCAGTGGACCTATGTGCTTAGCCTTTTAAAATTCAAAGCATCTATTTGACACATATATCTACCAACAAATAATTAAATGTAATACAAAATGATAATTCTCATTACCAAGACGAAATATTTTTTCATTCAAATTAATTGGCAATTTGGATAAATCATTTGATACTTGGAAATGTGACAAGAATATAATGCAAGCGCTAAATGCCCATAATTATGTTTAATTTTGTTAACTAAAATAAATTATTTAATATTTTTAAGCATAAATGCCCCATCAAAAATATTTTTAAGCATAAATATGTTATTATATATGTACAATGGCTTTCCTTTTCTACAAAGATTCTAATGCTATCAATTTTATATAGATTTTTTCAAAATCTCTTTTAAGTAGAAACTTATTTAATTTTAATTACTTGAAGATTAAACAAAGAAGTAATATTTTTATTCTATTAAGTTTTTTTTTATTTTTTCTTTATAAAAATATTTTTGACATCTATCCTTTCTTTTATTGGGTAATGTGATATCTATCCTTTCAAATCTAACCAAATAATTTTAATACAGATTGGGGAAAATATAAATTTAATTTAATATCCAACATATATATATATATATATATATATATATATATATATATATATATATTTTACCTTTTAACATATATAAAAATTTATAGTAACTCACTAAAAATGCAGTACGCATAACAATAAAATTTATTAATTGTGCATTTACTTTTGACCATTTGGATGCAAAATAAAATCTCATATATATGCATATTATATATCTGCATTTATTTGTTTCCTTTTGTTTCAATGTTAGGGGTAGTAAAGAATTATTTAAAATAAATGACAATTATTGTCTATCATCTTATATGGTGAGAAATTATTACATGGCTTAAATATAACAAAAGCATGATTCAGAAAAGATTTCTCCCATTAATTTTAAGTTGGTAGCTAAAATTTTATTTAAGTTTATTAAATCAATAGTACTATATATACTGTAATTCACTATTAGCCTTGTACATTCGCCTCTAAATACTAATGTACATAGTCCACCACACTCCTATCACCAACCACATTTTTGTTACTAAACACTTTTTGCACTGCATTTCAATAGCCACAATCCGGACCAACCTTCTCTTCTTTCAATTTCAAAGCAAGTTTTCTTTGACAATAGGTGCCGACGAACAATCACAGCCCTCCATTGATTTATAGCCATCACTCCTATTCATAGACCGTTTTGGATAACATCATACCTTACGGTCCCTGCAATGACACCTTCTATCTTAGCATGAGAATTTTGTCCAACTCTAATCGTCCTTACGATCCCTCATTTTGGGATTTCTTGGTACGTGGATTCGGAGTTGATCCTAGCAAACGAGTACAAGGTTATGATGGTTTTGTGGGGTTTATATAATATCACCTAAATCTCAGCAAGAGTTCTTAGCAAAGAAGAAGGCATGTATTCCTTAACATAAGCAACGAAATCATTCAAAATCCTGAGATTGTTATCCAAAAGCGCCCTATCATTTGTATTTCCTTGAGAAAATGAGGGTAGATTCATTTTCCAAAATATGTCATTGCTCATGTCAAAGCAAAGGACAAATTCATCGTTACCAGACTTAGCCAACCAATCATAAAATCCATTCACATACAGAGAAAGGATAGTAATATCAACCATCTTCCAAGAATTAGTACTTAGAGTACAAACTTGTGCATAAGGTTATTGACCTTTGTCCACGCCATGCATCACAACCATCACGATGTTAACAACCTTGTAGTTATTTGACATAGTGTCAAAACCAAATCCATGTACTATGTCCGTGTAATCCCACAACGACCAGTCGACGGGAAGAGTCAAAGGAATGTCCTTAACCTCTCTTGTTGCTGGGTTCCATAGCATCAACTTATCAGGGCTTTTTAAAAGACCTAATTCAAGAAAAAATATGCCATTACTAGGGCCACAAGATATGATGCTATCTAGAAGGTCATCTTCAAATGAGAACTATGAGAGTAGGTTAATGGGGTCAGCGATAATTCATCATAAAAAACAAGTGTTATTGCAAACTTGTCTTGATAATGAAAGAGGAGAAGGTTGGGTTGGTCTTTGGTAGCTAAAGTGGAGCGGGAAAAATGTTTTTTGATGATACTATTGCCGGTGATAAGTGAATCATGGACACTTTAAGATACTGGGTACTTAGAGGCGAAGATGTCATGCGATATATATACACACACATACACACACAACAAACAAAAAGAGTGTAGACAACGAATGTTTGGTAGGTCTTTTGAATGTTTTGTGTGGTTGTAGTTTCTTCTAAGAGGTAGAAGAAATGAAAAATTGAATGTAAAGGTTTTGTTTCAAATCAAATTAGCCACATGTTCTATTATTTAAAGAACTATTTGTTGTCTATGATAAATCACCACTACTTCTAATGGAACTTTTGATTGGTTATTCATAAACCTATTTCTTTCTTCATTTTTAGATAGCTACTTTAACTTCTGCATTCACCAATTCTCTCACTGTTTTATATGTTTTGATTGAATTGCTTCTAGATCCTTTGATAGATGACTCAGTTATTCTTATGCTACTATCTTGCTTGAAACTAAATTTGTAATTTGAGTGAACTCAACACTCACATTAATCTTTCGCCTACTGGAGGACACGTCATTATATTGATAGGTAAACTCCAAGGTGTTATTAGTACACCATCTTATGTGGAAAACATCAGAGAAGTGACTGATACTCAAAAATATATCTCCCTTGCCCGTGATTGTGCAGTAGAAGATGATTTTGTTTGTAATGCTCCCTTGCTTGATGAACGGATTTGTGGTATGAAATCAAGCTACGATCTACATTTCTATAAGAGTGGGAATTCGGTAATTACTTTCTCAATTTCAAATTGAGGTTTTTGTATATGTATGAAGGTGGCGCTATCATAGATGCATCCTAACAATTAGTTTATAAAGTGGGGTTATGTAGTTTTATGTTAGTATCTTGGCTTGTCATGTTCCCTTAAGGTTTTCTTTTTGTTATTTATTTAATTTTATGATTCATCCATCAAGCCACGAGCCTTCTTAGGGTTGGTTGACCTTTTGTGATCATCAAGGACGATAATATTTTTCAACATTCAACGATAATATTTTTCAACATTCATAGATTCTTATAAAGAATTCAAGGAGTTACTTTTGGTGTGTAGGGGGTTCTTAGGGGACCCAACCTTTTTCCCTTATAGCATAAAGGATCTTTGGTTCGAGTTTAATGGAATTACGGTGGCATGTTCTAAGAAACATCTTATTCTGATCTTAGTGTAAATGAGAATGATATAATAGTCTTTTTTTTTTTTCCGATAATTCATAGTTAAGCTCAAGACTCTCATAGTGAAAGGAGCACCAAACCAATACAATGCATGATAGAAAGAAAACAAAAATAAAAGAGGGGCGCACCGGGACAACATATCATGCACAAGCAAGATAGAAACAGGAATCGAAACCCCAAGAGTACAAACTAATAAATCTCCCTTAAGCTTTGACGCTGATTGCCTGCTGAAAATCGAACAACACAAACCACACCTGTCTATGAGAATTGAAGCAGCAGATTTGGATACAAAAGGCCATCTTAATATAGGGACAGCAACAAACACAAAGCCCAATACCTTATCATCAATACCACTGTAATAATATTAGGTCCAAACCAGTTACCATTCATATCACGAACTTAATTCAAAGGAAATGAGGATTTGATACACAGCACCTTTGGAAGTGAGACATCTTCAAGGCAATTACTTCTGCTTCACTTGGAGAATTGGCTTGAATATGCTAAAAAAAAATAGCATACCAAACCAGAATTTGATTTACTTTAAACAAGTCCTCCTGCATACAAATCTTTTGAAGCACTACATTTAGTATACAACCACCCACTGTAACTTCTAGAATAACAGTCACGGCTACCTTCAATCATTAGACGTCTCATCCTATTGGTAGATTTAGAAACATGCATTAGAACATTATTATAATTCTGTTCAGAATCCTTTAACCATTCCTTAGCCCATCTAAGCCATTGTAACAAGTAAAATGGGCCCAAGCCCAAAATGCAAGGGAAAGAGTGGATTAAAAGCAAAGAGTGAACTCTTGTGGAGGCATGTATGCTGCGGTATTAACTTTCCCTCTCGATTTCTTCTTCCCTCTAATTTTCTCTTTTCTCTATTGTTATCTGACATTCTTCTTCTTATTGGTTCAGGTCTATTGAAGCTTGATTAAGTTGATCTGTCCAATCTTTATTACTCATACCTTAGCTCTAGTTCTATTATCATTTTCCTTTATACTGTAATTCCCTGCTCATCGAGACATTGTTACTCTTATTGCTAGATTCATTGTTGAATTGAGGAATTATTTCTGTAATTCATTTTCAATATTGTTACAGCCATCTATGTCTTATACACTCCCGATGAGTTGCATCCCATTGAACAACACCATTCTCGAAGATAACATTATTCCTCAAACCCCAAACAATATAGTCTACTCTCAATCCAAGCCTCAAACATCAACATTAAATTATTTGGAGCCACCCAAGATAGCTCCCAACTTAAACAACACCATATTCTCCAAGTAAATACATATTCAAGAAAAATGTGATTTTTATATCTTTGTTAGCTGGAGCGGGTTAATTTTATAATTATAGCCTTTTATAATAGTCTAAGTCTATAATCATAACCAAGAGCATAAAACATGGCATTGTAATTCTAAACATTATGCATGACAGTTATTCTTTGCATGATGCATGTATGCACATGTTCTTTATTCTTCACTTTCTTTCTTTACTTTCTTTACTTTCTTTACTAAATCTTTCCTTCACCATGGGTGGACCTTACCTCCAACCATGATGGGATACATAATTGGGCAGAACTTATCACCATCATGTAAGCTCCAATGCTCTTCAAAAACCATCTCATGGTTTAAACTATATCGAGCTTTTAGGTTTTGATGAGCAACAAATTAAGCTTTAAGTAAAATCTTTTGTTATCAATGATTTCTTATAGTAATACTCTGTTGTGAGCAAGATCATTTCCTTTTGAACTGAAAACAAACTTTTAACAAATACAAATCATTTTATTCCTTCGTATTCCTTTTAAATATACATTTGCTTGAAATAAATACTTCATGGAACTTGTGATCTCTCGCTTAAGAAACAAAACAAAAAGTTCAAAAAGATGGATTTCCATCATCAGAAGGGAAGATAAGCCTCAAAAAGGTGTACAAGTATTCAAAAGAATGACACATCGAGAAGACTCTGTCTAGAAAGGTGACCATCAGAAAAATGCTTCTCATGAAGTACCTCACCTTCAAAGCATGTTCAACACAAATTCAAGGATCAAATTCAAAAAGTTAAACTTGATATGACATGATCGAAAAGAAGTGCTGACAAGTCTGAAAAGTGGGCGAACCATTAAACGACTATTTTTCCACTCTATGATATTTCCAAAGGTCGAGAAATGAAAGCAACTTCTTCTCTATTCAGTCTTAAGCTAGTGGATCAAAGATGCAAAAGGCTCAAGATCTACAAGTCTCAACGGATATATTCTAAAGTCTATATAATGCTAGAAATCGAAGAAGAACTCGTTGAAAAAATTGTTGAATATTTTCCTAAGCATTCAAATCCTTCAACTCTCATCCTTGTCAACTCTTTGAACTATCAAAAAGTTATAATTTGTAACTTCTGACTAAAAAATCTTCTCTACGGATTTGTAGTAGCTAACATTCTAACTTTGAGAATTTAGAGAAGTCACACACACTATATTTGTTTGATTATACTCCTTTGATAGTTTTAGTGTGAGTGTTCTAAACACAAACCTTAAAAATCCTTACATTGTAACTAGATTTGTCAGTGGTCACAATGAACTTAGAAAGGCTAGGACTAAATACTACTTAGTTTAGCTTAGAGAGACTTGGTAAAAACTACTCTATTGTAAAAGCTTGGAGAAGTTTGAACAAAGAATACCCGATATATAAAAATCTTAACAAAGTGTTAGGGACTAGATGTAGGCAAGTGATTGGTCGAACCAGTATAAAATCTTGTTGAGTGATCTCTCTACCCTCTTACTTTTATTGCTTTATTTTGCTAGGCTTTTAAATCTGTATGCAAAATTTCATACTACTTGAACAAACTTTCTGTAAGTAAAACATCTTATACTTCTAACTAAATCGCTTCCACATTCCAAGTCTCAGACTTGAGAAAATTGTTTTATATAAGTTCTAAAGTTTTAAATTTTCTCTAAAACATGATTCAACCCCCCCTTTTTGTGCTACCTTAACCAACATATCCCTAGTATGCCTTTCTCTACCTATTACCTCTCTCATGTTTCTCTCTAGTCTAGGATATGAGGTCATTCTGTTAACCTAGTGAGGGTTACCATGTTTGCCTTTGGGATCACACCTCATAGGCGAGGGCAAATAGGGTGGATCACCACGTTTGCCTTTAGGACCATTCCCAATGTTTTCTTGTTTTACTAAACATTTGTTTTTCTTTATCCTGATACTTGTATGCAATGCAATGCAAGAGAACATAGGAAATAATATATAGCAATGGAATCTATAAGTAAATAGTGCATAAATACAAGACTTGGCATGTATATATCATTCACATTTCAATATGATGAACAACTCATAAATAAGAAGCATTTTAGGCATATTCATATCATTGATCATTCTAGCAAATAAGTAATTAGAATAATTTCTAAACACACGAGTCATTTTATTTAGTGCTGAGCAATTTTACTCTCCTAAGAAGGACCTAGCTGAAGGCATGTTTAAGTATTAAGGGGATTAGATTCTTCTTAAAACAATTGTTTAAGTGTATGAGAATGATTCATTTAGTTTGGAAACTATAAGCCTTTATGGTTCATAATAGGAAAAAATACCATAACACAACTTTTTTGAAAACTTTTGAATTAAACACCACTTTTGGATGAACTTTGTCAAGAACATGGATGAGCATGGATGAACATGATTTTCGACAATGGCATGTAGGGTCTTGAAATAAACATAAACTTAAGAGAATAATAGAATTATAGAACCATAGACTATAAAGAGGCATTATAGGAATATAAAAATATCATTGAAACATGAAGAACATGATGAACATGTGAGGAACATTATAACAACATAAAACTATAGAAACATGAATATGATTTTGAACATAAGATTACTCTAATCAAGCCAAGACTACTATAGAGAGGATTCAAGCATTCTCTTGATTTCTTGAATTCACACATAGAAGGTATTGGAAAACTCCTACCTCTAGTGTCAGGGAAAAGGATGAGTAAGGGGATTCCTGAAGGTAGCGCCTAGCTCCTTGAGTAACTCTTCCAAGCTTCTTCAAGCTTCAAGGTTGCTTCCCAAGAAGAGAAAAAAGCCAATCCTTGCCTTTTTGAAAGAGTTTAGGCAAAAAAGAGAAAGGAAGAAAGAAGGAAACACATGCTTACTTTAGCTTTGTGAGAGGAAGAGAGGAATGAGTAAAGGTGTGAGGAAAAGAGGAGAAAAGCTCTTCTATTTATAGAGTGGAGAGGTCAGGGGAAGTCAAGACAAGGTCTTGATAAGCCATGATGGGCTTTAATGATAAAGGAAGGAAGATTACTGGAGGTTACAAAAAGTGTTGATGGACGGAGTTACACTTTTGTCATGAAGAAATGCACTTGAACATGCATAGGGAGGAGATTTACTTTAGAAATTTGAAATCTAAGAGGGGAAAAGATGATGATAAGGACACGAAAGAGATGGGCTAAAGATAAGATTTCATGTGCTCAATCCTCATTGGAGGTCAAAAGCTAAGAAAGTGTAAGTGTATGATTCTACATTAAACCATTTTCTTTTCTTTTAAAAAAACAAGACATAGTAAGATATTTAAAATAAAAGCAACATATTGGGTTAAGCCTAATGTGCTTTGGTTGAAATCCATAATGGATTGGGCTAAACATTACCAAGCTTCACACACACGCAAAGGAATATGGGCCAAGGCCTGAAAACACAAAAGAAGGAATTGGACTTTTTTAGGAGTTTTAAAGGCTTACCAATCCATTTGTTAAGGACTAACCCTTAACTTTAAGAACCTACCCTTAATTTTAAGGGTTATGAGTTCTTGCACATAATAATTAGGTGATTTTTATCCCTAATCTCGTATGATTAAATACATTTCAAAAACCTGAAAATAAGGGATGTTATAGTGTGCATTAGGTTATTTTGGGCAGCTATGGACTCCCTTAGAAAGACTACCCTATTAGGAGACTTCTCTCACCATATTTTTCTTGGTATTTCCAAATAGAACGAATCGCCATGATGGTGGAGATAGAAGTAGCATGAGATCTTATTCTTATGAGGAATTAGACTATGTAGCCAAGTTTTACTCCATAAAGTGCTAGTTTTGTGAGGAATTATGCATTTCTATCCCTTAGCTTGTAACTTAGGTATCCATGTTGTAACTTTAGAAATATGTCCATATAGTATATGTTAGTTGTCTAAAGCTTAGACTACCTGTGGTATGTAATAAAAAGTAATTATTTGATTTACATTTAGAACTAATTAATGAATTTAATATTCAATGGGTAAATCATAGGTAAAATCAATTGAGGAAAGAAATGAGTTTAATAGCTTCTGCAAACCAAAAAAACATAAAAAAACCTCACGAATTTGTTTAAGAGTTAGTGTGTTACATATAAGTTGTGTTTATCTAGGTTTTTTTAGTAAAAAATTACTTTTTTTATTCAAAAAAATCAATTTTCATATGTTTAGATGATTTTTTTAAAAAAACTATATTATTAAAAAAATTTATTTTCAACTTTTTTAGCTATATATAAAATTTAAACTGCAAAATTACTTTTTTTAAAAGTTGAAACTAATACACCCATAATAGGTAGAAGTAGCCTAAGTCAGATTAGTTGAAGTGAAGTAAATTTCAAATACTAGCTGTTTAAACAAAATGTAAATATTTTTGCATCTCAACAAAATATATAATAATGCTTCGATCCCAAATAATCATGGTTAAGTATAATTTGATGAAAATTCGAGTGAAGCGCTAAATTTTTGAATAAATTTGGATATTACGGTTTTTTCTAGAAACTCAAAGGGCTACCAACATTTGTTTTTTGGATAAGAGTGCAGTGTCATATTTTTTTATAAGTTCAGAGTTTAGTTTGCTTTTTAAAAATCTTAGATGATTGTTGTCCTTTTTTTCAAAGCCTTCACATATAGCGAGAAAAAGTAACAAGACAAATAACTAAAAGTATAGTACAATTTTGTAAAATAACTTGAAAATCATTTTATTTGTTGGATTAAACTTTTAGTCCTGTATATCTCTTTTCTGGTACCGTTTTATGTTTTAGTAATTTAATAAAAATGTAAAATTCTCATATCTAAACGAAAATTAAAATGTTTATAAAATGCATTAGCTTAATTATATACATATAAAAGTAAAATTCACTTGATCTAATATTACCTATTATTTCTAGTTTATTGATAAATTTACCTACCAAGAAAATTTATTGATATAGTTAATGATGTATTAGTGATGCATTAATAATTGATTTTTTTGGTGTTGTGGAAAGAATGCATTAAATTTAATAATTGATTAATGTAACATTAACTTAATTACACCATATTTATATAAGAATTTCTTAAGGTAAGAAAAATAGAGTAGTTGATATACATAGAAATGTACATTTTCAAAGAAGAAAATCTTTCTGGTAAAATACATCATATTTCCAAATTGTTTCCACGCTATCTTTCCTGCGAAAGTGATTGCCACTTAGCACGGCGGTAGCATTACTTCAATTTCATTATTCCAAGATTAAATAAGCAAACGCCCCACTTTCTTAACTCCTTCCCTTTCTTTTCTTACTCGCTTTTCGGCTTTCCTTCATCCTAACCCCAATCACAAAAACAAAAGCGAAACTTCTCCACACCCTTCTATTCCAATTCTACCCTTCTCTTCCCAGTTTCCACCAACATTTTCCAAAACCACAAAACTCCAAATCTAACAAACTAGAAAACCTATCGCCCCATACACTCAAACAAAAATATTATTTATAAATAAAATAAACTTACCATGAACATATATATATATATATATATATATATACACACACACAAAAATTGATGGGCTTACAATTTTATTTTATTTTTTTTACATTTACTACTGTTATACCTTCCTTTTTTTTATGTCTATATATATATATATATACATAGAGACATATCTTCTAACCAAAAATCGAAGAAGAAAAAAGAAAAATATCTTCATCCGCGTAAAAAACCACGCTTCCCCAAAAACACTTTTTTTTTTCGTCATAAACTACAAACGTTTAATCATTTGTTTATGCTTTCCAAATCCAAACGCCCCAAGTCATAGTCACCGTCAAAGCAACTCCCTCAAAAGTCCCCACCCACCGCGTTCACATTAGCGCACACGCTTCCTCTTTCAAAAAGCTTCCCTCTATAAATCTCCCAAACCCCCTCGTTCTTCCCCTCACACGTGAAATCTTCAGCGTTCACACTAGCCCAACATTTTTTTCCTCCACCAAACACCATACAAACCCACCAAAATTCCCCTCACATGGATATCGGTCCTGCCACATTCCTCCCCCAAGAAGACTATTCTCCCTTCTATAACCTCTTCTCAGACATGAACTCCACCCTCAACACCAACAACAACAACAACAACAACACTAATAACAACAACAACAACAAGCGTAGCCGAAAAGACGACGAAGGAGGAGGAGGGCAAAAAGGGAACAACAACAATAGTAGTAGTGACACGGATAATACCAGCTTGAAAGACATACTCGCTTCACTTATTCTCCTAGACGAGGAAGAAAAACGAGACCAACAGAACAGGATCGCAGAGTCGGAGCAACAAAGAGCCTTTCTCAGCTCCAGCTACGACAACCAGGCCCGAGCCATGACCCAATACAAGGCCCAATTCGAAGCCCATTACACCCAATTAAACGAGCTCGACCAAACCCACGTCAAGCGGGCCCGTCGCTCAGCCCAAACCGTCGGTGCTGCTGCCGTAGCAGCTGCAACCTCAGATTCCGCATCCGACGACGTCGCTTCGGAACGCGGTTGGGTTCAACCGGGTTCGGATTCCGGTTCGGTGGTGGCGGTCCAGCACAGGAGGCTGTGGGTGAAGGACCGGTCGAAGGACTGGTGGGAGCGGTGCAGCCACCGCGACTTCCCGGAAAGCGAGTTCCGGCAAGCGTTCCGGATGAGCCGGTCGACGTTCGACGCGATCTGCGACGCGCTCGACTCGGCGGTGACGAAGAAGAACACGATGCTCCGCGACGCGATCCCGGTCCGGCAGCGCGTCGCGGTCTGCATCTGGCGGCTCGCGACGGGCGACCCACTGCGGCTCGTGTCGAAGCGGTTCGGCCTCGGCATCTCAACCTGCCACAAGCTCGTCCTCGAGGTCTGCTCCGCGATACGCACCGTTTTGATGCCGAAGTTCCTCCGCTGGCCCGACGAAGAAACAATGAAAACGATAAAGCAAAAGTTCGAGGGCGTTTCGGGGATTCCGAACGTTGGTGGCGCGATGTACACCACGCACGTGCCAATCATCGCGCCTAAGATCAGCGTAGCGGCGTATTTTAACAAGAGGCACACGGAGAGGAACCAGAAGACGTGTTACTCGATAACGGTTCAGGGGGTGGTGGACCCCACTGGGGTTTTCACTGACGTGTGCATTGGGTGGCCGGGTTCGATGCCTGATGATCAGGTTTTGGAGAAGAGTGCTTTGTACGAGAGAGCGAGTAGGGGGAGCTTAAGGGATGTTTGGATCGTTGGGAATTCGGGGCATCCTTTGATGGATTGGGTTCTGGTGCCTTACACGCACCAGAATCTGACGTGGACGCAGCACGCGTTTAATGAGAAGGTTGGGGAGATTCAGAAGGTTGCGAAGGGGGCGTTTGCGAGGCTTAAGGGGAGGTGGTCGTGCTTGCAGAAGAGGACAGAGGTGAAGCTTCAGGACTTGCCTGTGCTGCTTGGTGCTTGCTGTGTGCTGCATAATATTTGCGAGCTGAGGAACGAGGAGATGGACCCTGAGTGGGAGTTTGAGCTTTTTGATGATGAGATGGTTGCTGAGAATGGTATTAGGTCTGCTAGTTCCATGCAGGCTAGGGATCAAATTGCTCACTATTTGTTGCACCATGGACGTGCTGGCACCAGTTTTGTGTAGTGGGACCCACTCATATGCGTTTTTTATTTTCTTAAATAATTGTCTGGTCCAATTTTGTCACTCGATTGGGTATAGAATACAGATAGACGTATAGTCATATGAGAGAGAATAACAACTTCATGGAGATTTTAAAATAAACGGGTGTGTAGGTGTATAAATGTATAGATATTTTTTCGCCCAACTAAGGGAAAAAAAAAAAAAAAAAGATTAATGAATAGTTGAGTTTTGATAGATCTTAAATTACGTGATGCTTCTTCTTCCTTGTGTGCTAAAGTTGTCTACTAGTTATCGATTGCTATGTTTGATGCTCACCGCGTGTTCTTTTTTTTTTCCCATGTCTTGTGCCATGATATATGTTCTCTTGTGGGATCCCACAATGTTTGACCCATGTAAACTGTGGCTCTCGTACCCAAAAAGATTGGTTTTTCCTTTAGAACTTTTGTCTAATCGCTACTGTTGGGACTTGGGAAGCGGGGATCATTCAACAGACCTGTCTCTTTCTTAAGGTGCAGATAGATACGATACACTTCAATACAAGTCTAATAAAATTGATGGTTATTGATTTCCCGTTTAATGATTCATTAAAATAAACTGCCCCAAAATTCCATGTCTCTGGCTCCCTGAATGGAACGTTACAGAGATTAACAATGCAAATTTAGGAGCATCTTTGCATTTGGAATGTTGTTTGTCTCGGGAATGCATTCTTGAACTGTTGCTCCTATACAATTCTGGCAGTGCCGCTGGCTCTGGTGCTTCTTCCCCTTCCCCCACAACTCTCTCCTTTTCACGCCAGATTCTACTAAGACTCTTTTGAGGGAGTTAGAGATCAGATTTGTCAACTATAATTGAAATTTTGTAACTGCTGTTTGCCACCTTGCCTTCATCTTCCGCGATTTCCATATTAAGGAATTGGAAGCTGACAAAACAAGAAAGGTACTGAATATTGAGCTTGCAAAAAGAGCTAGTATTTGAGGAAATTCTTATCTAATGTGTCACTTTATTACAAGGTATAGTATCGTCAAGCATACATGCATTATACATATATAGTGCTTGCAAAGGGCTAGTATTGGAAGAAATTCTTAATTAAGTGCGTCACACTATTCAAAGCAACATATATGGGACGGTATAACTATATTGAATTGATTTTGTTTCATAAAATATATAACAATTTTATTTTATTTTTTTGGTATACATGTACCAACTCAGGTTAAGTAGATTTTCAATACGAGAGATTCTTATCTGCACGGAGAGCAAATCCCTCTCTTGCTCTGTGCCATTCAATTTTTACCAAAAAATTGTTAAAAGCAATTAACCATGGTTATTTTGCCCCTATGTATAGGCGGTGCACTGTTTTCTTTGTGTTGCATTTGATTCTTCATAAAGTTTTGGTTGCTGGATATTGGACTTTGTTACTAGCGTATATATAATATATTCATTTTATCTTTTCCCATACTTGCCATTTTATTTTGAAAAAATTTTCTGCTGTTAATCTATATTTTTTGGAAAATCTCAAGCCCTGCATGAGAGAGTGGGATAGCTTTGCTAGGCTAATGTGTGACTGTTTTTTCAAGGTGTCTAGTTTTATTGGCTGAAACCCTTGATTGTTACTTACTATGCTCCTAAATGTTCTGTTTTTACGGTCTCTTAAGTTGTGGCCTATGCTTGTTAAAAAGAAAAGAAACATGTCACACAATATGCTGGTTTCTTGTGCTGCTGTGCTGCCAATTTTTGCATTCCATTTACTGGTTTGGGCTTTAAATTTCTGGTATAACATGTTGAGCTATTTCAGCGCTTGTTTCCATCGTCTACTTGCTGGTTTCAACTTTAAATTCTGAGGTGTTACTTGGAGAAAATTGACTCAAAAAAATATGCTGGTTTGTTGTGCTTTGCTGCCTGTTTTCAATTGATTCAAAATATCCTCGATTTTGTTGTTGCTGATTTCGATTGGTCTGCGAAAATATATAGAAGAAACAAGAAAGCAACAAGGCATTCAGTGTCTTAGGAGGTAGCAGGAATGCACTCTGAGTCCCTGCAGTTGGATAGTTTATGTACTTCAATTTTTTCCTTTTCTAAGGTTTAGGGTGTCTTGGGAGGACAAAGCGTCCAAGCCTTATTTTGTACTTTCTCTTAATGAAAGCTTTTTTGAGTTACTTAGTGGAATCTCTCCCTTTATGAAATGTTATCCAAAGACAAAAAATCGAGACAACTACTTGAAGAATGTTGAGCTTATGTTTTCTTTGGTTGCCCTTCTGACATTTTGATACAAAAACAAGGGTGCAAAAACATATGTTCCTTGTATTATCTATTGCTGTTGGACAGATTATGAATTAGTATCACAAGCTTTGATGCCGATTCAAAGTCTACCCTTTCGAAAATTCTCAGTTTAAATCAAATATAACAAAGAATATCCACTCTTTTACTAATAACTTCACTATTTTACCTCAGTTTTTTTTTTAATTTAATTTTGAGTTGTTAGGAAGGCAAGTATAGTGTATCAAAGTTAAACTATTTACGTTTTTTCCACTTTGATGGAACAAAGTTAAACTGTTTGCAATATTATAACTATTACAATATTTTATTAATGAGAATGTGCTTTTGTGTATAAATTCTTAACACAGGACGATGCTTATTTAAATCATGAAGATTTAATACTGGTATAAATTATTAAATCATAAATGGCTCTGGAAGACATAGAAATTATAATAATTTTATAGTTCTTAGATATTTCTTAAAGATATTCTATAAGTCTTACAAATATTTTAAATTCTTATAAATATTTTAATATTTTAAATTTTAAGTGTGGAAGTTTCTAAAATCTCATTTACTTTGCACACTTGTTGCACCTTACCTTCCACCACATGCAAATTAGGTAGTGAATCAACTATAAATAAGTGAGACTCTAAATTAAATATTTCTTAACGTACATTTCTAATAAACATTCCCAATGATCATTTGGAATGCATAATTACCATTAACCTGGCAGTGGTAATAGTCTTTCTTCTTTAACCATTTAGGAATCCAAATTGCATAACAGTAAAAGTTTAAAACGTTTGTCAATCCTTCCAACAATTATTCCACACAATTTTACTTCAGGCAAGGCATTTAAATAAAAATTTTCCTTTCAGCATGAAGTCACTTTCATGGCATAAACTGGTAAATAACAAAGGGAAAATAACTAAATATAAAATTAGTAGCCTAAAGTTTGAGCAAGGTGCAAACAAAAATAAGAGATCTAAGCACTAGACTATGATCACCCTTCATCTCCCTTTTTCCTGCTAGACTTTACATCTAAATAGTTGATGGTGGTTTCCATTGACAATAGCAGCATCCTAAAATATAAATATCTTTGTTAGTAACATAATAAATAAGTAACAAGTACATAAAAATTGATATTATAAAAAGATTACCTGGGACAAATGATTTGTATAGTACTAACACCTTGTCAACATAGATGATCCATTACATGAAGGCATATACATGCTATTTGGATACACTTGTATGGAACAAAAAAGGTGTTGTCAATACATTGTATGACATATTATAAATATATATATATATACACTGTCAAGGTAGATAGCCAAATTACCTAATAAAAATTCATGCCACCAAGTTGAGTTGGATAGCCAAAGTAAGGCTGTGAAACAATTGGTTTAGGCATCCCTGATGGGCTGACCTCCTCGAAATTAGCTCTTTGGTCTTCTACAAATGAATTAGGTTGCTTTGTTACCCTTATAAAAAAAATTATTATATAAAATAAAATAAATTGACGAATCTCTAGACATATATATTACTAAATTTACTTACTAGTGACAGCCTTCTCTTTTCCTCACTTTGGTACTTGTTTTCTATTTTTCTCAAAGTGACCTTTTTTTTATAGAATTAGGAACTCCTTTTGCCTTCGCACTTGGAGGGTCTACAATGGGTGTTTCATCGTTTTCAGAATTGATTTCTTTGATGCGACTCTTCTTAGAATTACTATCTAAAGATAATTTTTTATGTTAGATTTTCAAGTGCTTCATGACCATTATCTAAAATCTTCCACATAAGTCTTCTTGTGTCCTTTTTCCCTTGGCTCATATGTATGAGATCATAAGCACATCTTATTACATTATTTCGAAAAAAATATTTCAGCCCCATTTGCATTCTATATGCACCACATTATGTAACATCCCAAAATTTCATCTATATTAATTAAATCAGTATTATTTAGTAGTTAAATAGATTAATAAAAATTAAAGAGTAAAAGCCAAATTAAAATAATAGAAGATCTATAAATGAAGTAAGCCAAAAGGCATGTTAATTAAGAGAACTAATTTTCTTAATTAAGTGAAAGAGGAAACTTTAAAGATTTAATGGCTAATTAAAGAGTGCATGATTAGTAAAGCTTAATACAAAATTAAGTAAAGGGTATGTAAAAAATATAGAAGTCAACCTTTTAATTAGTCAAGAAAGAAAGCTTAGAAGGTTAATTAATGAGTAAAAGATTGAAGGAATGCCTAATTAAAACTAAGAACATGCTAATTAAAGGAAACCAAACCCTTAAGAGTTAATTAAAAAAGAAGGAATCCTTAAAGATGTTAATTAATCACTAATCACTATTTAATTAAGGTTAATTAAATATAATTAAGAATTTGATTACCCTAATTGTGAAAATATGAGTTAATAATTAATCTTTAATTAATAAAGTCACATGAGTAGTGAGAACACTTAAATTCATCATCAAATTCAAATTACAAAGTCAAAGAGATAAGAAGGACATGATGATATCACTAAAGTAAAAAGAGACAACATATTTTATAGTTGAATTTCATGACTAAAGTTACACAACTTTAATTCAAAATTTAATAAAATAGTCATCTTTTCTCAAAACCCTAAGACACTCCATTATGTTCCCACATATAAGACAAACTCGGAGAAAACTCTAGCCTCCTCAGAAGTGTGGCCACAACTTCCCCTTTCCATTCTCTCTCTTTTGTTTCTCAAAACTCATCTTCTTCCTCTTCAACAATCACCCTTTCCAAAACACCATTGTAAGAGCTATATTCTTTAGCTCTTATAATTACAAATACTTAACCCCACAAGCCTAAGAGGCCATGAAAGACCCCCTTTCTTTCTCTTGGTCGCGAGTATATCAAGCTTGGAGGAGAGGTCTTGCTTTTTCAACGTGAGTCCTAGGAGCTTGAAGCTTGTTTTCTCAAAGTCTTCTTCTTCTTTGTGTTGGTAGGACTCGCTAACCTAAGTTTTCTTCCATCAAGTGCTAAGATCACTCAAGCCCTAACTATGGCTATGAGGTTCAAGCCTTGTTTCAAAACTTTTATACTCATGAATGTTGTTTATGTTGATTGAAATGCTCTATTTGGTTGGTTGTTGTTGAGAAACCATAAAATATCAAGCTTTTTTTCACTCCTTGGTCATGAATTCTCAAGCACTAACCCATGGCTTGGAGGTTCATGTCTTATTTCCTTATTTTCACTTATTTATCCTTGTTTAAATGCTCTCTAATGTTATCCATTAGTGTCATTTTGCTTGGATTCATTAGAAAAATGAGTTCTTTTTACTTTGTCTTAAGAAAGTTAAAAAAAAAGTTCAAAACTTTTTGAAGATCTAACATTTCTAAGAGAATTAAACTTGAGATCGATAATCTTTAATCAAGAAAGCACACAACTTGTAAGAGAAAAACAAAAAAATAAGATTTGATACATGATGATGAAGGGTTCAATCATCAAGGGAAAAAAGACAAGAGAAAAATGTGTTCTTGAAAGTTTGTAAATGCTCTAACATCTTTAAGTGAATCTAATAAATTCCCAAGAAGTAAAAACTAATGAAATTTGATGTGCATTATGTAACACCTTACCAGACAAAATATTAAGCTTAAGTCATAATATATTACTTGATAAGTTATTACGTGTGATGAACTTAATAGTTAACTATTCACTATAATCAATTTCGGTTTGGTAGCGGAATAAATAGTATTCAGTCGATTTGTCAAAAGAAATATAACACAGCACAAGATAAAAAAAAAATGAGGCCGCTAACACAAAATAAATCGGCCTGACTATCTTAACAGCCCTCTCCTACTGGTCCCCACGGGACATTTCATGTACAGCTACTAACTCCTACCCATATGCTTATGGCCCAAACTGTTAAAAGAAGGTCATCCTGTACATCTACTGCTGCTACGGCAGGTACTCCATCTAGATGGATTCCAAAGAAAGGAATCCATTTGCCATACCGACATCAGCAGGGGTATAGTCTATACTTGGGGCAGAAGATGAAGACGACGAACTCGCTGCCTTTGAAGGATCCTCCTTAGACATAGAGGCAGAGGGGATAGGCTGCGGTGGAGTGACTAGGGGAGCCATGGCTAGTGCTGGTGCTGCTGCTGCCGGTGGAGGTGGAAAGGGATGAGCCACGTGGAGAGGGATGGCGATGTAAGGGATGGCAGGGTCAAAAAGTGAGTGCATAAGGGGTACTGCAAAATCTCTCTGGAAAAAGAAATAAAGACGAAACTAGCATCTACCAGATATGTATACATAATCTATGAATGGATTGAGATGGATGTGGAGCTCTGGAAACTCAATAAAAAGTACGCCGGTGGCTGCGTTCTCCATGATCTGAGAATGACGCGGGAGTTACAATAGAATGAGAAATAGAGATTTCTCAGTAGAAATTCCTAAATCTATGCTTATTTGTCATCGCTAACATTCTCAGGTGTTTCGGATTTTGGTTCACTAAAAGAAAATGTTACATCACTAGGAAGTCCTACTCAATTAGTTATATAAATCATAGCTCGAAACACAGTTTTGTTTTACTTAAGGAGGTAAAGGAAATTAAACAGAAGATAAACGATCAGATCTGGCAATAACATATATATACATAACATCCAATGGTACAATTAAATCAATGCATGATAATTGAAAATGTGGATATGTATGAAAAATGATGCACTTGATCTTAACTCATATTTTTTTCCATACTTGGTCCCCTAGGAGTACATTGCTCATAAGACTCTTGGGTAATAGTTTGTTTTTCAGGATCGAGCTCGTTCCTATACAGGGTCGCCAGGTTTGCTTTCCCCGACTTCCCTACTGATCTATTCCCCTTTACTTTGTTCAGGGGTTGGCCCAAGTCACATGGAAATCCTTCTCATGCTTATTGGGTAGTATTGCTTGGCTAACACTTTGACCCATGCATGCATAACTTGCAAATTTATACTAATTGCATTTTCTGTTGAAATCTTAGCAGCATAACGGATCATGTCCGCTTCCTTATGAATAGTGCTATACAACCAAGAAATTGTGATTAACAGCAAACTCGATACAAAACATCATATTCATACCAAGAATATAAAATATCAATAAGTGCAAGATTTAGAATCTTAAGCATCAATCTATCCTGCAAGCTTTTATTTTCTAATGAGGTTCCCGAGTTTACTTTCCAGATTAAATGAATCCCAAGTTCCGATCTTATACAATTATTGACCTTCGGGGTTATGTTTGAGATTATATGATTTACGACTTCCGGGGTTATGTTTAATCTCCCGAGGTTGATTCTGGGTCGAGTTTCGGAATTACGTGTACAAAGGTTTTATGTGCCTATGATCCCGACCTCCGACCTAAACCCACAATTTGGTCTTTCAAGACTTTTGAGTCTTTCCTAAACTCTAAGTTCCTGACATGCACTACATTCGACGTATTTTTCCTATTCTCCAAGTTCCCAGCTCAGCTTTAAGTATACCTTCCGAGTTTAATCTTAAGTGTGACCTCCCGAGTTAAACCTTAAGTGTGCTTTCCGAGTTCAATCTTAAGTGTGACATCCCAAGTTAAAACTTAAGTGTGCTGACCTAGCCCTTTGTTCACTAAGTCCCAACTTCCGACATAACCTCAAGTTAATTGTGCCTTATCCCAGACTTATTCTACTTCTAGCCAGAATTGCACTATTATGAGAGAAAATTCACTAAAAATAGAAATCTGAGTGAAATCATCCGAAATTTATATCCATGTAAAGCTAACAGAGCAAGCTTTCAAATGAAATACGTTTCATATCATTTGAATGAGTATATTTTGAGATATAAGCTCTGAATATAACCCTACTGGACTACCCTATTCTATCTTGGATTAGACATAGGGCAAATTTCTCGACTCACTGGGAACAAACGGGACCTTATCTAACTCAAAAATTTTGATGGGATATCCTCCTATGTGTAAGCTTCCTAACAAAGTTAGTTTCACTCAATTTGGAGTTGTATAGGGTGAGTTACACCCTTCTCAACTTATACTGCCCGGATGGAGATTCTGATTTCTAGGTCAAACTTCAAAAATTTATATCTATCTCTATACTAATCCAATGACCTTATATTATATATGTATGGAAAGCCCTTAATGTTTAGTTTCATATAAAAATAGATTCATGGAGTTTAAACGGCTATAGGGAGAGCCGTACACTCCGCCGTACAGATTATCGAGGAAAAACCCTAACAGCTTCTTGAGGTTTCTCTTTTCAAGTCTTGCATACCAATTCTAATTCCAATCATAATACACAGGCAAAATCAGCCATAAACTATCATAATCACTCCACATAACATCAGTATCACAAGTATACAAGACCCACACACAACTTCAAACTAAGGAAAATAAGAAGAGAAGTAGGATTTCTACCTTTGCTAGGTATGATTCTTGTTAAATTTGTGGTTGTAGTTGAAGAAATCTGGTGATGGCTTGAAGGCTTGTGGGAAAGGAAGATGATATGGGTTGAGATGAGATGAGATGAGATGATGGAGAAAAATTGGAGAGGGATCAGTGTAGATAATGGAAAAAAATGTGCAAGGGTAGAAAAGGAAAATTCAAAAACTTCTCAAGCAAGTTACATGTGTGTCACGACCCAACCCGGGCCATGACCGGCGCATAGGGACAAGTCCCTACGCAAGCCTTTCACCACAAAAATTTTATAAAAATTTTGATAGAGTTCCCTTTGTAATCCAGATATTTCCCAATTACAAACGGATACCCTGCAAGATAAACAACCACAATATTTCATCGGGGATCCAAGTATTCTTAGAATACACCCCTCAGCACACAGTATAATAGTAAAATATATATATATACAATCATATGTCCAAAAATACATAGTTCAATTTCTTTAGAAAACAAATCCTTTAAACAACTTTAATTCCAACAAGTTGAAATATACATATACATATATGACTGAATATATATATAACAACAACAAAAACAGAACAAGGTCGGACCCTGCCTGTAGTACTATGGAGCTACCACTATCTAAGAGTTTCTCAAAAATAGAATATTTACAATATACCCTTAAGCAGAAAAGGATCTGTCCATAAAATTCGGAGCTTAGTCATAAAGCCTGAACGATTAGATCCTACCAGAATACCTGCGACTGAAAAGGTGAAAGAAACAACAGGATGAGTTTATGAAACTCAGTGAGAGATAGAGTATCCCTAACCCACATGAGACAATGTACAACTTATAATTATTAAGGTGATACTATAATATGTATAACGAAACCAAAAATAGAAATCTTAATCAATATTATCCAACTTTTCCTTTCCAAAAATAGAGTCCATCTATTCCAGGATAAATCCGTCAGGAATCACACTTAGGTGGCCTTTCCTTCGTGTGAAACCCGCAATTAGGCACGCACCACTCCTCCTGTGGCTGTGAATAACAGGCATGCACCACACTATATGTGTGGCCATGAATAACAGGCACGCACCACTCCCTTGAGTGGCCATGAAATCCAACATCCTAGGTGCACCCAGGGCTAACGCCTACTGCCGTTAGCCTACAGATCCTGGTCTAGACTTTCCCAAGACTTTCTTTTCCATTATATAGAACATTTAATAAAGATTCTTATAAAACATTCCAATATACCTTATATAAAACAATAAAGTTGTAATCTTCAAAGAAAAATAAAGCTTTTATCCAAAAACCTTTCAAACAAAGAAGATTTTCCAAAGTTTAATAGAAAACCAAGGTAATAAATAATTGCCATATTTTTCCTTTTTAAAATCAAGTCATTGTCTTATGTGAACCAGTAGAAATAGACAAGCTACCAAAATTTAAATTATATTGCTAAGGCATAATAAATCACTTGCATATGTATATATATAAACAAAATACATTAAAATTAAGATAGGGATAAGCTATCTACTCACAGACTTAGCGCCAATCACGGAATCCTAACCCCATGAACTCTGAGAGCCAAAGCCAGTCCTCCAGTGGCATATACTATCAATAATATGACAATTTGATTCAAGGTCAGTCCTTTAGATTACGGATTAATCTACTTTACTCCCAGATATGAAAATTCTTAATTCTTCTAACCTAGGGTTCTCTAGAAACCCACTATAGGGGAAATAATTCGAAATTTCATAGGAAAGAAAGAGGAAAGGAGTTTGAAGATTTCCTTTTTGAAGGGAGAATGAAAGAAGAAATCCTTAGGAGCCTTGGTGTCACCTCCTCCAAGCTCCAGGACCAAATGTGTTGATTTTTGGGTGAGGGTATGATTTGAGATTAAAGAAAGGAATTGAGTTTGAGTGAATGGGAATGGTGTAATCTGATGGAAATGTGAGAAGGTTTGGGTTTAAGAAGGAAGGGAGATATGTTTTAGAGAGAAGGCAGAGAGTTTTGAGGGTAGAGAGAGAAAGAAAATCGCGAAACGAGGGAAAGGGATGCGTCTCGACTTATATATTGGCCTCTGGTAATCGATTACCAAGGGCTGGTAATCGATTACCACAGCCAAAAAACTGGTAATCGATTACCAATGGTGGTAATCGATTACCACAGCCAAAGAACTGGTAATCGATTACCAATGGTGGTAATCGATTACCGCAAACCCAGAACTGGTAATCGATTACCACACAGAAAAATTTTAACCTGTGGCGTACAGAGAGCATTGTAATCGATTACAGGTCCTCTGTAATCGATTACCAAATCCAAAAACTTGGTTCCCTCCTTTTGTAGTCCATTCCCAAGTCCAGGATATTGCACAGACTTATTTACATTTCTTAATTTTAAGTTAATGGAGACATTAACTTTAAAACATAAATGTAAATAAGGGAATACCCCCCATTTGGATTCAATAAAAATATCTAAAAATTCAAAATCCTTAAGGATTAGAATCCAACTTTTGGGTTTTAGTACAATTCTCCGAAAACTTGCGTTTTTATAAACTTAAGGGTTGAAAACGAAGGGGTTACCCGTTCCCTAAAATTCGTTAAAAATCCTTCTTTAACTCATTGATGCCCAGATAACCATTACTGGGACTTTTGATCTTAAGAAAATTCCTCAATCCTATAGCCCTCCAAGGAGGCATAGGGTTCAGACTCAGAATTTCTTAGGCTTCGGTATCGACAGGCAACCGCAACTCATGCTGGGGTGTTACAATCTCCCCCCCTCAAAAGAATTCGTCCCCGAATTCTTAAACAATCAGAAATTATCCTAATCTTCATTGCCTTCCTTGAAATCTTAGAACTCGTCACTTGCAACGTCTATACTGTTTCCTATATGCTTAAGCTCCTCTCGTAAACCCTTCCTCAAGCTCACTCTTAGGAGATGGGATAGGGCATAGGCGAAAGTATAAAAAACTAAGACATTGGTTTTCATGCAACCCTCTGCTCAATACTGCTCCTTGACCTTGGTCGAAGCTATGAATCAAATGATGATTCCAACAGTCGCTACCATCAAATGTCAAAGTTCTTTTACTTCGAAAGATTACATAGAAGCATCTAAAAAGTATTATGGAGTTTAGATTGAAGGTCCTCAAACACCTTCTCCACCTTAACCAGAGGTGAGGCATCACCAACTAACCGCTTCCCTTAAACATCAGACAAGCATCAACCATCCATTAATACTGATTACTACCTTCCTCCCATAAACTTCTAACCTTCGGATCATTAATCGGCTTTTAATCATATTCCTCATTGTCTTGTACATGTCAGAACATCTGAATTCTCTAACTCCCTACCATAGCCCCTTGGTGCATTAATTCTGATCAAAAGGACCATGTCAGTATGCTTTTCCCTTTGTTGAAACCCGTTTCAAATTTCAATTCTACGATCAACTCCAACACTTACCTGTTTAAGTTAACTAGCTCCCTTCCTTTCTCACGATCCTTAGTACTTATATCCTAGCGCACTTAGAATTCGTCTCCTACTTATTCACCCATGCTTTAGCCTAGGATGCTTTATTCCAAGTTTAATTATGCTCAGTCATGCAATTAAGGTAAATTCCTTCCTTTTCTTTCCTGCACCACAATCAATGGGGAAGTCATCATCAAATCCCCCAGAACATCCCTATCCTACTACTAATCTATTACTTCTCCTTCATCTAAGGTATCTCTTAAAACTGCCGAGAGATTTCAAACTTTTGGTATACCATCAAGGATTGAGCTTCAACTTCCATCCTAGCTTCTCATCATGCCCTTGGGAACTCCATGGCATCCAAGACCTCTCTGATTCAGGACTAGATAACCTTTCCTAACTCCGTTGCCATTGAAGTAAGCCAATTCCCTATCTCATACTCCTCACTTCCTAACACCGCTGATAAGATTTAGAGTTAAGAAATTCCACATCAGAAGGTATCTTCTATACCTTGATATTCCACCATAGTCTTAAGTCTCTAAATTTTTCCTCTCTAGGTGATGAAGTCATATGCAAAAGATCAAAAGACCTTGAATAACTCTTCCTATCCTTCACTTTTATTAGTGCCACACAGGGCACGGCATGAAGATCTTGAGCATTACACTCGCCTTCAATAGCTGGATTCGTAGCACTCCTATACTAGTTCTTCCTAACTTGCCTAGTTAACCTCACTATAATGTCTATATCTATCCAGATCCTTCTTTCTCTTCTCCTATCAAGCCCAAATGGGTTCAAGATTCCTCTCGTTACTTGAAACAAAGATTCTTCTTTTAAACATTAGGCCTTTCGGCTTTACCTTAATATTGTTCTCTTTGATGTAACCGATAAGACTCCCCTTCATTACTCTCGGACCTTAGGTTAACCCAAAATTTCAAGCTTTAACATCTCCTTAACTCATGCTTTGCCCTTGCTTTACATCTTATCTATTATCTCTGATCTATTAACCTTCGCTCTTTCATCCAGGTACTCATGTTTTGTTCTCACCGTATCTCTTAACTACTTCCTTTAACCTATCAACCTTTTTATAGCATCTTCCATGAAATCACCAGGACCACAACCGTGAGTCCTACTGGCATAGCATTAGTTGCCGTCAATCCATCAATCTTCTTCTGCTGCTACATTCTATTAAATCGAATTCGGGTGATTCAAGGATAAGGTATCCTTCCAAGACTTAATCCGTCTTACTAGCCGGGGTATTAACCAATATAATCGGAGGAGGTTTACTCCTCACTCGCCTACTCCATTCAATCCTACTGCATCCAATCTATCCGGCACACAACAACTTATTAGACCCTCTTATTCCCTTCTACATTGTCGTCATCCCCACACCGGGTGCGGGATACTCGGCTCGTATCCATTTCACAAGTCAAAAAGTGACTTCAACTCCATGCGATATATTACTCAATTAAGGTAATGATCAAGACCAATCAAGGAAATTGGTAATCATATTCCAACATCTTACATCCTTCGAAACAAGAGAATTACTCATTGGCCTGAGCCCGTCAATTGCTTATTGCCATAACTCGGGTGATCCCCTTTCTTGAAGCCAGCACATTCAATCAATACTTGAAAGCTTTGCATAGCAAGCTCCTCTATACCCCTTTTACAACAAGGACAGGATAAACTTCACCATAGGTTCTAAACATATGACTTGCATTCTTGAAGAAACCAAGCACAAGGTCTTTACATATCCTGATCATTGTTAAGTTGTCTTCTCTCTAAGATTTCTAGCATTCTTTTCTACTAACCATGGAAACAACATTTAAAAAGGGGGTTCTCTTGCCCTCATACTTTATCTAATCCCACTGGACCAATCCCGCTTATCGCTTAACGGCTTAGCAAGCCCTCTTAATCTTTTCTGCTTTAACAACATCCTTATGTCGGGTTATGGATACCCGACCCACGTCCTCTGTCCTAACGGCCTTCTAACTTGCCTAATCCACTATGCCCTAATGTCCAACCCTACTCCATCTCAGACTCTCTTGCCACAAGAGAGGATATCGCATTTAAATCGCACAATGGAAGTCCTGCATCTTATTGCTTCCACACGTACGAGGAGGAATGCGCTCACTTAGCAAAATGAACATTTAGAGTGAGGGGGGAAGACAAGAAGCGTGACCAAAATAAGAATAAACAACATTGACAGAGTGTAAACAAAGATGACATTCCTAGAGGCCTCTCGTAGTACCACAATCTGTGAAAATGAGCGCGCTTCCATTTGCACAGTCGTGGTCCTACCAAAGGACACTTGCTCCATAGTACACAGGGAAACCTAAAGCTCTGATACCATCTTTGTCACGACCCAACCCGGGTCATGACCGGCGCATAGGGACAAGTCCCTACGCAAGCCTTTCACCACAAAAATTTTATAAAAATTTTGACAGAGTTCCCTTTGTAATCCAGATATTTCCCAATTACAAACGGATACCCTGCAAGATAAACAACCACAATATTTCATCGGGGATCCAAGTATTCTTAGAATACACCCCTCAGCACACAGTATAATAGTAAAATATATATATACAATCATATGTCCAAAAATACATAGTTCAATTTCTTTAGAAAACAAATCCTTTAAACAACTTTAATTCCAACAAGTTGAAATATACATATACATATATGACTGAATATATATATAACAACAACAAAAACAGAACAAGGTCGGACCCTGCCTGTAGTACTATGGAGCTACCACTATCTAAGAGTTTCTCAAAAATAGAATATTTACAATATACCCTCAAGCAGAAAAGGATCTGTCCATAAAATTCGGAGTTTAGTAATAAAGGCTGAAGGATTAGATCCTACCAGAATACCTGCGACTGAAAAGGTGAAAGAAACAACAGGATGAGTTTATGAAACTCAGTGAGAGATAGAGTATCCCTAATCCACATGAGACAATATACAACTTATAATTATTAAGGTGATACTATAATATGTATAACGAAACCAAAAATAGAAATCTTAATCAATATTATCCAACTTTTCCTTTCCAAAAATAGAGTCCATCTATTCCAGGATAAATCCATCAGGAATCACACTTAGGTGGCCTTTCCTTCGTGTGAAACCCGCAATCAGGAACGCACCACTCCTCCTGTGGCCGTGAATAACAGGCACGCACCACACTATATGTGTGGCCATGAATAACAGGCACGCACCACTCCCTTGAGTGGCCATGAAATCTAACATCCTAGGTGCACCTGTGGCTAACGCCCTCGCCAAGTTAGCCTACAGATCCTGGTCTAGACTTTCCCAAGTCTTTCTTTTCCATTATATAGAACATTTAATAAAGATTCTTATAAAACATTCCAATATACCTTGTATAAAACAATAAAGTTGTAATCTTCAAAGAAAAATAAAGCTTTTATCCAAAAACCTTTCAAACAAAGAAGATTTTCCAAAGTTTAATAGAAAACCAAGGTAATAAATAATTGCCATATTTTTCCTTTTTAAAATCAAGTCATTGTCTTATGTGAACCAGTAGAAATAGACAAGCTACCAAAATTTAAATTATATTGCTAAGGCATAATAAATCACTTGCATATGTATATATATAAACAAAATACATTAAAATTAAGATAGGGATAAGCTATCTACTCACAGACTTAGCGCCAATCACTAATCCTAACCCCATGAACTCGAGAGCCAAAGCCAGTCCTCCAAAGGGCATATACTATCAATAATATGACAATTTGATTCAAGGTCAGTCCCTTAGATTACGGATTAATCTACTTTACTCCCAGATATGAAAATTCTTAATTCTTCTAACCTAAGGTTCTCTAGAAACTCACTATAGGGGAAATAATTCGAAATTTCATAGGAAAGAAAGAGGAAAGGAGTTTGAAGATTACTTTTTTGAAGGGAGAATGAAAGAAGAAATCCTTAGGAGCCTTGGTGTCACCTCCTCCAAGCTCCAGGACCAAATGTGTTGATTTTTGGGTGAGGGTATGATTTGAGATTAAAGAAAGGAATTGAGTTTGAGTGAATGGGAATGGTGTAATCTGATGGAAATGTGAGAAGGTTTGGGTTTAAGAAGGAAGGGAGATATGTTTTAGAGAGAAGGGAGAGAGTTTTGAGGGTAGAGAGAGAAAGAAAATCGCGAAACGAGGGAAAGGGATGCGTCTCGACTTATATATTGGCCTTTGGTAATCGATTACCAAGGGCTGGTAATCGATTACCACAGCCAAAGAACTGGTAATCGATTACCAATGGTGGTAATCGATTACCGCAAACCCAGAACTGGTAATCGACTACCACACAGAAAATTTTTAACCTGTGGCGTACAGAGAGCATTGTAATCGATTACAGGTCCTCTGTAATCGATTACCAAATACAAAAACTTGGTTCCCTCCTTCTGCAGTCCATTCCTAAGTCCAGGATATTGCACAAACTTATTTACATTTCTTAATTTTAAGTTAATGGAGACATTAACTTTAAAACATAAATGTAAATAAGGGAATACCCCCCATTTGGATTCAATAAAAATATCTAAAAATTCAAAATCCTTAAGGATTAGAATCCAACTTTTGGGTTTTAGTACAATTCTCCGAAAACTTGCGTTTTTATAAACTTGAGGGTTGAAAACGAAGGGGTTACTCGTTCCCTAAAATTCGTTAAAAATCCTTCTTTAACTCATTGATGCCTAGATAACCATTACCGGGACTTTTGATCTTAAGAAAATTCCTCAATCCTATAGCCCTCCAAGGAGGCATAGGGTTTAGACTCAGAATTTCTCAGGCTCCGGTATCGACAGGCAACCGCAACTCATGCTGGGGTGTTACAATGTGATTGGTGGATTTGAATAGATTATGTAACTCGATTTGGCAGCCCATTTGGAGGGCTGAGATGGCGCTACTTGCATGGGTAAGTTGGTTAAATCTTGGCCATCCATCCTAGGGTTCTCACAGTATAATTTCTATTGATCCGGTTTTGACAGTTTAGAATACCAAAATCTTACCGATTTCTCTTAAATCGGTAAACCGATTTTTAGAAGAATTTTGTGAGGCTTCCTATGTTCCTAATCTTATTCCATCACGTCTAATTACTCCTAAATCACACTTGATTGCCCTTAAGTATATGCTTAACCGAATTTCGATTAAACCCACTTATTCGATAAAAATCGAACAACTAGGTTATTAATGATAAAATTTTCTTTCAGACGTTATACACTATATGTAAGATTCAGCCATAGCAATAAATAAAGGGAGGGAATGAGTTTTAGTTAGTTAACATAATGGAGTAAGGACCCATAATACTTGACTAATAGATCTAGTAATCTTACTTGAAGTAAAACAAAATAAAAGACTTAGAAAACTACGAGTTTCAGCTCTAGTAAAAAACGAGGAAAGAAAAGAAGTTTAATTTACTAAGAGGATAGATTGAGTTTCTAATATACTTAAATAGTGAACCTAACCAACATACTCAAGAAGAAACAAAATAAAAAGACATGGAAAACCTAGGGTAAGAAATTTGGCCATAACAAATAAAATGGGAAGGAAGAAACTTTAATTTGCTAAGAGTTTGGACTAAGCTATTCTAAAACACCTAATCGATGGACTTAACCATCTTACTTGAAGAAAAGTGAAATAAGAAACTTAGAAACCTAGGAAGGAGAATTCGGCCAAGACATGTTAATAAGGAATATAAAAACTTTAATTTATAAGTAAGTTAAAATAGGGTTCCATAATACCTAAGTAATGGACTTAACAAATTTACTTGAAGAAAAACAACGTAAAAGACTTAGTAAACCTACTATGAGGAATCCAGCCATGCATAGAAATAAAAGAAGGAATTATGTTTTAATATTTTAACATTTTAACTAAACTTGAAGAGTAATCTTAAGTAATAGAAGACCAATGAAGATGATACTTTAATTATAAAAGACAAGTCAAGAAAAGAAGTAAGCATAACCCTCCTTATATTCACATAAAACTTAAGAGCAAGATATGGCTTAAAAGCTTGAACACAAGCATTTAGCTATGTTTGCAAGGCTTTCAAGTGATACCCTATGCTTTCCTTATTCTTAGTAAGTGATTGTGTACTTTAAATGATGAATATGGTGTTATGTATGCAAATTGCACTTGACTGATGTGTTGAGATTCTTGAGAAGTGATTTTCTTGAATTATGTTCATATGAATGCTCATGGTGATTGAAGATGACTAAGTATGTTATTATTAGATTGCTGGTTGTTACCTTGTGCTTGCAATTTGGGAAAGCTTCCGGTATTGCTGTTATGCTATTGAATTTTCACCAAATTCTTAGACTTAGAAAAAATTGCCATGTATGTTAGGATGGAATATGTGTTAAGAAGAGAAAGACTAAAGTCCCTTATCCTCATACATTAATAACATAAGGCTTAATGCACCATCTCTAAGTCAAAGGAAGATATTTTACTTTTAAAATTTAAAACCCCTTGCTAGTACCAGAGAAAAATGTCAAACTAAGTCCTTAATTTAGGTGACGATGGTCACTAATAGGTATGAGCTCATAACCTAAGAGAAGTCTAGTTAAGGGACTATGAAGAATGCTCAAATACAAAGTTAAAGTAAAGTTAAAGAAAGGTTAAAGTGAAAAAAAGTAAAGAAAGACACTTATGCATTATGTAACTGATAATGTTTCTTGTTTGAGAGTGCTCACATGTTGTATCTATGATTATGAAAAGCTCTAGGTGTATGTTTCAAAGTAACCCACTTCGGCTAAAGAACATTTTTAAACTTAATAAATGAAATTGATGCATGCCCCACCTTTTTATAAGAAACCCAAAGTGGCTGTGATGATAATGATAACACTTATTTGTCAAGTTATAGTCCTACTGAGAAATTATATTTCTCATTCTTATGTTTCTGTGTTGCTTCCAGGCATTGTTGATGGAGTTTAGTAATTGTCTATGTTGAATGCCCCTCCTAGAAGTGGCACTATGACCTAGCTCTACATTCTTTGCTGTTGATGGCCAGAGCTGCTCTGCGAGTTTATATCTTTTTCCATCACCCTTTTGATCTCATCGTGATAAGTAGCACTTCTATAATGTCCCCAACTCTGGAAATAACCTAGTATAAAGGGAAGCTGATCCCGTGGTAGGTCAAAATGGTAAATAGTTGAACTATAGTGATAAGTGGCAAAAATTGTAAATAATGGATTATGGTTGTTAGTAGGGATATTATAGAAAAGATCCAGATTCTAGGAATATGTGGGTCCCAGGACACTAAAAGCTAAATAATATACCTTTAACAACCTTATAAATGATGTTTTATATCCATGGTTTTAAATGAAAGTATGGGGTTACTCATACTTATAAATAATATTTCAGGTAATTTTGAGTATCCAAATTAACCACCGGGCACCTTGATTTAATTCTCAATAGTCTTATATTGTTTGGGATGAGTTCTAGGAATAACATTTTTTCCTTTGAGAGTGGTTAATTATGTGACACATCATAAGTTAGGTAAATTGAGTGGTTTAGGAGAAGTCACATCACCCGAGTATTAAAAATAGTTTACTATAATATAAAAAACTAACCTGATAGGGATCCATAATATAAGAGAACCTAAATATCATCATCTAAACCCTAGAATGTGTAGCTAAGAATTAGCCACACTAGTCATCGTTGAAGAAAAATGGATGGTCATATATCTCCAATTAGGGAAAATTAATTTTCTTTCCAAATCTAATTTTTATAAAAATCCTAAAATCAAAAAAGATGAGCACAAAGAGCTCATCACTTTCTCTCCCCCTCCCTTGAATATTCAGCCACCACCTCCATCTCTTCATCTTCAATTTCTTCTTCCTTTTCATCCCTAAAAGATTTGCCTTTTCTTGAACTTCTTGGCTTCTATTTGCAACATTAGCTTTATTCTCTTAATTCAACCAAAACAAGAAGCAAGACTCCCTCCCTTTGGACCATATATCTTCAGTCATCACAAAGAAGAAGTGAAGTTGGTTGTCAATTTGGTGTTTGAGGGGAGTTTAGAGCTCAAAGAAGCAAGACTAGAAGAGCTTGGAGCTTTGGAACTAAGATAGGCTTCTAAAACTTGTTTGTATTTTAGAGTTCCCTATGAGCTAGGGTTTTTTCTTGATTCACTTTGCTCCATTTCTTTTGAGGCTGGTATGATGTTAATAGGGCTTGTTCTAGTGATCTAAGGCTAGTGGAACTTGATTGATGCTGAGAAATAAGCTAGGAAATTAAGATAGCTTCAAAATGGAAAACTGCTATAGGGGAACCCAGGGACAGTATGTACTTCGATAGGCATTTCTAAAGCTACAAAATTCAATTTGAGGTGAAACTAATTTTATATGAAACATACTCGAAAACAAATCCAACCACATACAATATAGGCCCATTGAACTTACGATGAGAAAGTTATGAAATTTCCAATTTGGCTAAAAACTAGAGACCATATGCCTAAGCAGTACATGTTGTGATTGGCATAACTTATCTTATACAACTTCAATTTGAGTGCAAACTCTGTTAGAAAGCTAACATATAGGAAATCATGTCTATAAAATTTCATATTTAGATTCTAAGTGGATTGCTTCTAGTAAATCAGTTAATTTGCCCTATGCTCTATATGGGTTGAAATAAGGCAGCTCTAATGTAGAGCTCATAACTCAAGTTCTACTTACTCAACTTGAGTAAAACTTGTTGGTTTTGAAAGAGGGTTCATGTAGATATATCCTGATAAAATTTTAGAGCAAAAGAGTATAAGATGGATTTTTAGTGATTTTCTAATTTTATATGTGCAAGTTTATCCTGAAACAGAGTAGCAGTGAGTAAAACTTTAATAACTTAAAGTATACACGTCAAAATTGAGTGAAACTAAAGAAGTTTAAAAGTAGAATAATAGAGCTACATTTCAATAAGATTTAAGATTAAAATGAATTAGAATGGAATTTTGGTGCAATCTGTAATATTTTGGTCAAATTTAAAGGGATGGGACCAAACTTGTGAGTTAAGTAGCTCAAGGGTCTCCAAATTATATGGGATCTAATTAGCATGGTAGGTTATGAAATATGTGTTGAGATTGTTATTTCTGTGACTAGCTATTTGATATTTCTATTACTAATTTTGGAAATCTTTATATTACAGTTGTCATACTGCTGAAATACCAGCAGAAATATGTTGAGAATGAGCTATTTAGCATAATCATAAATACATCAAGCATCTTCATACATGAACATATGAGTTTACAAGATGATTATAATTCCATATTACTTGGGCCAGTCCCGAAATGAATTAAGGGGAATAGATTGGTGTAAGAGTCGGAGAAAGTAAATTCAGTAATCATGTATAGGAATGAGCTCAATCCTGAAAGCAGACTATTACTCAGGAGTTAGAAATGGCCAAATACTCCCAAGGGACCAAGTATGGACGTTTATGATTCAAGTTAAAGAAAAAAAAAAAAAGAAAGTCAAGTGCATTTTTATAGCTGATTTCATTGGCATTACATTACTCCATTAATTTACTATATTATTATCAATGTCATGAACTGTTCCTTAATTTCAAGTGTATGAATAAAATGAACCTTCTTCAGATAAAGAGTTTTAGAAATTCAGCAAGTAAACCTTTATACTTTTACCTGTTAAGAACATGTTTTAGTAAATAAATCGAAGTAGCTAGGGATGATGATGACAACACTATATGTGGTAGTCTAGGATGTCCTACTGAGAATTGATAATTCTCACCCCTATATATGTTCCCATGTCATCTCCAGACAATACAAGTGGCAACGGCATGCGAGGACGGGCTCCACATCCCTTGAAGTTTTCATTTGTTTATAGTAGGACTACCTGGATACGTATACAGATTTGTGCGCACCTAATAGGTATGTAGATAGGATTTGTATTTATACTCTAATGTATTTTCAATTTCTAAGTGTAGAGAGCTTGACAAGTTCCTACAACTTTTGTAATGAATATAAAGATAGTGAATACGAATTGTAAAATTTCGATACAAGCTCAGTTGTCTAGAAAATTTCTATTTTCATATTTATAACCTTTATATTCTATAGAAGTATTTTAAAGTGCAAATAAAAGAAAGGCTATAGCAACCCTTAATTGGGTATCATGACTTAAGTATGGTATTATATTTAGCAATATGTTACAACTTCAACTTACAAAGCCCGTTTGATGACATCGCCGTGAACAAGGTACACCCAAGCTTTACTATTTACAAGCCTTTTTCTTCGGAGTCTGACCCTTCCATGGCCATAGTTCTATCTGTTGAGACAAATCCTTTGAAGGCTACTCCTTCAAATGTTGCACCCCTGACATTATTCGCTTGGATTTCAAGGCATCTTCCACCCGAGGGAGCAGAGTTGAGGGTCGTATATGTGGTGGCTGGGGAAATAGTTACATTTGCTCATAGGGTTTTGGTGGCTTTTTGGTAACTGTATTTTATTACCATTTCTTTTAGCATTTATGTAGTATCTTACGGGGTTTCTGGTAGAAGTTGTGATCACAGATGATGTTTTTTTATATTTATGCTACATGTGGATTTGTATTTATATTTAGCCGGACATCTTGTTGGCCTATATATATATATATAGACACACACACAAACATTCTTATGCATGTATGACGTTGTTCTTATTTATGTTACCATTTTTACTTTCGTTACATGATCGCCTATGTATGATGTAATGATATGTACATGTTTACCTATGCACATATGGCTCATGATTTTCAAAATTAATTTAATAAGCAAATAAAAAAAATTCAAATTACCACTATTTTTAAGAATGTATTTATAAAAAGAGATTATGATTCTCGCAACTAAGGGTAACAACTAATAATATGCCATAATGCGACTTAAGCATAGTATGTAATTATTAGGATGTTACATTTTGGTATCAGAGTAGATCATCATTGTAAAGTCTGAGGATGGTTTGACTATGCTTCTATGCATACTGTAAATGTTAGTGAAGTCATGCCATGAGTCTTGCTTGTCAGATAAGATATATGAATTAGATATGCATAACCGTCTAGTGGGGAACACATTAGTTACTACCACGCTTAGCATAAAGTTAAGCTTGATCAACTCAATATATTCTGTTAACTAATGTCGTCTCGTGGATGTGGTAGGCTGTGAAATGAGCTTGAGGATCTTGTTGAAGTGATGGGAGCACTCTAAGAGATGGCTACTACCATGAAGGAACAAGCTGCTACTCCGACCATATGATGAAGCAGATTGAAGAGAGATTAGAGGAGAACGTGGAAGGTCATGGTGAGGGAGTTGAGGTAGGCTTGGACTATTTGAAGTTTGCTAAGTTCCAAAAGGCGAATCCACCAAGCTTTCGAGCAACTTTCAATCCTAATCGTGTTCACAAATGAACTAAGGCCATTAAGAAGATCTTTTTTGGGCTGGCTTGCACTTAGGAGTTAAAGCTAGCCTTTGCTACGTACATGCTGAAAGTTGATTCTGACTTTTAGTGGACTAGAACCAAAAGGTTGTTAGAGAGTGCTCAGACCCACTACACTTGGGATATGTTCAAGATGGATTTTTATGAGAAATGCTTCCCTGTGTCTATGAGGAATGCCAAGGAACTAGAGTTCATAAGGCTACAATAAAGGAACATGAGTGTGGTTGAGTACACTGCAACGTTTGAAGAGCTTTGCAAGTTTTCGATCATTTACTAGTAAAGGCCGCGTAAGGGTTGGAAATGTGTGAAGTTTGAAAGAGGTCTAGTAGAATACATTTTGGCATTAGTAGGCTCGATTGAGATAAGGGAGTATACTGCCTTGGTCAACAAAAGTAGGCTGGTTAAGAAGTATAACAAGAAGCTGGTTATGGCAAGATCTGAGGCATATAAGAAGAACCTGGTGCCTTAGGGTCAGAAGTTCAAGCCCAACAACAATAAGAAAGGATCCTGTTTCAATCTAGAGGTCCCAAGAATAAGTAGCAGCAAAAGCCATTTATGAAGTAAAGATGCTCTAAATGTGGGAAGAACTACAAAGATAAACCTTGCCTGGCTTGACAAAATATGTGCTTTCATTAAAGAGGGCATAGGTTTAGGAATGTCTGAGTAAGGACAGTCACTTGCCGCTAAGCCACAACACCAAAGGAGGATCTTCACCCTAAATGTTGAAAAGACAACTCAGTCCGAAGGTTTGATCCAAGGTAAGAGCGAAGTAGATAGTAAGACCTTAAATGTATTGTATGACTCTAATATTACACATTCTTTTGTTTCTCATAATTGCATAAATAGATTGAAACTGCCTGTGAATATGTTATGTTAATTTCTACATTCACTGATTAGCCCGCTAGGACTAGCCAAGTCTATTTAAAATGTTGTTTCCAAATTGATGGTGGGTTTTGTAACATCCTCAATTTTATGTCGTGCTAGATTACCTCAGTAACCCTGAGTAATTAGGCATTTAATGAGAAATTTTGAGATTAGGGCTTAATTAAGGGGTTGACTCGGATGAGAAGAGTCAAGAGAATGCTTAATCAAGATCAGATAATCTCTAATTAAGCAAGTCAGAGCCTCATAGCTTAATTAAGCACTAATCGCCCTTAGTTAGCTTACTCGAGTTTAATTAAGGTTAATTAAGCTTAATCGTAAGATTAATTTTTGTTAATCATGTTCTTGGGTGTTAATCATTAATCCTTGCTTAATCACCCTAATTAAGTTGTATGAGCACTTAATCACATGATTAAATTCAAATTTAGTCAACTAGACAATAAAGTAAAGAGTGATGTCATAAAAGCATAAAGCATGAGACAAGAGTGCTTTATATAAGAGTTTGATCATGTTTTGTCTCCCCATCATCCACTTTGTCCCCTTAATCACTAATTAACACAAGATAACACAAAGTGAAGCAAAAATATCTCATCCTCCCTCCTTCAAAGTGGATGCCACTTTCTCTCTCTCCCTCCCTCATTCATTTTCATTTTCACTCATCCTATTCTTTCTCTTCAAGCCAAATTCTCTAACTTCTCTCTAAACACTTCTTCATCTTCTTCATCTTCCTCTTCTTTTCTCCACCATCACCACCCTAAACCACTCACTTGGCCCTTCAAAGACCTCATCTTTGGGTCTTTGGAGACAAGATCAAACACTACAACCTCCATTTCCACAAGATTTCAAGAGCTTCTCCTTCCTTCTTGCAAAACCGCCACCTTCATCATCAAGAGGAGCCATCATCTTCTTCTTCCATCTCTCTTGTTTTGCGCCATCTTCAAGAAAGGTAGTGATCTTCATCTTTTTCATTTTGTTTACTCAAGAAAGCTTGGAGCTTGGTTCTTCCATGACCAAGATTTCTAAGTGAAGAGAAGATCCTTTATGCTCTTCAAGAGCCAAAGTTTTCATTTTTGGAAAAATGTGTTCTTGATGTTCTTCATGTGTTCTTAAGTTTCCTCTTTTGGAAAAATGTGTTCTTGATGTTCTTCATGTGTTCTTAAGTTTCCTCTTTTGGAAAATGTATTCTTGATATTCTTCATGTGTTCTTAAGTTTCCTCTTTTGGAAAAATGTGTTCTTGATATTCTTCATGTGTTCTTAAGTTCCTCTTTCGGAAACATATGTTCTTATTGTTCTCTTGCTTAAAGTTGTTCTTTTCTCTTTATGATGAGTGAATGATTAGAAAAGCTTCACCTTTTTATGTTTCCATAATTTGATAAGACTATGAACCTTCTAAAAGCTTTAAACTTTAAAAAGTTTGCTTCTTGATTTCCTTCAAAGTGGCGCAACTTTTAAGCTTCCATAAAGTTCTATTTTGTTTTGTTTTGAAGACAAGAATACATGTGAATGTCTAAACTTTTTGAGTTAGAAAAATGATATCTTGTCACTTTAGGCTTTAGGAATCAAACCTTAAAGAAAAGACCTTTCACAAAGTTTCAAACTTTATTCAAGAATAAGATCTTTAAGTTATAAAAATGTTGTTTTATGACATTTCATCCATAAAGTTTAGACTTTGAACCAAAATAATGCAAAAAGGTGTTAACTTTTATAAAGAACAAGACTTTTTATTCAAAAGCTAGTAACTTGTATCATTATTTCATAAAGATCCAATCTTAAGATAAGAGCTTAATGTCAAAGGCACTTAGTTTCATAAAGAATGAGATTTTATGACTACTTTACTAAGAATGACAACTTTAATAATATTTAAGGCAAAAACCTTGGTATGTTATTAGTAACAGTTTAAAACTTTGTAACTTGAATAAGTTAAAAGTCACCCTTGGTGATTAGTGAACATTGGTGTTGTTGGGTTCATGATGTGGTTATGCGTTGTCATGACCCAAGGATTAGAGGGATCTCAAACTCCTTGGGAACAGAAGTATGATTAGGGCCTCTGAGCATACCATGAACCTAGGAATCACTAAGTGCACTATCTCAAGGAAAGGAAACAATCATATAATTTAATTAATTTGAACAAGTGTTTCATAAGACATGTACTTAAGTGAAGAATATTTTCATCCAAGGACCAAGTGACTAAAAGACCACAAACACCTATCTTAACTATGTGATTCTATCATGGGTAACCATGGGAAATCATGTGATGATTCATAATATTTTTCACAAAGAACAACACAACTATAAACCCCTTTAGGGTATGAATGTGTGATGCCACTCGGCATGATAAATGATGAGTTTGATTGAGCTTTGTCTCATGATTGAATGATGAGTGTGATGATATGATATGGATATGATGAACTATTGGTTGAATGCCGATGATTGGCGTTTTGGGGAAGTTCCGGTCTAGCCGTTATGCTGCTGGATTTCCGTCAAAATTATGGACTTAGTCATATCATTGCATGCGTCTAGTCAAGGAAATGTTATGCATGTAAAGTATAAAGATAAGAAAAGAATCAATGGGACGTGACCCTTCAATCACTTCGGTAAGGGAAGTGAGAGACGGCGATCCACAAGGAACCTCTATGAGGGAGGCAAGGGTGTTCTGGAGGACCCTCCAACTTAGAGGTAACCAATATCGGCTTAGTCTGATTTGGTTAGTCTTTGCGTGACGGCGGTCACGGAATGAGCTCATGTCCAAAAGCAGTCTATTTCAAAGGAAAGTAAAGAATGTTAAGCACGTGCTGATAATGAAAGAAAAGTCTAAGTATAACCATTGTTACGTCTATGATGATGCATGTCTTTGCCTGTAAGTATATTGCCCATTTGCATTATGAATGTTTATTCTATGTTCTAGTACGTATGTTAGTTATGATGATGTGGTTATGATCTTAAGTTTAATAGCAACCCGCTTCGGGGTCTAAGTTTTCAAACCATTAAAAATTGAACTTATATCCGCCCACCGCTTTCATAATTAAACCCGAAGTGGCTGGGACGATGACGAGGACACTGTGTTTGTCTAGTCGCGATCCTATTGAGAAATTTAGTGTTTCTCATTCCTACGTTTCCGTGTCGTCTTCAGAGGATGTCGACGTCGGGCACAGTGGTGATCTACATTGAGTTCCCGGTGTGGCGTTGGCGCTTTGACCCGGTGTTGAACGCCTGCGGCCGTCGGCGAGCGCTTGATGAGGTCTACATCTTCCACGACCGCCGATGCACCCCGTGATGAGCCCATTTTTCCGACCACATCAGCCATTCGGCGAGGTTACTATGGATGACATCCGCCCCTACTTTCAGCCACCGAGATACCACACTGATGACGAGACTGACTCGAATACCCGCTTGACTGATCGTTTCACCGATTCGACCTTCGGAGCCGTCTTATCCGAGCTTCCATGTGGAGACCGATCCGTCTGAGCCCCTCTATCCGGCTCATTCTGGGGGATCTCACCATTTGGGTTCGTCGCAGCCTTCGGTGATTCGTTTATCTTCTGATTCTTCTGCTTCATCTGCTGGCCCAGCTTCACCCCCGGTTCGCGGGCGTGGGTTCATTCGCATTCGCCAGGCCCCCGTGGGCGAGGACGTGCTCGAGGAGGGGGACGTGGTGGTACTTCTCCCAGTGGATATGGGAACGGTTTCCTCCCGCCAGATGCTTGATGTGACGACTGCATGCGGAGCTGAGCACGAGGATAGCCCCTTTTGGTTATAGTTATAGGGTTATTATTCTGTTATGTGGCATGCTTGGGTAGTAGGATTGTCTGATGTATTTCCTTTTATCATGTATTGGTAGGCTTTTGGTTAGGGCTGATGTTAGATATCGAACCCACTATTATCTTATGTATGACTCTAATATGACTATTATTGTATTATCATGGATGGCCGTGGAATGAATGTTACATTTATCTAAGAATTGTGGTTGCTCTTATTGTTTTATGTTTGTTAAATGCAACGTATGTATAGGATAGCGGTGTTACTTTATATGTTCACGATGCGCTCATGGCTCTCGATTTCAAAAATGGTTCACTTGTTTAAAACAAAAAAATATTCCCCCTATTTTCGGTACAAAGTAATTTCAGAAAGGTAATGTTAGTTCCGCGAGCAAAAGTAACAACTAATAATTCCACAATATGACTTAAGTATAAAATGGAACTACTAGGGTGTTACAGGTTTTTTTTATAGCTGATTTGATATGTCTTCTGTTGTTTGGTTTAGATTTCATCTTGGGCATGGATTGGCCTTTGGCCAATCATGTTATGTTAAGTTTTGAAAAATCTGCTGTGCTTTCCCCTATGCTTGTCGAACTTGTAAAGTCTATCTGTTTATGTTTAAAAAAATTCCATAAATTTATGATGTGAGATTAAGAATCAAGGATACAATCTCCTTTCAATAAGTGAGGTGGAACTCAAACAAGCTTTAGGTGAAATCCCTGTAATCAGGAGCTACCCAGATGTAATCCCCAAAGGACATACCTGGATTTCCCTTGGAAAGGGAAATCGAGCTTCTATAGACTTGGTACTAAGAACGGCACCAACATCAACAGCACCTTGAAGAATGTTCCCTTTTGATTTGGCTGACCCTAAGAAGTGGAAGAGAAGCATGTAAAACAGCTTAGGGCAATAATATGGTCCTAAGAGTAAGGAAGTTGAGCATTAGATTGTCTAAGTGTAAATATTTGATAAAGGAGGTTTGTTAAAGAATTATCCTAAATAGCTTTACCCTTAGCCAAGTTGACTTGGAAGAATGCCTTTTTTGTCCAAACCCCAGGGTGTGAAAAGGGTTTTCAAAAGTCAAGGCAAAGGTTGACCACCACCTCTGTGTTAATACTGCTTGACCCTAACAAATCGATTGAGGTTTGCTATGATTAGGATATGTGTTGATGCAAGATAGGAATGTGGTAGCCTATGCCCTTCAGTAGTTGAAACTCCACGAGATAAACTACCCTATATATGACCTAGAGTTAGTCACCATAGTGTTTGCCCTAAAAATATAGAAACACTACCTTAAGAAAGTTAGGTTTGTGATATTTTATAACCACAAAAGTTTGGAAAACTCCCATAATTGGAGATAGATGAATATAAGGAAAAGGATTAAGAGTAAACTCCTCACTACCTAAAATGGACCAAAGAATCATGTCAATAAAAACAAGAAAACCCTTGGAGTTCCAAGAAGGAGAACACGTATTCTTGAGAATCACTCATACAACAAGTATAGGTAAAGATGTGAGGGTTAGAAAGTCGAGTCTTTGTTTTTCGTGGTCCTTTTTAGATCCCAAAAGGAATAGGATCAGTTGCATTCCAAATGGTCCTACCACCCAATTTGTCAAATCTCCACAATATCTTTCATGTGTCCTATTTGTGAAAGTACAATTCCAATTCCAATCAATTACTCAAGTTTGAGTCTATATAGTTAAGGGAAAACTTGACCTTCAATCACCATTGTTATGGACCGTGGATAGAGAAGTCAATAGTTTAGGGATGAGTTTGCATCTCAGTGAAGATGGCCCAAGGCAGGAGGAGGACTTGAAGAGCACACATGGGAGTTCAAGCCTGATACAAGGAAGGAATACTCCGACCGCTTTATAGGTAACAAATTTTGAAGGAAAAATTCTTTTAAATGTTGGGGAATATGTAACATCCCAAAATTTCATCTATGTTAATTGAAAATTAAAGACTAAAAGCTGAATTAAAAGAATAGAAGACTATAAAAAAAAAGAATAATTAGAAAAGTGATTAAAATGGAGTAAACCAAAAAGCATGTTAATTAAAAGAACTAATCTTCTTAATTATGTGAAAGAGGAAACTTTAAAGATTTAATGACTAATTAAAGAGTGCATGGTTAGTAAAGCTTAATTCAAAATTAAGTAAAGGGTATGTAAAATATACAGAAATCAACATTTTAATTAGTCAAAAGAGAAAGCTTAGAAGGTTAATCAAGGAGTAAAAGATTGAAGGAAAGCCTAATTAAAAATAAGAACATGTTAATTAAAGGAAACCAAACCCTTAAGAGTTAATTAAAGAAGAAGGAAACCTTAAAAAAGTTAATTAATCACTAATCACCAAGAATCTACTTAATTAAGTTTAATTGAACATAATCATGAATTTAATTACAATAATTGTAGAAATATGAGTTAATCACTAATTCTTAATTAATTAAGTCACATGAGCAGTGAAAATACTTAATCTCATCAGCAAATTCAAATTACGAAGTCAAAGAGCTAAGAAGGACATGAAGATGTCACTAAAGTAACAAGTAAGAAACAACATGCTTTATGGTTGAATTGCACGACCAAAGTTAGACAACTTTAATTCAAAATTTAATGAAGTAGTCATCTTTCCTCAAAACCTTAAGGCACTCTATTATGTTCCCATATATAAGACAAATTTAGAAGAAACCCTGGACTCTTCAAAAGCATATGGTCATAACTTCCCCCCTCTATTCTCTCTCTTTTGTTTTTCAAGAACTTATCCTCTTCCTTTTCAACACTCACCCTTTCCAAAATATCATTGTAAAAGCTATATCCTTTAGCTCTTACAATTACAAACACTCCACCCCACAAGCCTAAAAGACTACAAAAGACACCTTTTTCTTCCTCTTAGCCGCAGGTATATCAAGCTCGAAGGTATAACATCCCCAATTCCCTTTGTGCTAATTAACTCAATAACCTTGAATAATCAAACACTTTATGAGAAATTAAGGAATAAGGGCTTAATTAAGAGTTAAAAATGTTACTTAAGGAATGAAAGACTAAAGGAAGCTTAACTAAAATGAGAAACAAGTTAATTAAAGGGAAACCAAACCCTAAAGAGGTTAATTAATCGCTAATTACCAATAATTAATCAAACCATCTTTAAGGCGTGCTTAGGTGCCTTTTACTCTTTCCCAGTGCTATGTATGAATATGTGGATAATAAGCTCTTATACGTGTAATTGGGGTATTGATATTGCTTGATAATAAATTGTATCGGGATTGAGTGCTAGGATTCTTAAGGAGAAATCCTCAAAAATCATGATCTTTGTATGTGATTGATAATTCATGAATGTTTAATTATAATATGAATGCTATCTGTGAATGTTACGTGAATGTTTGCAAATTTGGGGAATCTCCCGGTCTAGTTGTTATGTTGCCGAATTTTCACCGAATTTATGGACATAGAAATAATTGTCACATGTTATAATGGTAGCCTGTGTAAAGAAAAGAAACACTTAAGTTCTTTACGTTAAGACATCCATAACATAAGACTTAATACTAAATTCCATGATAAAGAAAGACACTCAGACATGATCCTTCATTCACTTCAGTAAGGGAAGTTGATTCGCAAAGACTAAGATAATTGGGTATAATCCTTTGGTCACTTTGGTAAAGGAAAGTGACCTACTAATGAAGCCCCTCTTGCCTGCCAATTTAAGTCAGGTGTAATGAATGATAGCGATCATTATAGGTACGAGCTCATGTCTTAAAAGAAAGTAAAGTTCTGAGGGTGGTATAATGTTTTAAAGCAAATGTTATAATCAAAGTCAAGGTAATGTCAAAGAAAAGTCAAAGAGAATAATGGAAACCCTAAAATTATACACACTAGTGTGATTTGCTATAGTTGTGCTTAGGAATATGATGTATGTTATGGTTATGTCTCTTTATGCTCTGTTACATCATTTTTTGCATAATTGTAGCAAGCCAAGAATGTATTATTAAAAGAAATCCACTTTCAGTTAAAGTATGTTTTCAACTAGTTAAAATTGAACCTATGCATGTTCACCTTTTTATAAGAAAGTCGAAGTGGTTGAGGATGATAACAATGACACCTAGTTGTCCTGTTAGAGCTCTATTGAGAAACTTTATATTTCTCACCCCTGCTTTTTGTGTTGTGTTTAGACCAAGTCGATGGCATCCATGATAGTGCTTCTGGAGGCACCTGATTGGTCATGATGAGGAGTGGTCATGTTACACATCTTTAGCTAAAGAGGATTGAGATGGCAATATGCACTTTTATCTTCTTAAAAGCCCTAATCGGGTAGTTTATGTATAATTAAGAGCATGCCAGAAGTCTTGCTACTTAATTTGACCTATTATGTATATGATAAATATTATGTGTGATTATGATTCCTAATTTATCTATAGTTATGTTATTGTATTGAAATTGGTTGTCATGTTATTTCTATTCCATCACAAGCCTATCAATAATGCCACAATAAGAGAACAACATCCATATTAATATAAGGAAATAAGCACTTAAAAGCTTAGTTTTCAAGAATAAACGATTTTATGAAAAGAAAAATTTATTTGCTATTTTCATATATTCCACTAATTTTATTTAAAAAGAACTTCCACTAGTTGAGAGTAAAAACTAGTAATGCCATAAAATGACTTAAGCATAGTACGGTATTTTTAAAGTGTTATAGGAACAAAGGTCATGGTTCTTCAACTTGAGTTCTAGGAGCTTGAAGCTTGTTCTCTCAAAGTCTTCTTCCTGTTTGTATTGATCGGACTCCTTAACCCAAGTTTTCTTCAATCAAGTGCTAAGAACACGCATGCCTTAACTATGGCTAAGAGATTCAAGTCTTGTTTCGAAACTTTTATTCTCTTAAATGTTGTTTATGTTCATTGGAATGCTCTATTTGGTTGGTTGTTGTTGAGAAATAAAGTATCAAGTTTTTTCACTTCTCGGTCATGAATGCTCAAGCCCTAACCCTTGGCTTGGAGGTTCATGGCTTGTTTCCTTATTTTCACTTCTTTATCCTTGTTTAAATGCTCTCTAATGTTATCTATTGGTGTTGTTTTGCTTGAATTCATGAGAAAAATTAGTTCTTTTTACTTTGTCTTAGGAAAGTTAAGAAAAGATCAAAACTTTTTGAAGATCTAACATTTCTAAGAGGGTTAAACTTGAGATCCATAATCTTTAATCAAGAAAGCACACAACTTGCAAGAGAAAAATAAAAAAATAAGATTTGATACATGATGATGAAGGGTTCGACCATCAAGGGAAAAAGAGAAGAGAAGAATGTGTTCTTGAAAGTTCATAAATGCACTAACATCTTTAAGTGATTCTAATAAATTCCAAAGAAGTAAAAACAAATGAAATTTGAAGCACACTACGTGTAAGATTCGGCCATAGCAAGAAATAAAGGGAGGGAATGAGTTTTAATTAGTGAACATGATGGACTAAAGACCCATAATACTTGACTAATAGATCTAGTAATCTTACTTGAACTAAAATAAAATAAAAGACTTAGGAAACTAAGGAAAGGGTTTTGGCCCAATAAAATAAGAGGAAAGGAAAGAACTTTAATTTATTAAGAGGATGGATTAAGTTTTCAATACACTTAAATAATGAACCTAACCACCTTACTCAAGGAGAAATAAAATAAAAAGAGTTAGAAAACCTAGGGTAAGGAATTCAGCCATAACAAATAAAATGGAAAAAAAGAAACTTTAATTTGCTAAGAGTTTGGACTAAGCTTCTAATACACCTAATTGCTAAGGAAGAAAAGTGAAATAAGAAGCTTAGAAACCTAGGAAGGAAAATTCAATCAAGAAATGTTAATAAGGAATATAAAAGCTTTAATTTATAAGTAAGTTAAAATAGGATTCCATAATACCTAAGTAATGGACTTACCAAATTTACTTGAAGAAAAACAACATGAAAGACTTAGTAAACCTACTATGAGGAATCTGGCCATACATAGAAATAAAGGAAGGAATTATCTTTTAATATTTTAACTAAACTTGAATAGTAATCTTAAGTAATAGAAGACCAATGAAGATGACACTTTAATTATAAAAAGACAACTCAAGAAAAGAAGTAAGCGCAACCCTCCTTGTATTCACATAAAACTTAAGAGTAAGATATGGCTTAAAAGCTTGAACACAAGCCCTATGTTCATAAAATTTTCAAATGATGCCATATGCTCTCCTTATTCATAGTTAGTGATTGTGTAATTTGATTGATGAATAATTCATATTGTGTTATGTGTACAAATTGCACTTGATTGATGTGTTGAGATTCTTAAGAAGTGATTCTCTTAAATTATGTTCATGTGAATGCTCATTGTAATTGTAGATGATTATGTTATTATTAGATTGTTGGTTATTATTGTCACGACCCAATCCAGGCCGTGACTGGTGCTTAGAGAGCACACTCCCTAGCAAGCCTCACACATCAAAAATTCCACAAAATTTTGGACAGAGTTTCCTCTATATTTAGGATATTTCCCACATATGAGTACTTATCCTGCAATTCAACAATCACACGCATTTCATCGGGGATCCAAGCATTCTCAGAATGCACCCCTCAGCACGCAACACATATAAAATCAGAGTCAATAATCCAAGTCACATTTACATATCCAGTTTCAATTCATAATCAGATCCAACCTAAATTATTCATCAGATGTACATACAATAATCAATCCACTAGTTTAATCAACCTCTAAACATAATTTAACATACTAGCAAGGGTCGGACCCTGCCTGTAGTACCATGGAGCTACAACTAAGATTACAAACGAAACGAAATACAAACAAGGCCCTTACTATATAGGGCTCACCCCGGAAGGAATCTAATGATGCTGAGCAGGGGGATCGGCTCCCAAGTCTGATCCTGTATCTGAAAAGAATATAACAACCACGGGGTGAGTTTGAGAAACTCAGTGAGAGATATGACACTTTCAAGCCTCATGAGTCAATGTATATGTATATAAGTTTAAAATAATTTCATTCAAATGAGGAAAACGACGGAAACATCTAACAGGATAAACAGGCAGGATTCACACTTAGGTGGCCGTTCCTTCGTGTGAATCCCGAAATCAGGCACGCACCCCCCTTCTAGAGAGGCCGTGAAGTACAGGCACGCACCACACTATATGTATGGCCGTGAAATATCCGTCACGCACCACCCCCCTTGGGTGGCCATGTAATATCATAGTTCAAGGTGCACCAAGGCTAACGTCTACTGTCGTTAGCAAACAGATCCTGTCACAGACTTTCCTATTCTTTCATGTTCATAAATCATGAATCTTATATCACATCAAAATTCCATTCATCATTGACTCATGAGTAGCATTTCTTAAAATAAATGAACAATTATAAATTCAAAACAGAATATACTCAAAAGCATGCTATCTACTCATAGATCACCGGGCATAGAAAAACCTTAAATCTCCGAATCCACAAGAGTGGAGAGTGTTTCCTTGGGAATATCTAGCATTACAACATAACACTAGCATCAATCTTGGATCATTAACATTCTCCATACCATAAATTCCCTAGTCTTAAAATCCTAGGGTTCCAAGAATTTAGCTAAAGATAAAAGGAAGTGGAATTGCTTGGAAGAAGAAAAGAACAATGCATAAAACTTACCTCTAGAATTTGGAATTAGAGAAGAAGAATAAGGTGAGCTCCCACTTTAAATCCATCCAAACAAGAATAAAGAAGGAGGAATAATGTGTATGGTTGATTGTGTTTAATGGAATGAGTATGGTGTTGTTGGTGTTGATTTAGTTGGGAAGATGAGGAAATGAAGTTGATAGATGTAAAGAATGGTGGGAGGAGGAATTCTAGAGAGAAGGGAGAGAGTTGGGGTTAGAGAGAGAAGAAAAACCGAAAAATGAGGGTGTGGGACGCGTCTCCGTATATATATTGGCCTGTGGTAATCGATTACCACGATGAACTGGTAATCGATTACGACGTGAAAATCTTTAACCTGTGGCCATACAGAGAGCCCCGTAATCGATTACCAGTCACACGGTAATCGATTACAACATCCCAAAACATGGTTCCTTGATTCCAAAAGATATCCAACACCCAAAATCATCACATACCAACTAAATTTCATAATAAACGGATTAAACACATCGATCAAAGATGATTTAGCTCAGAAAACTTGAAACTACACCAAGGGTGTTACAATTATCTTGTGCTTGCAATTTGGGAAAGCTTCTAGTATAGCCGCTATGCTATTGGATTTTCATTAAATTCTTGGACTTAGAAATAATTACCATGTATGTTAGGATGGACTATGTGTTAAGAAAAGAAAGACTAAAGTCCCTTATCCTAAGACATGAGTAACATAAGGCTTAATGCACCATCTCTAAGTCAAACGAAGATGTCTAACTTCTAAGATTTAAAACCCCTTGCTAGAACTAGAGGAAGATGTTTGGTTTTCATGTCAAAGGAGGATGTCTAACTAAGTCCTTAATTTAGGTGATGACGATCACTAATAGGTATAAGCTCATAACCTAAGAAAAGTCTAGTTAAAGCAATATGAAGAATGTTTAAATACAAAATTAAAGAAAGGTCAAAGTCAAAGTCAAAGAAAGTAAAGAAAGATGTAAGACACATGTATTATGTAACTTATCATATTTCTTGTTTGAGAGTGGTCACATGTTATATCTATGTTTCACTATGTCATAATTATGGGAAGCTCATGGTGTATGTCTAAAAGTAACCCACTTCAGCTAAAAAATATTTTTTAAACTTAAAAAATGAAAAGAAACCCGAAATGGCTAGTATAACACCCTCCAAATACATACGTTATGCTCGAGTCATGGGGTTATATTTAGTAATTGTTATGGGAGCTGCAAAAGAATTCGAAATAAGAAAATATAATATATAGCCCTTAATATTCTCATACGTCTTTAATTTGTAAGGATTTAAGATCCCAAATATCTGATACATATAAAATAAAATAATTACAATTTAAAAGAAATCCAACTAACATTAAATACAGACTATATCCCGGCCTGTAATCAGAACCTCTTGGTTATTAGTTGCCCATTCTTTTGCCTCCTGAACTAGGTTTAAATCCAAGTCTTGTATTTTACCAATGGCCCCAATGCTGTGTTATATACTTGAAATCTATTCTTGATACTGGAATATTTACAGAACACATAAATAGGTAGTGAGAACTTAAAGTTCTTAGTAGGTATGCTCTATCCACTAATCATACAAGTTGTCATCGTAAACATTCTAGCCACTTCAAATTTTTGTGAAAATGTGGACATATACACATAAGCACCGGTTCAATTTTAAGTTTGAAAATATATTTCTTGAAGCAGATTACTTCCTTTTAGCAATCACTTGGCATATTTCTTGGCAAATATAATAGCAGTAATAACATAACACTTCAATCATACTTATAATAGCATAAGAGTATAATAAGACACTTAAATATGCATATGCTAATGCACATACTTAACTTATACAAGTGCACATAACTTTCTTATTTTTTTCTTTAACTTGCAACTTGAACTTCCATACTTGGTCCTCTGGAGGTGAATAGCCTCTCTCACCTTTAGGTAATAGCCTGTTTCTTAGGACCAAACTTGTTTCTATACATGGTACTGGGTTTACTTTACCCAACCCTCACACTGGTCTATTCCCCTTAGATTCGGTCAAGAGCTAGCCTAAGTGATTATCTTAGATAGTACCACCCTAACTTACTATGATGTGGAGGCTCGATACGTCCCTTCGCAAGTTCTTATTACTCTTTTTCGTTCTTGGACATAATCATGCATGAACATGCTATACACACCTATACACATGCTTCATACCTTACTTTCAAACATTGTTGCATGCCTGCTGTCCATGTCTATAACATAAATACTCATAGCATTCATATACTGTTGTCAAAAATTTGGCAGTATAACAGCTAAAACATGGAGGGTCCCAAAGTATACAGTGTATCCAGTCAACCAACCAATCATATTAATCAAAATCATCATCAATATTATACCAATATGACATTACATTGGTATGGAATTTTATAAATTCTTATGCCATTGAACTTCTCATAGTTTATGGAACCCCTAAATCAAGATAACTCTCTAGTTAAGTCACTTACCTTATATCTGCCTTGATCTTCTAAATGATATCAAAATTCTATTTAAATTCATTTTAATCTAGAAATTTGATAGATTATAGCCTTATTTGTCTATTTTTAAACTTTTTTAGTTTCACTAAATTTTGAGGTGTATAACTTAAGTTATTAAAGTTTTGCTTAATGCTACCTTGTTTCAAGACAAACTTGGACACTTGGACTTAAAAAATCATTAAAAATCCATTTTTCTTCATTTTAATATGAAATTGGTACCACGATGTAGGTATTTGAGCTATATTCTAATCCCAATAAGTTTCACTCTAATTAGGTAAGTAAAGCTCAAGTTCTGGGCTCCTTAATTGGGCTGCCCTATTTCCATTTGAACAAAACATATGTCAATTTCAAGGAATTACTAGAGAGAATTCACTCATGATTTGATTCTAAAATTTTATAGACATGTTTCCCTATATATTATATTTTTAACAAAATTGGTTTCATTTAATTTGAAGTTATATAGGGCAAGTTATGCCCCTCACATCATACTATGATCAGGATAGAAAGTGAAACCCAATAGCCAATTTCTAAAAATCATAACTAATTTATTTTAAGCCCAATGGTTCTATAATTTATTTGGTTGGATTGCTCTTGAAGTTTAGTTTCATCTAAAATTAGTTTCATTTGAATTTAAGCTCTGTAGGTTGAAAAATACTATTTGCTATACGGATAGCTCTAGGTTTTTCTCTAATAGCTTTCTTTGTTTTGGTTTTTTTTCTTGATCTTTTGATCTATTTTCAACCTAAACCAATGTTTTCCTATCTTAAATCTCTAAAATCTCTAGAATTTTGTTATATTAACATCATACAAGATCAAATAGAGGATGACACAGGGAAAATACATCAACCACACAAATCCCTAAAAGACAAACAAACTAAGGATTTGAGCCACCTACCACAAAATCCTTGAAACTATAAAAGCAAGGAAGACAAGAGCAACTCCTAGCCTTCATTTCCCTTCATGACAACAGCCTATATGGAGGTGGGGAGACTCCACTTGATGGTTGATTATAAAGTTAATGGAGGGGTTTTGTAACGAAGGTGAGGATCAATTTTAATAAAAGAAGCAAGTTATTTTGAGGCCAAGCTGGCCATCAACTATGAGCTTGAAGCTCATAGCCATGGAGGTAATAAGAAGAAGATGAAGATAGAGAATGAAAAATGGAGGATGAAGAATTGGAGGGGGTGGCTCAATTCTTCAAGGGCAAAAAGTAGAGGTATGTTAGCTTTCTTATTAAGTTAGATTGGCTTGTAACTTAAGTTCGTGGCTTAAATCTCATTAGTGGATTTGGAACAAAAATTCAATTCTCCTAAGCTACAATTTGAATGGCTCATCTTTAGTCACCTAGAGGGTTTGTGTGGTTAGTTTGTAGCCACACATCCTATGGTTTTTAGCTGGTACTCATACCCTTAGATAATGTAGGACCCTTGAGGATTAATTCAGGGTATCCAGTTATCAATTCGGATATTCTAAGTTACCTGAGCTTCTATAATATTGTATGAGTAATCCCGCAGTTTTATTCACAACTGTGGATAGAGAATCTCAGTTTAAAATTATTATATATATTTTAGTTCTCTACAAGTGTCGTGAGGCCCATAAAATCTCGAAAATCTGGATTTTTCTACGGATGCCCCCTCAATAATAATAAGGCCTTAATTAATTATAATAATTATAATTCCATCCCTACTTTTACTATGACCTACCTAATTACAATTTGGCCCTTACCTTGGGCCCAAGCTTCCTTCTATCCCAGTCTACCCTTAGAGCTCGGGATGTTACAACTAGGATAATAAGGATGACAATTATTTGTCGGGTTATAGTTGTAACACCCTCCCGAGTATAGTACTATGCTTAAGTCATAGTACTACACTCGGGAGTTGTTACTGTTGCTTCAACGGACCTTGTATAACAGTGTTCTCCAATTGTTACCAATATCTCTGGTCAACTCCGCCTGCGGTGATCGCCTTTGGTATTCTCTAAACTATCTGAAGATAACACAGAAATACACATAGAAGTGAGAATTATAAATTCTTAGTAGAATCCATTAATTCATCATAAACTATGTCATCTTCATTATCTCCACCTGCTTCGATTTATTATGAAAATGGCAAACATGTTATATAAATATTTTTAGTTTTATAGTTTGAAATCATATTTTTCAAAACAGAGTTCATTTTAGTCATACACTTGATAAACAAAGTAAGAATTAAAGCATAAGCATAGCGGATTGTGAGTGATTTCATAATAATAATAATAATAATAATAATAATAATAATAATAATAAGAACATAACTTATGCATGTGCAATGGCTTATCATGAATTTATGCAAATGCACTTATGATTTCTTTTCTTCCTTTACTTGACATGCCTAAGCGTTACGTATCGCCGTCCTTAGGGTGTCTGCATGCAAATGTCTTGGTCTTTAATCTTTACTGCCCTTGCGTAGTTTGATTTAGGAGTGAGCTCACCCATGATCGTCGTCAGACAGGACTAGCTTAGAAAGGGATTCATGTGCCTCTAATCTTGGAACGATCTTATTTTGGCCACGTGCCTCCAAGGTAGAAGGATCTCATAGCTTTAACTGTCTTCACATGGACCCAAATAACTACCTCCAAGTGAAGACATCTCGTGTATTCTTCTTTTATTCATATGCAATTATGCTTTCTCTCATAAGAATAATCATGATCATATCACCACAACATGTTCATAGACATTCTTGTACATTTACTATCAAACATCCTTGCATGCTAAATATTCATAATTGTATAACCGATCATATCATAAATTTCTCACAACATAAGGATCTATAATTTCATAAACTTCTACCAAAAATTTGGCTGCACAACGGATCGAGTCCGCTTCTCTATAAATAGTGCCAGCCAACCAAACAATCATTTTTATAGAAAATAAATATAATGTATCAACCATTTCAATAATTATACAAAACTTGCAACTCTTGCACTTAAGTTGGATTCCTGCCAATTTCTTTAATTATGCTTGTTTTTAGAAATTAAGCCATAATTTCTGTATAACTCATTTAGACTAAATTTTGGATATATTGAAATGTTTTGTGTCTAGTTTTTAACCTCTTTGGTCCCATTAATTTTATATATATATATAACTCAAGTAATTAACATTTTACCCAGGTATGTCCTGTTGCTAAATAGATTTGCCTACCATAGACAGATTTGCCTACTGAAAATAAAAATTCACTACAAATAAAAAACCAATTAAAACTATACGAAACCTATATTGTTGTAAAGCTAATTGACCTAACTTTTATTTTCAGTGAGTTTCATCTCATTTGAGCAAGTGGAGCTCTAGTTATGATCTTACGAATTTGGGTAAGTTGCACTGCCTTGTTCTAGCCCCTGGTGGGACTTAGGGCAAATTTATGAATTACTGGTAGCAGCTCAGTTTGAATCTAAAACTAAAATTTTTATAGGATATTTCCTTATGTGTTAGCTTCCTATTAAAATTGGTTGCACTTAATTTCGAGTTGTATAGGGTGAGTTATACCCTTCACAATGCGTACTACCCAGAATAGAATATAGGATTCCTAGGTAAATTTCAAAAATTTATATCTCCCTCAATACCTATCCAATGGTCTCATAATTTATCTGTATAGAAAACCATGGAAGTCTAGTTTTATTTAAAAATAGCCTCTTTAAATTTTAATGGCCGGATGATGGTCCGTACACCTAACAAGTAAGGACAGCATAGGGCTTTCTTGAAAATCTTGATTCTATTTTGGGTATTTCTAGTGATTCTTACTTAAAGTTCAAGTTAAACCAGATAGAACCCTACCAAATCAACCTTAAACCACCTTATACACATCATACAACATCATTTTCATGAGTAGAGAGAGAATTAAAAACAGCCATCAATTTAAGAATAACAACCAAAACAAGTGAATCCTACCTCTATATTGAAAGATAGCTTGATTAGATGAAGAGTTTTGATGTTGGAGATGCTTGGAGCTTCAAAATGGAAGAGAAATGAAGTGAAAAGAAAGGAAGATGAGAGGAAATGGAGAGTTCTATGAGGGAGAAAGGGAGTCCAAAATTTTTGACGGGAGGGAGAAGGAATTATATGAATTTGATATAAAGGTGGTGGTTGGAGGAAGTGATTCTAATTGGTGGAGGGTTTGTGGCTGAAAATTCAACCAACTCTCTTCTCTTTTGTGGCTAGTTTGTGCCACTTTTAGGGGCAAGGTGGCGAAGTTAAGAGGCATAGGATATAGGATTTTTGGTTGTGTAATTCTATTGAGTCGGTTCTGACTGTTTAAAATACTGAAATTCTGCCGATTTCCTTTAAATTGGCAAAACGATTTTGAAGAATTTTATGAGATTTTCTATATTTCTATTTTAATTATTTCTAATCCTGATCTCTCTAATTAACATCTAATTAACTCCTAATTAATCCTTAATTAACTTCTATTTAACCTTACTTATGCATTAAAATTGAATAAATCAATTAATAACACAAATCGATAAAACGTTGCTAGTAACTGTCTAAAATTTTCTATATAACTATTTCAAATTCTTCATTCATTAATATCTTTATAATTCATTCCTAATTACCTTCACACATTTAATAAAATTGAATAAATCGATTTGTAGCGTAATTTAAACGTTCAAAAAAAATTCGAACATTATAATAGTCTTACTAAGAAATTACATTTCTCATTCCTATGTTTCTGTGTCACTTCCAGTCGTTGTCGATGGGGTTAGTGATTGTCCATGTTAAGTACCTTTCCTGGAAGTGGCACTATGGCCCAACTCTAGATTCTTTGCTGCTAACGACCAAGCTGCTTTGCAGGTTTATATCTTCTTCTATCGCTTTTTTGGCCTCGCTATGATGAGTAGGCACTTCAGACCACAAAACTCATTTGATGACATGTTGTGAACAAGGCACACCTAGGCTTTGTTGTTTACAAGCCCTTTCTCTTTTGAATCTGGCCCTTCCATGGCCACAGTTCCATTCATTATGATGAATCATTTGGAGGCTACTGCTGTAGGTGCTGCTCTCCCAGACGTTATCCACTTGGATTCCGAGGCATCTTCCACCTGAGAGAGTAGAGTTGAGGGGTGTAGAGGTGGTGGCTAGGGAAATGCTTACATTTCCTCATATGCTAGAGAGTTGTCTAGTGGATGCATGTAATTTTGAGTGTACCTTCTATAGTCCTGCTTGAGTTTTCATGGTTTTGGAGGCTTTTTGGAAACTATATTTTGTTGCCACTTCTTTTAGCATGTATGTAGTTATCTTATGGGATTTCTGGTAGATGCTCTGATCACGGATGATGTTTATTTATGTTTGTGCTACATATGGATTTGTGTTCTGGTAGTTATCTTATGCATGTACGATGTTGTTTTTGTTTACCATTTTTATTTTCGTCACATGACCGCCTATGTATGACACAATGTTACATACACGCTTACCTATGCACATATGGCTCACGATTTTCAAAATTAATTTAATAAGCAAATAAAAAAAATTAAATTACCCTTATTTTCATTAATATATTTATAAAAAGGAGTTTATGGCTTTTGCAACCAAGGTAGCAACTAATAATGTGCCATAATATGACTTAAGTGTAATATGAAATTATTAAGATGTTACATGTAACACCCTCTCAAGTACAATACTATGCTTAAGTCATAGCACCACACTCAAGAGTTGTTACTATTATCTAAATGGACCTTGTCTGATAACAACCTCTAGCCGTCCCCAATATTCCTTGAACTATCTAGAGAGAATACAGAAATATAGTGAGAATTATAAATTCTCAATAGGATTCAATTAACTATCACATACTGTGTCATCGTTATTATCTCCAGTAGCTTCGGTTTATTATGAAAAAGGTGAATATGTTAATAGACTTTTTAGTTTTATAGTTCAAAAACATATTATCCGAAGGAGAGTTCATTTTAGTCATCCACTTGATAAACAGAGATGAACTTCAAACAATTAACTTATCAACATGAAGGACAAGTAATCATAATGTACCAATTCATAATAAGATACGACACAATCGAATAACATGCAGAGATGGATGCAAATAACTTCTTGATGTGAGCACATTCATCTATCTTTACTTTTCTTTACTTTCTTTTTCTTGGCACACCTAGGCATTATATATCGTCGTCCCTAGGGTGTGAGCTTAGACGTGCCTCTAATTGGATGGATCTCATTTTGATCACGTGCCTCTAATTCAGAGGGATCTCATCTGGCCACGTGCCTCCAAGTAGAGGGATCTTATTGTCATGTCACATGCCAGAGTATAATCGCCATGTCATACCCCATCGGGGTGTGATCGGCATGTCACACTCCTTAGGACGTGCAATCATCATCATATCCTTAATCATAGGGTTCATGGATGCGTATGCTTCATAACTTATTTTTAAACATCTCATACTTGCATGATAGCCATGTACTCATCATGTGAACATCCCTAACTCTCACACATTTCTACCGAAAATTTGGTAGCATAACGGATCAAATCCGTTTCTTCATAAATAGTGCCAGTTTCAACAGACAGTTAGTCATAGTAAGAGATCAAATATAATGTGTTAATCTTTCAAACACCAACATGGAATTGCAATATTTAGACTTTAATTGAACTCATATATGCATTAAGGTGCCAAATCCTTTAATTTTGGAAATCCTGCTCATATTCTTCAACTCTGTCCGTTTTTAGAAATTAAGCCTTAAATTCATTTTAACTCATTTAGACCTGAATTTTTGTATATGTTGAAGTATTATGTGTATAGTTTCTAACCTTTTTAGTCCCATCAAGTTTTGATATATGTATCTCAAGTTATTAACATTTTACTTGGGTATGTCCTATTACTAGGCAGATTTGCCTATCAAAAACAAAAAATTTAATAAAAATAGAAAATTGGTTGAAACTATACGAAATCTACATGGTTGTAAAGCTAATTGACCTAGCTTTAATTTCCAACAAAATTTCATCTCATTTGAGCAAGTGGAACTCGAGTTATGAGCCCCCGAATTTGGGTAACCTTTATTGCCCTGTTCTAGCTTGGCTGGGACTTAGGGCAACTTTCATGAATTACTGGGATTGATTTAAGTTCTAAAATTTTTATGGCATATTACTCTATGTCTTAAATTTCTAACAAAATTGGTTTTACTCAATTTGAAGGACTATAGGGCAAGTTATGCCCCTCAAAATCCAGTCTACTCAGAATCAGGGTCAGAATCCTAGGGTAAACTTCAAAATTTCATATCATATTCAATACTAATGCAATGGCCTTATATTATATATGGTTGGAAATCTATAAATGTTTACTCCGCCAATACGGATGCCGTAAGTTTTTCTAGTTTCAGATTCTAGTTTGCTATCTATCTTGTTTTTCATGCAAGATTCAATCTCAATCCCATCAAATACTTGATAAACCAACCATAATTCACCACATAACTATCATATATCATCAATTACATGAATAGAGGAGAACTTCCCAACAACCATCAACTCAATAAACTCATCCCAAGAAGCTGAATCCTACCTCTAATTCATGCAAAACTAGCTAGACTTGAGCTCTTGGTATAGGAAGTGGGTGGAGCTTGGAGATTTGGGAAAAAGGAAGTGAGGAAGAAGAAGAAGAAGGGAGAGAAGTTAGCATGAAAGAGAAGCACGAAAATGAGGGGAGTTAGAAGGGATTTGGTGTTTTAAAACTTGAGGAATGGCTTGTGATTGGTGGAGAGGTATGTGGTGCATGGAAGATCAAATTTCTCCTCTCCATGGGCACCATATGGCACCACCTATATGGGGGAAAGTGGCAAAGTTTCAGCCACTCATGTTAGGATTTTTAGTGTGGAATTCTATTGATTCGGTTACGACAGTTTAAAATACCGAATCTTTATCGATTTCCCTCAAATCGGTAACACATTACTAAGTAAACTTGTGAGATTTTCCATATCTCTATTCTAATCTTCTCAAGTCTAATCTCTTTAATTAACACTTAATTAACTCCTAATTAATATTTAATTAACTTTTAATTAATTCTACACAATTAATAAAGTCAGATAAATATATTAACATCGTAATTTAAACGTATTGTAATTTCGGACGTTATACTGAATAATTTCTCATAGTCTTTTACATAACAACCTAAATTTCCTTTAGCTCTAGTATTTGTAATTTATCCCTAATTACTCTTATTTTTCTAATAAATTCATGAACAGTGCAAATCAATTGCACCGTTTTTTTGGAATTGTTGTATTTTTGCTTTTTCATAAATTCTTTAGAAATTTCTGTTTGGTTTCCGTAACTAGTGGCATTTTCATAATATTGAGCAAATCTAGGGGCATGTTATATCATTTCACATATAGATACCTCCGTGGCTCAATCATTCGAGGTTTAGGTTACTACGTTTTCGCTACGTGATTCTACTTCATTTAAAACCTTATTTTACTAATCCTATTGATATAAGGACTTAAATGTCATTTTCTAAAATATCATTTTCTAAAAAGTTTAGGGGCAAGGTTGTAAATAATAAAAGTTTGCCCAATGACATTTTCATCACTTCCTATTATGTTATATAAGGATGTTACATTACACATTGCAATTATAATCATACACCATTTTCCTTGCTTCATTGGACTATTTCTTTTCAACATATTTCATCGGAATTGTTGGTATATTCTTTTGCTTAAGAATAGCAAATACATGATAATAAAGAATACCCAATGTTACAAATTTTGCACAAGTACAAGTTAGATCCAATGAAGATGTGTTGAAATGGGCAATATGCATGTTTGAATCATTTCCTTGCATTCTACATTCAAATTTTTATGAAGTGGCACTAGCTTCAATTTCATTAATGTCAAAAGCACATATACCATCAAGATACTCCTTCTCAACAAGCTTAAATAACTTATAAGTGTATGCATATGATGCGTGCTTCAAAATACTACTATACATATTTGTACGTAGAGATATACTTTGATGACAATTAAAATTATCTTCTATTTCATTTTTACGCCATCTATTTACAAAATATTCAAAGCCCATAACAAATTTTGTGAGAGAAATAGACTTGTTAGCAATTTCATTTAATACATTATTAGTGTTCTCACTCGTTTGGGAAGATTTTATTCCACCATCAAAAGTATGCTTGTTAAGAGTTGTGCACCATTTCTCTTGAATTTTATATAGGTTTTGAAGCCATTTGTGTTATTTGACATTATATTTCAACATCATCTTGGACCATGTGACTTCAAATTCTTTCTTTGCTTAATATCCCTCTAAACATTTGTTGAAAAAATAATGGAAACTTTGATTATTATTTAATCCACCTAAATGTTTAGATATATGCCACAAACAAAACTGATGAGATGTGTTAGGAAACACCTTCTTAATTGATTTTACCATTGCCTGGTCTTGATCACTAAAAATAGTTTTTGGTGGTTGATTATCCATTGATTTCAAAAATGTACTAAAAAGCCACTCAAATGATGCAACTATCTTATCTAATAAAAATGTAAATCCAAACATTATATTCTACTAGTACTAATTTACTCCCACAAATGATGTGCATACTAAATTGCATCTATTTGTGCAATAAATAGTGTCTAAAACAACCACATCTCCAAAACAATTATAATCAATTTGTGACTAAGCATCAACATTCTACCTATATCCTCTACTTTACCCTTAAAGTAATTTACCAAACTTTGAGCATCACCAGCCTCAACTAATATCACTTTTTGAGCGTTAATATAGTTATAACAATTTTTCTTTGAAAATCCCAAAGCTTTAATGCGGCCACTTTCATAACCAAATATGAGAATGCACCAATTGTTGGAATCGTTGTATTCTACATTGAAAGTAAAGTCCTTCCTCTTTCCTTAGAAATACATCATGTAGATTTTAATAAATGTCTTTCTTCAAGAGCTATAAATTCATAATTATGCTCTTCCATAAACTTTTCCATTGTCCATGTCCTTTCTTCATTAACCGCAAAGACTATCATTGCTTTACATCCTGTTCTATTGTCCCGTTTCGTGAAAGTTTCCCATTTGAGCATTTGTTATTCTTGAATCCATATTGTTGTAATACCCCAATGTGGGTTGCAGTTGTTTGTCAATATTAGATCCTAAAAATTCTAAGTCTGAACCCTATGCCTCTTTAGAGGGCCATAGGATGGAGATATTTTCATTAGCCAAAAGTTCCGGTAATGGTTCCTTTGACATTAATGACTTGAAAATCGATTTTTAATGAATTTTAGAGAATAGGTAACCCTTTCGTTTTTAACCTAGAAGTTTATAAAAACGCAAGTTTTTGAAAAATTGTACTAAAACTCAAAAGTTGGATTTTGATCCTTAAGAATTTTGATTTATTTGATATTTTTATTGAATCCAAATGAGGGTATTCCCTTATTTATATTTATGTTTTAAAGTTAATGAAAAGTAAAATTAAAGAGGACATTAACTTAAAATGTAAATAAGTGTGTGCAATATCCTAGACTTAGGAAGGGACTTCAAAAGGAGGAAACCAAGTTTTTTGAGGTTGGTAATCGATTACCCAGGGCCTGTAATCAATTACAAGTCTCTTTGTATGTCCACTGGCTAAGTTTTTTCTAGTTGTAATTGATTACATGGAGTGGTAATCGATTACAAGAATCTAGGCTTATGGTAATTGATTACCATGGGGCTATATAAGGCCCGGACATGCTCTCCCTCCTTCATTTGCAACTTTCCTCTCTCTTTCTCTCTCTTTCTACCCTTCAAACTCTCTTCCTTCTCTCTAAAACCCATTTCCTTATCATCCTTCACCCTCACCTCAAATCTTTCCCTCAAAACCTCATCAAATTATACCTATTTTACTCAAATAACACCTATTTCACTCTTTGATCTTTACTCTTTTCCTTTTCTCCAACAACACCATTAATGGGTCTTGGAGCTTGGAGGAGGTGTCATCAAGACTCCCACTCTTCCTTCTTCATTTTTGCCCCTCTAAAGGTACTCTTTAAACTCTTTTTCTCTTCTTTTTCTATGAATTATAGATTCTTTTTCTATTAGTGAGTTCGTGGAGAACTATAGGTTAAAAGAGTTAGGGACTTTGATATCTGAGAGTAATTTAGATTAATCCTTGGTCTTAATGACTAATAGTGAATTAAGTTACCATATTTGTAATGATGGATTTCATTAGAGGTCTAGTTCTTGGCTCCATGATTTCATGGGATTAAGATTCCACTATTGGGATTAAGTTTATGAGTAGATAATTTATCCCTAACGTATTTTCTAGTATATTTATTTAATATACATGTGAATGAGTTGGTATACCATGGAATTATGATTTAGATCTTGGTAGCATGTTTTATTCAAATTTACCGCATGAGACAATGAATGGACTTTCGAGAAAGTTTGGTAATTGTGTGTTTATATTAGAATTCTATTAGTTTTTAACACATTATGATGAGAAAGTCATTCGTTTAATGAAATTGTTTCCAAATTTTGCACATGAGATGATGATATGTTTTGTGTGAATCTATGTTAAATATTATACTTGAAAAGAAAAGAGAATAGTGTGTATGATGGTAAAAGAGAGACTTGGGAAAGTTTATGACAAGATCTACATGCTAACAGTAATATACGTTAGCCTTAGTATACCTTGGATGACTAATTACACAACCACATACAGTGTAGTGCATGACAGAATACATAACCACTCAAGGAGTGGTGCGTGACAAAATATGGGATCACACAAAGTAAAAGGCCACCTAAATGTGATCTTGACATACCATCTTGAAATGGATAGTTTTTCACGGGTTTTTAGAAAATTAAATAATATTTTGAAATAAGATTTATATTTGATTTTACTTGCATATATATATATATATATTAGTTTAATATTTATTTTATGCATATTGTCTAATATGGGTTAGGGATATTCTATCTCTCACTGAGTTGTAAAACTCATTCTATTGTTTTTCTCTCTTTTTCAGATACAGATGTGAACTTGGGAGTTAGCCTTCCCGCTTCTCATCCATGATCCATTACTTCTTGGATGAGCCCTTTATGATGAAGGGCGTTACATAATTTAAGTTTTGATGTACTTCTTAGAATGATATTGCTCTATGGTAGTATAGACAAGATCCGACCCTTGCTAGACTATGTAGATATTCGTGCAGTGGTTATATGTATTAGAATGATTGAATTCCTAAAGGAAGGAAAATTTGTAGTTGGATTTAGTTATTTGAAAGGATATATGCATATGTTTCTATATGTTTGGGCATTTTTCGAAAATTTATTTTGTTGTGTGTTGTGGGGTGCATTTTGAGAATGTCTGGATCCCAATGGATGAATGTGCTTGCTTTAATGTACAGAAGAGTATCCATGTTTGGGAATTATCCTAAATACAAAGGAGACTTCGTCCAAGTTTCATGAAAAATGTGTGATGAAAGGCTTGCTAAAGGACTTGTCCTCGGTGCGCCAATCATGACCCTAGTTGGGTTGTGACAGATGCTTTCCTAAAAAGTATTGTTTATATCTCCTTACATTAAAATCTAATTCATGTGCATACTCATAATATTGTCACAAACAATTTGATTGTAAGGTCACAAAGAATTAAATTAATTTCACTTTCTCTTCCATTGCAGTCTGTTTCTACTTCCTTTTCATGTTCAATATGAATATCTTCATCATCACTTGAAGGGGATTGTAATGTATAATAATCAAGATTAGATAACAATTCCATATCTACCTAATAATATGAAGAAGAATATGAGCCAAAATAATATGAAGAAGAATATGAACCACAATATGGAACATTATAATTCCATAAAAGATGAAGTAAGAACTAAAGCTATTTTTTTCTTCTTTTCACTTTGTTTTGGACTACATGGAAATAAAAATATAATGTAAAAATAAGTCTAATAATTTCCTAATTTTTTATTTATATTTTGTCTTCTTTGATTCTATTTTAATTTACTACTAAAACAAGAAAAAAATTAAAAAAATATGAAAAAGATCCTAATGCCTAGCGCCTTGAGATTCCTTTCTCAAAGCAAAATTTCTATGTTGTCTCGTGAAAAGCAAGAAAAGAAATTTAACATAAAAGTAAAAATAATACATAAAAGATATGAACAAAAACCTAAACGCCTTTGAGATTCCATTCTTAGAGGAAACTACTTTTTGCTGCCTCCATAGTCAATGTTAGCATTTTGCTCTACTCCTCACCAATTTGTGGAGAAATTTATAGTGAGGGACTTGTTGATTTTTGAACGGTGGACTCAGAGGGAAAAGAGAAATATTTGGGATTACGATAAAAAAAATAGGGTTAATTTAGAAAACTACTTAGCCATGATTAGATCTTCTAATAATTTTTTAAAAATTAATTCGAAAAATAGTTGGCCCACAATGTTGATGTGGTAACAATTAAATGGTATAGAGTAAGAGAGAGATTTGCTCTCAAAGCATATAAGATTCTCTCTTTGAGTACTTGTTAAGCATGTTTGTATTGAAATTTTCTTTGTTCTCCAGAGTCTAAATAAAGCCCCTGCTTAAAATAAAAAAACTTATTGATTTTTTTTTATCTTCCTAGCTAGTGGAAGCATTAAATGTTGTTTGACATTTGCTGGAAATATAAATATACCTTTCACCACAAAAAAAAAAAAAACCTTTTGCCAAATATATAAAGAATAAAATATCATTGAACTTATCAAGATAGATTAATAATAAAGAGTTTTCAATTATATGATATACAAATGTTCACATGAGATGCTACCACGAGAACAATTGTGGAACATTATGCATTTCAATCTCATATCATAGATATCGTATTCATCAACGATCATAGATCATAGGATCACGGTCTCACGCTATCTCCAAATGTTGCCTTCCATTTCGACAGTGTCCTAGTCAGATACCCCAAACCAATAGGGGACCCAACAGAGTCCCAACCATTGTTCAACACTTGTTATTCACACAAATAGGAGAGAGAAACATATCTACCTTTGTGTTGTGTTGTGCAATTGTGTTTTGTGTTTTGTGCTTTTTTTAGGAGGTTCTCCTTCTCCTTCTGTTAGCTTCGTTGTCACATTCATCCCCAAATTCACAAACCAAAGAGAAAGATAAAGAAAAAGGAAAACGAGAAGGAAAAGTGGTTTTGGTTTTTGGTTTTTGGGGCATGGAGAATAATCAGAAGAAGGAGGAGGAGGTGGAAGAGAAAGTGAAAGAAGGGGAGGATGATGATGAAGTAAGGCCCATAGCTGGGGAGGAAGAAGAGAAAGAGGATGAAGGAACAGTGGGTTCGAGCTTGACCATGGAGAGGGTTACTGCGGCAAAGAAATTCATTGAGAACCATTATAAGGCACAAATGAAGCACATCCAAGAACGCAAGGATAGGTAAAAAAAATATTTTTAAAAAACAAAGCCATGCACATTTTGTTTCTTAATTATGAAACTTTTTTTTAATTTTTTTATTAATTAGTTTTTCTCCTTTCGCGCTATAATGATCATGTTTAGTTTTTTTTGTTTCCCTTGCATGTTGTTGGGGGCTTCTTTGTTCTTTTTTTTTTTTTTTTTGCCACTTAACTAAATATATTGGAGTTTTTTTTCCTTAACTTTCTCCTTTTTATGAAATTTGTGGCTATTGGCATATTTGTTAATGTTAATTTGTTAATTCTAATACGTGTATATTGTTGGATTAGTACATCTTTTAGGTTATGGTTGCTACGTGTTTAATAACATTACAAAAATCAACTACAAAGTCCTTTTTTCCCACCAAGTAGTTTCAATTATAAGAATCAAAGGATGTCATTGAGTTCTCTAAATGGTTTTGTTAATGAAATTGGCTAATAAGTGTTAGTTGTTATGTATCAATGAGCTAAAAGAGAATTCAAGTTTTCTTAGGCATCTTCTTTAGCTGAGCACCATAATTTAGATTCTGAAGGACCTTTAAGCTAACCCTTCATACCATGCTATGTGATGCCACAAGTTATTCATGCATCTATACATAGAGCATTAGTAAAACTTGAGTTTCAATGTGTCATATCCTTGTAAGTCATGTACATCATCAGTGTCACCGATGCATGCCTACTTAATTGTGTATTTATGGCTATTTGGTAAAGTCTTAGTTCAGATAGACATATTTATTTGCACACCAATGCGCAATAAGGGCTTAATGTTCAGGCACCTATTCAAAAAGCATCAATAAGTCAAGTGCATTATTAGTGTCGTCTATGCCCACACATTTAATTATGCATTTTGTGGCTTTATAGTAGAGTTGTAATTGAGACAGACTCATCTCACAATTGCACACAAACAAACAAGAGGCTTATAGTTTTTATGACTTTTTGGCAGTCCTAAATTATTTCATAGACAAACACAAAGTGCATACATGGACACATAAAAGCATTTTCAACTTTTACGTTATGTTGTTGTATAAAGAATTTTCATAGAAGTTATTTCATTTTCTTACAATATTAATGCATTTAATGATAAGACTTACATATATTTAATCATCTATGTTGCTTTTTATTTTTATCTTATGTTGCTGAATGTGATTTTTATTATTTGCAGGCGTTCAGTGCTACAAAAGAAGTTAGCGTCTTCTCATGTACCGGAAGAAGAACAAATCAATCTACTAAAGGATTTAGAGCGCAAGGAGACTGAGTATATACGGTTAAAAAGACATAAAATATGTGTTGATGATTTTGATCTTCTAACCATTATTGGCAGGGGTGCCTTTGGGGAGGTAAAAATATGCACAATCATATAATATAATTAGTTCTTTCTTCTTTTCCTTCTTCTTTGTTTTTTTTGACATTTATGCCAATCATAAATGATGGATTGGTTTTAGATTGCCATTTTACTTTTGTTATATATATCTTTACCATGAAATTGTTTGAATATACATGAATTCACAGGTAAGACTATGTCGGGAGAAGAAATCAGGTACCATATATGCCATGAAAAAGTTAAAGAAGTCTGAAATGCTTAGCAGGGGACAGGTGAAGTTTCATATTTTCGTTAGTAGTATGAAAGTTTGAACCTTCCATTCTTCAATTTATTAATTGAAAAAAAGGGAAGTCCATTCTTCTATTATTTTTTAAGTTCATTTTCTAATTTAATTTTTTAATTTTCTGGGTATATTTCCATCACAGGTTGAGCATGTTAGAGCTGAAAGAAATGTACTTGCAGAAGTTGCTAGTGATTGTATTGTGAAACTCTATTACTCTTTTCAAGATGCTGAATACTTATATTTGATAATGGAATATTTACCTGGTGGTGATATAATGACTTTATTGATGAGAGAAGAAATTTTGACTGAAACAGTGGCAAGATTTTACATTGCCCAAAGCGTTTTGGCCATAGAGTCTATTCATAAACACAATTACATTCATCGGTTGGTATTGTTACATCTTGAATTGCATTATGGTCTTATTCTTGAAAACCATAGTTTGTAATTATGTTTCTTCTTATTTCCCTAGAGATATAAAACCCGACAACCTTCTATTGGACAAAAATGGTCATATGAAGCTTTCTGATTTTGGACTTTGCAAGCCACTTGATTGCTCAAATTTATCATCTATAAATGAAAATGAGGTCCTGGATGATGAGAACTTGAATGATACCATGGACGTTGATGGAGCCTTCCCAAATAGAAGAAATGGAAGGCGTTGGAAAAGTCCCTTTGAACAACTTCAACATTGGCAAATAAATCGAAGGAAGTTGGTAATTGCCTTCTACCCACATTCAAGAATTTCACTTAATGATTGCCTGGTTTTTATGTCTTATTTACTACAAATTCATAATGGCAATATGCAACTTAAAGGTACTTAAACATATGCCACCTGGTCAATGAGCACACTGGCCCATGTTAGAACCATTGTTGGTCAAACCATTCTCTATCAATATGTCATCAGTGATGAATGATAGATCAAAGTAAAGACGGAAAGAGTTGTAAATGTTTGTTTTAATTTGCATTAAGATAGCATGCATAATGGTGAAATTCTTAGTTCTTCTCTACATAGAAGATTCCAGTTTATTTCTTTGTTCAATTAATATGTTGGTTTGTTAATTTGTGTGATAATCACGAATTCTCTTATATGTGCATGAAATGTTGATTTTGATTGCATTTTTATCATTTACAGATCTTGTTTTTATATGCTCACATGGATATCCTTCTCCAACTTATATGTTTATTTTGTGGCAGGCTTACTCTACTGTTGGTACTCCAGACTATATTGCTCCTGAAGTGTTATTGAAAAAGGGTTATGGGGTGGAGTGCGATTGGTTTGTTGATATTCTCTTTTTTATTTGTCCTTATTTTGAGTTGTATCTATCTATTTTCTGTTCTAGTAGTTTTATCATTTTGAAATGAAAGCAAATGATAACTTTGCAATGTCTTTTAATTAGCTTTAGTGGTTAAGAGTAGTGCAAAAGCTCATGCTTCTAAGCTATTGCATGTGGACTCTATATGGTGCCGTAGTTGAAAACTGCATATAATATCTATTCAAACATTAGAGACTCTAGAATGCTTTGTCTTGGAATCTCTCAAATGCTATACCATTACATTAATTAAAGTAGATAAAAAGGAAGAAAGTAAATCCGTGATGCAAGTAGTGAAACACTTTGACCTTGTAATATATGTGGGCCAATATTGACATCATGGATTATTTTATATTGAGATTATTTGTTTTTATATTATTTAAAAGTCTAAATACTGAAAGGAAAGGAACTTTTTTTGTTCAGTTTTAGCAAGTCATGATCGCATAGTCCAATTGGAATCTTCTTGTCATCTTAAAGAGTTGAAGCATTATACACTTGGAATTATCCATTTTAAGAAAACAAAATGACTTGTTAAAAATGAATATGAATGTAGAAGTTCCCTTCTTTTCATTTTCATATTTATTATGATAGGCCTAGTATAGTTTCTTTATGAATTTTCTGCTGTATCTCAGAGAAGACAATCAAAATTATATCTAATTAATTTCATTGTTCTTTAAAATGTTGTACTACTATTTGGAATACATTATTTTTTGTAGGTGTTTTCCCCCAAAAAAAAAGGTTGTGTGGCCATGTAAGCATATATGTTTTGCTTAAAGAGCAACAGTAACATCTTTTTAGAAATGAAGACACGAGTTCTACCTTGCTGCAGGTGGTCTCTTGGTGCTATAATGTATGAGATGCTTGTTGGTTATCCCCCATTTTACTCTGATGATCCAGTAACAACTTGCAGAAAGGTTTTTCTCTATTTTTGCCCTTATTCTTACCTCTTAAACATATAGTTTAGGGCATAGCAATATTTGTTATAGAGACTAATTCCTAGCCCCCTTGACCAAACAATAACATTTCATTATAGAGAACTAGTTTGACTATCAATTGTTTAGTCTAATGACATTAATAAGTCAGGAGATAAACCTAAAATTGGACATAACTAACTAGCAAATTTTTTGGAAGAAAAAGCCAATTTGAGTTATGAAATAATTGGTTGTTTGACATAGATTGCTCTAATTGTAGTTGTTTTATTTGGGAATTCGATTTTTCTCACCATAATATATGCTTATAACCTTTCCAACATCTAGTTTATGACATTTTTGGTATATGAAGATAATCATACTCTACCACTACATTAATTGTCTCATAAACATTTTCAAAAAAGTTTTGCCCTCATGGATTTTGGTATATTAGAGATGCATGATCTTTCATTGAATTAAACTATGATAAAACTTCAAACCATATGATGAGCATGCTTTTCCCATGTAGTTCTTATTTCCCGTTTCTTATGTGATTTGATTATTGAACATTTCAATGGACTTTAAGAATTCAAAGGATAAACTCTTCTCCTAGGTACTTGCTCATGCTTTATTCATGGGCATGTGATTTATTCTTAAGTCTCACCTACCACTCACTTTGATGTAGAAGTATTTATTAGCATTTATTTATTGCCTTATTATTTTCAGTAGCATTAACAGTAACAGTTTAAGTTATGCTCTTTTGTTTTTGGGCCTTGATGATGGTGTCTTCAGATTGTGCATTGGAGAAATCACTTAAAATTTCCAGAAGAAGCAAGGTTGTCTCCTAAAGCAAAGGATCTAATATGTAGGTTGCTTTGTGATGTTCAACATAGGTTTGGTATCAGAGGAGCAGATGAAATTAAAGTGTGTAAAATGTGCTCTTCTTTCTTATATCTCGTTTTTTTTCTTACTATAATGCTTTACTATTAAATCACAATATTCCCTGATAATATTAGTTGTTCTTAATTTACTAGTCTCACCCTTGGTTCAAAGATGTTGTATGGGACAAGCTCTATGAAATGGAGGCAGCATTTAAACCACAAGTCAATGGGGAACTTGACACTCAAAATTTTATGAAATTTGATGAAGTAAGTTATTGTAATTTATGAATTCTTTTTTTTTTATTGGTTTGTCCTCTTTCACTTATAACCCTGATAGAGTTTTGTATTGAACTTTATCTTGGTCCTTCTAGCTTGTTCAAATAGGTTCCATTAAAGCCTATGACAGTTCACACAAAATGTTTTGCATATTATTTGTTGTACTTATTTCTTCCCTTGACCACCAATGAAGAAGAACAACTTTTTTTCTACTTTAATCAGACAGATGCAATTTTATATCACAATTTCTATCTAAAATAGAGAATTTTTACTAAAAATCAAAGAATAAAGACAAAGTCACTTTTCTCTATGATAGCACATCCTACTATAAATACTATTTCTTTTTGTAATGCAAGAAAATGGTCATTGCTATGGTTGTCCACCTACAATGCATAATGATGCGTTCAACATGTACTATCTTGGCAATAATCTAATCAAAAGATGGGTTATAGGAGGCTTTTTGTATAGATCTCCCTCGCATTTATCTATTTATCAGAGACATAGACCATAAGATCTATTTTTTTTCCTTCTAAGAGTTATATGGTTTTTACTTTTTCCTTTCTTCCTATCTCAATAAACAAGTTAAGTAAGGAAAAATAAGTATTTCCGCACCATGATATATTGATCTAATTGCCTTTCTGCATCGATCTTTCAACATTAGTCATCTTCCCTAATTTATTGGTATCGTTTGCAACATGTCTCCCTTAATAATACAACACTAGATACATTTAATCAAACTAACAAAGTGGATTAGCAAAATTGACACATTACTGAGATAAAACTTAGTCAAACTGCTAATGTCTATACTCATTAAATACTGTGCCAAATTCTCCAAACTGCTAATATCTATACTTATTAAATATTGTGCCAAATCATCACTCATGTACACATAACTAACTTAATAAAAATCACATACATTGCTGCCTATTTGCTATCATAAATGCACAATATGGCTACATTCAAAAAATGAGGCTGACGATTTTCATGCTTTGTACCCTAAATTTAGATATGACCCCTAATTTAAATTGTGGTGGTGCTTAATTTAAATGTTAGGGTAAGTAATTACAATGAACTTTCAAGATAGAACCATGTCCTAACTTTTCAGCGTGCTATGCTTGTAAGATAGTGCACTTACATAGTTGATATTTGTACATGGGAACATGAGTGTTTGTAAGTATTTATTTAAATTCCATAGCCTTTAATATTAAATTCTTTAATAAATTAATTTTTTCAAAAATAGTAAGGATGAAGTGATTGTTTTGCAAAGCTGCTCTCTTGTTTATGTCTTTTTATTTATATATGCTTGGATTTTTACGTTGTTTGCTTTTTCTAGGTTTGATTACCTATTTATTAGCTAGAATTTTGACATGTTTGTAATTGCGTTAATAGATTGAACAACCAAAACCATCTAGAGTTGGATCTGGACCCATCAGAAAGGTATATACTCGAATAAGATTTACCTAGTAATTATCAATTAACTTGCCTCAATTTATTCCATGGACAATTTCATCTTTTTTAGAATATGGCATCATAAATAATCTTTGGGTCGTCCATATTTAGATCCTCAAATACTTAAGTTCTCATCCAAGTGGGATGTAATAATAAGTAACGAATGTCTCTGTAGAACCCATACATATAGCATTTACTTTCGATAAATTATCTTTATCACATCACATTGTTGTTCTGATCCTTAATAGTACACTATATCTCAATAATTTTTCTTTTTCTAAAGTTATGGTGTATTTTTTAATGTTGACAGAAATTTAGAAAAAAAATGGTAATAAATTAATAATTCATTTTCTTTATGTGGCTTTTCATATTCATAAGCCCCTACGCTTTCTCATTTGTTGACTTCATCTTTTTTAATACCCTAACACATTTGTTTCAGGCTAATTATATGTTGATGCATGTTGTAGTGTTCATTAAACTCCTTTATTATCCTCTTTCTTTACAGATGTTGTTGACTCCTCAAGATCTCAGTTTTGTTGGCTATACGTATAAGAATTTTGCTGCTGTCAAGGGGGTGCATCATTCTATTGGTAATTTTTTTCCCTAAAGTATAATTATTTAACTAATCAACAAAACAAACTAATGCATGCATATGTAACCAAGTCAATGTTAAGTTGTTTTGATATCTAGATAGTGTAGCTTACGAATATGGGTGGCATTAAGGTTAAAATAAATTTAGGTCTTCTGACTTGTAGAAGTTGAGGTTTAATTTATTTCCTTAAGAATTCTCAAAATCATTGCTTTTTAGAAGCATTTCCCTGAGAAGAGACATGCTCGAGCCTTTGTACATGAACCAAGTAAAAAAGAGGCAAACAAAATTTAATTGAAATGATGTTCTTTAAGTTTCAAGATTTAGATTGTTATTCAATCTATTTGGTTGTAAGCTTGTAATAATTATAAGAAAATTTGAGGTGGTTAAAAGTTACAAGTTGAGCTCATTACTAAATCTTGAAAACAACTATGAATTCTGTCTCCCAAAACAAAAGAAGGAAATAGTACAGAAATAATATTATTTCCATCTATATGCTCACTTTTTTTTCTTCTAATGAGTAAAACATTTTGGTCATCCAAAGATATACTCAACCTTGTATTGATCCTCCATTTATATAGACATCAAAGTGGCTATTCAATGCCAATTGATGCATCAAAGTACATTAATCGACTTAGAAGAGACAATTTGATGTCACCTCTAAATGAAGGACCAATGTGATGTCGAGTATGTCCTTGAAGGACCAAAACAAATATTTACTTCTTTTTGTTTAATTTACAATACAAAAACACTTGTGTTAATGGGATAGAGAAACTATTGCTCAATTGAGCTTTTCCTAGTAGTTTTCTATTAATAATAATAACAAATTTAAAGGCATTCATAGATAGTAAATAACATAATTATTGGAAATGACTTGTAAATAGCCAGTCAATATTTTGTTTCATACATTCTTTTTTCTTTCTAGACCTATAGCTAATGAATATTCTACCTCTTTTAATGAACTGTTAACAGATAAGGAAACATTGTCAACACCATATCGGCAATCATCAGTTGACTCCTCACACAGTAATGAACTTAACTTTGATCCTTACTCATTAGTGTTTTTTATTTGTTCTAATGGACCCTTTTTGTGTAGGTGATTCTATAATAGATTATACCACCTAATACTTAATGAACATCACAAAAGCAAGAATGCCTGCACTATCTGGGAATGCCTTTTCAACATGAACAATGACCCTACCTTTTCCCATGTATAGGCTTTTCTAGTATAGCAAATAGATGGACATTCTATGAAGATGCTGTTAAGCTTGCTTATTTTTTAGCTAGGTTTGCCTCGCTTTCAATGCCAACAAAACTATAATGTAGATCTTCGTGTACAAGGATGTATATCTACATAACTTGAGGATTGGATCATTGTAGTAGTTCATACATGTGATTTTTGAAGGCAGGTAGATATTTGCAAAATTTGTCATGGGTCTTGAACATTAGTGCCCAGGTTGGTAAAGAAACATATGTCATCACTTGTGACAAATGCTGACCCCTTTCTCTCAACACAACCTCTATTTTTTTTGTACTCTAGCTAGCTATTATCTCTCTTATTATAACTTAATTAGAAATATCTATATAGTAATATGGTATGGTATTTCAACAAAACAACAAATAACTTTCTGCTTCCAACAATATAGATGAATTTCTAGTTGTTGAGTACGTCAATGTAGTATTGATATAATAACTAAAGCAAGTGGCACCAAAGGCAATTTTGTGCTGATTTTGATTTGTAGTTGACCCATTGCCACATATGACCCTTTTTTAGGGCGGCCAAGTCATATGACTATATGAATGAATGTTTATTTATAGTTTTAAGAATAATATTGTCTAACATCTTAAGATTGTGGTCTTAATTTCACCTAAAAATTTAGCTCAAGGGGTCAAGGATATCCAAGTGTTTATAAAGATTAATTTTGTCATATCCTTAATCAAAAAGAGTGTGAAATTTTCAAGACTAGACAATGTTGATAGCTCAATTTTAATCCGAGGTGTTAGAATTCCACGCCGACTAGAGATATGGCCTAGTAGCCTTTACAAGTAATTGGACAACCTCCCTTCATGAGCTAGTTTTTTGGGTTAAGTTAGACCCACTTAATTTTAAAAATAAAGTAGACTCTAATATCACCTTAAGACTATGTGTAACACCCTCCCAAGTATAGTACTATGCTTAAGTCATAGCACCATACTAAAGAGTTGTTACTGTTACCTGAGTGGACCTTATTTCATAGCAACTTCACCCATCTACGAAGCTTTTGAGCTATATGGAGATAACACGGAAATAGGAGTGAGAATTTTAAATTCTCAGTAGTGTAACATCCTCCCAAGTACAGTGCTATGCTCAAGTGATACTACCTTAACTAGGACTTGCTACTATCACTTAATCAGATCTTATCTGGCAGCAACCTTCAGCCACCTTCACCTCGGAGGGCCTTCTTCGAATCTTTTGAACTATCTGGAGATAACACGGAAAAAAATATAGGAGTGAGAACTTTAAATTTTCAGGAGGATTCTTTAACTATGATATATAATGTCATCGTTGTCATCTCCAGTTGCTTCGGTTTATTATGAAGAAGATGAACATATTATACAAACTATTTAATTTTATAGTTTGAAAATATACTGTCCGAAGCAAGGTTCATTTTATTCATATAGTTGGGTCACATTGACAATATTTGATATTTAGAATAAAAATCACTGCATAAATAAATAGCACAAGCTCAGCCTCAATAAAACATAGGATATAATAATAGTGAGCATTCATAAAGTTCAGTTTCTTAGGTTTTCGAAAACATGATTATCCGATATGGATTCAATTTTAACATATCTTCTGATCATTTATACTGTAGTGAGCATAGGTACAATTATAATTACATATCACACGTATGGCTATACTATAAGCTTCTCTTAACTCATCGCCCCCATAACTTCTCGGTACTTACACTAGCTGGGTCATGCCATGCCTCATGTGAGTCATGGGTGAGGGGAGCTTACTTTGGATCACCTCCCTTTTTGAAGGATCACACCCTTAGTTTACTTTCTTTACTTTCTTTTCTTGGCACGCCTAGGCGTTATGTATCGCCATCTCTAGGGGCTTGCATATGTTTTAATCTTTAATCTTTACTACCCTTGGATAGCCTGATCTAGGAGTGAGCTTGTCAGCTCAACCCGTGACCGTCGTCACACAGTACTGACCCGCAAGGGGATTCACGTGCCTCTAGTCTTGGAGGGATCTCATTTTGGCCACATGCCTCTTAATTGAAGGGATCTCTTCTGGTCACGCGCCTGAAGAATAGAGGGATCTCAACTAACCACTTGTCTTCAATGTAGAGGGATCTCTTCTGACCACGTGCCTCCAAGGTAGAGGAATCTCATCGTATTATACTGCCTTCACAAGGAGGGTGATGCGGAACCCCGTGGATATAAAGATCCAGAAACCCTAGGCACACACTTTGATAGAAAACAAGACGTAGAATAAAGACCCTCCCTACTAAACCCCCAAGAAACCTGTCCTTGGAAACGTAGATAACAGGGAAAAGATAGAACAGAAATTGATTGTATATCGCAAGGAATTTACCTTAGGATAAATTCTCTCAATTTCTTGATGAAACAAGCAAAGCAAATCACTCACCTCACTTGCACACAAAAACACTGTTTTCTTGAAAGAAAACAAAACAGAATTTCAATTAATCAAAAATTGATAAACAATGTGTTCCTTGAGGTATTTATAACCTCTTACACTAGGTTAAACACTTAAATTAAGTCCAAACCCAATAAGAAGTATTCTGATGCTAAATAATATGAATTGGGTTGGATAAAACATAAAACATAAAATATGGGCTAAATAAAATAACTAAAAGTTTAGATGTCTTAAGTACTTAAACTAACTAAACTAAACAAGACCAAAATAGGATAATGGCGCAACATGGCCAGTATAAGCTTCTAAGCCCAATTCCCAGCAAATAACAAGATCTTAGGTTGTCCGTTAGTATGTGTTGGCATCTTCTTGGCCCATTCTTGATACATGTCTTCCACAATTGCTTTAGGCAAGTTCCCAAAGTCTTCTCTTAACCTCTTTGCTCTTGCTCGTGTGATTGGTCCTTCAGGCATGCTAAAATCTCCATCTTGCCCCCTTGTGCTAGGATGTCCAATTTGTCCTCTGAAGCATGTATCATTCCCTCCCTCCTCAAAAAGATTCGTCCTCGAATCTACATCCATATCAAAAGGAGAAAGGTTAGAAACATTAAAAATAGCTGAAACATTATACTCACCTGGAAGGTCAATCTTGTAAGCATTATCATTGATCCTCTCCAACACTTGAAATGGACCATCACCCCTTGAGTCAAGTTTAGATTTCCTATGAGTAGGAAACCTCTCCTTCCTTAAATGAATCCAAACCCAATCACCAGGTTCAAAGACAACTTGTTTGCGACCCTTGTTAACTCTTTGAGCCGTCACCTTGTTTTTCTTTTCAATCAACTCACGTGCCTTCAAGTGCATTGCTTTAACCTTCTCAACCTTTTCATCACCATCTAAGCTAACAAGATCACTCAAAGGCAAAGGCATCAAGTCTAAAACAGTTAAAGGATTAAAGCTATACACAAGCTCAAAATGAGAAAACCCTGTAGAAGAATGAATGGTTCTATTATATGCAAACTCAATGAAAGGCAAACAATCTTCCCAAGTTTTCAAATTCTTACCAATAACTGCTCGCAATAAAGTCCCTAAAGTCCTATTCACCACTTCAGTTTGACCATCAGTTTGTGGGTGACAAGTAGTAGAATATAACAATTTAGTTCCTAACTTACCCCACAACACTTTCCAAAAATGACCCAGGAACTTCACATCACGATAAAAAACAATGGTCCTAGGGACACCATGTAATCGCACAACTTCTCTAAAGAATAAATCAGCAATGTTTGTTGCATCATCAGTTTTATGGCATGCAATAAAGTGAGCCATTTTACTAAATCTGTCTACTACAACAAAAATGCTGTCTCTACCTTTCCTAGTTCTAGGCAATCCAAGTACAAAATCCATAGATATATCAACCCATGGATGAGTAGGAACAGGCAAGGGTGTATATAAACCATGTAGCATAGACTTACATTTAGCCTGTTTACATGCAATACATTTAACATAAATTCTTTCAACATCTTTTCGCATGTATGGCCAATAAAAATGCTCAGATAACACATCTAAAGTCTTATGCACACCAAAATGACCCATTAAACCACCACTATGTGATTCTCTAACCAGCAACTCTCTAATAGAGCAAACAGGCACGCAAATCCTATTACCATGAAACAGAAAACCTTCATCCTTATAGAATTTATTAAATGCACCATGTTCACATGCAGCATAAATATCAAAGAAATCAGAATCAGTAGCATACAATTCTTTCAAATGCTCAAATCCTAACAACTTAGTGGTAAGTGTAGTGATTAAAGCATACCTTCTAGACAAAGCATCAGCAACCACATTCTCTTTCCCTTGCTTATAAGAGATCACATATGGAAAAGTCTCAATAAACTCAACCCATTTAGCATGCCTCTTATTTAGCTTACCTTGTCCTTTTAAGTGCTTGAGAGATTCATGGTCAGTGTGAATCATGAACTCTTTGGACAGCAAGTAGTGTTGCTACACCTCTAAGGCCCGAACTAAAGCATATAACTCCTTGTCATAGGTTGAGTACTTGAGTTGAGCTCCATTTAGCTTCTCACTAAAGAATGCAATGGGACTTTTTTCCTGCATCAAAACAGCACCTATACTAATCCCAGAAGCATCACATTCTATTTCAAAGGTCTTATCAAAATTAGGCAAAGCAAGAATAGGAGTAGAACACAATTTATCTTTCAAAGTATTAAAAGCAAGTTCTTGTTCCTTTCCCCATTTAAACCCAACATCCTTTTTAATAATTTCAGTCAATGGAGCAACAATAGTTGAGAAGTTTTTCACAAATCTTCTATAAAATCCAGCTAAACCATGAAAACTCCTTACCTCAAAAGCACTTTTAGGCGTTGGCCATTCTCGAATAGCCTTCACCTTCTCCTCATCAACCTCAATACCATGGGCACTCAAAATAAAACCAAGAAAAACAACTTTATCAATGCAAAAGGTGCACTTTTTAAGGTTGGCAAATAACTTTTCTTTCCTAAGCACATCTAAAACAGCTCTAACATGTGATACATGATCATCCAAACACTGGCTATAAATCAGAATATCATCAAAATAAACAATCACAAATTTCCCCAAAAATTCTCTTAAAACATGGTTCATTAAATGCATGAAAGTACTAGGTGCATTAGTTAACCCAAAAGGCATAACCAACCACTCATAAAGACCATATTTTGTTTTAAATGTAGTCTTCCATTCATCCCCTGGTTTCATTCTAATTTGGTGATACCCACTTTTTAAATCAATTTTAGTGAATATGCATGCACCATTTAACTCATTAAGCATGTCATCTAACCTAGGAATAGGATGGCGATACTTTACCATTATCTTGTTGACTGCACAACAATCCACACACATCCTCCAAGTGCCATCTTTCTTTGGAACCAACAAAACTGGAACAGCACATGGACTCATGCTTTCCCTCACATACCCTTTAGCCAGCAAATCATCCACTTGCCTTTGAAGCTCCTTTGTCTCCTCAAGATTACTTCTATAGGCTGGTCTATTTAGTATACTAGCTCCAAGCACAAAATCAATTTGGTGCTCAATCCCTCTCAATGGTGGTAATCCACTTGGCACCTCACTAGGGAACACGTCTTCAAACTCCTACAACAAAGAAAGAAAACAACTAGGCAAATTTGGGTTAAGTTCAGTTTCATAGAGTAAAACTTCCTTATACTGAATCATAATCAAAGCTCTCTTGCCTAACAAAGCACTTTTCAAATCTCTCTCTTTTGCATAAAAACATGATTTCCTCTCACTATCTTCATTTTTCTACTTTTCTCTTTCTTTTCACTCTTTTCTTTCTTTGCATTTTTCTCACCTCTCTCTTTCTTTTCTTTATTTTCTCTCACCATTGGGCCTTATTCTTCATTCTTTTCTCTCATGGCCTCTTTTCTCTCTTTTTCTTTTTCCTCACTTCCCAAATTCCCCATAAAAGTTTGTTGAAGCTTCATTTGATCAAGATACACCTCCTTGGGTGATAATGGTGCAAGAGTGATCTTGTGGCCATTATACTCAAAGGAATACCTATTCTTGTACCCATCATGTAGCACACGCCTATCAAATTGCCATGGTCTCCCCAACAACAAATGACTAGCCTGCATGGGTACTACATCTCACACTACTTCATCACTATACTTCCCAATGGAGAATGCAACCATAACTTGTCTAGTAACTTTCACTTCCCCGATATTATTCAACCATTGCAACCTATATGGATTAGGATGCTTATCATGGTTCAATCCCAACTTCTCCACTAAGGTGGTAGTAGCAACATTGGTGCAACTTCCACCATCAATAATCAAACTGCACACCTTTCCACCCACCAAACATCTAGTGTGAAAGATGTTCTCTCTTTGCTCTAGGCTATCCTCTTTAAACTGCATATTCAAAGCACATCTAGCAACAAGAGACTCATCATGCACAATATATTCAATATTCTCATCATTATCAGAACAGTCCTCTAATGGTGGCATATCATCACTATCATCATCATCAGATTCAGATACAACTTCACCTCCTTTAATGACCATTGTTCTCTTATTCGGACAATTAGATGCACAATGGCCCAAGGCGTAGCACTTGAAGCATTTAACATCTCTATGTCTAGAAGTAGCAGTAGAAGAAGATGAATTAGAAGTACCTTTCTTCTTGGCTATGTCTAGTCCCTTCTCCTTGGGATTTGAGTCCTTATTCTTCTTTGTGTCCTCATACTTAAACCATTTTGAACCCCACTTCGAGTTGGAATTCGAAAATGCCTTAGCTGCCCTTCTTTGATTTTATTGTTTCTCCACCTTCATTGCCATGCAAACCAAATCCTCCATCTTCACATAATGGTGTAATTCTACCACATCTGCAATCTCCTTGTTTAAACCACCTATAAATCGAGCCATAATTACTTCCATGTCCTCCTCAATGTTGGCTTTAATCATGAGCATTTCCATCTCCTTATGGTAATCTTCTACTGACTTAGAGCCTTGAATAAGCCTATGCAATTTTTGGTGCATTTCCCTATAGTAGTGGGAAGGAACAAGTCTCTTCTTCATTATCCTCTTCATCTCATCCCAAGTTTCTATGGGGTATTCCCCATTCTTCCTTCTGGACTTAACTAGCTCATCCCACCAAATTAGAGCATAATCAAAAAATTCCACAGCAGCCAATCTGACCTTCTTCTCTTCAGAATAATTATGACAAGCAAAAATCATCTCCACCTTTCTCTCCCACTCTAAATAAGCTTCAGCATCATTCCTACCCTTAAATGGTGGTATCTGCATCTTGATAGCATTAATGTTGCTATCCCAAGCTCTGTTTCTAGTTCTCCTATATTCTGGCTGAATCAACTTTGTCAAACTCCTCCCCAGATAGCTCATGGCTGGAATCATGGTGACGTCGATTCCTCAGATCAACCCATCCACTACCTCTGGACATGCTTTGTGTCATCTCCTTTCTCCACTCATCCATCTCATCAAGTCTACTATTCAACTTCTGAAATTGACTAGTGAAAGCTTGGTACATGAGCTTCATGTCAAGTATCATACTAGGTTCCTCTTCATAATTTTTTTTTCCTTCCTTCCTTGAGTTGTTAGCCATTGAACAACCTGCAAAATGTTAATAAAAGAAAAGGACCTCACAAGCACTCTCTCACGTGTTTGCACTCAAAATTGGATACACTTGTGTTTTCACTCAATTCTTGGCTTTTACCCTCTTTTGTGCTCACCACTCTTGCCTTTTACCACTCTTGATCACTTTAGAATGTTGCACTTTAGAAATTAAATGAAATCAAGCAAGGCAAATCCACAAGTAATATTACGATCAGAATTTGATGCAAAGGACTACCAAGAGAAACTCAAGTTGAAGACTCAGAATGGATTACTTAATTTGCAAGGAAAAAAAATGCAAAAGACACACAATTAAGGATTACTTAGACTCCAAAGAACTCAAGATAACACAAAATCTGGTGTAAATCAACCAAATCTGATATAAATCAGATTTAAAAATCAAAATTTAAATTCCAAGGAAAGACAAGATATGTAATCTGATTTGAATCAAAACTGAATCTAAACACAATCTTTTTGAATTTGAAACAAAGGATAATACAATCTGATGTGAATCAAAACTAAATCTGAGTATAATCCTTTCAATCTTTTCTAACTTCCCCTCCTTCTTTTTTTTTTCGTCCTTCTTTTTCTTTCTTTTTTTTTGTCAACTTCTCTTTTCTTTTCTTCTTTTTTTTTCATTTTTTTCTGCACTTTCTTTTTTTTTTTTTTTCAAATTTGAACTAGCAACAAAGATTGAAAGCAAATCAGGAGAAACACAAAGATAGAACAAAGATATGACCGCAACACAAAATGATAGACACAAAAACAAGAATGCAAATGGACAAGGAAAGAAGACAAAAGAAAAACGTAAAAGACAGATAGATAAATAGGAATTTATCTAGACCTTACTCTAAATACAAAATGATGCGGAACCCCATGGATATAAAGATCCAGAAACCCCAGGCACACACTTTAATAGAAAATAAGACGTAGAATAAAGACCCTCCCTACTAAATCCCCAAGAAACCTGTCCTTGAAAATGTAGATAACAAGGAAAAGATAGAACAGAAATTGATTGTATATCGCAAGGAATTTATCTTAAGATGAATTCTCTCAATTTCTTGATGCAACAAGCAAAGCAAATCACTCACCTCACTTGCACACAAAAGCACTGTTTTCTTGAAAGAAAACAAAATAGAATTTCAATTAATCAAAAATTGATAAATAATGTGTTCCTTGAGGTATTTATAACCTCTTACACTAGGTTAAACACTTAAACTAATTCCAAGCCCAATAAGAAGTGTTCTGATGCTAAATAATATGAATTGGGCTGGATAAAATATAAAACATAAAATATGGGCTAAATAAAATAACTAAAAGTTTAGATGTCCTAAATATTTAAACTAACTAAACTAAACAAGACCAAAATAGGATAATGGCCCAACATGGCCAGTATAAGCTTCTAAGCCCAATTCCCAGCAAATAACAAGATCTTAGGTTGTCCGTTAATATGTGTTGGCATCTTCTTGGCCCATTATTGATACATGTCTTCCACAATTGCTTTAGCCAAGTTCCCAAAATCTTCTCTTAACCTCTTTGCTCTTGCTTATGTGATTGGTCCTTCAGGCATGCTAAAATCTCCATCTTGCCCCCTTGTGCTAGAATGTCCAATTTGTCCTCCGGAGCACGTATCAGAGGGATTCAATATGCAACTGCCTCTAAGAGAAGGGACCCAATCTTGTCTTATTTAACTGCCTTCACAGGGAAGGATTCAATGTGCAACTGCCTCCAAGTGAAGGGACCCACATTTAATATATTCATATCCTTTCATTCTCATACATAATCATGCATAGACATGCTAAATGCATTCCCACATATGCTTTGTCATTTGTTTTCATATATCATTGCATATGGAATTTCTACATACATATTCTTAACACATAAATGCTCATAACCTTCTTTACAATTCTACCGAAAGTTCGGCAGCATAACGGAACGTGTTCGCTTTTCCATGAATAGTGCCAGTACTCAGATAATCAATTTTACAGAAAATTCACAATACTTCATTCACCATTCAACATCAATTTCATAGGAACATTAGTTGCATTTAAAGCATAGTTGCTGTCTTAGCACATTCACTCAGCCCGATTTTTGTAAATCAGGCCATAATTTCTATTTAACTCATGTGGACCTAAATTTTGGCTATGTCAGAGTATTATGTGTCTATTTTCTAACCTCTTTGGTCCTATCTAATTTTGATAAGTATAGCTCAATTTATTTAAGTCTTATCCTGGCTTACCCTGAGACTGGCCTGAATTACGTACTTAAAAGTAAAAATCCATTAAAAATTGAAAACCAACTCAAATCATACAAAATTGGTATCATATTAAAGCTAACAGGACAACCTTTCATTTACAAGAAGTTTCGTTTCAATTGCTTTAGTAGAGCTCGAGTTATAACCCCAAAATTTGACCTTCTTGAACTGCCCTGTTCTGGCCTGGTTTAGACATAGGGTAATTTGTTCAAACCACTGGGAGCAAATGGGATTGTATCAAACTTGAAATCTTTTGTAGGATGTTCTCCTATGTGTAAGCTTTCTAACAAAGTTAGTTTCATCCAATTTGGAGTTGTGTAAGGTGAATTACACTCTTCTCAACTCACACTGCCCAGAAGAAGGTCCTGATTTCCAGGTCGAACTTCAAAAATCCATATCTCTGTCAATACTAATCCAATGGCCTTATATTATATATGTATGGAAAGCCCTGAATGTCTAGTTTCACATAAAAATGGTTTCATCAGATTTAACCGGTCATAGGTGGAGTCGTACACTCTGCCGTAGGACTGTCGTGGAGCTTCTCACTTAGACAGCATCACAATCCTCCACTTCTCCTATTTTTCTCTTCTAACTTTGATTCCAGCTCAAGATTTCATATTAATCCAACCATAATCTATCATATACATCCAATATTAAATACATGAAGAAGAGCGAAATTACATACAACACAGTTTAGAGAAATTAAGGACAAAAATTGAATCCTACCTCTTTTAGGTGTGATCTTGCTGAATTTGAGTTTGGATTGATGAAATCTTGACAAAGCTTGAAGATTTGATGGAGTAGGTTGAGAGGGGAAGAGAGAAAAAAGGCCTAGAACAAGAGGGAAAAGGAGGCGTAAGTCAACAAGAAGTGAGAAGGAAAATCTAACTTAAATATAACGAGGGTAGTTGGGATTGTGAGTGTTGATTGGCTGAATTTCTTGTGAGTAACATTCAGCCATGTCTCCCTCTTTTGTAGCTATATTATGCTCCACATCGCCTAAAAGTGGAACTCACTTTCATTGTATCTTAAATCAGAACTCGTCTTCATTCTGCATGAAGTCGGAACTTGGAACTCAGGAAAAACATAAAAGTTTGGAAGACTCATTGTGGCTTAAGGTCAGAGATCAGAAATCACACAGCGAACAAATCACCTTATACCCGCATCTCGGAAGTTGGGAACTAGACACTTGATAACTCTTATTACACGTAATTCTAAAACTCGGATCATGATCAAACTCAGAGATCAATTCTAGGCATAACACTAGAAATCGGGAATCAAAACGTTAACCTTATATGCCGGGAAATCGGAACTTATATAATCTCGGAAATCCCAATTCAATCTCAGAAGTCGGTAATAGGCCAAACTCGGGAGCACCAATAGAAATGGAAAGCTCTTGGAATAAATTCAGAGTTCGGAACTCGTGTACAACTTGGAAATCAATTTCGGAGGTCGGAAATTATGAACTCGAAGATTAAGTCGGAAATCGGAAATAATGTCCATTTTATGTGAATTTCGAAGATGCAGTTGGAAGTCAGAAATCATGGAAACTTGAAGATAAAGTTGGAACTCGTGGTGTATGTTACAAGTAGGATTCTCTAAATTATCACATGTAGTGTTATCGTTATTATCTCCAGCTGCTTCAGTTTATTATGAAGAAGGTAATTATGTCAAACAAATTGTTCAGTTTTATAGTTTGAAAATATATTGTCTGAAGCAGAGTTCCTTTTATTCTTACACTTAAGATATATAAGTTATTATAAAATAAATTTACAACTCATAACTTAAATAATAGTTGCAGTATATTCAAATATAATAATTCCAATATAATGAAGAAATAGAACAGATCATGCATATGCAAATACGTTCACTTGAGTTCATGCAAAATACACTTGTGTTTCTTTAACTTCCTTTGACTTCCTTTCCTTGGCAGGTGTTACGTATCGCCGTCCCTAGGTTGCTTGTATATGTTTTAATCTTTAGTCTTTACTACCTTTGGGTAGTCTGATTTAGGAGTGAGCTCAACTCGTGACCATCGTCACATAGTACTGACCCGCAAAAGGACCCACGTGCCTCTAGGTCGGAGGAACTCGGTTGGCCATCTACCTCCAACATGGAGGGAACCAAAAGTTTTTGCTACCTTCACAGGGAAGGACCCAATGTGCAACTGCCTCCAAGTGAAGTGACCCATATCTTTATTTTTTAACTGCCTTCACCTAAAGGGACTCAAATAACTGTCTCCAAGTGAAGGGATCTCAATATTACATAATCATGTCATCAGACAATATTCATCTTCATATCATAAATCTTCATAATATAAGCTATTATAATTTCATATGCTTCTGCCGAAAATTCGGCAGCATAACGGAACGTGTCCGCTTTTCCATTAATAGTGCCAGTACTCAGACAACCAATTTTATAGAAAATTCACAACACTTCATTCACAATTTAACATCAATTTCATAGGAACATTAGTTGCATTTAAAGCATAGTTGCTGTCTTAGCACTTTTACTCAACCCGATTTTTGTAAAATAAGCCATAATTTCTGTTAAACTCATTCAGACCTAAATTTTGGATATGTTGGAGTGTTGTGTGTCTAGTTTTTAACACACACACACACACATATGTGTGTGTGTGTGTGTGTATAATATATATTTTATATATATATATATATATATATATATATATATATATATATATATATATATATATATATCTCCAGTTATTAACATTTTACCTGGGTATGTCCTGTTTCTAGGCAGATTTGCATTTCCAAAAGTATAAATTAACTAAAAATAGAAACTTAGATGGATTCCAACAAAACTTATATTGTTTTAAAGCTAATGAAGTAAATTTTCATCTCCAAAAAGTTTCATCTCATTTCACTCACTAAAGCTCGAGTTACAAGCTACTAACGTTGGTTGTTTATGGCTGCCCTCTCCTAGCCTGATTTCGACTTAGGACAACTTCATTGAATTACTAAGAATTATTAGGATAGAATCTGACTCTGAAATTTTTATGGGACTTTGCTCTATGTCATAGATTTCTAATAAAATTGGTTGCACTCGATTTGAAGGTGTGGAGGGCGAGTTATATCCCCCGAATTCTAGTCTGCTCGAAATCAAGGACAAAATTCTGGGGTTAAATTAAAAAATTCATATCTCACTCAATACTAATCCAATGGCCTTATATTTTATATGGTTGCAAAGCCTCAAATTAATCTAAAAATAGTTTCATTAAGTTTCGTAAGAGCCATACAATCCGCTAGTACGGACGCCATAAGATTTTCAAGGTTTCAGCTTCTGTTTTGCATCCTTTCTTGAATTCTTGCCCAAGTTGTAACATCCACGACTTCTGACTTCCGAGCTCATAGTATTCCCAACCTCCATATTCATCTTCAAGGCTGGACAGACAAGGATTTACGATTTCCGAGTTTGTCTTATAATTCCGCTTCCGATCTCAATATTAGCTTCGACTTCCGACTTCGTTCCAAGGCTTACAATGGATTTCTTCCGATTTTCCGACTTAATGCATGTAGCCTACGATTTTCGACCTTTGTGTAAGCGTGTATAAATTTTGACCTCATCAGTATGAATTCCTATTTCCGATTTCAGGAGCGAAAATGAAGTGACTGATGCTTCCAACTTACGAGTTCGTCTTCGACTTCAGCACAATTTACGACTTCCGACCTTAGCGATCAAAGATCAAAATGTTCTATTTCCGACTTCATCTCTAAGGCTCAAATGAACTGGCTATATTCCGAATTCCGACATTATGATTCACAAATGTACGAGATCCGATCTCGAGTCCAATATTAGTAGCTCTCATTTCTATATCTTTTCGAGTTTCGGGATAGAAATTTTATAATTCCCGAGTTCCAACTTTAAGTGCTTGGCTTCACACCAGGCTCTGCTTTCAAGTTTCGACTAAACTGGATGTTTTCTGAGTTCCGACTTCATATACAGGAGGTTCACAAGTTCCGACTTTATAAAGCGTACTAGTTCCGATTTCGTTTCCAGAATATACTGGAAACTAGTCCCACTTTAGGCGACGTGGAGAGTGATTCTACCACACAAAGAGGGCAACGTGGAGAGCAAGGTTGGCTGAAACTTGGCCTTATGTTTAGAGGCCAATCAAAACCTTCCAAGTTAACTCCCACTCATGCCTATATAACACACCCTCCTCCTTTGATTCAGACCCCCTTCTACGTAATTTCTTCTTCACTTCAGCTCTCTCTTTTCTTTTCATCTCACACCCAACTCCATCATATCTTGAACTTCTACCAAGTTGCAGCTACAAGCTTAAATCAAAATTATTCACGATAAGAGGTAGGAGTTCTAAATTTTTACTTGACTTTCAGATTCTTGAAGTATTGATGGCGGTCTAAATTTTATTTTGATGTGTGGATTAAATAATTATGCTTGAATTAATAGAAGATTTTGAGTTAGAAGTAGAATTAGAAGAAGAAAACTAAGAGAAGTAAACGGATGAGGGTGCTGTCTTGGTGGAGAGTCCACGGCAGTCCGTATGGTGGAGCGTACGGCACCGCCTACAATTGGTCAAATCCGATGAAACTATTTTTAGATGAAACTAGACATCTAGGGCTTTCCATAGACATATCATATAAGGATTTTGGATCCGAATTGAGGGAGATATGAATTTTTGAATCTCGACCTAGGGTTTTGACTCTGGCTCTGGGCAGATTAGGTTCTTTAGGGTAGAACTCGACCTATACTACATGAAAATGAGTGAAACTAACTTTGTTAGAAAGCTTACACATAGGAGAATATCTCATAAAAATTTCAGAATTTAATAAGGTCCCAGTTACTCCCAGTTCTCCACGCAATTCGCCCTATGTCCACACCGGGCTAGAACAGGGCAGTGTAGGAAGGTCCGAAATCGGGGCTTGTAACTCGAGCCCCACTAAGCCAAATTGAGTGGGACTTTTTCTAAATGAAACTTTGTTCTGTTAGCTTTAACATGAGACCAATTTCGTATGAATTGAGTCAGTTTTCGATTTTTAGTAGATTTTTACTTTTAGTTGCCTGATTTTGGCTAGTCAATGGGCAGGCCGAAATAAAATCTAGATATCTTGAGTTGTAGATACCAAAATTAGATGGGACCAAAGAGACTAGAAAATAGACACATAACACTTTAACATACTCAAATTCGAGGTCCAAATGAGTTAAAATGAAGTTATGGCTTGATTACAAAAACCGGGTTGGTTGAATATCTTTGAGGTGTGATTTCTGCCTTAATGAATTTGATATGGATTTGAGTTCTATATTGGAATATAAATGTGAAATTGTGTTCCTTGTGATAAATTGGTGTATTGATTGGCTGGCACTATTCATGGGGAAGCGAACACGTTCCGTTACGCTGCCGAAATTTCGGTAGAACCCATGTACAAGTTATGAATTACATGTTAATGCATATGCATTCTTAAGAAAGCCATGAAAGTTATGAAAAGAATTGTGTTATTATGCAAGTTCCATACTACTTGGGCCAGCCCCGGATAGAAAGTTAATGGGAATAGATCGGTGGGAAGGTCGGGGAAAGTAAACCCAACATTCCTATATAGGAACGAGCTCAATCCTGATAAGCAGACTATTACCCAGGAGTCTAAAATGGCCAAGAACTCCCAGGGGACCAAGAGATGGAAAATGATAGAAAGTAATGAAAAAGTTTATGAAGGAAAGTTCAAGAACGAGTCTACATGATTACATGAATGCATGAATACATGAAATAGTTACATAATTGTATGTTATAATTGCTCACTGCTATGCATTTATTTATTTCGATTACCATTCTATGTATCCGTATTAGTAATCTATTTTGTTTCTTATGTCAAGTAAAGTAAAACTGAACCTTGCCTCGGACCAGACATTTTCTTAAACTCATGAAAATGGACTTTTCAACTTGAACACATATTTTATAATTAACTAAAACCCGAGGCAACTGAGAATGTATATGACGTCAGTACAAGTATAACCGAACCCTACTGAGAATTTTCTTGAAATTCTCACCCCGTTTTGTGTCTCCCGCATCATTCTCAGACACTGGCGATGGACTCCACAGCTACCCTTTTTATTGAGATTCCTGCGTTACAGCTCCATCATGATCCAGAGTTGGACTCCTTGTACATAGCTGGTTCATGCAACTTCCGATTTTACCTCTTCAGCAACAGGAACTTTGATGTTCCTTTACACCATCCCATCTTCGACCCTGCTACCCCTTATATTGCCATCCCTCTACACATGGCGCACTCACATCCTGCACCTCCTGCACCAAGGCACTCCGACCCCGCCTCGAGTCACCACCGCAGCGGTCCCCGACATCCCGTTGAGTTCGAGAGTGACCCTCCGAGGCCACCGGCTCGTCGCCTCTTCCTCCTCGGGACCCAGCCACAGACTATACACCTGCCGAGCCTGGCATGGCTAACGGCTACCTGACTGAGTAGCTTAGTGGTAGGAGATGTTGTACAAACATGACCTCTTTTGAACAAAGATGTAGCTTTGGGTCATGGACTTGACTGTAGGGTTAGCAGTAGGTTACGAAATGTCCTTTGAGGACCATAGGGTATTTTGGCAGATGAGGGCATTATGATCTTTTTGATACACCAGCCCCATATGTGTTCTACTTTAAAACTTTGTACATAAACTGAAACAGTGGCTTCTGATATATATATGTTTACACGTATGCAATAACACTATTGTACTATACTTATCTTAGTGATATTTTGTTCGGTTCGTTTCGCTTTTAATATAACAGCACGCCGTTTCGTCTATAGAGACGATTTAAAGAGAAATTAAAACAGGAAAGGTAAATAGAGTATCAACACGGTAACACGACCTGACTAGTTTCATGCTATGACTTAAGCATAACATAAAATTAGTAGGGTGTTACACAAGTTCTCACCCAAACTCAATATTTGTGCATCACTTCAGCCATAAGAATTCATATAAACACCATATATCATCAATCTAATGGAAAGAATAGAAATTCTACTCAGCCACAATAGTACCAATAATAGAAGAAATTGAAGAATCCTGCCTCAAAATTAAGTTTTGAGCTTAGAAGATGAAAGCCTTAAGTGTGGGAAATGGTGTGGGATGAAGAAGTAAGAGGAAGAGGATGAAAAAGGGAAGCAATATGAGGGAGAGAGCTCAGCCCGCTTGATGCATGAAAATAAGGAGGGGAAATGAGGAATTGTGAGATTTAATGACATATAGTAGTTGGGAGTTTGGCACATGATTGGTTGATGGGTTTGTGGTGATTGTTGAGCCACTTTTCCCTATTCTTTGGCAGCAACTTGCCACTTTGGTGGAAAATGGTGGCTGAATTTCAGCCACTTATCCTAGAGTTTTTGATGTGTAATTCTATTGATTCAGTTTCGGCATTTTAAAATACCGAATATTTACCGATTTCCCTCAAATTAGTAAAATATTACTAAGTAAATTTGTGAGATTTTCTATATCTCTATTCTAATCTTCTCAAGTCTAATCTCTTTAATTAACTCTTAATCAATATTTAATTAACTTCTAATTAATTCTACACAGTTAATAAAATCAGATAAATAGATTAACATCGTAATTTAAACGTATTGTAATTCCGAACGTTATACTGAATAATTTTTCATAGTCTTTTACATAACAATCTAAATTTCCTTTAGCTTTAGTATTTGTAATTCATCCCTAATTACTCTTATTTTTCTAATAAATTGATTAACAGCGCAAATCAATTGCACCGTTTCTTTGGAATTGTTATATTTTCACTTTTTCGTAAATTCTTTAGAAATTTCTGTTTGGTTTCAGTAACTAGTGGCATTTTTGTAATATTGAGCAAGTCTAGGGGCATCCCATGTCATTTCACATATGGATACCTCCGTGGCTCAATTAGCCAAGGTTTAGGTTTCTACATTTTCGCTACGTGATTCTACTTCGTTTAAAACTTTATTTTATTAATTCTATTGATATAGGGATCTAAATATCATTTTTTAAAAAGTTCAGAGGCAAAGTTGTAAATAATAAAAGTTTGTCCAAAGACATTTTCATCATTTCCTATTATATTATATGGGGATATTACACTATGGGCTTAATTTCACCTAAAAAACTAGTTGAAGGGAGAATAAATGCCCATATATCAATTGCAATTAGATGGTGAAAATTATGCAAATGAGGGAAAACATATAGATGTGATGTGTTATCTTTTTGTTTTTCAAGTTATATGTTATCTTGAGTAATGATATACACTTATCTTAATTTATAATTTATCTATAACATTATTTTACTTTTATTGGTTTCACTCAAACTCATCTAGGAGACATCAAGGATATAGGCCAAATACACTAAACCTGTATTTGGAATACTTTTTTCAATATGTTATTTCAATCTTAGGCTATGTTCAATGATAAATTATGAGGAAAATGAAAAAGAAATCATTTTCATTAGGTAAAGAGAGGAGGTGGAAAAGGGCAAAGTTGAGGGAGGAGCACGACTACATAGGGTAGGAAGGTGGAGATGGTGGTACTATAATGGTGGTTGTGTGATGGAGGTCTGCTGTGGTAATGGTGGTTGGCCAATGGAGTTGGTGATGGTTAAGAATAAAGAGTGGAGATGGGGGTACAAAGATTGGTGGCTAGGATGGTAATAGGTCCATTAGAGGTGGTGGCGCTCAATAGTGTGATGGGATGGTGGGCCATGGTGGTTGGTTGACATGAGGTAGTGACAGTAGATGGGTATAATGGCTTTAATAGAAATAGAAGATAGAATTAACGATACAAAAGTCATTTTACATATTTTATTCATATGCAACTCACGTATTAGGGGTGTTAATATAGGGACTTTTAAACAATTAATGGAGTTTGGTGTTGACTTAAAATCGAGAAAGATTTAGGTGTAATATCAACATACCTTAAGGGATATCGGTGTAAATCCCCCCCTTTTTGTGCAGAATATTTTCAATACTTGTAATTGGAACATTACTACTTTATGAATTATTATATTGTTTACCATTAAAATTTTAAGTCGAGTATAAACATATAATAATTATAAATTATAATTAATTTTACATACATATATGGATAGCTTTTTCAATATTAATCATATATATGCTATATACTTATGTTTAGGAACCAAAATATTGTTTTCAAATTAGATTTTTTTAATATGTAAACTCTTACGAGTTTGCAAGTTGAGTTTATAATTCAAGTTTAATGAGACTTCGCAAGTTTACTTAAACTCTCGAATTTATGAACTTTGACTGTTAAAGCAATAGAGATGCCTTTTGGCCCTTTTGCCTTCCCTTAAGCAATGCTCCACTTGTGATGCAGTTGGGTTCTGAGCCATCTCAATTAAATATGGCTATTATCCATCCAAATTCCAATCTGTTTCTCCAAAATGGTATCATTTCTACACCTAGATTGATCCTAGACACTAGTGCCACTGATTACATATGCACCTCACTTTTATTTAGAGCTGTCAAAGTGGGCTAACCCGGCTCATTCGAGTTGGCTCACCACGGGTCACGGGCTGGAATTGGTTATATGGGCAGCTCACTTTTTTGGTGAGCTATGAAAATATCAACCCGGCTCAACCCACCAGAGTTGATGGGTTAAATAGGTTGGCTCACCAAAAAATAATAAAAAAAATTAAAAATTAGAAAAAATTAAAAAAATCTTAAAATTAATTGAAACTATATCTTTAAAGATGGATTCTGTTGCGATAACACATGAGGCATAAGCTAGTCATACAATCTCTTTACTTGTATGCAATGTAACTCTGCATCTAAATGTCTAATCACTCAGTACCATACTCTCCACTCTCTTATATCATATTCAAGTCAAATTGTCAAACCCAATACTTCTCATTTTAAAGTCATATCTTTCCAACGAACACCTCTAGCTTCTGCTCCCTCAATTCCAAAAACTAGAACTGCTAATAAAACCAAAGCCACCTCAAAATAGTAACACCATTATCTAACTAACTAAACTTTGATAAGAAGAATGTCGAAGCTGGTTTTGGAAGCTTGGAGTAGGCCACCATAGGACAGTGGTGGCTTGACATGGTTCATGGTAGCAGACAGCTGGACGTGCGACAGCTGCGTGGTAGGGAAGAAGGGGTGTGACGGCTGTGTGATGGGGAAGAAAGGAAGAAAAAGAAGGGCAGCAGTAGCAGAGCTGCAGCGGCAACTAAGAGGCTAAAATGAAAGGGATGGGTTGATTGGGTTCTCTACTTCTCTTCTCTTTTAAGTTGAAAGGGATGGGCCAAAACAAAATGAGAATTGAGAGAGAAAGAGAAACGTGGTGAGTGGGTGAGGCAGTGATCGAAAAGGCGAGTGAGTGGCTTTTTTTCTTTTTTACTGTAAGGAAATGGGCTAAGCCGTATTCAACCTGGCTTGAACCCGGTTAACTCATGGGTTATATGAGCAGAGTTAATTCGACTCATTTTTATATGAGCCCAAATTTTAATGGCTCAACCCACTATTTTTATAGATCGAGCCGGGTTGGCTCGCGAGTTGTAACCCATTTTGATGGCTCTACCTTCATTCTCTACTTCATTTAGATATAGAAAGCCTATTATTGTGTCTTTTCCCAATGGTACCAAACTAGTTTCTCATTATTCTAGCATTGTCCACTCGTCAAGTGATCTCATAATCACTGATGTTCTTTACTTATTTGAATTTCATTATAATTTGATTTCCATGACCAAACTTACATTGCTCTAGGCAGTGATGTGGGCTTTGTTTGAAATTGTTTTCATTTTTTAGTTCTTTAAAACAATTTTTAAAAGTAAGTTAAACTGTTTTTTATTTTTTAGTTTTTTTAAAACTATTTTTAAAAGTAAACATTTTATTGTTCCACCATGGCCCACCATCATGTATAGAGAATGTTGACGCTAGATCTGTAAAACAGTTTACGTGTGAATTTTGCTTTCATTGGCACAGCAAACATACCAAGTGGGACCCCATGAGCCCTAATAAAACACACAAGAGAGGCATGCCCTCGTGGGATTGTGGGACTCAAAGATTGAGCAATGCAAACAACTCAACATATTTACTAAGATGCCATCGTATTTTTAACAAAACAAGAAACCCAAAAACATGTTTAAACTGTTTTCCATTTTTTGTTTTTTAAACTCATATTCTGTTTTTTAGTTTTTAAAAATCCATGTAAAGAGCCATTCTTCCAAACATGTTTTTTTTGTTTTTTTTTTTATTTTAAAAAACTAAACACTGCTTTTGGAAACACAATTCAAACAGGCCTGTGATTTCTCAAACAACTCTTGTATTATTCAAGTTTCCAATGTCTCGAAGAAGATTGGAATTGCTAGAGTGGAGCGTGGATTATACATACTATAGTCCCCACTTGGTTTAAAGCCCACAACACAAGATAATCCTAATTCTCCTCCTCTTGTATGTCATAATGTCATCACAAACACTACACTTTGGCACAATCGATTAGGTCACCTATCTTCTAAAAGCATAACTATGCTTCATAAAAAATTTTCTCCTATTTTTGTAAATGCACCTCATATATGTGATATATGTCAGTTTACTAGATAGAAGCATTTACCTTTTCCTAGGAGTAATACACATATTGAGCATGATTTTGACTTAGCCATGTTGATATTTGGGACCTTGCCTCAGTTACTTCTCTTCATGGACATAGGTACTTTTTAACCATAGTTGATGATCAATCTATGCACACTTAGGTGTTTTTAATGAAATGAAAAGCTGAAGCATCATCATTAGTTAAAGATTTTTTTGCCTTAGTAGAAACCCAATTTAATTAAATCATTAAAGTTCTTAGAAGTGACAATGGTCCTAAATTTACTTTAAAATCATTTTATGCTTCTAAAGGTGTCATTCACGACAGCTCTTGTGTGGAAACACCTTAGCAAAATGTTGTGGTTAAGAGGAAGCACCTGCATCTTCTCAATGTCACTAGGACTTTGTTGTTTCAAGCCAAGCTTCCCAAATGTTTCTAGTCTTATGCTATTACTCATGCAGCACTCTTCATCAATAGAATTCCTCAAAAGTCTTGCATAACCATAGCCCTTATGATTGCTTGCATCATGTCCAACCTAATCTTACCATGCTCAAAGTATTTGGTTCCTTGAGTTTTGCTTCAACCATGCAAAACCACATAAACAAGTTAGATTCACGAGCTAAAAATTGTATCTATTTAGGTCATCATACAAACACTAAAGGATTTGTGCTAGTTGATCTTAAAAATAAACTTTCATCTCATGGCTTGTCATCTTTCATGAAGATTGCTTTCTCTTTCATAACTTATCTCATACGTAGATTCAGCCCTAATTGATTCATATCAACATCCTTTTCCTACTTTTTCCATTGTTGAATCTATGGACTGCATACCACAATCCCCACATCAAGCCACTAAACATGTTGTTGTGCCCTCTCAACCTTCTTGCTTATCAATTCCCACAAAACCTGGACAATCAACCAGACAAAGAATATTACCATCATACTTGGATTACCACCGCAATCTATGCTCCACTACTGCAAATTCATTTTCCAATAGACAACCATTGTTATTGAATAATATTATTTGTATGTAACAAGTGAACATAGAAATAGATATTTATGGAGAGAAAGATACAAAGTCTTAGCCCGCTATCATTGCAAGATGCTTTGTGTCTTTACCTAATTATTGATATCTACTACTATGTCCACTTGTTATGTATAAATACCATTACTCAAAATAGTTATGCCTTGAGTTTCTAATCCTAAATTGGAGTAATCTTTTGTTTTATTCTAAATTAATCTTTAAAAATAGAAGAGTATTTATATATATTTAACAATAATTACACAACTTTTTTTTTATCAATATCAGGCTTATTTTATCGTCATATATAAAAGCACCACAATTTTTGTGCATAATTAAGGAAAAAAAATCCTAAAAGCATCTTTAATTTGAGAAATATTTTTTTGTACATACTATCAATTGACATACTTTGACACCTTATATCTATCTCTCTCATATCTCCTCTTGCTTTTTCACTTTTCCTTTTTCTTTTATAATTTTTTTTTCTAATCTTATCTCTGGGTGTCTGGATATCTAGAATAAAGAGTGGTACAAATAACACTCCTCCTTTAATTTTTGCTACCCAATCTACTAAGCTATTGATTGCCTAGTGATTGTTCCCGTTCAGAACATACTGCACGCTAATAGTATATTACGATTTTTTATTAATGTATAGTACATTATTTATACCAAATGTCTAGTTATATTTTATTTCCTTTTTTTTTTTTTAATTGAAGTTACATTTTTATTTCCATTATTATTATTTTTGTCAGGGGTATTTGCAGTACCTTATTGATGATCGCATAATCACACGTAACCAGATATGCTGCATCGAACACCTTCGTGACGAAAACGCCCCTGCTGAGACGCGCATCCTAATTTCCGCGAAAATACAGAGCCATGGGCAGAACCGTAATTTGACCAAATCCAATTCATTGCCGATCAAAACCACCGGGGTGCCTCTCCTCGTCCACCATGGCTTCGTTCGAACTTCGATTTGAAGCTCAAAGCAATTTCCAATTCCGAAGTTTCCTTCGATTCTTCTCCCAAATTCTCAATTTCCACAGCTATTCTCAGAACCAATAGCAATAGCATCATGCAAGATTCAAGGTATATAAATTATCTGTTCTGTAATTTTTTTTTTGGTTTCTTTTACTCATTATTTTTTTTTTAGTTTGCTGTTATTTCATTTCATTTTTTATTCAACTTTTAAGGTTTTGGTTTTGGAAGTTATGGTGGTTTTCTGAGTTGTGGAGGCAGTTCGTGGTTTCAATTTTTGCTTTTTTGGGTTGATTCAACCCTTAGGGTTTATTCATGCTCTTAGTTCTCTCTGTTTGTGGTTTTTTATTGAGCTTTCGAACGAAGTGAGATTGAGAAGTAGAGGAGAAAGAGTATCTGCATGGATGGAGTAACCAGAACATGTGCAATAGAAGTTATGTTGATGATGGATACTGGTTTCTTTCTTTATTAGCTTTTTATCAGAATTTTTAATATACTAAAATTGACAATGAAAAAAAAAAATTCTTGGAGTTGAGAGATGATATTTTTTTTTATTTTTATATTTTTACTGTGTGGCTATTCCATTGATACTGGCGGTTTATGCATTGAAGTGAGGAAGTAAACTTAGGAGCAACAGTAGACCGGTGTGCCTCGGATGTTACTGGCTGAGAAATTCAGGGAGTAAGATTTTTGGTTGTGTTGAAGGTGTCACTGCTGAAGTAACTGTTGGAAATTGTTGATTATTTCAAATTGAAAGTTGTTGGGTGTGTCCTAAAGCTTTGGATCAGTTCTTGTTGACTAACTTTGTTGGTTTTGAGGGAGGAAAGAAGCCAAATCTTTGTGGCAATGTGCCGTCTATATCATTGTTTGGTGTATCTGGTTGGAGCATAACTCTCCATTTTTAATGCCAAGCATTTGGACAGGCAAGTCTTGTGGGATAGGATTAGGCATCTTGCTTCTATTTGGTGCAAGGCACACAATCTTTTTAGAGGGGTGTCCTTCTTTGATATGCAGAGAGATTGAAAAGCATTTTGCTCTTTTGATGTTTTTTTGTCTAATCCTACTTTTTGTATTGAGGATCTCTTGTCCTCCATGCTCCTTGTAATATCCTTCTCTTCTTGTTAATAATATTTCTTCTTTTATCACAAAAAAAAAAAAAACTCTAATTGAAAGTAACAATAGTTATTTGTAAAGATTGAGTACCTGTTTGTGTTAGGAATATGATAATGAAGTCAAGATAATGGGGCTTTAGTAGTTGTTGTCAAGTTGAGATTGTAAGTAGCTGAAGTATTTGGTGTTTGAAGTCGATATCTGTTGTAGTAATCGGTTTCCATGTTTTTGTTGTTGACAAGATCTCCAATTCATTGCATTTGTCATAATAATGTAGGTTTCACCAAAATGCTGCATTCAGAATTTATGTGTATTGAATTGCATTTATGTATGTGTTCACTAGACTTGGTAAAGTACAATCAATCTGACTTCCATGAGACAAGTTTGGTTGTGCATGAATTTGATCTATGGTGGCAGTCAATGTGCCTTTCTTCATTGTTGAGGTGAGCTTGCTTGTTAGTAGAGCTTACTGTTGACTTAAGTAGTCTTGACAAAATTCTTACTCACAGTTAGATCCCGCATTTTTCTATTTTTGCATGACTGTGCCCAGGAAGTCATATTCATTAAGCTTTCATCATTCAGTAGTCTGGCATTTCAAGAGATATCTACATCTATAGCAAAAGGTTGTAAATTGGTAGATAATTGTCATTAAGACTAAAGGTAAACATATTACATCTCATAAATTTTTTACCTAAAGAAAAGTTTTACCTTAATCTTCCTTTGGTAAACTATAACTGACATTGTTGAAGTTGTTTTGATTGTGTGTTCATTATATAAATATATGGTGCTCTTGAGCGTGAGTCCTAATTTGCCATCCCAAGTCATATATTTAGTGTGCACATGGATCTCTATATCTCAACCAACAGAGTTTGAATTTTCTGTATGTTGTTCTTTTGATCCTTTCAGGTGCATTGTCTAATTGATCCCTTGCAGTTTAGATTTGCCCTATATGTGCTATAGTGCCACATCTTTGTCATGCATCATTCTCTGTTCTGTATTTTTCACTCAAAGGATGCGTGGGAATTAGTGCAATGGCAACATCTAGCAAGTTTGATCTATCTTCCAGCAGCCCAGATAGACCATTGTACACTGGGCAACGTGGATCCCACATAGCTGCTTCGTTAGATAGATCAGGTAGCTTTCGTGAAAGCATGGAAAATCCAATTTTATCTTCTCTTCCAAACATGTCAAGAAGCAGTTCTTCAGCAACACAAGGGAATGTGGTGAACTTCTTCAGTTACGTGCGTTTTAATCCAAAGTTGGTAGCTCCAGAGCATAAGTCTAAACGTCAAACAGATTATAAACGTTATATAAGTGCTGCTCTTGGAGTTTCTCCTGACGAATCCCCATCTAGTTCTCTAAAAGGCAAGCAATTGCCATTGCCTGTACCTGAAGATATCAAACGACTTAAGGATGGTTTACATGGAAGCTCTAGAAGGGCAAGGTAGTTCTTTGTATGTTTTGCTATTCACATTAAAGTTAGATCTGTTTAATAACATTGCATAATCCACAGGGAACGTGCTAAACTGTTCGGCGAAGCCTTATCTGGATTCATAAAAGTTTTTCCAGGCATAACTTCAAAGAAAAGATCTCGACCAGAGGGATTTTCTAATGACCGATCTAGTTTGACATTAAGTGATCGATCAGTCTTGGAGCCAAGCATAGGTAGGGTTGGAGGTCGTGCTGTCACTGGTGGTTTTGAACAGGAGCAGCAAAAGTCAGAAGAAAGAACTAAAAATGTTGTTCCAAACAAGCGCACTAGAACTTCTTTGGTTGATGTAAGGGTATGTGTCTTTAATCTCTTTGCTTGCTTATTTGCTTGTGTCAATACAGTTCTTCTCTTCTTTTTACATTGTTACTTATCAACTTCTTGCTGTCATGTTAATAAAGAGTATATATATGCCCCTTAGTTATATATTTCAAAGTATTTTTTCCCTCCATATCTCTGTATTGCATGGAAGCCTGCATTAAGTCTGCCTTTGCAAACGTTGCTACTATAACATCTCCCTTGGTTCTCTGCAGAGATACTACCTTTTTTGTGTAGAATTCTATTTTGAAAGCTTTCTGTATGTATACTTAATATATAAATTATGTGGCACCCTTGGGCTTGTACGTATGTTTTTCATTAACTCTAGGTTCTTTTATGCCTCTAATAGAAACTAGGAAAGAACAGAGAAATGAGGTAACGGTGTATTATTCACACTTCCTGGACTGATAACAAGGTGTTATCAGTAAGGAAGAAGAGGAAAACAGTATGAAAGAAACGCAGAAAATGAGAGATGTTATGAGCACTAAAGCAGCTCAAAACTCTCCTATCCCAAAACCCAAATTCTCGTTACCCTTCTCCCCATCACTCCACAACAAATAAAACCTTTCCCTAGCAGAATCACATGCACACACCCTAGCTACAAGGCACCTGCACTCACACCACCACATCAGCAAATTAGTTAGGTTGTTGACCCACGTTCCTTTCTCTATCATTGCCCATAATACCCCTGTATTTCTTTTATACACTTTTATCCCCTCAAGGAATCGGTCCCTAACAATGCCCCCCTCATGGACTACCACCTTGTCCTCAAGGTGGAAATCTGGAAAACTGATCTTGATGTCTTCTGCAAGCTCCCATGAGCTCTCAAAATCTGGCATTCCCAACCACTTAATCAGCACTTCCATCTGTCCTTGGGGATTCTTCCTAACAGCCAACACCTCAGACGGTTGAACCTTCAGCTCCCATTCTTCAGTAAGAACTGCAGGTAGTGGTTGGATCACTATATTCTCAGCAATACATTTCTTAAGCAAAGATACATGAAAGATAGGATGCACCCTGGAATCTGGTGGTAACAGCAACTTGTAAGCAACCTTATCTACCTTTTCCACCGCCTCAAATGGCCCATAATACCTCGGGCTAAGTTTCTGATTCACCCTTGTAGCTAGAGACTTCAGCCTATAGGGTTGAATCTTAAGATAGACCATGTCACCCACTGCATATTCAACATCTCTTTGAGCCTTAGTAAGATACCATTTAAGTTCGTCAAGGATAGCATTTCTTTCAACCAACAGATTATTGACCTCCTCAATGGCAGAAACCGTAACATCACCCCTGAAGGTTGGGGGATCCCTCCCATAGAGAGCCTTGAAAGGGGTGGTTTGCGTAGAAGCACTATAGGTTGTATTGAACCAAAGTTTTGCCTAGCATAACCAGCAGGGCCATTGTTTGGGTTTGGTTCCTATGAAGCACCTTAAATAGGTTTCTAGACACCTATTCACGACCTCCATCTGCCCATCAGTTTGGGGGTAGTAAGCTGAGCTATATTTCAGCTTGGTCTCAGCCTGCTTAAACAATTCAGACCAGAAAGAGCTCATAAAAACCCGGTCTCGATCTGTTATGATAGTTGATGGGAACCCATGAAGCCTCACTATCTCCTTCACAAAGAGGGCAGCAATGTCCTTGGCAGAATAAGGATGTGAGAGGCCAATGAAATGAGAGTGCTTAGTGAGCCTGTCAACTACGACCAAAATGGTATCCATTCCTTGGGCTTGAGGAAGCCCCCCAATGAAATCCATGGAGAGTTCCTCCCAAACTTGAGATGGGATAGGCAGTGGCTGCAGCAACCTTGCTGGGGATAGAGTCTGATACTTATTTCTATTACAAGTATCACAGCTTAGTATGTATTGCTGAATGGTTTTCTTCATTCCCTCCCACCACAGTAACTCGGAGATGCGTTTATAAGTTCAAAAAAATCCCGAATGCCCCCCCTACTGCAGTATTGTGAAATTCCTGCAAAATTAAGGGAATTCGAGGGGAATTCCTTGGGATTACCAGTCCACCCTTATAATACAAATGGCCACCCTTAATAGCAAACCCTTGCTGAATGTTACTCCCTTGAATCAGACCTTGAAAAATGCTTTTCAACTTGTCATCAGCCCGGATCTCATCTTCTAAACCCTCCCAATCTTGAAAAGTTACAGATGAGATTGCACTATAATAGAGCTTGCATGAGAGGGCTTCAGCAGCCCTGTTTCCTTGCCTGCCTTGTACCTGATTTCAAAATCAAAAATCCAAGAGTTTGGCTACCCATTTCTGCTGGTCTTCTCCCATCATCCGCTGGTCTATCAGGAACTCCAAACTCTCTTTTGGTCCGTGTGCACCACAAACTTCCTTCCCAACAAGTAATGCCTCCATTTTGGGATGGCAAGAACAATTGCCATTAATTCCCTCTTATATACTGATTTCTACTGGGCTCTATCTGACAATGTCTGACTCATATAAGCAATTGGTCTGCCTTCTTGCATTAAAATAGCACCAAGACCCTTCCCAAAAGCATCAGTCTCAATTACAAATTCTTTGTCAAAGTTAGGGACAGCTAAGACAGGGAGTGATGTCATAGCTGAGTTATAGACAGCTAAGACAGGGAGTGATTTCAGTTTCTCAAATGCTAGTCGTGCTTCCATTCCCCATTGAAATTTGTCCTTCTTCAATAGTTGAGTTAGAAGCCAAGCAACTTTACCATAACTTTGTACAAACCTTCTATAATAGCCTGTTAACCCCAAAAATCCTCTCAACCCCTCCAAGTTTGTTGGGGCTGGCCAAGAGAGCATCGCCTCGACTTTCTTTGGGTCCGTTGCCTCACCCTCACCAGAAATTATGTGTCCCAGGTATTCCAACTGCAGCTGGGCAAAACTGCACTTCTTAATATTGATAAGCAAGTTGTGCTTCCTCGACAATTCTAGCACTTTCCTCAAGTGCTCTAAGTGTTCTTCCATTGATTTACTGAAGATCAAAATGTCATCAAAGAAGACTAAGACAAACTTCCTTAAATATAGCCTTAGAACCTGATTCATCAAGGCCTAGAAGGTAGATGGGGCATTTGTGAAACCAAAGGGCCTTACAAGAAATTCCAAATGCCCTTCATGAGTTCTAAATGCGGTCTTCTCTATATCCCTCTCCTTCATTCTAATTTGATGGTATCCTGATTTCAAATCTAGTTTAGGAAAAATCTTGGCTCCCCCCAGCTCATCAAGCAATTCATCAATCACGGGAATTAGAAATTTGTCTGGAATAGTCACCTTATTCAATGCCCTATAATCCACACAAAACCTCCACCCTCCATCTTTCTTTTTCACCAAAATTACAGGACTTGAATAGGGACTAGCACTAGGTCTAATGATTCCAGCAGTGAGCATTTCATCTATAATCTTCTTTATTTCATTCTTTTGGAAATGGGGGTACCTGTAAGGCCTCACATGAGGTATGGCTGCTCCCTCTTTCAAGTTGATGGCATGGTTATGTTCCTGGGGTGGTGGCAACCCTGCTGGAAGCTTGCAAATGTCCCCAAATTCTTCTAGAAGCTGCTGGATTGCCTGTGGCAGCTCCTGAGTCACCTACTTTGCATCACTCTTTTCGGAGGCAGAGATGAAATAACCTTCTCCATCATCCTTGAGGGCAGCCTTCCATGAAACCTTAGACTTGCAAAGAGTGGGGTCCCCTTGTATCATTTTCACCATTCCATTTTCCATCCATCTAATAGTCAGCTTATGAAAGTTGGCTAACGTATTCCCCAAACTAGAAAACCAATCCATTCCCATCACCACGTCTACACCTCCTAACTCCAGCAAGAAGAATGATTGCACAATTTTAACCCCTTGCACGTCAATGACTACTCCTTGACATGCCCCACAGCCCAATGTTTGCTGCCCCGTTCCCACCTCCACTGTGTAGCTTGGGGTATTAGGTATCTTTAGCTTCAATTCTTGAACCAAGGACTTAGAAATGAAGTTACTGGTGGCTCTTGTGTCAATCAAAATGACCGCCTCTATCCCTTCTAATTTCCCCAATACCTTAAAGGACTTATTGGAAGTGAATCCCTTAAGGCTGTTGAAGGAAATGCAAAGGGACCTCACCTCCAACTGTTGGATGTCAAGAGCGGCTTCCTCTTCCCTCTCGGCTGGGAATTCCTACTTGGAATCTTCAACCAACATAATTCGGTAGTGCTTTAGCTTACAAACATGGTCTTGGCCCCACCTCTCCCCACACTTGAAGCACAACACTTTTCTGCTCCTTTCCTGTAACTTCTAGGAAAGTTTCTTTCCCACAACACCACTTTTCTCCACATTTCCCCCCACTTCCCTGTTGGCCCAGCTCTTACTTGCTGTGGGCCCCGCCCGGGAAAAAATTGGGCCCTTGTTGTAGCCCAATCCCTTCTCCGCTGGATTCACTCCACCACCCTTCCACTCCTTATTCCTCTTTTCTAACATCAAGGCCCTGTCCTTAATCTCAGCCATTGTGTTTAGCTCCAAGCTCTTTACCTCAGCTTGTAATTCCAACTTGGCCATTCATGAAAATCCCTTTCAAGATCTCCCTGTCCACGTGCTTCATGGGCCCTAATATCCTCTCAAACTGCTCTATGTAATCCATCATGGAGCCTGTTTGCTTCACCTTCACTAAGGGCCCATACGGATCCTTCACCACACTGGGTTGGAACCGCCTCAGTATTGCTTCTCGGAACTGCTTCCATGATGGAAACACAATCTGATCCTCCCGCACTTGGAACCAAATTAACGCTTTACCCTCCAACACCAGCAATACCAACTCCATCTGTTCATCCCCTTCTATTCCATTAACCAAGAAGTACCGCTTGATCTTGACAAGCCACCCCAAAGCGTCGTCCCTGGCGAACAGTGGAAGCTCCATCTTCCTGTCGCATTCGTAATGTCAAACATGTGGGCTCCCTCGGGACGAGTTCGGTGGTCGACTTCCCCATGAAGAGTTGTGCTGATGGCGAGAAGAACCTCCACGGGAGTGAGGGCAGTACTACTCAGCTCAGTGGCGAGATTGACAGTTGCGGTTCTCTCTTTGAAGGGGAGAGGAGTGTTGAGATCGTCGTTCCCTTCTTGAATCCCCACCCCATCTGTCTTCCATCTCCACCCGATGAGTCTCTCTCCAAGGTGGAGATCGTCCCCTGGGTCGAACGCACCTTGGATCCCTCAAGAGCCACATCACTTCATCAAGTCTCCTCTCCAAGTCATTCATCCTATCTTCCATGGCAGCTTCAGCAAACGGCCCCCCACAGTCTCAAGAACAAGGCTTTGATGCCAAATGATAGAAACTAACTAGGAAAGAACATAGAAATGAGGTAATAGTGTATTATTCACACTTCCTGGACTGATAATGTTATGAAAGGTGTTAAGGAAGAAGAGGAAAACAGTATGAAAGAAACGCAGAAAATGAGAGAATGTTATGAGCACTAAAGCAGCTCAAAACTCTCCTATCCCAAAACCCAAAATCTTGTTACCTTTCTCCCCATCACTCCACAACAAATAAAACCTTTCCCTAACAGAATCACACGCATACACCCCAGCTACAAGGCACCTACACTCACACCACCACATCAGCAAATTAGTTAGGCTGCTGACCCACGTTCCTTTCTCTTTCATTGCCCATAATACCCCTGTATTTCATGTATTTATACACTTTTATCCCCTTAGGGAATCGGTCCCTAGCAGCCTCTCATTGCTTTTATAAAATTGCCAAAATTCAGAACATTCTATTTGTTTATAGTTTTTCTGGTCTAATAAGGCATATGAGTATGTCTTCTGGCTTTATAAATTTGATTGTATGTTTCTTTATATGGAGGGTCAGCTTTCAGATTCATTTCGGTATGCATTAAAACCTGTTGAGCAAAACTAACTTGGTCTTTGATAAATTCTAGATGGATGTGCGCTCTAATTCTCTTGTCAGGCCATCTGGGACTGTAGATAGAGATAAGGAAATGCTATGTATAACCAATAGTGGTGCAGTTCAGGGTGAGGAACGAACTTTCCCTATTGGAGGTGATGGTTGGGAAAAGTCAAAAATGAAAAAGAAGCGTTCTGGCATCAAACCAGAAGGGTCTCCAATTACATCATTGACAAAACCTCTAAACACTTTCCAGGAAACTAAACAAGGAATACAGCAAAGACATGCTACTGATGCTCGGTCAAAATTGAGTAATGACTCTCATTCCTTCAGGTATAATGTATTTAAATGCTTTTGTCCAGTATTGGACATATAACTAGCTTATATATGCTCTCTTGCTTCCACGTTATAAAGTATTAGTTAGGGTGTTGTCTTAAATGAATTGGTGGTCCATATATCTGAAAAGAAAATGGCAGAAACTTTGAAGATTTAGGGAAACAATGAGATGCATATATGGGAAATATCTGCTTTTTACATTTTCCATTTATTTATTTATGTAGGAATAAATTTTATGCCTAATTATCTTTGTATAGATTATTATTTACTTTGGCAGTCATGTCTTGAGGGGAAAACTTCTGAGCTTGTGCTCAAGATTGAAGTGTTCATGTTTAAATTTCATTGCAAGGCAGGCTCAAGTATTTCCTTATTGTGAATATATGAATAAATTGTAACTGCAGATTAAATCTGGGCTCCATGTGTCTTATTCATCCAATGCCTATTGGTAGATTGAATAACAAAGGCATAATTAATGAAGCAGTTTCTGACAAGGACGTCTCATAGAAAAATTTAGGGAGATAAATCCATGTGTCTGATGTTTGAAAATGTTTCATTCTTGCCTTTTCGATTAACGACATCCAAATTTTAACTAGAAAAACTGATGTGGAGGTCAGGTTATCCATTACTTATTTGAGTTGGATAACATTGTTTACCACATCATCCCCCTCTTCCAAAAAAAAAAAAAAAAATCCCAGATATCTCCATTGGTGGTATTTGGAGATTACTAACACGTTAACCTAACCTCCATGTCAGCTTTTTCCGTTTATAATTTGGATTTTGAAAATGTTAGGAATGTAAATAGAACCAATAAAAAGAAAGGGGAAAAAAAACTTTCGGGACTAAATCCAAACCTTTGTATAATGTGAGGGACATGAATAAGGCTTAACCAAAGATTTAGACTCAATCAATACAACATTGCAAAACAATCTATTTTCCTGTGCATTTGCATTATATTTTTCAAATGTAGTTTTTTAATTGCATAGTATTGTTATTAGAAAAATTATTACTGGTGCTGTGCTCATCAAATGCCTGGTAGCAAGATTCCAAATAGTAGAAGTTCTTGGCATAATAAGAATCACCCATTATGTGTTAGGATAGATACAACCCCCTTGTTTCACCAATGGTAATTTGTTTAATTCCAATTGTAGTTGAAGCAAAAAGAGAATATTATTGTGAGGATTTTGCTAAGTTCCGTCTGATTTTAAGGATTATGGATTTGAACTCCAGTGGAAAATATCATGGAACATGAATTTTTTTTTTTTAATTTTTAAATTCCTGTTGATCTGGGAGAAAGTTGAGGCAATACCTATTGTGGAAAGGATTGTAGAATCTTGCAATAAATGGTTTGGTCATGTGAGAAGAAGACCTGTACAAGTCCTAGTAAGCAGAGTAGATCAAATAGAGGATAGTCCAATAGCTAGAGATAAAAAACTAAAACTAAGAAAAAATATAGACGAAACCAATTAGAAGGACTTAGATTTAAATGACTTGTTTATAAACATGGTTTATGATAGGGCATAATGGTATCATTTGATCCATGTAGTCGACTCCACCTGATGGGAGGCTTTGTTGATTTTGTTGTTTAAATTCCTGTTGATTCTCTTTCTAATACTTTCATTCTGTCATTAAATAAATAAATCTAATACTTTCATGCATCTGTGTTTAGGGCAGGGATTTCTAATGGAACTGCTGGAGTTGGAAAATCAGATGGCATCTCTCAACAAACTGGGTCGGGTGTACGTGTATCTAACCCTCGAAGTGACCTAGATAGTAATTCTGCCATTAGTGATAGGCGGGATCGTTCCGTTAATTCGGACAAGGACAGGGTGAACTTCAGAGCAGTTAACAAGTAAGCACGCTGGAGTTCATTTCTTGTTATTATGATTTGGTGATATCAGAAGGAACGTTTTCTTATAGTTTTAGCAGCTTCTTTTTTCCCTCAATTCTTCATGTGGCTTTGTCCTTGTTTTCTTTTTTTGGTGAGGTTATTCATTGGTTCTACTTGCATTTGTTTTGGAGCCTTGTGAATTGTATTTATTATGCAGTGCTCTCTTCATCATTGTGTCGTGTGTTCTCTTACTTATTCTATACATTTGTTCCATACTCAGGGCAGCTGTTTGTGACGAATTTAATTCAGCTAGCCCAAATTCAAGTGCAAAAATGAATACTTCTATTCGGGCACCGCGATCAGGTTCAGGAGTTACCCCCAAGTTGTCACCGGTTGTCCATAGAACAGCTGTTCCTAATGATTGGGAGCTGTCTCATTGTACCACCAAGCCTCCTGCTGGTGTTGGCACTAACAATCGCAAACGTATGGCATCAGCACGATCATCATCCCCACCTGTTGTCCATTGGCAGAGGCCACAAAAGAGCTCCCGCACTGCCAGAAGAACAAATTTTATGCCCATTGGTTCAAGTAATGATGATTCCCCTGCTTTGGATTCTGTATCTGATGTGGTTGATAATGATATTGGGGTGGGATTTCCTGGACGTTTGGCTGGCAGTTCTCCTCAGCAAATTAAATTAAAAGGTGATTCTTTATCCTCTGCTGCCTTATCTGAAAGTGAAGAGTCGGGGGTGGTTGAGATTAAACCTAAAGAGAAGGGCAGGAAACCGGAAGATATAGATCAGAAAGCTGGACAAAATGTTCAAAAGGTGTCTAACTTGGTCCTTCCAACAAGAAAAAACAAGCTTGTCTCTGGAGAAGAACGTGGAGATGGTGTTCGGAGGCAAGGGAGGACAGGACGCAGTTTTCCAGCCACAAGGTCACTGATGCCAGTGAATCCTGAGAAGCTTGGGAGCATAGGGACTGCAAAACAACTTAGAAGTTCAAGACTCGGACTTGAGAAGAATGAAAGGTTAAAAGCGTTCTATCTAAATATATTGTTTAAATTGTTTGAACAATTTGCTTGTTTACATGGATTACAATCTATGTTTCTATGAAATCCATGCAGTAAGGCAGGTCGTCCACCAACCAGGAAACTTTCTGATCGTAAGGCGTACGCACGTCAAAAGCATTCAGCTATTAGTGCAGTGGCAGATTTTCTTGGTACTAGTTTAAGCTTCTGGAAAAACTTATGAGTTCAACTGTTCATATATATTTTAATGCAAGTATATCATTACTTGCATTTGGTCTCGTTGGTTTAGTTGGGTCAGATGATGGACATGAAGAGCTGTTGGCTGCTGTAAAGGGTGTTATCACCTCTGGTATGAGCCATACTACATACTCTCTATATATGTACCCTTAATATTTTCATCTGATGTAGTACTTTTGAATTTTCTTATTACTGCAGCTCGTGCCTTTTCTAGCCAATTCTGGAGGCAGATGGTGCCTTTCTTCAGTTTGATAACTGAGGAGGATATTACTTACTGGAAGCAAAAGGTATTGACCTTGACCTCATGTGATTATGAGTGACAATTGTTATTGCTATTTTTTATGAGTTAGTGCTAGCTCGGTGGTTACATTACTTGTGTCACACTCATTCTATGTAAGAGTAAAGTGTTTTATAAATTATATTACCTTGGAATATATTCAAGTCACTACAATTGACATTTGTTTTATAAATTATATTTTTCTTCTTACTGATGATTAAAGCATAATTCAATTGATCTGGATTTCATGAGTCTCTTAGACAAACCTGTCATGGGAGGAGAATATTGAAATTTCTCTAATAATTCATTCATCTTTTCAGAGAAATCTTGAATCAAGCAGATTAATGCCAACTACAGTTTCTTCAAATGTAGATGATTGTGAAGCTGTTGTTAATGGGTTTGAGTTGATTGGCTGTAAAAGGGCTGTTGGACCTCATGGTCAAAGCGGAGCTGGAATTGTTACAGAACAGTTACAACCAGCTAAAGGAGACCATAATGTGATTCCCCTCTGTCAAAGGCTTATATCTGCCGTAATTTCAGAGGAGTGGAGCAGTGAAAGTGAAGAGCTCAGGTTTGATGTGTATGATACTGAATTTGAGACGGATGGGGAGTTGCAGTTGAGCAGTATGGATCACCACTTACGAGCTAATTATCAGTTTGCTTGTCATTCTGCTTACCATGGTTATAGGAAAAGTGGGAAGCCAGAGCATGATGAAACTGAAAGTGATATAGTTGATATACCATCAACTGAGTTGAATAAGAATTCAAGCTTAGGTAGCTCGTTAGTTGGCTTACTTAATGACAAATTATTTATGCCTAGTTTGAGCTGTTCGGAGTTGCAATATGATGCCTTGGATATTAATGATAAGCTTCTCTTGGAACTTCAAAGCATTGGAATTGTCCCAGAACCAATGGTTAGCTTACTTTGCTAAGGCCTTCTGTGCTAATTTTTCATGTAATCTTATTGTTGGGGAACTAGGAATCAATATCGGATTCTACTTCACTATTTTATTATAGTTTGTTCTATAGTTCTGTCAGTAGTCTACTTATCAATAGACCTAATTAATTCACTTCAAGATGTTTTGTCATCTATTTTAAATCTTTAGCATGTTTGTTTGATAGTTGTTCTTTTCACTTTTGTTTTTCAAGCCTGAAATGTTGCAAGCAGATGATGAAGGAATTTGTGAAGATATCACTAGATTAGAGGAGGATTACCAAGGACAGGTATGATGCTGAAGCCTGGTTGTACTGTGCTAACTGCTATCAAATTTTTTCCACATTTTTTATTTATTACATAATTTTGATTTATCAATATCAGTCAAAATTTAGTGATATTACATAATTCACCTTATGATTTTATTTTTATGTATATCATAGATTTCCAAGAAGAAAGGGTTGCTAGATGGATTGTTGAAATCTGCGTCAGTGACAAAAGATTTTCTAGAAAAGTAATTGCACTGCCATTTATGCCCTGCTTTTTTTCCTCCCTTAATTTAACCGTTTGTGGCTCCTAGTTCTAAATGGAAATATGGAATTTTGTTTAACAGGGATTTTGAACATCGTGCTCTAGACAAACTTGTAGTGATGGCTTATGAGAAATACATGGTAACCTTCTTAACATTCAATATCACTCTGCACATAGTCAGTTTACAGTTTTAGAATACATTTCTTGCAAGCTAACCTAGTGAAGGACCCCCAAAGGTCCCAAGACCAAGAGCTGTGCCACAATAGTTGTTGAAATTGCTATGGATCATTATTTTAGACTAGTGGTAGCATGAGGACATGGTCTATTGATTATCTAGGTGTAAGTACTGGGTGGGAAGTAGAAAAAGAGACACATCAAAGTGTACAGGACTATGTTGTGTTATAGTCTTAAATCAGATGCTGGATATACAAATATGAATTTAGGTGGTGGTGTTGTTATTAGACTTCTACTTGTATGAAGTGTTGAGATTGTTTACAGTATGAAAATTTACCATTCCCAGCAGGAAATAGTAACTCTAGTAAGTCTGAGTCTGCCTTTTCAAATCAGGCTTGTGATACTTGACCTATTCTTATTTTAGCGATTATCTGAGAAACAAAATCCATGGTCTACCTTGTTATCTTGTTTAAAATGATTTAAATTGTCTTGGAAGAAGAGTTGAACACTTCTTTGCTTGGTAGTCTTTCCCACTAGCTGCCCGATTGATGCTATCATATTAGAAAATTGTCCATGGTTTATGATTAGGTCATATGGCAGAGTCAATTGACAGTAATTGATTGTCAGGCTTGTTGGGGTCCTAGTCCCTCTGGTGGAAAAAATTCAAGCAACAAAATGGCCAAGCAAGTTGCATTGGGATTTGTTAAACGAACATTGGAACGGTGCCATCAGTTTGAAGATACAGGCAAGAGCTGCTTCAATGAGCCTTTATTCAGGGAAATGTTCCTTGCTGCTTCTTCCCAGCTGAGTATTGTTCGGCAATTAGATGACATGGGGGCTGAATCTGCAAAACCATATTCTCTGGAAGCAAGAACAGGTTTCTTCATCACTCTCTTGAATAAATGCTCTAATCTATTTTATTTCTTCTCTCTCAACTGTGTTCTGTATGACCATTTTAGCCAATGTCCTCACATGTCTTCAATTGTACATGACATGTTCTCTGTGGACTTAAATCCTCTGTCCACTCTCCCTGTCCCAACCGAATCATCCCAATAAAATACTGTGAGCTACAAGAGGGGTAACTGCCAAAGAAGAGTGAGATGTAGTTTTTGTCTTAGATGTCTCTTGTCAGTATTTGATTGGGGGGCAGGAATGGGTAGAAGGGGAGGGGAGGGGCAGAAGACTTGAATCCTTTCTTTATCTGTCTGTTACTGTTAAGTTCTTTCCTTTTGCTCGAATAGAAGCCAGGTTTTGATAAAAAAAATTTTCTTCCTGCAGCTTCCATGGGTTCACAGCAGAGCCCCTCACAATTTAGTCAGAATATAGATAATCATGATCTCAATTCAACAGATACTCTTCCTGCTGTAAATAATTCATCTGAACAAACTGGTGGGAAGGAAGATCTGTGGTCAAACAGAGTGAAGAAGAGGGAATTGTCCCTTGATGATGTTGGTGGTGCCATTGGTACTTCAAGTGCCCCATCAGGCATTGGAAGTTCTCTATCGAGCAGTGCAAAAGGAAAGAGGAGTGAGAGGGACAGAGATGGAAAAGGGCAGAGCAGAGAAATGCTATCCAGAAATGGAACTACCAAAATTGGTAGGCCAGCATTATCTAGTGCTAAAGGAGAAAGGAAATCCAAAACAAAGCCTAAGCAGAAAGCAACTCAGCATTCTGTTTCTGTAAATGGCCTCCTTGGCAAGCTATCAGAGCAACCAAAAGAAGTTTCTTCATCTGTTTCAAAGTCAAGTGAAACGTCTACTAATAGCAATGCCAAGGAAAAGGATGAGTTTGGCTTGGGTGAATTGGATGACCATGAGCCTATTGATTTGTCCAACCTGCAGCTACCTGGAATGGATTTACTTGGTGTTCCTGATGTTCTTGATGACCAAGGTCAAGATATTGGTTCATGGTTGAATATTGATGATGATGGACTACAAGATCATGACTTTATGGGCCTTGAAATTCCCATGGATGACCTTGCAGACTTGAATATGATGGTTTGAAACTGCTTTCTCTGTATAGTACTGTTCATTATACCAATGCAATGACAAAGGAAACAAAGGACTTTAAGAAATTGTTGGTTACATAGGATGGTCTTATGGCTAATCCTACCTCAATTAGGATATGTCGATTCTTTGGTAGACTCTCCTCTCCAAGTTGTTTTTAAGAGACCTTTGCAGCTGTTTCGGATTTTGCTCGTGTGACTTCGACTGTAAAGATCTTTTTGTTCAAGGTACAAGTTAGTATTCCTAGTGATCATATGTTAGCAAACCCTGTACCCAGGTTGTAGCTCTTACAAATCAGAGATCAAGGCTTCTTGTACATACATTTAATATTTCTAATAAAATCAACTTTCATTTACCGAAATGACACTTAATAGCTACTCTGTTTTCATCTCCCTCCTCTCCCATCCTGGTTTTTTTTTTTTTTTTTTTTTTTTTTTTTTTTTTTTTTGGTATTTTGCATTTTGCAGATACATTTCCTCAGGATGATGCAGTTCAAGTTGTTTATTATGCTTCATCCAGGTATGCACGGAGACTTTCCTGTGAGGATTTCAGGGAAAATTTGATAACTGATATGTAAATGTGATCATTGTCTGTGTTTCCTCAGATAACAAGTACTGCTCTTCACTCTGTCCAGTTGCTCTTCTGGGTCTTGGATATATTAAACAGATTCGGGTTATCTATAACCAGTCAAGCTATATATCTAATGTCAGTTATTGGATGCAACTCAAGCATCTTTTTGCTGTTAATTAAATTTTTCAAAGTTAATCTAGATAACAAATTTTTGTTGGTCTTGTGATAATCTATTTGTGAAGAGTCATGCTTAGGAACTTCTAATATCCTTCTAGTTGATTGACTTCAGGGGTTCCTGTAAACCACAGCATTTAATGGATGCAAGGGTGCCTTGTTGGAAAATTATCTCTAATGTTCTTGACACGATCCACCTTTCTGAGAAATTAATATGCAAAGGAACTTTATTCTCTTAACATAATTGAGCTGTTCCTTTTACATAGGGAGGTAAGCTTTAAATCCTTCATGGCCTTGCTGACTGCTGTTAATTTATCATCTGCTTGTTGTTGAAGAGACAATTCTGTGACCTTGTAGTAAAATACTAAAATTTTTATGGGTTATCAGTACTCAATTGACTTGGATATTGTCCATGGACATCTAATGGCATGTGGTTCGCATGATTATCTCCCTCCTTAAGCCTGTCATCCTCTATGTAGTTACATATCGCGCAATGCTGGAGCCAGGGTTTTGCTTTATATTGAGATTCGATGTGAATTCCAAATTGCTTTGCGCTCAAGTGTGGGTTTACACCGAATTGTTGCAGTTGTGTGTACATCTGCTTAAAACTCAAGAACTTGGAGTGCACTGAAAAAAATAAAAATAAAGAAATACCTTCTCGTCTTACTTCTGGGGTTGCCTCCTGAATATGAGTTTTTCCGTTTGTGTCTGATGCTTATTTAATGCATGAAGGCTTCCTGATGAGAGTTTAAATTTGATCCACTCCACATCCACATCATTGTAGTAACTAATTTTACTTTACAGTTTCTAAAACTGGTAGTACTATCTTGTTTATTGACTTAATATATTGATTCTAGCTAAAGTTGTATTGGGCTTAATTCAAGGCTTTCCACCCTTGAGACAATAATTGGGCACGAAACTTGTACCCTGCAAGACCGGTTTGATCTTCTTATAGCTTGCACGATCGGCTTCTAATTTTCCAAAAAATATTCCCCATGTTACTTCACCATTGCTTGAGTTTTTGTTTGTATCATCAATTCCTGCTATCATTGATATTAAGCTTCTTTTTTTTTCGGTCGCGGATATTGAGCTTATAATAGCGTCTCCAGCAGTATCAAAACAGGAGATACCTCCAATTTAGTCACACAATCCTATGATAATCACATCTAAATCTAGTACTTACTAGCCAAAACATGCCTAAATGCACGGTTCCTACATCTGTTATAGAAATATAAACCATTCACAATAGCGATGCAACTCGGTGCCTAAATGCCCTTACAAAGAAGAAAACACGGTTAGTTGTTCCCTTCCCTACGTAACAAAAAAAAAAAAAAAAAAACCCACCCACACAGACGGTTGACTGCAAATAGGTTTATGAGGTCAACTCAAATGATTATATAGATCATGGCTGTCAAATGGGTCAGCTGTAGTCGGTTCCTATATCTGTTATAGAAATATAACAGATATCCCTTCCTAAAAATTAAAGAAATACAACAGATATGTCAAGGTGTCCGGTCAAAATGGGCTGCGTCAAACACGATGCAAAATAAGTAACCAAACTTGCCTGACGTTAATTGATAGGCTTGAAATGGGCCAACCCGCAAAGTTGACTGTCTTTTTCTTCTATAAATTTTATTAGGTTTCCATCAGAGGTCAATCACAATGCATGAAGAAATTGACAACTCACCTCCCTCTTTTTTGTCCTTCTTTTTTTTTCGCCCGCAAAAGTAAACAGAGAGGACTTTATGGTGGTCCCCATAAGTTAAGAACTATTATGGTCCTCGAATTTGATCCGTCGATCTTATTTAATGTTTGTAATGAAATAATTCAGATTATTATAAACCACTTCTTATAATACGAAAAAATATTCCTATATAATTTTAAATTATATTTTGATAATTATAAAATGATTTTATAATTTACAAAAATTACAATTGATTCATTAAGCATCGCGAACGATCCAATGCTGACATGGCATGACCACCAGCGGCTTGTTGCCAGAAACGAACCTCATATACCTCAGATGTTTCCGAACGCCGAATGATTTTCAGAGCAAGGGAATCTCTTACCAAAATCCAAAACAATTTAAACATGTCATATTCAGCCTCATCATAGTACCCAACAATATCCCTAAGCAAATCAAACACCTCCAAACGCATTCAGGACGAGTGAATGACAATCCTAAAGCAGCTAATTGAATGACAAACCCATGGCTCTCAACCCAACTCTCAAGTCTTGTATCTCTAAGAACCCTCCAATTCAAGGACTTAGAACACCCTAACCACTAAAGGAAACAAGTTGCCCTTCATTTAGGGAACCCGGGTTTTTGATTTGTTTATCCCAAGATTGACCACTATGCTGGCATCAAGTTTTGGACTTTCAGCAAACACTTGGTCTTCCAACGTCAATGCCCAAGAAGTAGCACTACACAACCTAAACCAACATTGTTGTTGGGAGTGCACATTTTTGTGGATCAAATCGCGCCCTAGTAAACATACTAACGACATTAACATATACCCATCAATATCCAACTTGCGTTAGCGTTACCATGCAAAACTTGCCAGAACCAAAAACAATACAACAAACATAAACTATTGAAGTTATAAATTGGAAAGGACCGTGAAGGGTGCATAGCAAGGCATTGGGATTGCAAATGGGCAAACCTGAAATTCTATATTTATCACAAGCTATAGCTTCAAAAATGGGTGTATTTGGTTGGAGTGATTTAGGAAGGAAGGAAAGGGAGCAAAAGGAAATAGAAAGAAAAGGGGTATATTTCTCTTGTTTGATTGGAAAGAAAAGTTGGGATGTAATGGTTGAATAGTGCACAAATTTCAATGAGACTCACATGAACAGTGACATTTTTTTCTATCCGCTGTTGGGCAGAAAATTGGCGAAGAAAGAGGTGCATCTGCATTTTTTACATTTTTGCCCTCTTAACTTGCGAGACTTGGGGGGGGGGGGGAGAGAGACGACAAATATGATGATGATAGAGGAAGGGCTTTTAGGGCACAAAATATCACTAAAAGTATTGCATGGACCATCCCCACTTTTATTTTATTTTTAAATTAACACTTCTAAAAATTTCAACTAAACAATTTTAATTCCTCTATCACTATATTATTAAAAATAAATACAAAAAAAATATTCAAAGTACAAGTTATATAAAATTTTCAAATTTCTCTATTACTAGTATTTTATTCTAAGCAAATATTTTTTTTTAAATAGGGTATTGAATAATAGCTGAATAATATTTTTGGTATTGTTTAATTGGTAAAATATATTTTTAAGCAATATTTTTGAAATATTAGATTAACTAAAAATATCTATTTTATTTTAAATAATTTTGAATAATTTATTTTTATCAATATTAGTTTGATTTAATAGGTTGATATTAATTAATATAGTTAAAATACTTTGTATAACAATATAAGGGTAAAATTGTCATTTAGCAGCATTATTTCTTTCTTTCCTTTCACTTTTTCACACAAACAAATAAGGGAAAATTATTTTCCTTCAATTTTCTTTTCTTCTCATTTTTCTTTCATCCAAACATACTTATGAAAAATACAAATCAATTCTATTTCTTTTCACTCAACTTCTTTCCTCTCAACTTCCTTCTTTTCAATTTCTTTCCTCAATCCAAACATAGCCAAAAAGTTACAAAAGTTGGAGCACATAAGGATTGTTTAATAAAAAAAAAAAACCCCATAAACTCCTCTTTTAGGGTCGCATTTTATTCTTTTATGAGATGTTATTGATTAGGAGAAGCAAAACCACTATCCTTAGTGTAATAAGGCCTAGAAGTTTGAATATTTTGGCCCCAAAAGCCTGACCACAAATTGGTTCCATCCCCATGGTAAGGGCCAAGAGAACTGAGTAACCTATGATGTTACTGAAGTTAGTGGCTAGAGAGCCACCACCTTTTTGGCATCAACATCTATCAATTTAAGGGAAGCATCAGTGCTGGCGAAGGCCTGTGAGGTTGTCGCTAGAATGTGGTTTGTTGTCTTCATATTTGATTTTTTTTTTCCTGTCTAAGGACCATGGTGGTCTCTAACTCAACAAGGACAACCACAAAATTCACTAGTAAAGAAATGAAGTGTATCAAATTTGCACAAAAAGGTGGCCAAACCAAGGGTTTGACCCATGAGTAAAATAGAGATAATCCAAAGTTGCTCATGTTTATACAAGTAAAAAAAATGGCATTTTGATGCATATTATTTATGTAAATAAATGAGTCAACTTAGTAGGTTTGGCTCATCTTGATAGCTCTAGCATAAACAAGTACAAAGATCAATTAGTAGTAAGAGAATTCTATTAATAGTATGGTTTTGACTTCGCAAAGACTTTTTATCTTGTTGTCAAACCTACTACAATTATAGTGATTCTCACTATAGCATTGTCGAAGGAGTGGATGAGCATATTGGATGTTAATAATACATAGTTTAGTGGATGCCTACATGAAAAAGTATATATGACCGGCCTCCTAGTTTTGTGGGCAAAGATAGTCACTTTTACATAATTTAGAGAAAGCATGATATGGCCTTAAGCAACACCAAGGGCTTGACTTTGAAAATTAGCCCAAAACCTTGCACAAATGTGGCTTCCAACATAGTAAGTAGGACACACTATTCTAAATGACTTCTCAAACCACACTTACATACTTGTTTATTCTGATTCATGGAAATTGTTACTTATTATTAAGAACTGTGGTTCATCACTTTCATGATTGTAAACATTTATCTCAAAGGAAGTATATTAGAGATCCTCTTCTTCAACTAATATTCACAAAACTAAAGGGATTAGCACCCGCTAGGCCTCTAGTTTGAAACATTGTAAATATGGGAACAACTGTATGCTAAACCCCCAACTATATAGATCTATTGCATGAACCATATAATGTGTTACAAAATCAAAGTTTGAAGTAATTTGATGTCCACAAAGTCTTTTAATTCATGCAGGAATCCATCGAGCAGCATAGAAAAGTTGTAAAACACCTTTTAAAGTATTTAAAGGTATTGCAAATCATGAGTTGCACCTCACAAAACCTAGCAATCTATCCATGGATTTGTGATGTTGATTGAGGAAGTGACCTTAAAAATAGAAGTTCCATCACAAGTATTGAATTTTTCTTAGGGAATATCTTGTATCTATTATGAACCTCAATAATAATGTAGGATAATTAGTTCCAACAATGTGCAAAGTCACACTTTGAGCACACAATAGGCAACACCTGAAGCACTAAAGGGGAGGATAAAATGTGAGGAATGCATAGCAATTGGGGATGAAGAATTAAGCGAAATATAGCCTCTTCTTTGTTTCCTCTTCTCCTCCATGGACTCTATCCCTTCCTTCCTTGGATCTATTTTTCTCTTGTATTTCCGTTATTTCTCTATTCCCTTTATATGTCTCTACACTTACATAAATCGAGTATAAATCAAATCATAGTGCATTGTCTTTTTCTATTAGCTCTTAATTTGTTGTTAATAATATTTGATTTAGAAAAATATCATTACATTGGTGTTTTCATTGTTCTCACATGACTAAAGAATTTAACTCTAAATATTTAGATGAACTTGAATTTCTAGTCAAACAACTCTCATAAATGTTGGATTGGTAATATGCTAGGAATATGACTCACTTTGATTAGCTGGATCAATCCCTCGATAAGTTTTTTAATGCCTTGGAATCCTTAATTGGAAAAGTGGACTAGGTTTAGTGGATAGGAAGAACTCAAGTAAGGAAGTTGTTTTGGATTCCATTAAACTCACCATATATCTAAACCTCTTTTGAAGTAACTTCGCAATCTTTAGCAACTCCAAAAGTGATGCTAGAGCCAAAGTTTAGGACTTCTAAATCCCTAAGAAATTCAAATCTATTAGCCATGATGCCACTGGTGTACTACTACCATTCGATAAAAAGAGTGAGACAACATCGATAAACAAAGTTGAGATACTAAATTTGCATATCTATCTTAAAGATATGGGTTTTGTGGTTGTTGGCAGCTTATTATCTTCTATGTAAACCCCCTCATAATAAGAGATCCAATTCTTGTTATGATAAAAGTGGCAGTGTGTTGATTAACTTCGTTACTATGTTCAATTGTGACCTGGGTTCAAATATATATAGAAGTGAGCAGAAGCAAGTCTAAGGAAGAGGTAATTGCATACTAGTTGTTTGATTAATTCATTGAACTTAGAATCTACTATAGGGTTTTGGAATACTATATGGCAAGTCATTACAAGAGATACAAGACCACCCTTCCTCCACCACCAAAATCGCCATATGCAGAATTGATATTCAAAAATGGCAGCTCAAGAAGACCATGTCACCTTTCAAGCAATCGATACATGCCAGTTTTGGTACAATCCAATTTTTCTTTTCTCAAATTTCATATTTTCATAAACCATTATGGCTCTAAGTAGTTGTTACAATCATGTCTTTTGCAAATTCCAAATTGATCTTGCTCTTCGAATCCAAAATTTTAGAAATGGATACTTTTAAGGGTAGCCTCAGAAGAGTAACCACTGAAATTGCGACAAAGGCCTGAAAAGTATGGGGAACATTCCAAGCTCTTGGTGACATAGCCTTCGTTTATTCATATTCCCAAATTCTCATACAAATTCAGGACACTAAAAAGTCTCTTCCATTTATAGTGATCATAATATTTTTTTATGCTCCATACTACATGGTTTATGTTGCATTTGGAGATATGACCCTTGGGAACTTGCCTACTTGATTTGATATAGCCCAATTGGCTTATTAATACTATATAGTAATTCACTTTATGGGAGAATGCCAAGTGTTTGCCTAACTGCTCTTTGCCTTCATTGAGAATGGGGCAACAAAAAGATGGCCCAAGGTTGAAACAAAACTCAAAATTGAAATTCCTTATTTTCCTCCTTACAATATAAACTTGTTTAGATTAGTTTGGAGAACAATATTTGTTATCATAAACACTACTAAATCAATGTTGCCGCCATTCTTTAATGGTATTTTGGGAGTGCTTTGAGCACTGGGGTTTGCCCTTCAACACTTTATTTTCATGTGGAAATATATATCATAAGGAAGAGGATCCCAAAATAGAGTAGGAGATGGATTTGTTTGCTGATATTGAGTTTGGCTTGCGTCATAGCATTAATTGTGGCTACTATTGGCTTAATCGATGATGTCTTGCTTGACCATAGTGTTTAAAAAAGTTTGAGGATTATGACCCGTGGAAAGATGGCAAAGAAGAGGCTAGATGATTACGCAATTTTGCTAATCATGTTCAATCATAGATTGACTTATATGTCATACTCTCACATGTTCTACTCTATGGGTATAACTTTATGTTTTATATATGGACCACTTTAGTTGCACTTGAATGTTTTGAGATCAAGGATATTAAAAAAAACTAAACTAGCATTGACAAAGCAGTCCATGACCACCATTAGTTTGATGATTATTGGAATAGTAATTGCCTGCCAAATTGCATTTCCATCTTCTTTCACCGTATTTGATTCTGGAGAGCAGCAAATTATCATGGTTTGCCATTTATTCTTAGGTGCTTTTATTGGACCTTGTGCAAGGTTTATTGTTAGTTTAGATTGTAACGCAATGATGTTGTATTGGTTTTCTACCATGAACATGAAGATGGTAGTTGCATTTATCAAGCTAGTTTGGGAAGTAATGGCATCAAGTGATGCTGGAACAATGCTAGATTTTTTGATGTAACACTATCTCAATTCAAACCTTGAGGATAAGATCCATTTTAATAGGAGAGATAATGTTATGAATCTTAATAACACTGTGCGAGAATCAGTTGTAACAATGTCCAATGTCATACTTGGAGCGCACAACAAGTAACACTTGAAGAATTCAGAGAGAGGATAGAACGTGACGAATAGATGGTAATTGAGGTTGAAGAATTAAGTGGAATCCCCTTCTCTTTCTTTCTCTTTTGTATCTCCGTTACTTTTCTATTCCTTTAAAATTTTCATACACTTACATAAACTGACGATAAATCAAACCATAGTGCATAATCTTTTTCTATTAGTTGTTAATTTGTTGTTAATCATATTTGATCTAAAATAGATTCATTACAACATACTAGTGATCAAAGAAATGATATGTTGTGGCACCAAGCAAGGTTGAATATAGAAAACTTAGCTAATATAGTGATAAAGTTTATTTGGACCCGCACTTTTCTCAATGGGATTAGGTTTTCTTCTTCCTATCCCTAATAACTTAAACATTGTCATGCTCTCTCATAAATGCTTGAACCAAGCATATCAAGTTTGATCTTTTCTTTGTCTGAGAAAAGGTTTTCAAGTGAAAAACTATCATGACATACATTCTTTCACTTGATTAGAGTAGAAATATCCCAAGAAAGGCTCTCTAGAGCTCCAATTCACTTAAGATAATAATTAAAACAAAAAAAAAAAGGCTTGACAACTTACAATCCTTTGCAACTTGAGTTTGTAAGGAAATGAAGTACATTCGATAAAATTAAGACTAAATGTTTCTTCTTTATTTGATGCTACAAATTAGAGTACAATTGATAAAATTAAGAAATTTTATATTAAATTAACTATCAGCAATTTACCATATAATATAGTAAAAACTTTTAAATAAACCATGCAATATTTAAATAATGAAAGAATAGTTTATGTTGTATACTCTTAGATATTTCCAAAGATTAAAAGTATGTTATACAATGCAAAACAATGAAAAGATTAAAAACAAAAACACAATAAAAAGTTGTTTAAAGTTGCTCTATGTTATGGATGTAATTTGTATGATTCTCCATATTATGATCAACTATGGAAAAGATCCTAAAATTATTTCCTAAGCAATCACCACCATTATCAAATAAAGTGTTAACCCACCCCTACCCGCCCCAGCCTATCGCAAGTCTACCTCAAAGTGGGATGAGGTGAGTTGACCCATTTTGAGAAAATGGTTGAGAGACTCAACCCATCCCATATTTAGGCGGGTTGACAGGTTAGCAGGTTAAGCAAAGAAAACAAAAATTTCCTTAAAAAAAAGTTTAGAAGAGGGGGCTTGCTAGCAACCAATACAAACTCTTTTGGCAAATCTCAGCCAACTCTTCAATCTTAAGGTTCAAACCTTTGTCCTCAATCTTCCTTTTTTTCCCCTCAAATTTCTGAATTTTCTTCTTTCCCTTGTGTTTTGTCATCTTGTTGTCCTTATTTTGCCTCAAAGTTCCCATCCTTTTGAGACTCTTCCTACAATTCAAAACTAGTGAGCAATGCCCTTTGTGTAGAACAAGGAGACTAAGGAAAGGGAATTCATAAGAAATTGGAGACTAAGGAAAGGGAATTCATAAGAAGTTCTATTGTCTCTGCCAGCGCTGCTGTTGTCATTGCATTGCCAACGTCATAGACTATCAATGGTAATGTCGAGGTGTCTAGTCTTTGATCACACCTAATCGCCTGCCATCCATCAAGGGAGACATTGAGTAAGGCCAAGACTCTAAGAGTCTGTGGCCGTGAGTGAGGAAGTGTGTGCAAGGGGGAGACAGAGAGAAAGAGAAAGATTATTATAAGCATATTAAATAGGTAAGCCCCTAAGAGATAACATTGAGAGTCTATGGTCATGAGTTTGAACCTCTAACATTGTAAGTATATCAAAGTTTGTATAGACAAAGGTAGAGTTAGACCCTTTTTATGGGAGGGGCTAATACTTAATAATTAACTTTACACAGAAAATAAGATGATGTTGTTATTAAGATAACCTTCACTATGTCTATGTGTTGGGGAGGTAATAAAGGGAATTTTAATTTTGTGAGCTGGATATATAAGATAGTTAAAGGTAAGAGATTAACTTATGTTTTACTATAAGAGACTAATTATTTATTTTGATGTGAGAGGTTGAAAAGGTAGTATAGTGGAGTACAAAAGAAGTTAAAAGATTAATTTCTTAAGAAAATAGGAGTAGTATTTTTTTTTAATTCAAAAAAATGACATTTAACAATTAGACTGGACAATAATAAACAAAGAAAATTTAAGAAAAAATAAAACTATTGGGGGAGGCCACCACCCTTCTCAATCTTTAAGAAAGAGCCATCTGTATGCATAGGGTTATAGTCCACTTTTATTAAAACTAATCTTTTTTAAATGTTTGTCTTAATTTAACTAAATTTATATTTAACTTTTTCAACATTTTAAATGATCTTTAGATTTTAAATTAATTATATTTCTAATATAATGGCATTTTTTTATATAATACTTTATTTTATAGGGTCTTGTTTTTTATATGGCTTTTATAAGCATAATATACATGAATATGGAATTCTAGGGTGATTTTTGAAGCTTGACAATTATCGGATACTAAAAACTGCCAGTGACAGGTTTTGGCACCATCAAATTTTTATTTTGTCAGTAAAAAAATGCCATTGGCGGTTTTTGGGCAAAAAATTCCATTGGCGGTTTTTGACTCTCAAAAAACGCCAATGGCAATTTTTAAAACCTCTAGCATATATAACTTGGCTCATGCTCATTATAACCAGTGGAAGTTTTTGCTACAAATCGAAGGCAAAAAAGTGGAGAGTGGAGAGGAAAGAGTAGCATAGAATGAGTGCAAACATAGTAGCATATTTTAATGGCAATATTCTTACAAACACGAGTGAAGGTGTGACATTTATATGCAAGAAACCAGCATATTTCTGTATTCCATATACTATGTCATTTGCGTATCTAGAGAGTGGGCTTTGTCAATGCATAGAAGCTGAGACTCCGAAAATAGTGGAGAAAATAATATATAGGTGTCCAATCTTGATTTTTGGTGGTTTTATGCAATTACAAGCAATTCCAATAAGCAATGATGGTGACCTTCAACAAATGTTTCAGATATATCAGCAACATCGAGCACAAATTTTTATTGCTGAGTTGTATGTTAATTTTAAAGAAACTGCTATTGCCCTTGATCATCAAGCTGATGATGCTGAGGAAGAAGCTTAGCCAAACATAGTTGCAGAAAGAGAGAGACAATGAGAACAAAATATCAGTGAAAGTGATGACGAAGACTTTGAAGACCAATATGGAAGTGGAGATGATAATGCAGATGATAATGTGGATGATGATGCAAATGACGAGCAGTTGCACATATCAAACACAGTGGTGGCTAGTCAGCATCCGTTTGGAGAGCCATCATTCATGCGTGATTTAAATCTTAAAGCTATGCAAGCACCTGAGTTTCTAGAGTATGCGAACTTGGGTATGTAGTCACTGACTTTTCATCATAATCATTATTTTTCATCTTAATCGTTATTTTCCTATTAACATATTTACTTGATTAATTGTTATATATTTAATTTTGTTGCCATTTTAATTTTCATCATTTCTTCATGTTTCATATCATAGGTAACCCTGCTGTAGAAGAAGAATTATGTATTGGAATGCAATTTAGTGATAAAGAAGCTATTATACGGGCAATTAGGCGCTATAGTATATCAAAATTAATGGATTACAAAGTGTATGAGTCAGAACCAACGACATTTTATTGTAAATGCATATGCTATGGCATAGACTATGAATGGCTTGTTAGAGCAAGTTTCAGGAGGAATAAGTATTATTGGGAAATTAGAAAGTACAATGGCCCACACACTTGCACTAAGGCAAGGATTTCGCAGGATCACACAAAATTAGATTCGGATACAATTGCAAAATGTATCAAGCCCATCATAGAATCTGACCCTTCTTTTAAGATAAAATCTGTGATTGCGAAGATTCAATCTCAATACGGATGCACAATAACATACTGAAAAGCATGGATGGCAAAGCAAAAGGTAATTGAAAAAATATTCGGTCAGTAGGAAGCCTTGTTTCAAGCTTTGCCATAATGGTGTGTAGCAAGTGTGATGCTATTCAAGGATCTATTGTTCAGGTGGATGTTGTAGAGGCCTATCGCGAAGATGAGCTAGCTCCAGACATGTGAATATTATGCCAAGTGTTTTGGAGTTTTGGTCCCTGCATTAGAGCATTCAGACTCTGCAAACCACTTGTGCAAGTTGATGGGACACATCTGTATGGGAAATACAAAGGTGCTCTTAGTGACAGTTGCACAAGATGGCAATCAGAATATATTGCCAATTACTTTTACTATTGCGCAAGCATGTAGTGACTCGAGATGGAGTTGGCATTATTTCTGATTGCCATGAGTCGATTAATGCAGCAATAAGGCAAAGCAATAGTCATTGGAAACCTCCAAGAGCATTCCACATGTATTGTGTTAGGCACATAGCTGCCAATTTCTTGCGGAGATTCAAGGCACCTTACTTGCACAAACTCGTCGTCCGCATGGGTAATTTGTATTTTGTTTGAACTTGTGAATTTGTGAATGCAATTTTCAGATATAATATATCAATTGTGCTATGTTTTCCAGGGTATTCGAGGACAAAGTGTGAATTTAATATTCATTATGAATGGATGCAGGAATGTGGAGAGGTATATACAGACTGACTTAATGAAATTCCACGCAAAAAGTAGGTTCAAGCATATGATGGTGGGCATCGGTGGGGTCACATGACCACAAATCTAGTCGAGTGCATGAACTCTGTACTCAAGGGGGCTCGCAATCTTCCCATCACCGCACTGGTTAGAGCAACTTACTTTCGGTTGGCTGAGTTATTTGTACGGAAAGGTAACGAGACACATGCGCAAAAAAATGCTGGACATATTTTCTCCGAAACTGTGACGACTTGACTTCAATCAAATGAGCAGGCATCCAGAAACCTCTATGTCAATCGATTTGATAGGCAAAATGAGACTTTCCATGTTCAAGAGCTATCTAGTAGTCAAGATTATAGAGTTGATTTGAGGCAAAAGTATTGTGACTGCGGTGACTTCCAGATAGATCGATATCCGTGTCGTCACGTAATTGCTTGTTGCTCTAGCCAGAGCGTTGACTGGCGATCTCATGTTAATGATGTCTATAGGATCAATGAAATATGCAAAGTTTACAAGAAGGAGTTTGGAGTTGTCGGGAATGAGAGCACATGGCGCCAGTATAGAGACCCAAGACTTTGTCCTAATCCCTTCTTAAAGCGCACAATAAAAGGTCATTCCAAATCAACCCGTTTCCTTAATGAGATGGATATGCGTGAGATGAGAGGGCCACAACCGTGCGTTTCTTTGCCGAGGAGAGGGGCATAGTCGCTGTCGATATCCAAACGCTCCTGGGTCTAGTTCATAGTGTTGAGTGGTGATGATTAAATTGTTGTTGCTTTTTATTATGCGATGACTAAATTGTTATTGTTGTATGTGGATGTAGTTATAATTAGATTGTCATTGTTATTATTATTGTTATTGTTTTGTATATTACTGAATTGAGTTATCATATCACTTTACTTAAACTAAAACTTTACTTAACCTTACGAAATTTAGACTTTGCTTGATTAAACTCAATAGCGACTATTTTGAATGTCTTTAAAATGAGTAATACATTTTAATTTTCTTAAATTAGAAATAAAATTAATCAAGTGAGATAAAAATAAGGGAAAGAATAACAATAAGAGATATAAAAACAAGGGTAAGAATACCAATAAGATATTATTTATACATAAACATGAAAAATGATGAACAACATTTATATTACAACACTTTAGTTAAACAAATTTCTACCTAATTATATTAAAGAACACTATTTTCCTTTCCCTTTCCTTTTTCCTTTCCCTTTTTTCTTATTGATTTCTAGGGGGGTAAATTTGACAGGGGAATAAGTAAATGGACGTAAAATGCGAGAAACGAGTCCCTTTGGTTTTCCTCTTCTACCACCATCATCTCCTACACCCGCACCCTAATCTCCAGCATGCTCATCTTGTGCAGCCTCATCTCCTATAACTTCGAGATTCATCGCATAGGCAAATGTAGATGTGTGTTCCATAGTTTGTTGTGGCATCTCACACTGCATTAGTGGCACCGAACATTGATCACCCGACAAGAATATTGGCTGAGATGTAATCCCATAATCAGGTGTTACTATCTCTGGTCAGTACACATCCTCCTCTATGGGTGCCTGATATATTCCTATCTCCTGTACAGGCACCTGATCTATGCACACCTCATCCATGGATGCCTCTTCATTCAAGTCAAAGTCACAAGGGGTTGTTGCTCGTTAGGTAGATTGAGCATCATCAATGACAAAATCGTAGGTGCACAATAACCCACGAGATATTTCACTACCACTGCTGCAGTCAACAGACATTCTCCCCCGCGAGTCCCTACTTCTTGATCCACGATGAATGTTTGATGCATCTATGGACATTTGTGTTGGTTGCTGTTGCGGGGTTTGTTTATCCCATTGAAATGGATGCCACTACTCCCCTTGTGAAGACCAATACAATTCCTCATTCAGTTGTGCCGAAGGTGCAGGAAATTGCTACTCAGGATACTAGTGCATGGGATAATGGTGGTGCCGGGAAGGTGGTGGCTTCATAAGGAACTATTGCTGTTGAGAAGGGGGCGGCTCCATAGGAAGTTGTTGTTGCTGAGGGACTAGCTGCTGCATCTGCGAGAACAACCAAAACCAATTGATCGCATATTGTGTATACCATTCCCAATACTCAGGGGAAGGATTATAATTGTCAATGAGAATTCCCTATAATATATGATGATATCGGTGGTCCCACAAAGTAACCCAGTCATCATGCAAGGTTCTCCAATTCTTTGGTTCTCTTATTTCCCATAAGTCTTTGTTGTGGAACCCCTCTAAACTTTGGGGCGAGAGAAGAATATGCTGAGCAAATCCAAACTGACGCATTACTTGATCTGCTACATGCCACTCTAATACCTCAACGCAGATCAATAGGCTAACAGTTGACCGCAATAGCCGCTCGCCTCTGACGTCATCTGGAATATGTGTATTAATAGCGTCATCCCCATATGGTTGCCACATAAACTGCATTATTAAAAATAAATCAGATTTATAAATAGTATTATATGTGATATTATAAGAGATACTATGGTATATTACTGGAAGCCTGATGAGCTCTCATTTGATCTAATGCCAATCTAATATTCCTAAGATCTTTAAAAGGAGTATTATGTATCTTTATCTGTGAAAGTTTATATTGATTAGAGCCAATTTTAATTACAACAGACTAATAATTTGTTTAAATGTAAATTACTTGAGAGCAAGAGGAAAAGCCATTAGTTCGGCCAGAATTGGAGCCAACCATGGGAGCCGATTCCATGCCCACACTTGTAGCAATATCATGCAACCGGCAATTTCTTTCACATCACTATGTGTAGCTCGATCTAGCCCTCTATAAAGAAAAGCTAGGCTTGCTAAACCCCAGCTATAAAGCCCAATTTCATTTAAATTCACTAACAATTGTAGGAATTTTCCATGGATTACTGAATTGCTCTTAGTCGGCATTAGAATGTGCCCCAGCGGAGATAATATATATCCACGAACATGTTGTGCTCTTGCGATGTCAGAATCAATAGCATGCGAACCGAGATACTGTGTGAGCCATGTTAATTTTATTTCAGATCTATCAATATCATATCAACTTGGTCGCCCACCAAGTAGCTCATCACACATATTTTGGAGGGCTATGGTGCTGGGATTAGTAGATCCAATGACTGGTAAACCATCGATACGGAATCTGAGTAAAATAGCTATATCTTCTAAAGTAATCGTGCATTCCTTACAAGGAAGATGAAATGTGTGTGTTTCCAGCCTCCACTGTTCAACAAGTGCATTAATAATAGGGCCATTCATTTGCATTTGACAAATTTGTGCAACACGATCAATACTAGCCTGTTGTAAATGCTCACATATTTCAGCCCTAGGCGGCATCATGCATAAGTGACGAGGACGCAATAGCCTCATCCTCTGTTATAAATAGTAAATAAATAGAGATTAATAAAGTATGTAATGTGATATTTTATTTTTATTATTAGAATAAACAAGAAGTTAAAAATCTTTTTTAAAAATTCACTAGTAAAAATATCTTTTAAATTTATAAATAAATGTTGTTGTACATTTATAAATGGTACGACTTTTTCAAAATCAAAATGTTAAATCTCATATGATTAAAGTTTTCATTATTAAATAACATTAACCTCTTCTAAGTAAAAATAAAAATAAATAAAAATAGAAAAACCCAACTATGAAATACAAATTGCTCGCTTTAATTAGTAACTTTTGGCAAACTATTTCATAAAATTTAAATATTATTATCCAATTCTTCTTTTAAATATTATGTTACATTAACTTTAATATTCTAAGAAGTATTTGATTGCTACATCATAAAAAAGGAAGAAGAAGCATTTGATTTAAAAAATACGAAATACATAATTAGCAATAATATTTAAAAGACTAATCCATAAAACTAATAATTAAGAACAACAGAGCAAAACACATAATAATAATCTTTTAATAACTTAATAAAAAAATAGTTAATAATCAATAATAAAGTTTTACAGACAAAATAAAAAAATATTTTTAAAAATAATACTTATATTTTGATCACGAATCTCTTCTGAAATATGCTTGTGCGAATTCATAGTTGAATCTTGAACCATTTTTTATTTTTTGATATTTTTCTTTTTTTTATAAAAAAAATTCTTTTTTTTTTTTGTCAAACTCCCTCACCCACTCGTCTCTCTACTTCGTCCTTCCTTCCTTTCTTTCTTTCTTTCTCTCTTCTTTGATTTTCAAAATTCTCCCCCCAAAAAAATGCCAATGGCGGTTTTGGGGGTGATTCCAACAACTACAGCAACTTTGCAAAGTTGATTCCCATGGTGGTCAAAGGGGCAAGCCACGCGTCCGAAGTCATCCCTCTCGTCCGTTTCTGCAGCAGGTTTTATGGCTTTTTCTGATTCCCATATATATATATATATACGGAGAACAACACAACGTGTTGTTGCAAAGATTCCCTGCCAAAAAAATGCTAATGGCAGTTTTTGGGGTGATTCCAACAACTACAGCAGCTTTGTAGAGTTGATTCCCATGGTGGTCAAAGGAGCAAGCCACGCATCCGAAGTCATCCCTCTCGTTCATTTCTGCAGCAGGTTTTATGGCTTTTTTTGATTCCCATGCAATTACTAACACACACTATTTCCATGCACGCTGGAAGGAGCAAAAATTGTCACTGGCGATTTTTTCTAACTCTATATTCCCGTAATTTCGTCTGCAATCCCATATTAATACATATAACACACCCAATTATCATATTGATGGCTTTTTGTCTATTATAAACAACTACTTTTTGAAACTTTTTTTAAAAAAATAGTCAATATCAAAGAAGAGCATGTCCATATCATTATAGTTCTCTACAATTTTTATTTTCTGTTTTATTTTTTGCGTCAGCATATATATGTCAGAAAGTGACAGTCGATAGAAAGAAGGAGAGAGAGAGAGAGAGAGAGATACGAGTCAATGAATGAAATATGACATGGTCGGTTGGTTAGCGGAACACGTGGCGACAAATTAAAGGGAAGGGGTTGAAGGTGGCTTCATGACTTTTGGCACAAAACTATTTAAGGCACAAAAGAATCTCGACACAAGATATTTTTTGCCCGATGGAGGCCCTTAATACTCTTCCTAATGTTATACCTCTCAACTTAAACTGTCACGATTTGATGTTGCTAAAATCGTTCTTGTATTAAGATAATTCTTGAATCTCGTCAATTAAATTTTTTATATAATATTTTTTATATAATAAAATAATTATTAATAATTTTTTTTATTAATAAAATTTAAGAACTATCTTAATCTATAATTTATCAAGAATTATATTAGAATTGTTTGGCCTATTATTGAGTTTGCTGTCTCTATCACTTTAGTTTAATTCATTCATCTTCTGGTTCCGGATACAGCCAAGTGTGTTATACTCCATCTTCGATTGCCCATCTATCTGTTATTATTATTTCGAGGAAATAGTGTATGCAAATATCAAAAATCCATATATTCCTCACACATGATGATTTGTAAAGAGAATAATCACAGTACTAAGCGGTGAAAAAATGTTGTCATCATCATACATGAGAAAGACGAGAATTACGGTACATGTACATATAGATTGAGGCAGATCTAAGGGTATATCTATCGATAGCAAAGAAGTATTTCTTGAAAATTTATATTTTTTTAACTGTCAAATTCTATTATAGAATTTATCGTTTGAAATTTTAAAAGAAGAAATTAATATTTAGCCATTTGTAAACATGTAAAGAGTATCATGTAATCAGAATTGTAGCAAAAATTTTTGGTGCCAAAATGTGAATGGTGGGTAAATTTTTAGGGATTTCGGTATATTAACTGGGGACAAAATCGCTTTTTCTCTATTGTTTTCGTTTTTGTACTCTTATTTACTAAAGATTTATATATAAAATTCTATGAATTTTAGTGTATCAATCAGAGAATAAAAATTTGGTCTCTTTTCAAAAAAGGAAAAAATGTTATAGAGTGAATTTTAGATCCACACTCGATAAACTAAAATTTTCAGAATTTTACTCATAGTTCCTAATAAAACAACTGTGAGCCTGTTTGGTTCCCAGTTTGCAATGGTCAGAAGACCTTCTAGGAGAAGGAGAATGATTTTGTATAGTAAATGATAGTGTTTGGTTTAACTTTTTATAAAAGGCCTTCTTCCAGAAGGCCTTTTAGAAGAAGTATCTTTAAAGTTATTTTTCATTATAGAAAAAGACTTTCTGAAAAGGAATCTTACTATTACTCTCACATCAACAACCAAAAGCAACTTTATTTTATCCTATCCAAACAAAACTCATTCTCCTAAAAGGCCTTTTAACATATTTAAACCAAACAAAAATCATTCTTTTAAAAGTAATTCTTCTAAAAGGTATTTTTTTAAAAGATTTTCTTTTAAAAGATCTTCTCCCAAAAATGAAACCAAACGGACCCTGTATGGATACAAAAGCTAAAGAGGATGGCCATTGTTATGGTATGCTCCATGCATAGCTTGTGAGGATGCATGGTAGCTTTCACCTGAAATTCCTAGCTATGCCTTAATGATAGTACATCTTGAGATCACATAAATGTTATAGAAAAACTTAAATATATTTTGATTTACCAAATCACCGCATAACTACAATGTAATTTTTTTTTTTTTTTGTGTTTCTCTTTTTCTTTTAGGTGTTTGTACTTACATTAAAATATATGAAACTTTTTATAATTGTTATATCAAAATAAAAATGCTAAGATCAACTTATATTGGTACAGTTTTAAGTATAGTTATATCACTTAATAACTTTCTATAAAATATAATTTTTGTCAATCCAACCCTTTAATTATAATTATCTATCATATAGATCATTTAGACCCAATTTTTAAAAAAGTGAACATTAAAAATAATGTGATTAAATAACCCTTATTTTTATACATTATGTGTGTGTGCGTGCGTGCTTGTGTGTGTGTGTGTGTAACATTGATTTTCATGTATATAAAAAAATACAAAATAATTTTAAATTAATATAAAATTTTGTAAATATGATTTATAAGATATCAATTTTCAATCCAACCAATGGTGTTGTATATAATAAATAATCATGAATAAAAAAATTCTATAGTGTAAGAATTACTTCAAATTATATCGGTGTAACTTGATTTTGACCCAAAATAAAATGTAATTTGTTATTTTTGATTTGATAAATATTATTTAAACATAATATTGTACATGCAAAATTTGCATATAAAATATTATTGTATATATATATATATATAATTTGAAGGAAAAATTAGTATTAAACATCATCAACAATGAAAATTAACTTTAAGAGGTAAATATTTAAATTGTTAAGAAATGTTTACATATAATTTCTTTAAAGAAAAGTATCGTTAACTAACAAGGGAGTTGGCATAGTGGCAAAAGTATACTATGACTCTAGGGAGAATCTCGGTTCAATTCCTGAAGAAAACTTTAGTTGAGAGGATAAATTTGATTACACTCGAAAGGAATTAGCCTCCCTCCCTAATAATAGGGAAAGAAAATACCTTTGGGAAACCAAAATAGAGAAGTATTGTCATTACATATTTTAGTATTCCCCCCCATTTGACTAGTAAAAAAATAAAACCACAAATCACAAATAAGTAACAAAGAAAATTTTTGCACATTATATTATAATATTGGGGAATAGATGACAAAAGGGAAAGAGAAAGAGATAAAGAGATAGAGAAGGGAGGGTGAGAGGGGCACACATGGAGTATGTTTTATTTATGGTATTTCTCTTTAAATAAATTATATGTAATATTTTTTTAATAATTTGAAGATTTAGGGCTCGTTGGATGAGTTTCTCCAAAAAAATCTTTTTACAAAAAAATATTTTTTTAAAAAATAAAAGTTATTTTATATTTAGATATAAAAATAATTTATATTTGGATGTAATAATAAAATATCTTCTTTTATCTTTAAATATTTTTTTATGTTATAAAAAAAGATCCTTTTTTAGAAGATAAAAATTTTAACTTCTAAAAAAAAGTTGTCCTTTTTCTAGTAATTATCCAAACACATGGGAAAACATTAAGAGATTTTTTTTATTAAAAAATATCTTTTTTTATCAAAATAATGACACCCAAATAAGTACTTAATCTATATTAAAATCAAATTTTCATTATTAATGAAGCTTAATATTGATTTTTCTTTAAATTATATATCAATTTATTATAGTTATATGTTTAAGGGCAAATTATACTGACCTCCCCTGAAATTTGGTAAAATTCACTATGACCTCCTGTATTTATCCAGACTGCATTGATCTTCCTTCAAGAGGAGGTTAAGAGAGGTCAATGTTATATTTATAGGGGTGTTAGTGTCATATTTTACATAATACAAGGATATCGGATATAATATTACCTAAAACTTAAGGGAAGTTAATATATATTTTTGTAAATCGAGGGGGTTCATGATAAATTTTACCAAATCTCAAGGGAGGTTAATGTAATTTACTCTATATTTAAATATCAATAATACTTAAATATGTTACATAGTTGTTATGTGATGGTTTGGTAAAACAATATATATATTTATAGGGTTTAATTAATATATACTGGTAGTGTAAAAAAATTTTATACTGTTATCCACTGACATGTTTGTATTTGTAACACCTTTTAAAATAGTCAATGACTAAGTTAAATACTTTTACTAATATAATAATACATAATTAGATATTTATGTTAAAAAAATTTATATTAAAAATATATTTAAATTAAATCCATATTTATATCCTTTTGTTTTGTGACTGCCACATCTGGAGCCTATAACTTGTCTATGATCTTCATACCATACTATCATTGGATTTGCACATATTGATTTCCATTATTATGTCCCTGAGGTAAAAATTTACCAAACCTTCCCTGAGGTTTGGTAAAATTCACTATGACCTCCCATATTTATCTGGATTGCATTGACTTTCCTTCAAGAGGAGGTTCAGAGAGGTTAATGTTATGTTTATAGGGGTGTTAGTGTCATATTTTACATAATACAGGGATATCGATATAATATTACCTAAAACTTAGAGGAAGTCAATATATATTTTTATAAATCGAGAAAGTTTATGGTGAATGTTACCAAATCTCAAAGGAGGTTAGTGTAATTTACTCTACATTTAAATATCAATAATACTTAAATATGTTTCATGGTTGTTATGTGATGGTTTGGTAAAACAACATATGTATTTATAGGGTTTAATTAATATATACTGGTAGTATAAAAAAATTTCATGTTATTATCTAATTACATATATGTATTTATAAGACTTTTAAGATAGTAAATAATTAAATTAAATATTTTTATTAATATAATAATATATAATTGAATATTTATATAAAAAAATTTTATATTAAAAACATATTTAAATTAAATCCATATTTATATCCTTTTATTTGCGACTGCCACGTCTCGAGTCTATAACTTGTATGTGATCTTCACACCATACTATCATTGGACTTGCACATATTGATTCCCATAATTATGCCCCTTCATTTGTTGCTTACGTACATCTTGGGGATCTCTTCTTGATCCTCACGCCCATATCTTTCACCCCGCCTTTTTCTCCCTTACGTGGCCTTCTTCTATTCGTCTTCCACATTTTTGCGCAATAGTTTATTCTCATTAAAATATGAAAATTGATGCTGTTGATGGTTCAACGCTCGATGTGAATTATCGTAATAAATTAATATTATTATAAAATGAGAGCACGTTTTGAAAAGATACTAAACCCTATAATGCATGAGAGATTGATTCTAAGATTAGAATGACTTTCACGTCTAAATCTTGTGTTGGTGACATTAAATAAAAAGAGTCCCTTTTGGAAGATATTTGTTAGGAAATGATGTAACCAAAACCAAACCGACCAATTAAAATAAGAAACGAAAGTGCTTAGGTGTCAAATTCTTGCATCATTTCAGCAAGGGAACAAATGGAAAGCCTGCCACATTTTCTTCCTTTTTTCATTCTCCTTTTTGTTAGCGAAGAGAAGATGCTTGTCCTAGAAAGTTTCTTCTCCAAAATAAATAAATAAATAAATAAACAAACAAAGGAAGGCCATGGGGCATTATTGGCTTGTTCACATAGTCCTTGAATTTCAGTAAAGAAACTTTGAAGAAAATAATAAATGGTTCATTGTTTATTAAAGTCTGATATATAAGTAACCAATAATGGCAGATCATTGCTTAGTTTTTTTCTGTTCCTCCTTTTATTCCCTTCCATCACTCTTACATCCAGTTTGTTAAGGTAAGCAACTCAGGATCATTAAATTTTCTGTGCTTTCACTGTTTCTAGAGATTAATCTCAGTAAACTTTAGAAAAGGAAAGCTAGGTATTTAGTTCATTCATCATAGATAGAAATGGCACACAGTAGGCGGGGAATTGGCATGAGCAATATTTATTAACCCCAAGTTCAATATCATCTTTGAGGATGGGTGGCCATGTTGTAATTGACACATGAAAGTAACAGAAGAGGTAAACACAGGGAAGTTTAATGGCAGCTATGGGTTGCCTTAGATCCAGGGAACCTCTCTTCCCATTTTATGGCTATTTGTTGTTATGTTTTTTTTTTTTTCCTTTTGGTTCACTTTCAATGACCCCATTTTCCCTTGTCTCCTTGTTTTGATGGAGAGGGAGAAGGCACTGACTTTTGACATTTATTTGGTTTGGTTTTGTCTCTTGAATCATCTATTGCCTTCTATTTCAGGTATCAAAAGATTGGTGTGGAGGCAGAAAATAGAGGATTTTGGGACACCACCTATGCCCAGTTGACTGATAGGAATAAATATACAAGTCCAAAAAAAGGTTAATTTTGAGAAAGGATCTAGAGGGCTAATCTAGCATCCATAGCTTTGCTGTTTCAATATTTTGATGCCTAAATAGCATAACATTAAATTGGTTTTTGTTGCACTGTAGTAGTTGACTGCTTCTGAGGATATCGGTTCTAATATACTTTCATTTTTTGCCTTAGGAATCTTCTCGGTGTCCAAGTGCCAATTGAACTCCCAAGTGCTAGAAAAAGTGGTTAAAGGCTAACAGTTATAGGATTCTAGAGGATAAGGCTATTGCAACAAATCAAAGTAAACTTATGGAGGAAATTACTTCGACGGTTGCAGTGCCATTTCGACTTGGGAATTTGATCCAAAAGGAGTCAACAGTGACAACACACATGGAGATAACTGGTCTGAAGCTTATGGCAAATACAGCAACAGCAACAGCAGCAGCTTTAATATTAAATCCTTCAACTGAGGGTTGTCAATCTTACTCTGTTGGAAGCAAAAATCACACGGATATAAGTCCAAAACACCAAGTTACCGTATCTGCAGAGGTAAAGGAGAATCAGGGTGGAGCTGATTCAGATTCAGCCCACCTTGCATCAGAAATGTTCACTGAATGTGACAGTAGTTGGGTCCTGAATGAAAGCCATAACCAGCAAATAGTGGAAGATGAATTCATGTTAGCTAACAATTATCATTGTGTACATAGTCCAGGATCTCAATCTGTTGCTAGTGACAAAAGCTGTCTTTCAGAGGAATCTGCTATTTTGACGAATAATTGTTCTGATTCAGATGTAGATTTACCAATTATCATCAAGGTTGATGATCACATCCAAGGTAAGTCCAGTTTAGTGAAGTCACATGCAGAGCTAGAGGCAGTGCAGAACATGGTTTCTGCTGCAATCGAACTCGAGGCTGCAGATGGAAGTGGATCAGATGTGTCTGATCCGAAACCGTCTGCAGCGCTTCATGAGATGCCGGAGAATCAAAAAAGCATAACAAGCTGCTTCCGGAATGCCTTGGAGTTGAGTGGTGGTCCTCTTTGGGGTTTCTCATCAGTTTGTGGAAGGAGACAGGAGATGGAAGATGCTGTTGCTGTTATGCCTCAACTTTTTCAAGTCCCTTCACAGATGCTAATGGATGACCATGTGAATGAAAATAAGAGCTCACCAGCACACTTTTTTGGTGTCTATGACGGACACGGCGGCTGTCAGGTATGTCCTAAGATCCTTTGTGTCAGTTATACAATTTGTTGTATCCTTGAACTTGATCCATTTCACTACGAGAGTGTTGCTTTCACTAGGTTGCCAGTTACTGCCGGGAACATCTTCACTTAGTGTTGATTGAGGAGATAGAAGCTGCAAAATCTAGTTTGTCTGACAACAATGGTGGAGACAATTGGCAGGATCATTGGAAGAGAGCATTCTCTAATTGTTTTCGCAAAGTAGATGATGCAGTTGGAGGAGTCCGTGCGCCTAACAGTGGAAGTAACAGTGATGATGGATCTGAGTCTAGTGTTGAACCTCTTGCTCCTGAGACTGCAGGCTCTACTGCAGTGGTTGCTGGTTTAACCCAAACCCACATAATAGTTGCAAATTGTGGTGATTCAAGAGCAGTTTTGTGTCGCGGAAAAGAGGCCATGCCATTGTCTATTGACCACAAAGTAAGGCATTTGTTTCAAGCTTTTCACAATTTGTTTTTGCTAGAGTTTTTGGTTTGGAGCTGAAATTATGTGATAGAGGAAACTTCTATTTCCTATTTGTAGCCAAATAGAGAGGATGAGTGGGAAAGGATAGAAGCTGCAGGAGGAAGGGTCATACAGTGGAATGGACACCGAGTTCTTGGTGTTTTAGCAGTGTCAAGGTCCATCGGTATGTGTTTCTGTGCATCGTTTTTTATTATCAATTTATACAGGTAGACGAACAAAATGTATGCTGATATAACACATCAAAATTCGGTGTCATTTTTCTACACAAATCTGCATACAATACAATGACTCTGTAAATTTTGTCTCTTGATATAACTTATATTTCTTCATAACAAAACAATTTATTAATTGCCCTTTTTCCCCCCAATAAACTTTGCTGCTATCATTTGGCATGGTTTTGTTGATTAACATAGGGGAGGATAACATTATTTTCTTGTCATCAGTAATGCATTCTTGTTAAAGTCGGGAGGAAAAGCAAACAAACAAACTTGTCTCAGAATGAGTCCAGTTGGTGTCTTTGTAATTTAAAGCTGAAAAATTAAATGATAGAATTTTCATACAATTTTTATATAAAATTTGTCCTGAATTTTTTCTTCTATTTTAACTATTCTTTTATTTAAGTTTCCATATTGATACTTTAAAAGACTGTTTGCCAATTAGATACCCACTTTTATAGAACAATGCTAAGTAAATCACGTTCATTTTAATATCCATTGTCTTTAATTTAGATTATAGTCATCTATGTTGAAGTGCATTCTTGCTTCTTGTCCACCACCAGGTGATAGGTACTTGAAACCATGGGTAATTCCAGAACCTGAAGTCATGTTTGTCCAAAGAGAGAAAAACGATGAGTGCCTTATTCTAGCCAGTGATGGTTTATGGGATGTCATGACAAATGAAGAAGTCTGTGAAATTGCACGTAAGAGAATCCTTCTTTGGCATAAGAAAAATGGCAACAGCAACAACAATGTACCAACAACACAAGGCGATGGAGTTGATCCTGCAGCTCAATATGCTGCAGAGTATCTATCTAGACTTGCCCTTCAAAGGGGAAGCAAAGATAATATCTCTGCCATTGTTATAGACTTGAAGGCCCAAAGAAAATTCAAGAGAAAAGCATAAAATAGATAAATAACCCTTCATCTGGAATATTTACTGATATACTATTGTTTTACTAGTATTTTTCCATTCAGTAGCATATTTAGCCCTTAATGTTTTTCACCAGGGCTATGTTATGTATATTGAAATTTACTGTGTACAAGAATTATCGCTGTCCGCTCTGCTCACATCAGGAAGTTAAATTATTTTTTCAAGATGTAAATTTTTTTTCTTGTTATCTGTGCAAATAATAGTATCAACCACCCTTGGATTATTAGTTATCTTCAAATAATTAAACCCCCTCCGAAATTAATCTAATAATTTAACATACGCATAATTATTTACGTGCTTTAACTTTTATAAGCTTGTACTATTATCTGTATTTTAAGCGAATTCTAGTGAAACATCTTTTCTTTTTTTTTTTTCTTTCTTTCTTTCTTTTTTGGGTTGATTGAGAGAGGTATTGATTGTTTATATTGCTATCATAATTTTCCAAAGTAAACCATCATTTTCGTCACTAAAATTGGTGGCTGGCTACAAATTCGTACTTATCATTTGGAAACTCCTCCCGATGTCTTTGAAGTTGGTAAAAGTTGGTCAAGTTAGCCCTCCGACATAGATCAAGTTAGTCCCTCTCTAGGATTAACTTGACTGACTTTTGACAACTTTAAGGATCTCGAAGAGGTTTTCAAATAATAGGGATGAGTTTGCAGTTGACTCTTAACTTTAGGGATTAATTTGATAGTTTACTCTAGTTTTCCATCATTTTGTCATAACCTTCAGCATTAAAGTTACTCATGAACTGCTGCAATCTCATGGCACACGCATTTATAAATTATAAATCTCACAACAAATTCTTGAATTTAAATCGGTCAAAAGCAAATGCAGATGCTTTGACATAATTTTCGGAGCTGGTTTCTTTGGCTCCGTACTGCAAATGTTGATCGTATGTAAGTGGTAACTCTACAAAGAAAGGAATCAAAACTGCAGTTACTTTTCAGGTGGCAATAGTACTTGCCAAGTTGAGATACTTTAAATGTTAGTATCCAAAACTGCAAGGTTGCAAACGAGCACATCCCACAATAACTTACAGTTTTGGTAATATCTGTAAATGAATGACATTGGCCTTAGAAAGATGTTTTAATCTTCTAAGCAAACACTAGCTTTCAAGACAAAGGACCATTTTTGAATAGAAAAGTAGAATTCAGTCATATAATTTCTGAGCACCAATACATGAGTATTTGCATTATTTACAGTTTACACTAACAAACTACTTCCTCAATATAAAGAAGCAGAAATCCTGCTGTACGTGACAGATCAACACATTTTGTTTATACACTGACACTGATCCACATTTAAGAATACCTTTTGAAGTGATATATGGCGCAAGTTAGAATACCTTTGGCTTTGAATAAAGTTTAGGATTGGAACACACAAGTATTATATGGTTGCATGTGTAGATCCTGCATTGGAGAAGAATGCTGAAAGGTCCACATCCAAGTCCTCATACATGTTGATAAAAGGATATCTCTGGAATTCAAATCAGATATATACTGTGAAAACGATTATTTACTCTATTTTACATTGCATACTCATATAGATAAGACTTATACATACCACAAGGTCCTGAGCCGATGGTCTATCCCTTGCATTTTTCTGTAAACTAAACACAAATGATTGAGCAAGGAGAATCAGAAGCGTCATAAAATGCAGTGATGTGAAATTTACGACAAAATAGCCAATTGAACAGTGACTGAAGGTGGAAGCTTTGAAAATTGAATTTAATTGATATGAATAGTCATTGCAAAAGAATTTTACATTGTCATGTCATTGACAAATTCATTAAGTGATGTGACGACACATAATTGAAAATCAATGTAAATTGCAAAACTCTTTTATATTAATTGTGCATGCCAAGTAACTCTGCAAAATTTGTTTAAGCAAAGATGGAGGTCCCATCCATGAAATCACATATGAATGTAAGAATTCACACAATTAGGTAAGGCTTGTGTTTTACAATTTTTCCATTTGTTTGGACTACATACTCATTCTACTAAAAAACTATAGGCTCCTCTAGTATCCCAACTAATTTCAGGATGAGTTCTAGGAAAAGGCAAGGGTATTTAAGGGGTCTCCCTCCCAACTCTATCTATTGTGTGTGCTTTCATTTTCTTTTGGTTGGCAAAGGTTCTTGAGAAATGTACACAGTTTAGTTACTAAAGCATACTTAATATTACCATGCTGAGATGAATGAACAAAATTCCGGAGAAAATTGATCAGAAGGAGCACTTGGTGAAGGTTTTTCGACAATGACTTCAATAAGCTGGTAAATGTTTTCCCATCCTTCACTTTGATCTGGTGGTGTATATGGAAATCGCCCAGTAGCACACTTGAGCAATATCAGTCCCAAGCTCCATATATCACTTCTGTAGTTGTAGCCCCCAGGGTTTCCGGTAATTCTCTCTGGCTGTAAAAAATGAGCAGAATAGATAAATTATACTCCGGGCAAGGGTGGCACATCTAGTTGGTCAGAGGAAAATGATAAATATATTGGCATGTTTTACTCACAGACATATAGTTGTATGTGCCAATAAAAGTATTTGCTAGACCAGATGTAGTTTCCATGATTGCACTCACACCAAAGTCAGTAATCTTTACTTCTCCTCTATGATTTATCAGCAAATTAGAAGGTTTTAAGTCCCTGTGTATAATATGTTTTTCATGGTGTAGATAAATTAAACCCTTCAGCACCTACATTGAAGAATAAAAACAAGAAAGGGATCAAGCCTAGTTAGGCATGCAGAGAAACGAACCATAGGTGTAAGGCTGAAGTGCAAATTTCTTACTCCTCACCTGCTTACATATGGCAGCAAGATGTGGCTCTGGAATTGTTTTGACTTTGTTCAGAAAATCTTCTAAGGACCCTCCATCCATGTACTCTAGGATGATTGATATGACCCCATTATTATAGAACGACTGGTAGCAGACAACAACATTAGGACATTGTGCTGACTGATTAATTTTTAGCTCCTTTGCTATCTGCCTGCACATAGGCTCCTCAATAGTCATTCGGATTTCCTGAATTGTGAGGAATGCATCATAAGTGACAAAAAAACAAAGTGGAAAGGGAGTATATAATAAGATATATCAGATAACAGGAAACTAGTTCACAAGTACAAGCACCCAGATTAAGATGATGATGCAGATGCAGAAGCCTTTCAAGCTAATATAAACCAGATTGTTAAACCATCAAGCGCATGAAGAACTAATTGAAATTTAAAAATGCTAAATGCAGTAGAAAGAACCAATATGGGACTTATTATCCTGTAGTTGCTCTATTCCAAATAAGTAAACGCATAGAATGAATAACAAAAAAGAAATTATGACTCTGGAAGATGCCTTATTTGTTCTGACTGTAACCTAAATTTGTCCTGTTGCAATTGATTAAAATATAAAAGTTCCAAGGGAACAGACCAAGATCTCAATCATTATGTTCAGTGAAATTAAAATGGCCGAGGTTAGGCGAACAAGATGATGTTCTGACATAATGGACAAGAAACCATATTGCAACAAAATTTATTCTATATATTAACTAGCTTACTAGTTGAATGAAATGAACTTACTCCTTATTTATTAACTTATTAAACACTGATTGAGATCAACAATTTCTGAAACTTCTTCCCTTGAGCAACACTCTAATTGCAGGGAGAAAACAACTTCTATATATCACGATGAATAAACTAGGTTGAAAATATTAAGAATTTGATTGAAATTGAGATTGACTTTTATCTTTGAAATAATGAAATATTGGGTGAAAAATGACAGAAAAAAGGATTAATTATATAGAAAATAAAAAAAGGAAATAACTATAAGATACGAACTCAAAGCAAGGTACATATGCAGCAAGTAAACCTTTAATGCGAAAAGTTGATTAGTCCATTTGTGTTGCACCAATTGCACTATCCCACCATTTCCCTTTCCGATCACTTTGATTGTGTCAATGTCTGCCAAACTTAGCTGATTGTCTAGTGGCCTGACTGGGGGTGGCTGAAAGTAACAAATATATTAAATAAATGAATTATCAGAACCCAACCAGCATATAGACATCTTTTCTAAAGTATTATGACCAAATAAAATATCCCGGAAATCCTTGATTTAAATTTCCATGCCATCATTGTACCAAAAACCACAAAGGTTGAGTGTTACAGCTGATTGTAATTTATAATTATAAATTTATGGAGTTTACCATGAAAAGCTATAATAATCAAGTCACATAAATTCAAAGGCAGTCATATGGGCAATTGTGATTATAACATTCTGTAGGATAGCATCACTCGAAAGAAGTAATCATGTTGGCAATGTATTTATTTATTTATTTTTCTTTTGGGTAGATCATGGCTTAGTAATTTATTATCAACTTAATTTTGTTTTTGACAATATTTTCATCTCCATAAACGTACGCAGACGAATTTTTCCAATGTAAAACGTAGATTGGTGGATTTTACCATGACTGACAAGTTAATCAATCATAAACCAATAATCAAGAATGATGGTACTTTCTGTTGATCCTGAAACTTCATACAACACTCTGACAGAAACGCAGGGTTCATTAAATGCACTCAACAATTCTTAGCAGCCCCTGGTGTACGCAAGGAATCCCTTATTATAAGGAGGAAACACCAAATATTCCATATGATAAAGAAAAAACACAGTGTAAACCTCAAAATATATAAGAAAACTACAACGAATTTCAGGTATCCCTTCTTGTTATCACAGAAGGCATTTCATTGAATCCAAAAGATCAAATGAAAAATAAGATACAATTTAGCAACCCAACTGGATATCCATTGAATAAAAAATTAAAATTAAAAAACACACACAAAACATGTGCAAAAGATTGAGGAAGATATGTTACAGTTTCCACTTCAGTCTGCTGACAGACAATTAGAACTCCGTCGCTATTGACAAGCAGGTTCCCATCCATAAACGTCCCACTTTCAGTCCTATAACATACCTCAGAATCACACACAATTCCAGTTAGCAAAAGCCATACACAGTACTATTGCACATTCACACACGAAGAGAGACTCACAGGAACGTGGCAAAAGAAGCATGATCAGATGCAGGAACCGTGAGCTTGAGATTAGGGCCTAAGCATCCTTTCTTCATGATTATGGTATCCTAATGGGGTTCCAAGCTCTGGTTTGAGACCAAGAAAGACTTTACACAGTAAGATTATTATATTGTATATAATCAACATGTGTTTATGACTAACTGAATAATATTATTAAGAATTTAATATATGTTGGACCGTATAGTAGTGCATAGGACTTACGGATTATTGTTTATTTTAGTACCCTAAGTTAATGAAAGTCTTTATGGTACTAAAATTCTTATTTGCAATTACTTGGAAAGGTCACCATTGACTTTGGAGTGGAGAAAGGAGGAATAAGGCCCGAAGTTTGAACATAAAGACTTTTGTTGACTTTTCACACTTGTGGCCGATATTTTTCTCTCTATCCGCGCCGAGACTCCCTCTTCGTTTTTTATTCTCCAGCTTCTTCTTCCGTACACACGTGCTACCGCAAATATCGTCAACTACTATTAAGAGCTAGTTTTCATTCATTCTAGAAGCTGTTTGTTGATTTAAGTGAGTTAGGTAGTGTTTGGATGGATGACCACTAATGGAATAGAAGGGGATGGCAATGTCATTTTTATAAAATGTGTGTTTGGGAGTTATAGTTAGTAAGGCATGGAATGACTAGTAAGAGATTATAAGATCTTTCCTTCTCATCAAAAAAGCTAAATTTGTTATTTCCCAAATTGGAGGGTTTGGGAGGCATAATCATTATTTGGTGACAAAAATAGAGTATTTTAACCTTCCATTCCATTACTAATCATTGAACTCCCAAACAAAAGTGTTAAAACTCTCTTTCCTTCCACCATCAAACTTGCAAGCAAGGGTATGGCATGTAAATATTCATTCCATTCCCTTCCTTTTTATTTCATTCTATTATTAATCATTCCTTGCTATCACAAATAAATCTTCCAAATAGACCCTTAGGATGTGTTTGGATAAATTTCTAAAAAACAAACTTATTTTTTTAAACTTTTTTTAGTAGAGTTTTAGAGTGCGATTGGATTGGCTAAAAATAAATCAATTTGAATGGGTTAAGAATTTTTAAACCTAGCTTCCTAATTTTGGTGGGTAAATGGGTCAACTTGAAGGGTTTGACTCATTTTGACGACCGTAAAAAGTAAAGTGGAATAGATCATGTTATCTTCATATTTGGATATTTAATAAGTTTAATGAGAAGGGAAGGGAAATATATCTCATTCCCTCTTTAACTCCTCGCTCCCTCTTAAAAAAAATGGATGGAAAATAAGGAGACTTCGAGTGCCAAGGGAGGGGCTTGTTACTCCACTCCCTCTTCTTAAATCATTCCTAAATACACTTTAAACAAAATAAGTTACTCACTTCCTTGTCATTCTCTCTACTGTTATCCATCAAACATAGCCCAAGGGTCCGTTTGGATAAATTTTTAAAAAAGGTACATTTTTCAAAATTAGTATTAGAAGTAGAGGCAATAGCAAGTTTTTTACATTTAGATATAAATATAAAAGTACTTTTATCATTAATTAAAAGTTGTCAAATTGTTTGGATGTAAGAAATATAAAAGTACTTTTTCTAAAATTAGATTGAAGACATGAAAAATCACTTGTCAAAAATATGTTTAGATATAAAAATTACTTTTTATAGATAATAAATCTTTTTAAAAAATTTATGATTATTTTATATTCTTTATTTTTTATGCTAAAATGAAACATTTAACAAAGTAGTTCCTAATTTATATGATGTGTTAGGGATAAAGGAGATTCCTTCTTTTGTTGCCCAAGAATGTGAGATTCTAATGTTGTAATTGATAGGGTAGGATGGTCTTAGCCATCCCCAAGAAGAAAAGGGAGATTTGACACATAGTATGATATACAAAGTATGAAATTCAAGTTGTGGCATGCTATAATATTGACACTGTTGGGTAGCAAAAGCGCAAAACAACATTAAAGAAACAACACAAAATTTAATGTGATTTTGTTACTCTCAACCTACATCCACGACCCTTAGGAGAAGTACCAAAATTTTCACTATCCACAACTTTAGCATAGAAAAAATTGCTAACTATTCTTACGAAATATTGCATCATACAGACAGTTCGTAAAAACTGCCTATACAATGTCTAAGCCAAAATGCCAAAGGTCATATTTATAAGCCAAATCTCCTATGAGATATTTGCTCACAATCAATGTACTACTTTGGTTTAAATCCTAACAAATCCTCCCTTAAGTCAAAGACCTACCAAAAGTTGGTTGCAACAACTCTCTCTACAATGCAAACTCTTGTACTGTCGTTGCTTCCAAGACATGCTGCCTAATCCCTACATTGCCTAGAAGACTTTCAACACAAAGCTTTTTTCACTTGTACCGTCACTGCTCACAAAACACACTGCCTAATTCCACATTGTTGAGAAGACTTTTGACATAAAGTACCCCATACATGATTCCACTAATGCTACTCACATTTTTGCTTTCCTCTCGTATGACAATTTTTGAGGACAAAGTTGCTAACTAACCCTCCAATATTCAACCAACACTAACCAATGCAAACCATTGACTTTGATACCACTTATTGGGCAATGAAAGCACTAAAAAAACATAAAGGAGACACTACACAAAATTTAATGTGGTTTGAATACTCTCAACCTTCATCCCCAGCCTCTATAAAGAGAACCAAAATTTTTACTATTCATAACTTTTGCACAGGAAAAGTTGCTAACCATTCTTACAAAATATTACATCATATGAAAAGCTCATAAAAACTACCCATACAAAGGATCACTCCTACTCTTGGAGGATGTCTAAACCAAAATGCCAAAGGTCATATTTGTAAGCCAAACCTCCTATGAGATTCTACTCATAATTGATGTAGGACTTTGGCTTAAATCTCAACAAAAACATGGGATGTTTTATTAGGTTGTCATATCAGTCTATTAAGAAAGTTTCCATTCCCTCATTTAGTTGCTTCAACATATTAGTTATCAGTTCCAACTGGTTTTTTGTACTATACTACTATTTCAATTTATTGGCATGGTTAGAGTATTAAGGAACATTTATGAATATACAACTAATTGGACACCAACGATGTCTTCTTAAGCGCTACTTATCAACTTTCTAATTCACATAATTGTATTCTTTCACTTTATGCTCCTTTTAATTGTGTTAGAATGAATAACAAGTATTTATAATATATAAAGTTTGAAACCCAAGTTGTGCCATGCTATGATATAGACACGTTAGATGCTTTATTTACGCGCTTTATCTTTCAAGTGTTTCAAGGTTGCATCAATCCTTTCCCACCATGTTGCATATGCTTTTTCCATTGATGAATGAGTTTAACAATTTCATTCAACCTTGCTGCTTCTAGTAGTGTTCAATGAAAGCACCAATGTAATGTGTATGATAAGCAACCAACAAAACAATAACAAAGCCTATATCCATAGTCTTATAAAATGAATATCTCAAGTAAAACAATAAAAAAAAAATAGCTAAGATGAAATGCTAACTCTAAAGGCTTGTGTTACAACCCTCCTAAAAACAAATTTTGTCCTCAAAATTTAGTACATAAGAATAATTCAGGATACCCCCTCTGCATATCAGCTTCTAATTCCCACGTACAGTCCGCCGAGTCTTCATGTCCCCATGCCACCTTTACCAGCTGTATGGCTTTGTTCCGAAGGTGTTTGATGCTCCTGTCCACTATCCGTGCTGGAGGTACATAAAAAGTTAAGTCATCCCTTAACTAGATTGATTCAGGTTCCAAGAAATGAGTAGAATCAGGCTGGTATTTTCTGAGTTGAGAAACATGGAACACATCATGAAGGTTTGACAGATGTAGAGGTAAAGCGACTCGATACGCCATTAGCCCAATTCGTTTTAAAATTTGAAAAGGACCTATAAAGTGAAGGCTTAGCTTTCTAACTTTAATGGCTCTACCTACTCCAGTTGTGGGTGTGATCTTTAAAAACACATGATCTCCTTCTTGGAACTCTAACGGCTTTCTCCTGATATCCGCGTAGCTTTTCTGACAACTTTTGAGCTGCAAGTATCTTGCTACAGATCCTTTTGATTTGCTCTGTAGTTTGTCTGACTAATTCCAGTCCCAATAGACTTTGTTCTCCTAATTCATACCAACATAGAGGAGATTGACACTTCCATCTATATAAAGCTTGGTACGGAGCTATGTTGATGCTAGCATGGTAACTATTGTTGTATGCAAACTCAGCTAACGGTAAGTATCAATCCCAGCTCCCACGCTGTTTTAGAATGTATGCTCACAGCATATCTTCTAAAGTCTAAATAGTTCTCTCGGTCTAGCCATCTATTTGCGGATGGTACGCAGTACTTAAGTATAGTCTAGTACCGAATGCCTTCTAGAGTGCTCCCCAAAATCGTGAGGTGAATCTTGGATCTCGATCTAAAATAATTGTTGAAGGAATACCATGTAGCCGTACTACTTCTTGAATGTATAATTGAGCCAACTTCTCTAGAGGATAATTTGCTTGAATGGGTAAAAAGTAAGTGGACTTAGTTAGTCTATCCACTATGACTCATATAACATCATATCCTGAGGGTGTTCTTGGTAAACTTATTACGAAATCCATAGAAATGCTCTCCCACTTCCATTCCAGAATTTCTAAGGGCTGCAATGTCCCTGCTAGCTTCTAATGCTCTATTTTTACCTTCTGGCAGGTTAGACATTTATTCACGAAATTTGCCACATCTGTCTTAAGGCTTGGCCACCAAAACATCCTCTTGAGATCTTGATACATTTTGTTAATACCAGAATGTATAGTAAACTCGCTCTTATGGGCTTCCTCCAAGATCTTCTTTCTGAGGATATCCTCCCCAGGTACGCATATTCTCCCGTGATATCGCCATATTCCCTCTGTATCCTATGTAAATCCTGTTAGCTTTCCAGATTGCACTAGTTGTACTATATGCTGGAAATCATTATTTCGTTGTTGCGTTTGCTAGATTTGGTCTTTGAAATTACTGGCTATCTTAAGTTGGTCTAATTGAATGGCATTGGGGTTTGTAGAGATTCCCAAATTGAGGTCTCAGAAACTTTCTATGAGTTCTGTCTCCTTGATTATCATCCATGCCACATTTAAAGACTTCCTACTCAGAGCATCTGCTACTACATTTGCTTTGCCAGGGTGGTACTTTAGCTTAAATTCGTAATCTTTAAGAAACTCCATCCACCTTCGCTGCCTCATGTTCAATTCCTTCTGATCAAAAAGGTATTTCAAGCTTTTGTGATTAGAAAATACTTCAAACTTTACTCCATAGAGGTGGTGCCTCCATATCTTTAGAGCAAATACCACCACCGCTAACTCTAGATCATGCATTGGATAATTCCTTTCATGAACTTTTAATTGCCTGGAAGCATATGTGACGACATTTCTGTTCTGCATTAATACGCACCCTAATCCTTTCTTAGAAGCATCACAGTAGACTTCGAACGGTCCATGAGGATTTGGCAGAGTAAGTATTGGGGCTGTTGTCAACTTTTCTTTTAATTCTTGGAAACTCCGCTTACACTCCGATGTCCATTCGAATAGGGCATTCTTCCTGGTTAGTTTTGTTAGGAGTAGGGATATTTGAGAGAAGTTCTTAACAAATCTCCTGTAATATCCTGCCAACCCTAAGAAGCTCCTCACTTCCATAACTGTCATTGGCTGTTCCCAGTTTACTACTGCCTCTATCTTATTGGGGTCCACTGAAAATCTCCCACGGGATACCATATGGCCAAGAAATTTTACTTACTCCATCCAAAATTCATATTTGGATAATTTGCCATAAATTTTCTTTTCTCTTAGAATTTGCAGAACCAGTTGCAAATGGTCTACGTGCTTCTACTCCATTTTCGAGTAAACAAGTATGTTATCAATGAATATCACCACAAATTTGTCAAGATATGGCCAGAATATCCGATTCATGTAATCCATGAATATTGCTAGTGCATTCGTCAATCCGAAGGACATCATAATGTATTCATAATGTCCATAACGAGTTCAAAATGCCATCTTCAGAATATCTTCTTCTCGAACCCGAATCTGGTGATATCCAGACCGTAAATCAATCTTAGAAAATACAGTAACCCCTTGTAGTTGATCCATGAGATCATCAATCCTTGGCAATGGATACTTATTTTTGATCGTCGCCTTATTCAGCTGCCTGTAATCCATACATAGTCGCATGCCCCCGTCTTTCTTCTTAACCAACAGAGCTGTGGCTCCTCAAGGTGGTGCACTTGGCCTAAAAAATTTCTTTTCCAGGAGCTCCTCAATCTGCTTCTTAAGTTCAGTCAACTCCAAAGGTGACATTCGATATGGCGCCATAGATATTGGTCCTGCTCCCGATACCAATTCAATGGCGAATTCACTTTCCCTTTCGAGAGGAAAATCAGGAATATCTTCAGGGAATACATCGGGATATTCCCTAGCAGCTGGAATATTATCCAACTTCTGATCAACCTCCGCTACAGTGGTTAATAAAAGAATATACCTTTAACTTTCATCCCCATAGTGATGTACTGCTAAGGAACTTAAATAAAGGCTTACCGGGATTATTGATTTGGAAGATGAAACAGAGGGAAGCACAATGGATTTATCAGAGTAATTTAACAGGGCTTGGTTGGCAGAGAGCCAGTCCATACCCAGAATAATATCAAGTCCGGACAAGGGAAGACAAATTAAATTGACTGAAAAAGTTTGACCTCCTAACTGAAGGGGGATATTCATACAAGTATGATGGGTCTTAACGGGCTCACTTGTAGGTATAGAAACCAACAAGTCATAAGGTAATTCAAAAATAAGTAACTATAAGGCTAACATGCAATCATGAGAGATGAAATAGTGAGGTGCACCTGAATCGTATAAGGTAGTCAAGGTCTTACCATTCACTTCACACGTATCTTGAATCAAATCTTCTTACTTGTTGACCTTATGTTCATCCATAGTGAAAACTCTTCCCTGACGTTGTGGCTTGGGAGTCGGCTGAGGGTTCCTGGCAGGACATTCATAAGTTTTGTGGCCTGGTTTGCCGTATCCAAAATAGACATATTGACCTGCCAAACAGGGGCGGTTGCCATGATTCCTGCCGCACTGGCTGCATATCTGGTTCCCAGAAGGCCTCTAAGGTTACTTGCCTTTGTTGCCTGCAGGCTGAAACTTTATTTGTTGCTAAAAGTTGGGCTTGAACCTGGGGCCTTGCCAGGCTAACCCTTTCTTAAAGTTACCACCGGTTGACTTGGCAACAACCAACTTCTTGTTACAATCCTCTACTAGGCGGCACTTGTTCACCAACATAGGGAAGTCTCTGATCTCCATAGACCCTCTAGTGGTAAGAATGTCTTCTCTCAGCCCACCTTCGAACTTCATGCATTTCCAGGCTTCATCGGGGGTCCTTTGATAAATGGTGGAAATTTTGCACAACTCTTCAAACTTAGCAATGTATTTCGATACATTACTATTCCCTCGACGGAGGTGCATGAATTCCAACTCCTTAGCATTGCGAACAGAGGCAGAAAAGTACTTCTGATAAAATGTGTCTCTAAATATATCCCAAGTAATATCCATTTGGGATCCTTCTAATAACCAGTGTGCACCATTCCACCAAAACTCTGCATCTGCTTTCAGCATATAGATGGATAAGGTTACCTTCTGATGGTATGTGCAATCCAATACGGAGAAGACCTTCTCCATAGCTTTAACCCACTTATCCGCCTTATCTGGGTTAAAGGCTCCCTTGAAGCTGGGTGGGTTGGCCTTCCTAAACTCCGCAAATTTGAGGTATTCTAGGTCCACTCCACGGCCATTATGATTCCCTCCAAGACCTACTTCTGGCTACCTTCCTAGTTGGCCCATCATTTGTGTCACCATAATTGCCTGTTCGCGCACAGCGTGCGCCATTTCTCACATTGTGTCCAGGAACTCAGTAGATCCTCTTGTGCTGGATTTATTCATGGCCTACCTCGCCTTCCGGAAGCCATCAAATTCTGAACACACAAAACAAGAGTAATTGAGTTGATCGGGCTCAATATTAAGTTCGGTATGCTAGTAAATAATAGCATATGGTTAGGCAACCCTCTCACATGCATCATATCCATATGGACAAGATTCAATGCATGATAACATCTAAAGAATACAAAGCATATGCAAAGCATAGTCAATCCAATCCTCAGGCCTATATTAGGACGAACTGCTCTGATACAAAAAATGTAACATCTTACCAGATAAAATACTATGCTTAAGTCATAATATATTACCTGATAAGTTATTACATGTGATGAACTTAAGTCATAATATACTTTGCAGTGGAGCGACTGGTGGACCTATGGCTGGTGCTACTGCTGGGGGTGGAGGTGGAAAGGGATGAGCCATATAGAGAAGGATGGCAATGTAAGGAACAGCAGGGTCAAAAAGTGGGTGCATAAGGGGTACAACAAAATCTCTCTGAAAAAAGAAGTAAAGACGAAACTAGCATCTACCAGATATGTACACGGAATCTAGGAATGGATCGAGATGGATGTGGAGCTCAGGAAACTCAATAAATAGGACGCCGGTTACTATGTTCTCCATGCTCTAAGGATAACGCGGAAAATGTATAGTAAGGTGAGAAATAGAGAGTTCTCAGTAGGAATCCTAAGTATATATATATGTCATCCCCACCATTCTCAGGTATTTTGGATTTTGGTTAATTAAAAGAAAATGTTAAATCATTAGGAAGTCCTACTTAATTAGTTATATAAATCATAGCCCGAAACATAGTTCTGTTTTACTTAAGGAAGTAAAGGAAATTAAACAAAAAATAAATAATTGAATCTGTGCATTGACATAGATAAATGATAACCATAAAATGAGCAATAACATATATATACATAACATCCAATGGTGCAATTAAATCAATGCATGATAACTGAAAATGTGGTTATGCATGAAAAATAATGCACTTGATTTTAACTTATATTTTTTCATACTTGGTCCCCTGGGAGTATATTGACCATAAGACTCCTAGGTAATAGTCCGCTTTTTAGGATCGAGCTCGTTCCTGTATAGGGTTGCCAGGTTTGCTTTCCCCGACTTCCCCACCGATCTATTCCCCTTAACATTGTTTAGGGACTGGCCCAAGTCACATGAAAAATCCTTTCTCATGCTTATAGGGTAGCATTGCTTGGCTGACACTTTGACTCATGCATGCATAACTTGCAAATTCATGTTAATTGCATTTTCTGCTAACATCTTAGCATAACAGATCATGTCTGCTTCCTCATGAATAGTGCCGTACAACTAAGAAATTGTAATTAATAGCAAACTAGATATAGAACATCATATTCATGCTAAGAATATAACAATATTAATAAGTGCAAGATTTAGAATCTTAAGCATCAATCTATCTTGCAAGCTTTTATTTTCTAATGAGGTTCCCGAGTTTACTTTCCAGGTTAAATGAATCCCGAGTTCTGATCTTATACAATTACCGACCTTCAGGATTATGTTAGAGATTATATGATTTATGACTTTCGGGGTTATGTTCAGTTTCCCGAGGTCGATTCTGGGTCGAGTTTCGGAATTACGTGTATAAGGGTTTTATGTGCCTATGATCCCGAACTCCGACCTGAACCCACAATTTGGTCTTTCAAGACTTTTGAGTGTTTCCTAAACTCTAAGTTCCTGACATGCCCTACATTCGACGTATTTTTCCTATTCTCTAAGTTCCGAGCTCAGCTTTAAGTATACCTTCCGAGTTCAATCTTAAGTGTGACCTCCCGAGTTAAACCTTAAGTGTGCTTTTCGAGTTCAATCTTAAGTGTGACCTCCTAAGTTAAACCTTAAGTGTACTGACCTAGCCCTCTTTTCACTAGGTCCCAACTTCTAACATAACCTCAAGTTAATTGTGCCTTACCCTAGACTTATCCTACTTCTAGCTAGAATTACATTATTATGAGAGAAAATTCACTAAAAATAGAAATCTAAGCGAAATTATCCAAATTTATATCCATGTAAAGCTAACAGAGCAAGCTTTCAAATGAAATAAATTTCATATCATTTGAATTAGTATATTTTGAGATATAAGCTCTGAAACTTGACCCTACTAGACTACCCTATTCTATACCATATTGGACATAGGGCAAATTTCTCAACTCACTGGGGACAAACGGGACCTTATCTAACTCAAAAATTTTTATGGAATATCCTCCTATGTGTAAGCTTTCTAACAAAGTTGGTCTCACTCAATTTGGAGTTGTATAGGGTGAGTTACACCCTTCTCAACTCATATTGCCTGGATGAAGGTCCTGATTTTTAGGTCAATTTTCAAAAATTCATATCTACCTCTATACTGATCCAATGGCCTTATATTATATATGTATGGAAAGCCCTGAATGTCTAGTTTTATATAAAAATAGATTTATGGAGTTTAAATGGCTATATATTGAGCCGTACACTCCGCCATATAGATTGCTGAGGAAAAATCCTAACAGCTTCTTAAGGTTTCTCTTTTCTTCAAGTCTTTCATACCAATTCTAATTCCAGTCATAATACACAGGCAAAATCAGCCATAAATCATCATTATCACTCCACATAACATCAGTATCACAAGGTATAGAAGACCCACACACAACTCCAAACCAAGGAAAATAAGAAGAGAAGTGGGATTCCTATCTTTGTTAGGTATGATTCTTGTTGAATTTGTGGTTGGAGTTGAAGAAATATGGTGATGGCTTGAAGATTTTTGTGAAAGGAAGATGATATGAGTTGATATGACATGTGACGGTGGAAAAAGAATGGAGAGGGGTTAGATATATGGACCGAATTCTTTGCAAGGCAGAAAAGGAAAAATATAAAAACTGCTCAAGCAAGTTACATGTGATTGGTGGATTTAAGCAAGTTATTTAACTTGGTTTGGCAGCCCATATGGAGGGCTGAGATAGCGCCACTTGCATGGGTAAGTTGGCTAAATCTTGGCCATCCATCCTAGGGTTCTCACAGTATAATTTTTATTGATCCCGTTTCGACAGTTTAAATTACCGAAGTCTTACTGATTTCTCTTAAATCGGTAAACCGGTTTTAGAAAAATTTTGTGAGATTTTGTATGTTCCTAATCTAATTCCAGCAAGCCTAATCACACTTAATTGGCTTTAATTAAATGTTTAATCAAATTCCAATTAAACCTACTTATTCAATAAAAACCGAATAACTAGATTATTAACTATAAAATTTTCTTGCAGACGCTACATTGAATCTATTTATAATATATAAAAATATAAAACAAAAATTGTCAAATTGACACCTCAGCATCTCATGATGTTGCCACATCAACGTATTATGCAAGCTGCCACCTACAGAATTAGTGACCTAATGCCTTATTTAAGTAATGCCAACTTTGTCAAAAATTATCAAAATTAATTAATGACACTTATACGTACTCCATTTTTATCATATATAATATTATAGTTTTTCAACCGTCATTCTCATCATAAATTGGTGTCTCACAACTTAATTATGACAAAAGGCACTCAGCCAGAAACATAATATAAAAAGAATTTATTGTCTTAAATTTAATTTAAGAACAAAATATAATTATAAATTCATTAAAAGTTTAATTAAGTCAGCCACATTGCAAGGTATATTACATGTCACTCATTATTGTCCACCAATCCATTGTAGCTTTGCAACTCTACATAAGTATAGATTCTCAAAATCAAACATGCATCCTACTTAATTGACCTCTTATTCTCTACCTCCCTTACATTTCATAGAAAATTACCCACAAAAGCACCAAAATTTACATGGAAGACTACCATGTTCAAAACCTTAATATAAAACATTATAACTTATGTAAAAATTTAAAATATATAAATAAAAGTACATTTTTATTATACTAAACTTACATAACAAAAATTAATTTAACGTATATCCTCTGGTTTCTAAATTTCTGTTCAATTAGAAACAACATCATAATTATATTCATTTTACTTTATTTGATCCTTAGTTTATATATATATATATATATATATATATATATATATATGTGTGTGTGTGTGTGTGTGTGTGTGTGTGTGCGTGTGCGTGTGTGTGTGTGAAATTAATTATATACCTTTAATTCCATATTGAAATTATTCAAAAGTTAAAATTTTTTCAAATTCTAATTTCTAATGATTATTCAATAATAAAAAAAATGCTACAATTAAAAATTTATTTAAAAATTAAAAAAAGTACTTTTACAAAAATATCAATGTAGCACCAATAATAAATCAATTGTTTCACATCCTTATTACCTTTTAATGGTCTCACTATTCAACATGACAAAAAGATGTCTACAAAACATTGTGAACCAGTACAATTGCAACAATAAACAAATAAGAAATATCAAATGAATTAATTCTAGCATATCATCAATATTATGAAACATCTGTTATCGCACAGTTATATTCAAAATAAAACAATCACAAGCTAAAAGAACTACACTGCCACAAAATTTTTTTGTCGCAAATAACATTTTCAAATCCAAACCCTCTTAAAGAAATCAAATAGGAAACCACCCTTCAAATATAATTCACATCTCTATTGTTCCAAAATACCAATGTCAAAGAAAAACAAATTGAAAGCATATAAATTGCCTTAACATAAAGTATATAAACAAATGTCAACTCTACCATTTATTCTTAACATAATTCAGGAACTACATTTATCACTAGTAATACCATCAGATGAGGAATCCATTCCATACAAATATCAAAGGAAAAGCATCATAAGCAAACACAAGACACAACATCTTCATATGAAGAGAGCATTTATAAAGGAATAAGAAATTCATCAATAGGTGTACACAAAATGGGGGAAAAAGAAGCCGCCATGAAAATAAAGTACACATCATCATTAGATGAAGAGTTAATATTAATTAGAAGCCAAAGGAGAAATAACTCTAAACAAACACAAACTATGAGTAATCCAATAAAAAAAAAAAAGACAAGTGCAAAAAAAAAGATAGGTGCAAGAAAGAGTAAATAGAAAATGGCACCAAAAGGATGAAACTTTCTTGAATATCAAATATCTATATAATTTCACTACATTCAAAATGATCATAAAGGACAAATACTTTTGTTTTACTTATATTAGCAAACTATCACTTAATCTTAAATGAAGAATATTTTGCTTCGATTTCATGGTTATTTGACTTCAAATTATTAAAACAACATCTACTTTTTTTTTTGGGGGACTAGAACATCTACTAAATTACTTCTATATAAATCAAACTAATATTATTCATCTCTTTTTCCAAGCGAGAAAACATAAATTCATTTTAGTGCTCAATCAAAGTCTGGGTCTAAATCTAGTTTGTCTTAATCTTCAAAAGATTCCTTTTTCAAGTTCTTATTTTGATGTTTGGACTAATAGATTATTGATCCATTCTTCAACAAATTGTACTAGATTCAAGGTTTTCATTTTTTTTTAAGCCGAAAATATTTGCTAATATGACTTAATTTGCCATCGTTGTAACAAACCCCAAGTTTATTAGGGATTTTTATACAAATTGGAGATTATGACTTAATCTCTTGTTTGATCCTAGGAGGAGCATTATTCTTAAATTTATGATATTTGGATTTATGGTTGGGGTTTTGATTTGTTTTTAGTTTGAGTTTCTACTTTGACCAAAAAGGAGGTCCAAATTGCCTATAGAAAGATTCCTAAATTTATTCTATTTTGGACATTTTCTTTGGCAAGTTGATGCTAGATTTTATCATCCTAACAACTTTTTAGGGCAACCTTTTGGATATAAGTAATTCATTGTGTGCTTAACTTCTCATAAGGAATTTTTTTCATGTGGTGTTTTGCTTTTAATTTTATCTCCTAAAGATTTTGGGAGACTTGTAAGAATTTTTTTTCTTCCAAAAGGATTGTCAATTATGTATGGCACTCAATTGATAACAAAGTATTCCCTTAATTTTGCTTGGCACTCAATTGATCCCAGTAGGCACACCTTTTTGTTGGGTGCATTATATAGCTCTGACCAGAGCTTAGCACTGATGTCGTTGAGCGTGCTTAATCCAACGAGTGTTATAACGCTCCATGGAGTGCTATTGTGCTTTTGTCGTCAACATTAACTTCTTCCAAAGAATCAATATACTATATTGCACCATATCTTGACTACCTAAAACCAAAATTAAGCACACAAATGAATACACATAATAAAACATAAACATGAGATTGATGAAAATACAACAACAAAAAACTAAGTTTTGTCCCACTAGGTGGGGTTGGCTATATGGATCAAGTAAGAACTAAATAAAAAGAAGGGATAGAAGCTTAGCTTGACTCCCAAGAAGCGCTTGTTTATAGTCTTAGGTGGACTTTACCTCCTATGCCTAGATCCCATATCTTAATATCCATTTTCTCACTATTGCATTGAGTCTTGTTAGATGTATCCTTTTCTTGGCAATGGCTTCATAAATTTTGCACAAAATGGACATGCTTTAGTGCTTCAACAAATGAAATTTTTAGGAACTAAGAAAACTATTTTTCCTTCTCTTGATTTTTCTCAAGATATGGCATTTTTACATATAGGTTGTTCTCATGTGGCTCATCCTATTTCTTTACTATTATTTCTTTCTCATTCTTCTTTTCATCTTTCTCGTCGCTATGATTTTCTTGTAGCTCTATCTGTTGCTTTTTTTTCTTTCTCGCTCTTATCCTCAACCTTTTCCTCTTCATTCATTTTACTCTCACCTTGTTTCACTACTTCCCACTCATGAAATTAATGACATTACATGACTCATTTGGGATTGGAATAGTATCACTAGGTATAGCTTTGTATGGTGTCTCAGAAAGATACTTAGAGATTTGATGATTATGTGCCTCTAGGTTTCTGACGCTAGTAGAGGTTTGCTCCTAGCTATTTCTTATGCTTGCAAAAATCTGATCCTTGGTTTGAGTAAGCTTCTCCAATTCTATCTCCTAATTAGCTTTCTTTTCTTGAGGAAGAGTTGAAGGTTGATAAGGATGAGTAGGTGGCAATGGTCTCCTATACCCTTGATCGCCCTAGGAGAAGTTAGGATGATTTCTCCATCCTAGGTTATACATGATTGAATAAGGGTTGTTTTGAGACCATTAGGAGTCATCCAAATAGATCATTGGGCCTAGATTAGGAGTTTTAGGCTTGCAATTTCCATTCAAATGATTTCTTCCACTACAAAAGTCACACACCAATCAAGAATAATTTACAACTGCCAATTGTAACTGCTTCATCATTTGCTATGTGATATATGCCAATTATTGAATATTGCTTCTTAATAGTGCAATGATGGCATGAAGAGTGTTTGTCACGACCCAACCCAAGTTGTAACCGGCGCATAAGGGACGGGTCCCCTAGCAAGCCTTGATCACACAATTCTTTTCTTAAAAAAAAAAAATTGGACAGAGTCTCCTCTGTATTCAGGACTATTCCCCAAATACAGATCCTCTCCTTGCACAAAAAAAACACAAACACACAATCCATTAGGGATCTAGGCATTCTTATAATGCACCCCACAGCACGCAGTATAAAAGTAAAATATATAATTAAAATTATTCATTTGAAATACATAACTTTGATTCTATAGAACAACAATCCTTTTTAAACAACTTTGATATACAAAAATAAATATAACCACCACAACCATATCATCAAGACAAGGCCGGACCCTACCTATAGTACTATAGAGCTACAATAATTTAAGAATTTCTTAAACATAACTAATTTACAAAAATACCCTTTAAAAGAGAACGGCTCACCAAGATTACAAAAATAGTCTATTGAGGACAAATGCTCAGATTAATAGAACACCTGTAACTGAAAAAAACAAAGAAAACAACAGAGTGAGTTTATGAAACTCAGTGAGAGATAGAGTGTCCCTAACCCACATGAGATAATATGCAAACTTATAGATTTAAAGTAATACAATTATATGCATAGTAAAAACCAAATAGAAATCTTAGTTAAATATTATCCAAATTTTCTTTTCCAAAAACATAGAGGCCATCTATTCCAGGATAACTTGTCAGGAATCACACTAAGGTGGCCATTCCTTCGTGTAACCCTGTAATCCATCATGCACCACCTTTCTCTGTAGTTGTGCAATATCCATCATGCACCACTCCCTTGAGTGGCAGTGTAATACCTCATCCTAGGTGCACCCAGAGCTAACATCTACTGCCGTTAGCCTACAGATCCTGACCTAGACTTTCCCAAGTCTTTCTCTTCCATTATACATAATCATTCAATAAGGATTCTCATAAAACATACTTTACATGAAATCTAAAATTATATCATTAAAGAAAAAAAGAAACCTTTAATAGCTTTATCTAGAAAACCTTTTATACCAAACCATATACCATTAATTATGTCAAATCCCTTCAATCCAGTCTCATATAAAATCCTCAAGAAATTACTTTCAAACAAAACAATTTCCAACCTTCATAGAAAACCAATATAGTAAACATTTATCATACTTTTCGGAAGTCAGAGCATTGCCTCATGTGATCAAATTAGAATAAACAGGCTACCAAGTTTAAATCGTAATTCTAGGATATCCCAAATCATTTACACACACACACACACACACACACACACACATATATATATATATACACATTGAAAATTAAGATAAGGATAAACTATCTACTCATAGTTCACCAGTCCAAAGGTGGAATTCGATCCTATGGAACTCTGGGCTCATATAGCAGTCATTGGAGTCATCTAACATCGCAAATATGATAAATTAACCCCATAATAGTTGTCGATACATGGAATTAATGCTAATTACTCCTAATTTTACAATCCCCAATTATCTCTAACCTAGGGTTCAAAGGGATCCCCCAACTATGAAAAGAATCGAGATTTCTAGGTAGAGAGAAAGGAAAAGCATTAGGAATCATCTTTACGAGGCAATGGGAACAAGAATGGAGGTGAAATCCATGATTTGTCCTCCTCCAAGCTCCAAGCTCATCCATGGTAGAGGTTGAGAAAGACAAAGGCAGATTTGAGGATGATTTGAGGTAGATTGAAGTGTTTAATCGGTGTTTTGAAGTGGGTTTAGTGAAACTATTTGATATGGAGGTGTTGGGTGAAGAAGAGAGTGAGTTTAGAGAGAGAAGAGAGAGTTTTCGGGTGAAGAGAGAGAAGAAAACGCAAGAGTGAGGAAAAAGAACGCGTCCAAAACATTTTATAGACGGCTGGTAATCGATTACCAGAGCAGTTGGAAACCTGTTTCAAACAATAGTAATCAATTACCAAAAGCAACGAAAGTTAGAAAGCCATCTAAGCAATTGTAATCGATTACAACCCTCTTGTAATCGATTACAATTAAGATAAATATAGCAATAAAAATGCAACAATAAGAAAGGCTCAAAACTTGGGGCATGCGTGTTATAATGTCCATTTGAGTACCTTGCATAAACAATAGCTAAGAGTAAAATAGAACATCACGGGGTTGAGTAGTAACAAAGAATAATGAAAAGCAATGATAATAGTTAAAAATAATAATACATCCTTTTAAATATCCTCCTAACCATCATTCTAATCTCTAAATAAGGAAAATATTAAATGCTTCTTATGTTTTCAAGATAATAAATGCATTTGCAAAACATTCAATATTTTACATGACTAGTAATTAGGAGGATTGTTAGGAGGATGTTTTAGGAGTATATATCATTTCTCTTTTTTTAATTTTCAAAAATAAAATAAAAATTCCCACATTAGCAACAACTAAACTACTAATGATATTGATTAAAACAATCCCTAACAAGGATGCTAAAAACTTGTTAGCCAGTTTAAAAAATTAGCTCTGGCAAATATATCAAGTTATAAGTAATAAAGATGTGAGAAAGAAATCTCGTTCTCAAAAGAATTGTAAATCAAGTATCAGTTTGTTTAGAATAGTTACTATTTGGGTAAAGAAAATATTAAGATTGAACATAAAAGTAAATAAAAAAATAAAATAAAATAAAATATGCAAACAATAGAAAATAATTTATTAAAAGATAGGTGTTAAGATATGTTTTAACTTGATTTCCCAAACCATGTGTTACTTCATTATAATCTAATTCCTAATTCAATTAAATTGATGGTCAAATTACTTAAAACTAGTAACCACAACTCAATTCCTTAAGACTATGATCCTTTTAAGACAAATTGAATAATTTAATATTCTAAATCAATTCTAAGGATAAATGTAACATCCGATTTCCGACTTCCGATCCCATCTAATGTTGAAAATTCCGATTTCCGAGTTTGTTTTATAAATCCGCTTCCGACTTCAATATTAGCTTCGAATTCTGACTTCGTTCCAAGGCTTACAAGGGATTTCTTCCGATTTCCGACATAATGCATGCAGCTTACGATTTCTGACCTTATGCTCAGGTAGGAACAAAGGTGATATACGAGTTCCGACATCAGGTGATTCAAAATGTACACGACATGCGACCTCCGAGTTTAGCTAAATTGGATCCGGAGTTCATTACCAAGGTCTTTTCTCCTCGTTCCCGAGTTCCGATATCGAGTTGGAGTGCCAGGTTCTATAAATTTCGAGTTCCGGGTACACAAAATTTATGTTTTGAATCCTGATATCCGGTGCTATGCTTAAAAATCGATTCAAGTTTACATGATGACCCCGACTTCCGGGTTCGAGTGTTTTGGTTTCACGTTCTGGCCCTGACTTTCGCTTTTAAGGTAGCTGTGCCTTGCGATTTCCAGATTACGACTTTACACCCAAATTTTGACTAAATGAGAAGATAATTACGAGTTTCGACTTCATCCGAATAGCTATGCATGAATTCTGACTTTAAGAATCTCACGAGTTCCGATGTCACGTTCATATACGCTGGCAACGAGTTTCACTTCTTAAGCGACGTGGAGAGCATTTTTGTCACAAAAGAAGGAGACATGGCTGAATTTTACCCACAAGAATTTCACCCAATCAAAGCCACATATCCTAACTACCACTTCAGAGCCTTGTGTGTATATATATCCTCCTCCTGCCTCTTCAGACCCATTTTTCCAACGTTGATTTCTCTTCTTCAATTCAACCCTCTTTTCTCTTCTCCACTCACCCACTTCATCCAACTTTCATTTCAGCTACCAACTCAACAAGCTTAATCTGATCATAGAGGTAGAGGTTTTTCTTTTTCTTTCTGCCTGATTTTCTAACTCTTGGATGATTGATGGTGATTTAATTCTTTAATTTGATATGTTGATTGATTGATTATGATGAACTACAGTTGGTTTATTGGCTGTTTGTGAGATTAAAACTGAATTGAAAGCAAGAAAGGGTGAAGATAGGAAAAATTGAGAGGCTGGAAAACCGAAACCCTCGGTAGTCCGTACGGCGGAGTGTACGGCTCTGCCTCCCGCCGTTCAAAATTTATGAAACCATTTTTAGGTGAAACTAGACACCCAGGGCTTTCTACACATATATCATATAAGGCTATTGGAGTGATATTGAGTGAGATATGAATTTTTGAAGTTCGACCTAGGAATCAGGATACACACTCGGGCAGTATGGGTTGAGAAGGGTGTAACTCACCCTATACAACTCCAAATCGAGTGAAACCAATTTTGTTAGAGAGCTTACACACAGGGGAACACCCCAATATAAGATTCCGAGTTTGTTACCAACTCAGTTGTTCCCAGTGATTTGAGGAAATTACCCTATGTCTAAACCAGGCCAATACAGGGCAGTTTAGGAAGGCTAAGTTTCGGGGCTTGTAACTCGAGCCCTACTGAGGCAAATGAAATGGAACTTAGCTTTAATATAAGGCCAATTTCATATGATTTGAGCCAGTTTTCGATTTTTAGTAGATTTTTACTTTTAAGTGTGCACTCGCCACCCATTGTAGGCTCGATAATACCCGATTAACTTGAGTTATGGTTATCCAAATCAGATGGGACCAAAGAGCTTAGAAAATAGACACATAACACTTCAACATATCCGAAATTGAGGTCCAAACGAGCTACATAGAAATTATGGCATAATTTACAAGAACCGGGTTGAATACAAGCAGTGAGGCAGTAAGCATATTCTAAAGTGCAATACTTATGTCTTGAATTGAGAATTGAAGCATGAATGAAATATGTTGAATTATGCATGAAATGAAGTGTTTCTCTTGATAAATTGATATGCTAAATACTGGCACTATTCATAGGGAAGCGGACACGTTCCGTTATGCCGCCAAAATTGCGGTAAAGTATATGCATGAATTATGAAAGACATGTAGAGGCATGTGCATTTTCAAGAAAGCCATGAAAGCTATGTTATGATGAATCCAAAGAATGTGTTATGATGAAATTTCCATGCTACTTGGGCCAGCCCCGGATAAAAGTTAAGGGGAATAGATCGGTGGGAAGGTCGGGGAAAGTAAACTCGGCATTCCTGTATAGGAACGAGCTCGATCCTGAAAAGCAGACTATTACCAGGAGTCTAAAATGGCCAAGAACTCCCAGGGGACCAAGTGATGGAAAATGAATGAAAAGTGAGAGGAAAAGTTATGAAGAATGGTTCAGGAATGAGATTTGCATAATTACATCAAGTGCATGATTGCATTTAACATGTCATCAATAGATATTTGTGGCTGGTCAGTTGTGTTTACTTGTGGCTGTATATTCACTTATTTTGCACTTTATTCTATGTTTTAATGTTGGTGGTTTGTAATGTGGTGATTTATTCTGTTTCTTATGTCATTTTAAGTAAAACTGAACTTTGTCTCGGACTAGACATTTTTCTCAACCTTACTAGGTATGTGTAGTTAAGTTTAATCTCATGTTTTAAGAAAATTTAACGAAACTCGAGGCAACTGAGAATGAACGCGAAGTCAGTATACATTATATGCAAACCGTACTGAGAATTTCTCCAAAATTCTCACCTCGCCTCATATTTCCGCCTCATTCTCAGACGTGGACGATGGACACGACAGCTACCCTCTTCGTTGAGATTCCAGACTTGCAGCTCCACCATGATCCGGCAGTAGGCTCGTTGTATATAGCCGGCTCTTGCCAGTTTCGCTTGTATCTATTTAGTGATAGGGACTTTATTGTCCCCTTACATCATCCTGCTTTTGATCCTACCACCCCATACTTTGAGGTCCCGTTGTACGCGGCACATCCTCCACCAGTGCCTCCTGCACCTGCAGCACCTGTGGCCCCTGCTGACCCTGCACCGGAGTCACCTCCGCAGGTGGTACCAGACATCCCGCTCAGCTCCGAGAGCGACCCCTCAGAGGCCACCAGCTCATCTTCCTCCTCCTCTGGATCAGTTCCTGACTACTCACCAGCCGGGCCCGGTGTGGCCAACGACTATCTGACTGAGTAGGTCAGCCACAGGCTGTATTGTACAGCATGACCCTCTTTTGGTAGTATGCGACTTTGGGTCATACATGCAGTGGTAGATTTTGAAATGTCCACTGAGGACCACGTAGGATCGGATTAACTGACATGGGTCTTATGTTTTTTTTTTTTTTGTACACGACCCTACTTATGTATCCTAGTTTGAAACTTGTATGTAAATCAAAACAGTGGCTCCTGCCCATATATATATATACCTATATACAGTTGATAGCATGTGTGTTATTTATGCTTACCTTATTGTTATAAATTCTGTCACGTTCATTGTACGACATCCCACTTCCCCCAAATGATTTGAATAAAGGAAACGTAAGTAGAATATTAACACAGTAACACAAACTACTTAATTTCATGCTATGACTTAAGCATAACATTAAATAAATAAGGTGTTACAATAAAGACAAGAATTTCTATGACCACACAAACGAGTACTTTTATTTCTAGAATTCTAATATAGTGTATGACAATTATTAGAGTGGCTTATTTTATAAAGTGATTTTCCGATCAATAATATAAAACTGAAAATCAGTTAATTAGTGATCTAGCCAAAAATATTATTAAGGATACTAATAATCACTCAAATAATTGAGAAAGAAATTTAAATTAAAAATCAAGAATATATAATTTGTTCAATGAAACCACATCACCCTATAAACATCATATTTCGTCTGAGACACAAAAAAGGAGAAAGGAAAAAAAAAAAGAGAAAAAGTTGGCCCATTTTTAGGATAGAAAGTTAGGCCCATGAAATATTTTAACCCAAAAGAAATATAAAACTAAAAAAAAAAAGAAGAAGAAGAAAGGAATATACAAGAAAAAATAAATCAAAATAAATAAAAATAAAATCTAATCAGCATCTATTTTGGCATTTGTTTCCTTCAAATCAAGATCATATCTACCAATAGTTATCAAAGCAAAATCCCCAATCACAATCAATTAGGCTTAATTTCAACTAACTCCGTCCACACACATAAAAAGATAAAGCAATTCAATCAAGGGGGAGGATGGGGAGCTATTTCCATATTTTTTCCTGCTAGAGTAAGTCTCGATGATAACAATTCTTCTATAGGAAATTTTCACTCTCGTAGCCAACCAAGATCACCACCTAATGCCTTCAACAAAAAGCCATTCACTTCCTATCACCACCACACTTACCCATAGTCACCTTCCATGCTTCTTGCTCTGCCACCATCATTTCCATACTCATAGCATCATTGATAATTGTAACATCCCTATATAACGTAATAGGAAATGATAAAAATATAACGTCTATCGGAATTTTTCTTATCATTTTCGCCTAATTATTAATTGAAGTTAATTAAAATTCGACTAAATATTTATTTAGGATCAATTAATTAGCAATTAATTGAGTTTGGATATAAGAAAATTGAAGTAGAAGTATAGAAGGTTTCATAAAAATTTTCTTAAACCGATTTACCGATTTAAAAGACATCGGTAAGATTATGGTATTTTAAACTGCCGAAATCAAACCAATAGGATGTTACACTTAATAACCCTATATCAAGTGGCTGAAGACTCAGCCACTTAACCCATACAAAGTGGCGCAAGATAGCCACAAAGAATAGGGGAAGGTTGGCTAAAATTGAGCCACAAAATCCTTCAACCAATGGGGTGCTTCCTTCCTAACTACCCCAAATATTTTGCTGCCTTATTTTCCTTTTTTGCACAAGAAGAATTCGACCTCCCTCCAGCAACCTCCCTCTCTCCTTTTCTTCATCTCTTCATCTCCTTCTTCCACTTTTAGCCTCCATCAAGCCTCTTGCATCCGTATCCTTTACTAGAACTTAAGACTAGCTAGTTACTTCAAGATAAAGGTAGGATTCAATTTATGTTCTTAACTTTTCTAAACTATGGCTACATGAAATTTCACTCTTCTTCATTTATTTGATGATATATTGGATGTATTTGATGACTTATGGTTGGATTAATATAGAATCTTGAGTTGGAATTAAATTTAGAAGGAGAAAACTAGAAGAAGCGAATATTTAGGATGTTGTCCAGGGTAGAAACCCCATGGCAGTCCGTATGGCAGAGTGTACGGCTCCGCCTACAACCGTTCAAATTTGATGAAACTATTTTTATGTGAAAGTAGACATTCAGGGCTTTCCATCATATAAGGTTATTGGATTAGTATTGAGAGAGATATGAATTTTTGAAGTCCGACCTAAGTTTTTGACTTTAATTCTGGGCAGACTAGGTTGTTTAAAGCAACACTCGCCCTATACAACATGGAATTGAATGAAACTAACTTTGTTAAAAAGTTTACACCTAGGAGAACGTCCCATAAGAATTTCCCAATTAGATCCATTGTCGATTATCCCCAGTATATCAATAAAGTTGACTTAAGTTTAACCCAAGCTGGAACAGGGTAATTTAGGGAGGTCAAGTTTCGGGGCTTATATCTGGAGTTATATTCAATCAAATGATATGCAGCTTATTTCACTAGAAAACTAGTTCTGTTAGCTTTAAATTGATATAAATTTTGCATGATTTCGTTTATATTTCTATTTTTGGTGAACTTTCTCTTAGAAGAGTGCAATTCTAGCTAGAGACAGGTATGAAAACTAGATCAAGTTTAGTTAATGTCGGAACTTGGGACTTTGTAAACAGAGAGTTAAATCGAGTATATTTAAGGTTGAACTCGGAAGGTTATACTTAAAGCTTGAACTCGAAAGTGTATAATTAAGGTTGAACTCAGAAGAGTATACTTAAGGTTGAACTCGGAAAGGTATACTTAAGGTTGAGCTCGGACATGGTGAAATAAGAGAACTAGATCAGGTAAGGTTAATAGGGTGAACTCGGAACATAGGAAATACCTTCGAGGTCTTGGAAGACCAATTGTGGCATAATTTCGGAAGTCAGAAGTTACTATCAAAATATGAAACCTTCTAACCATATCTCGGAAGTCGGGAACTAGACGCTCTAAACTCTTATGCACGTAGTTCCAAGGCTCAGTCTAGAATCAATCTTGGAGATCGATTCTAAAACATGATCCCGGGAGTCAGGAATTAAGACATTCATAAACTTGGAAGTCGGGAATCAAGACATTGATCTTAACCTACATGATCTCGGAACTTGGAAGTCGTAATAAGCTCGAACTCGGGAACATCATTAAAAGTTAAAAGCTTGCAAGATAGATTAGTACTTAAGAGTTTAAAACTTGCACCTATTGATATTATTATGTTCTTGGTATGATTATAATGTTCTACGCTGAGGTTGCTGCTTGATTAAAGTTTCTTGGTTACTAGCATTATTCATGGGGAAGTGGATATGATCCGCTATGCTGCCGAATTTTCGATAGAATAGTAAGGAAGTTATGAATATTTATATGTTATAAATATGTATGTAGAAATTCCATATGTAAGGATATATGAAAGCAAATGATGAAGCATATGTAAGAGTGCATTCAGTATGTCTATGCATGATTATGTATGAGATTGAAAGGATATGAATATATTAAATATGGGTCCCTTCACCGGGAGGCAGTTATGAGATCCTTCTTTGCGAAGGCAGTTAAAAGATAAAGATGTAGGTCCCTTCACCTGGAGGCAATTATGAGATCCCTCATTGTGAAGGCAGTTAAAAGATAAAGATATGGGTCCCTTCACTCGGAAACAGTTGCACATTGGGTCCCTCCCCGTGAAGGCAGCTAAAACTTTTGAGTCCCTCTATGTTGGAGGCAGATGGCTAACTGAGTTCCTCCGACCTAGAGGCATGTAGGTCCCTTATGTCAAGATCTTGTGTGACGGTCACGGGTTGAGCTGACGAGCTCACTCCTAGATTAGACTACCCAAGGGCAATAAAGACTAAAGATTAAAACATATGCAAGCATCCTAGGGACGGCGATATGTAAAGCCTAGGTATGCCAAGAAAAGAAAGTAAAGAAAGTTAAAGAAGAACGCCAATGCATTTGTATGAATTCAAGTATGAGTATTTGCATAATTATATCCCATGTTTTACTGATGCTGAGCTTGTTCTATTTATTTATGCCGTGATGGGTCCATATTCCTAAGGAATGTGACATGGCGATCACGCTCTAATAGGGTATAACATGGCAATCATACTCAAGAATGTGGCATGATGATCCCACACCCTAAGGAATATGACATGGCGATTGCATTTCGATGGAGTATGAGATGGTAATCATACTCTGGGATGTGGTAGAAAGAACATATTCCTAAGGAATATAATATGGTGATCACACCCCGATAGAGTATGACATGGCGATCGTACTCTGGAATATGTGTATATGTAACAAGTAAAGGAAGATAAAGAAAAAAAAAGAAAATTATGTGTAACTGCATAAGTTCAAGTACAGGTAAAGGCAATGTGCAGATTTTATGTTTTCAGTATATTGGCGCTATTATATCTTAATATGTTTCAGTTATCATTGATAGTGTGATTCATGAGTTAATGTTTTGGATTGGTTCACCCAAATTACAAGTGTATAAATAAAATGAACTTTGCTTTGGACAGTATGTTTTCGAACTAGAGAACTAAACAGTTTGTATAACATGTTCACCTTTTTCATAATAAACCAAAGCAACTAGAAATGACCACGATGACACTATGTAAGATAGTTATAGAATCCTACTGAGAATTTAAAAATTCTCACTCCTTTTTCTGTGTTATCTCCAGATAGTTCAGAAATTCCAAAGAAGGTCCTCTGAGACGGAGTTGACTAGTGAGACTGAAGGTGGCCGAAGGTTGCTGCCAGACAAGATCCGAGTAAGTGATATTAACAACTTCTAACTGAGGTAATATGACTGAAGTATAGTAACATACTTGGGAGGGTGTTCCAATAACCACCACAACTAGCCTAATAAACCAAGATCAACCCACAAAGCCACCACTACGACCTTTCTTCAACCCACACAACCACCATCAACACCCAATAAACCACCACACACAACCCACAATCATTGCTAACAAAACCACGATCACAACCCTTGCATCGCCATCTTCTCTGCCACAACAACGCCATCATCTTCACCTCAATATTAAACATCACCACTATCAAACCTCACTGGCAACCACGGTCATAATCGCCATCATCATCATTCCCTACACTACCATACCGTGTACCATTGCACTATGCACCACCACCTTCCATGATACCATTCATAGCAAAACATCAGTCTTACAGCTCGCCTTCAAACAGCAATCGTGATCTAACCTCGACCTCAACACCGACATTGACATCGACGTCGAGTTCGCGTGCGGCACCACGACTTGATCGTTGCTTCACCTATGCGCTGCCCACACCCTCAGCTTGCAGCCACTGCATCTAGATAGGACTGCCACTGTCACCTTTTCTCAGGTTGCATCACAATTTCCAAGCGCAGCGTCTTCCTTGTTCATAGAGGTTGCATCGCACAGCCACTGTCGCTAATAAGATCAAATGGTATGTATCAGTGTCAATCCTATAAGTATCTTGTTTGTTTTCTTTTTATTTCATTTGGTTTTTTTTGCTTTTTTTCCTTTTGAGAAAATAGTAATATAAAAAACTAGTTTTTGGTTTGCGTGTGAATTAAGGGTAAAAAAATTAAAATTGATCACTTTTTTGGGTCATTAAAAATATAATTCAAGTCTAATAATTTTGTAATCCTAGGTTGCTATATCGCATCTTTATCAAAACTTTGTTTCTCCTATTTCTTTCCTTTGAAAATAAAAATAACAAAAATCTTTGAAAATCTTTTTTAGTCCATGCAACAATATGCAATATTGATGTATGTTTAGCCATCTCCAAGGGTCGTAAGAATTGTAAGGATCTATTGTATAACGCATACTATTCTGGATCCTATGTAATAGTGGATTATATTTTTTCCTTAAAAATAAAACCTTTTTGTAAATATTTTCTCATTGTGTAACTCATGCTATCTTAGATCCAGTGCAAAAGTGGATTCTATTATTTTTCTTAAAAAAAACCTTTTTGTAAATAAAATCAACTTATCTTCCAAATATTCCCTACAAGAATTATGTGATTTTCAATTCCTCGTTACACCAGAGGATACGTAGAAGCAAATAATTTCTATCAAATCAAAAATTAAATTTTCTTAAATTTGGTTCAATTTTAATTCCTTAAATAATTGTAACATTTGTAACATTCGAAAAATTTTATCGTTAACAACTGAGTTGTTCGGTTTTATTGAATAAGTGAGTTTAATCAGAATTTGATTAAATATTTACTTAAAGCCAATTAAGTGTGATTTAAAAGGATTAGGCTTGATAGAATTAGATTAGGAGCATAGAAAACCCCACAGAAAATTTTCAAGCCAGTTTACCGATTTAAGGAAAATTGGTAAGATTTCGGTATTTCAAACTGTAGGAACCGGACCAATAGATATTTTTCTATGAGTGCCCTAGAATCAACGGCTAAGATTTAGCCAAATAACTCCCTCAAGTGGCGCCTTGGCAGCCCTTGATGATGGGAAGCTTAACCAAAATGGAGAGCATGATGAAGTCCACCAATCATCATGCACCTTGCCTCAAAAATCTTTGCTTTTTCTTTCCTTCCCTCATCCAAAATTTTGGCCACCCTTCAAGTTGCTGAAGCTCTTCTCTTTCTCTCCTCTTTACTCTCATTTCCACTCCATTCTCCTCCATTTTCAAGTCTCATCACAAGTTGCTCTCATCAAAGGCACAAAATCAACACAAATTAACTTAGACAAGGTAGGAAATTCTACTTCTCTTCTTGTTTTCTCTGATTTGGGGCTGTGTGGTGAGCATGTACAATCTGAAATATTGATGTTATATAGAGTGATGATGATGGTTTATGATTAGTTTTGTATGTATGTTGTGATTAAAACTGGAATTGAGAGTAAATAGCTTGAAGGAGGGAGACAAATCTAGAAGCTATTAGGGTTTTCCTCGGGGGTCTATATGGTAGAGTGTACAGCTCTGCCTACCGCCATTTAACTTGGATGAAACTATTTTTATATGAAACTAGACGTCTAGATCTTTCCATACATATATCATATAAGGCTATTGAATTAGTATAGGATTAGTTATGAATTTTTGAAGTTTAACCTAGAAATCTTGATCCTTATCCGGGCAGTATGAGTTGAGAAGGGTATAACTCACCCTATACAACTCCAAATTGAGTGAACCCAAGTTTGTTTGAAAGATAACGTGTAAAATATCATCCCATAAAAATTTTAGAACCAGATTCATAGCCGTTTGCTCCCAGTGCACTAAGGAATTTAGCTTAAGTCTAAACTGGGCTGAACCAGGGTAGTTTAGTAGGGCCAAGTTTCGGGACTCATAAGTCAAAATATACTTATGAAAATGACATGAAACTTAATTCATTTGAAAGCTTGTTTTGATAGCTTTAATTTTATAAAATTTTGTATGGATTCACCTAGTTTTCTATTTTTAGTGAATTTTTATTTGTAAGAACCTAATTCTAGCTAAGGACAGGGTAGTCTGGGGTAAGTTGTTTATATCTTGAGTTATACAGATCAAAATGAGATGGAACTAAAAGGATTAGAAACTAGACATATGAGGCTATGACATATCCAAAAATTAGATTTAAATGAGTTGAATTGAATGAGAAGTGGGGCATACCAAATTAAGGCAGAATAGGGGAAGATAAACTGAAACCCTATTAATGCTGACTTGAAATTGTTGAATGATGCTATGAATGTATATATATATTTGCTGGTCCATACTGCATTTGCAAGCTATACAATTGTACTAGATATCTGGCACTATGCACAGGGAAGCGGACTCGATCCGTTATGCTGCCAAAATTTCGGTAAGAAGTTCATATGTTATGAAATTTATAATAGCATGAATACATGACATTTGAAGAATCAAGTTAGATGTGCATCTATTTCCTGATATTATAAAGGATTCCATATCACTTGGGCCAGCCCCGGAATAAATTAAGGGGAATAGATCAGTAGGAAAGTCAGGGAAAGTAAACCCAGCCATCCTGTATAGGAACGAGCTTGGTCCTGAAAAGCGGACTATTACCCAGGAGCATATGGCCAATGACTTCCAGGGGACCAAGGATGGAAATAAGTCCTAATAGGCAAAAGCCTTTAAGGATAAGATGCATTTTCTAATTGCACATTCATATATACAGTGTAATGCTTCTTAATTGATTGTTTTAGATCTCTGTTTATTATTCTTAATATGCTATTGCTCCACTACAATTACGGTTGAGTGCATTAGTGTATCTGTTAACTAAAATTGAATTTGTTTTGGTGTATGCTTTACAAATAAGTATTTAAGTTAAATATTACTATTGTACCATACTATTTGAAAACTATTGCATGATCAAAACAATTGGGAATGACAGTGATGACAGATGTATAGAAACTAGGAATTCCTACTGAGAAATATTTATTTCTCACCCTACTATATGTTCCCCGTCATTTTCAGACCATGGAGCACGCAGCGACCGGAGTGCTATTCATTGAGTTCCCTGAGCTACACATACATCTTGACCCGTTCTTGGATTCTGTATGTATATCCGGCCGATGTCAGTTCCTCCTCTATTTCTTTTTCCAGAGAGACTTCACCATCCCGCTTATGCACCCTCTCTTTGATCCTGCTATCCCTTACATAGCCATACCTCTTCACATAGCCCATCTGTTTCCACCACCACCACCAACAGCACCAGCAGCGGCAACAGCTTCCTTTCCTGCTTCACCACCGCAGCCGATGTTATCAGCCTCGGTCTCGAAGGAGGACCCGTCCAAGGCGATGAGTTCTTCTTCCTCGTCCTCTGCCCCTAATGTGGGTCACCCTCCAGCAGATGCCGCCATGGCAAATAGGTTCCTTTCTTCATATTCCATTTAGGTAGGGTGCAGGCTACAGCAGTAGTAGACGCACAGAATGGCCCTCTTTTGGTAGTCTAGGTCATGGACAGATAGGTAGATATTAGGAGATGCACATGAAATGTCCCATGGGCACCATTGGGGGGGTACTATTCATAAAGACTGGCCGTTTTGTTTTGTATTAATGGCCTCATTTTGTTATCCTGTATCATTTTGACAAACTTTAAAATCAGATGTCTATATATATATTTATGATGCCTTTTGCAGTAGTTCTGTCATTATTATATTTTTATTTATGTTACGTTATTTATAGTATACCGATTAACTAGCATTTATCCCGCCGTCACGCAAAAATTTTTGTTACGCGATTAAGCATTTTTATATGGGTAACTAATAATAATATAGAAAATAGAATTTAACCAGTACTATACTTAATCACTTATCAGATAATTTATTATGACTTAAGCATAGTACTTTGTCTGGTAAGGTGTTACATTATTGGTATTAGAGCAGTTCGTCCTAATATAGGCCTGAGGATTGGACTGACTATGTTTTGCATATACTCTATATTCCCTAGATATTATTATGTTCTGAGTCTTGTCTGTATGGATAGGATGTATGTGAAGGAGTTTGCCTAATTGTATGTTATTATTTACTAGCACACCAAACTTAGTATTGAGCCTGATCAACTCAATTACTCTTGTTTTGTGTGTTCAGAACCTAATGGCTTCTGGAAGGCGAGGTAGACCGCGAACTTCCCTAGCCCAAGAGGAATCCACGGAGTTCCTGGACTCAATACGAGAGATGGCGCATGCTATATGCGAACAGGCAGCTGCGGTAACTCAAATGATGGGCCAATTAAGAAGGCAGTCAGAGGTAGATCGTGGGGGAAATCATAATGGCCCTGGAATGGATATGGAATATCTCAAATTTGCTGAATTTCGGAAGGCTAATCCACCCAACTTTAGGGGAGCCTTTAACCTAGATAAGGCAGATGAATGGGTTAAAGCTATGAAAAAGATTTTCTCCGTGTTAGATTGCACAGGCCGTCAGAAGGTGACTTTTGCCACCTATATGTTAGAAGCCAATGCAGAATTCTAGTGGAATGGTGCACGACGACTATTAGAAGGATCCCAGACAGTAATTACTTGGGATGTATTCAAAGATGCATTCTACCAGAAGCATTTCCCTGCGTCTATCCACAATGCCAAGGAGTTGGAGTTCATGCACCTCCGTCAAGGAAATAGTAGCTTGTCGGAGTACATTGCTAAATTTGAGGAACTATGCAAATTTTCCACCATTTATCAACGGAACCCCGATGAAGCAGGGAAATGTATGAAATTTGAAGGCGGACTAAGAGAGGACATCCTTGCTACCATAGGACCAATGGAGATCAAAGACTTCCCTACTTTGGTAAACAAGTGTCGCTTAGTGGAAGACTATAACAAGAAGTTATTGCTGCTAGGGCATCCGGCAATAACTTTAAGAGGGGGTTAGCTCCGCAAGGTCCGAGGTTCAAGCCTAACTTACAACAACGGAGAAAGTTCCAGCTGGTGAGTAACAAAGGCAAGCAACCTCAAAGGCCCTTTGGGAACCAGATTTGTAGCCAATGCGGTAGGAATCATGGCGACCGCCCCTGCTTGGCAGGTCAAAATGTCTACTTTGGATGTGGCAAACCAGGCCACAGAATCTATGAATGCCCTGCTAGAAATTCTCAACCGACTCCTAAGCCGTAACGCCAAGGGAGAGTTTTCACTATGGATGCGCAGGAGGTCAACAAGTCGGAAGGTTTGATCCAAGATACATGTGAAGTAAATGGTAAGACCTTAACCGTTTTATACGTTTTAGGTGCATCTTACTCTTTCATCTCTCATGATTGCATGATAGCCCTACAACTACCTATTTCTGAATTACCCTATGACTTGCTAGTTTCTACTCCGACAAATGAACCCGTCAAGACCAACCATATTTGTATGAATATCCCCTATCAAATAGGAGGTCGAACCTTTCCAACTAATTTAATTTGTCTTCCCTTGTCCGGACTTGACATTATTTTAGGTATGGACTGGCTCACTGCCAACCAAGCCCAATTAAATTGCTCCGATAAATCCATTATACTCCCCCCTATTCCATCTTCTGAATCAGTAATCCCTGCAAGTCTTTATTTAAGTTCCTTAACAGTGCACCCTTGTAGGAATGGGAGTCAAGGGTATATTTTCTTATCAACCAGTATAACAGAGGTTGATCAGGAGTTAAACAATATTCCAGTTGTTAGGGAATATCCTGATGTGCTCCCCGAAGATATCCCTGAGTTCCCTCCTAAGAGAAAGATTGAGTTTACCATTGAATTAGTGCCAGGAGTTCGACCAATATCCTTAGCACCATACCGCATGTCACCCTTGGAACTGGCCAAAATTAAGGGGTAGATTGAAGAACTCCTAGAAAAGAAATTCATCAGGCCAAGTGCATCACCATGGGGAGCCCCAGTCTTGTTAGTTAAGAACAAAAATGGAGGTATGGGACTTTGTGTAGATTACAGGCTGTTGAATAAGGTGACAATCAAGAACAAGTATCCGTTACCAAGGATTGATGATCTTATGGATCAACTACAAGGGGCTACTGTATTTTCCAAGATTGATCTACAATCTGGATATCACCAGATTCGAGTTCAAGAAGAAGATATTCCGAAGGCGGCATTTCGGACTCGTTATGGACATTATGAAAATACTGTGATGTCCTTCGGATTGGCGAATGCACCGGCAATATTCATGGATTACATGAACCGAATATTCAGGCCATATCTTGATAAATTTGTGGTGGTGTTCATTGATGACATACCTGTCTACTCGAAGACAGAACAGGAGCACGCGGAATATTTGCGAGTAGTTTTGCAGATTCTAAGAGAGAAGAAATTTTACGCTAAGTTATCCAAATGTGAATTTTGGATGAAAGAAGTAAAATTTCTTAGCCAGGTGGTATCCTATGGGAGAATTTCAGTGGATCCCAGTAAGGTAGAAGCAGTATTAAACTGGGAACAACCAACGACAGTTACGGAAATCAGGAGCTTCTTAGGGCTGGCAGGATACTACAGGAGATTTGTTAAGAACTTCACTCAAATAGCTCTACTTTTAACCAAATTAACCAGAAAGAATGCCCCATTTGAATGGACACCCGAGTGCGCGCAGAGCTTCCAAGAATTAAAGGAAAAGTTGACAACAGCCCCAATCCTTATTTTACCGAATCCTCATGGACCGTTTGAAGTGTACTGTGATGCTTCTCAAAAAGGATTGGGGTGTGTGTTAATGCAGAACAGAAATGTCATAGCATATGCTTCCAGGCAATTGAAAACTCATGAAAGAAACTATCCAACACATGACCTCGAGCTGGCAGCGATAGTGTTTGCCTTGAAGATGTGGAGACACTATCTCTATGGAGTGAAGTTTGAAGTATTTTCTGATCACAAAAGCTTGAAATACCTTTTTGATCAAAAGGAATTGAACATGAGGTAGCGAAGGTGGATGGAATTTCTTAAAGATTACGAGTTCAACCTAAAGTAACATCCAGGCAAGGCAAACGTGGTAGCAGACGCCCTAAGTAGAAAATCCTTGTCAGTGGCAGGGATGATGATCAAAGAAGCGAAACTTATCGAAAGTTTCCAAACCCTCAACTTGGGAATCTCTGAAACCCCTAGTGCCATTCAATTACACCAACTTAAGATAACTAGTACTTTTAAAGACCAAATCCAGCAAGCACAACAAGGAAATAATGACTTCCAGCATACAGTGTGACTGGTACAATCCAGCAAGCTAACAGGATTTTCCCAGGATACAGATGGAATATGGCGATATCATGGGAGGATATGTGTACCTAAGCAGGACAACCTTAGGAAAAAGGTTTTGGAAGAAACCCATAACAGTGAGTTTACTATACATCCTGGCATTAACAAGATGTACCAAGATCTCAAGAAGATGTTTTGGTGGCCAGGCCTTAAAACAAATGTGGCCAATTTTGTGAATAAATATTTAACTTGCCAGAAGGTGAAAATAGAGCATCAGAAGCCGGCAGGGACATTACAACCCTTAGAGATTCCAGAATGGAAATGGGAGAGTATTTCTATGGATTTCGTGATGGGTTTACCAAGAATCCCCTCATGATATGACGTTATATGGGTCATAGTGGATAGACTAACCAAGTCTGCTCACTTTTTACTCATTCGAGCGAATTCTCCACTAGAGAGTTGGCTCAACTATATATCTAAGAAGTGGTATGGTTACATGGTATTCCTTCAACAATCATTTCCGATCGAGATCCAAGGTTCACCTCACAGTTTTGGGGAGCGCTCCAAAAGGCATTCGATACTAGATTATGTCTAAGCACTGCATATCATCCACAATCAGATGGTCAAACAGAACGAACAATTCAGACTCCAGAGGATATGTTGCGGGCATACATTCTGGAATAACGGGGAAATTGGGATCGATACTTACCATTAGCCGAGTTTGCCTACAATAACAGTTGCCATGCTAGCATCGGCATGGCTCCATATGAGGCTTTATATGGATGAAAGCATCAATCTCCCCTATGTTGGTATGAACCAGAAGAACAGAGTCCATTGGGTCCAGAACTGGTCAGACAAACTACCAAGCAAATCAAAAGAATCCGTAGCAAAAAACTTGCAGCTCAAAGCCGTCAAAAGAGCTATGTGGATGTCAGGAAGAAACCTTTGGAGTTTCAAGAAGGAGACCACGTATTTTTAAAAATCACACCCACAACTGGGATAGGTAGAGCCATTAAAGTCAAAAAACTAAGCCCTCGCTTTATAAGCCCCTTTCAAATTTTAAAACGAATTGGACCAGTTGCATATCGAGTTGCCTTGCCTCCGCATCTATCAAATCTTCATGATGTTTTCCACATTTCGCAACTCAGAAGATACCAGCCAGATCCTGCTCACTTTTTGGAACCTGAATCAATCCAGTTGAGGGATGACTTAACTTTTCATGTACCCCCAGCACGGATAGTGGATAGGAGCATTAAACACCTTCGGAACAAAGCTGTACAATTGGTGAAGGTAGCATGGGGACATGAAGACTCAGCCGATTGTATGTGGGAGCTAGAATCTGATATGAGGAGAGAACATCCCGAATTATTCTCAGGTACTAAATTTTGAGGACAAAATTTTTTTTAGGAGGGTAGAAATGTAACGTCCGAAAAATTTTATCATTAACAACTGAGTTGTTCGGTTTTATTGAATAAGTAAGTTTAATCAGAATTTGATTAAATATTTACTTAAAGCCAATTAAGTGTGATTTAAAAGGATTAGGCTTGATAGAATTAGATTAGGAGCATAGAAAACCCCACAGAATATTTTCAAGCCAGTTTACCGATTTAAGGGAAATCGGTAAGATTTTGGTATTTCAAACTGTCGGAACCGGACTAATAGAAATTTTTCTATGAGTACCCTAGAATCAATGGCTAAGATTTAGCCAAATAACTCCCTCAAGTGGCGCCTTGGCAGCCCTTGATGATGGGAAGCTCATCCAAAATGGAGAGCATGATGAAGTCCACTAATCATCATGCACCTTGCCTCAAGAATCTTTGCTTTTTCTTTCCTTCCCTCATCCAAAATTTTGGCCACCCTTCAAGCTGCTGAAGCTCTTCTCTTTCTCTCCTCTTTACTCTCATTTCCACTCCATTCTCCTCCATTTTCAAGTCTCATCACAAGTTGCTCTCATCAAAGGCACAAAATCAACACAAATTAACTTAGACAAGGTAGGAAATCCTACTTCTCTTCTTGTTTTTTTCTCTGATTTGGGGTTGCATGGTGAGCATGTACAATCTAAAATATTGATGTTATATAGAGTGATGATGATGGTTTATGACTAGTTTTGCATGTATATTGTGATTAAAATTGGAATTAAGAGCAAATAGCTTGAAGGAGGGAGACAAATCTAGAAGCTATTAGGGTTTTCCTCAGCAGTCCGTATGGCGGAGTGTACGGCTCCGCCTACTGCCATTTAACTTGGATGAAACCATTTTTATATAAAACTAGACATCTAGAACTTTCCATATATATATCATATAAGGCTATTGGATTAGTATAGAATTACTTATGAATTTTTGAAGTTTAATCTAGAAATCTAGATCCTCATCGGGCAGTATGAGTTGAGAAGGGTATAACACACCCTATACAACTCCAAATTGAGTGAACCTATGTTTTTTTGAAAGATAACATGTAAAGGAATATCCGATAAAAATTTTAGAACTAGATTCATAGCCGTTTGCTCCCAGTGCACTAAGGAAGTTGACTTAAGTCTAAACTGGGCTGAACCAGGATAGTTTAGTAGGGCCAAGTTTTAGGACTCATAAGTCAAAATATACTTATGCAAATGACATGAAACTTAATTCATTTGAAAGCGTTCTGATAGCTTTAATTTGATATAAATTTCGTAATGATTCACCTTGTTTTCTATTTTTAGTGAATTTTTATTTATAAGAACCTAATTCTGGATAAGAATAGTGCAGTCTGGGGTAAGTTGTTTATATCTTGAGTTATACAAATCAAAATGAGATGGGACTAAAAGGATTAGAAACTAGACATATGAGGCTATGATATATCCAAAAATTAGATTTAAATGAGTTGAATTGATTGAGAAGTAGGGCATACCAAATTCGGGCAGAACAGGGGAGGATAAACTGAAACCCTATTTATGCTGACTTGAAATTGTTGAACGATGCTATGAATGCATATATAAATATTTGCTGGTCCATACTGCATTTGCAAGCTGTACAATTGTACTAGATGTCTGGCACTGTTCACAGGGAAGCGGACTCGATCCGTTATGCTGTCGAAATTTGGTAAGAAGTTCATATGTTATGAAATTTATAATAGCATGAATACATAACATTTAAGGAATCAAGTTAGATATGCATCTATTTCATGATATTATAAAGGATTCCATATCACCTGGGCCAAGCTCGGAATAAATTAAAGGGAATAGATCAGTGGGAAGGTCAGGGAAAGTAAACCAGGCCATCCTGTATAGGAATGAGCTCGGTCTTGAAAAGCGGACTATTACCCAAGAGTATATGGCCAATGACTCTGAGGGGACCAAAGATGGAAATAAGTCCTAATAGGCGAAAGCCTTCAAGGATAAGATGCATTTTCTAATTGCACATTCATATATATAATGTAATGCTTCTTAATTCATTGTTTTAGATCTCTATTTATTATTCTTAATATGCTATTGCTCCACTATGATTACTATTGAGTGCATTAGTGTATCTGTTAACTAAAATTGAACTTGTTTCGGTGTATACTTTACAAATAAGTATTTAAGTTAAATATTCCTATTGTAGCATACTATTTGAAAACAATTGCACGATCGAAATAACTGGGAATGACAGTGATGACAGATGTATAGAAACTAGGAATTCCTATAGAGAAATATTTATTCCTCACCCTACTGTATGTTCCGCGTCATTCTCAAACCATGGAGCACGCAGCGACTGGAGTGCTATTCATTGAGTTCCCTGAGTTACACATACACCTTGACCGGTTCTTGGATTCTGTATATATATCCGGCCGATGTCAGTTCCGCCTCTATTTCTTTTTCCAGAGAGACTTTGTTGTCTCGCTTATGCACCCTCTCTTTGATCATGTTGTCCCCTACATTGCTATACCTCTTCACATGGCCCATCCGTTTTTACCACCAGCACCAGCAGCTGCAGCAGCTCCCTCCTGCTTCACCATCGTAGCCGATGTTATCAACCTCGGTCTCAGAGGAGGACCCGTCCAAGGCGACGAGTTCTTCTTCCTAATCCTCTGCCCCTAATGTGGGTCACCCTCCAGCAGATGCCACCATGGCGAACGAGTTCCTTTATTCAGATTCCGTTTAGATAGTATGTAGGCTGCAGTAGTAGTAGATGTACAAAATGGCCCTCTTTGGCAGTCTGGGTCATGGATAGATGGGTAGATATTAGGAGATGCACATGAAATGTCCCATGGGGACCACTGGGGGGTACTATTCATAGAGACTGGCCATTTTGTTTTGTATTAACGGCCTCATTTTATTACCCTGTATCATTTTAACAAACTTTAAAATCAGATGTCTATGTATATATTTATGATGCCTTTTGCAGTAGTTCTGTCCTTATTATATTTTTATTTATGTTACGTTATTTACAGTATACCGATTGACTAGCATTTATCCCGCCGTCATGCAGAAATTTTGTTACGCGATTAAGCATTTTTATGTGGGTAACTAATAATAATACAAAAAATAGAATTTAACCAATACTACACGTAATCACTTATTAGATAATTTATTATGACTTAAGCATAGTACTTTGTCTGGTAAGGTGTTACAACCTTAGTTTTACTTTCTTTTCCGTTTGTAAATAATTGTTACATCAATTTCTATTTCTTTTGTAAATAATCATAACATTAATTTTTCTTTCCTTTTTCTCTTATAAATAATTGTTATATTAATTTTTGTTTCTTTTGTAAATAATTGAATATTAATCTTTTTTTTTTAGGGAATAATTATCGTATCAATTTTGCTATTCTTTCCTTTTGTAAGTAGTTATCATATTAATTTTTTTTCTTTTGTAAATAATTTCTTTCTTTCTTTTGTTATTTTGTCAAAGGGGAAAAATAAATATTATTATAGTTTTAAATTAATTTGCATAACAAGCTCTAGGGTTACCATCTTAAAATGGATGTATTTGGGGTATAGTGGAATTAAGTTTTCACCCTTCCTTATGCATAAATAGACTCTCGAATCTAATATCTTTGAAAGACAAGTTTTTGCAAAATTAAAAGGTTTTTCCGATTTTTTCTATAATAAAAATTGGTAACAACTCTATTGAATTATTTTTCAATTCTGTTGTTACCTCTCATCCTAACACCTAAAAAAAAACTTAAAAAGCATAGAAAAAGAAAGGAACCTCAATGATAGAGAAGTTATACTTCTCAACAAAATCATTCTTTCTCTCTTTCCATAACTCTCCACTACCCAACGGAAAACAATTACAACAAATTTACAATTAAGCTATACTGGCAGCTTTAGAGTATTGGCCTAGCACTATCACACTAGAAAGTTGATGGAATCCTTCCATTTTCTCTCCAAATCTTTTTGAATTTTCTTTCCAAAACTTTATCAGAATTGTCACAACCCAACCCGGTCGTGCTGGCACATAGAGAACATTGGTTCCTTAGCAAGTCTCAACTGAAACCTTATAGAAAAACTAGTAGGATTTGCTTTGTAAAAAGAACTAGACATTTTCCATAAATAATCCTTGAATACAATTGTCCAAGACATCCAAAATACTTAATTAAGCATACGCATATACAATTATTTATACTTATAAGTTGTTCAACGCAAATAGGCCATAACTACTACAGTTTGGGACCGCTCCTGTAGTTCAATGGAGCACTAGATCAAATCCCATAATCTTTAAGACAACAAGGGAAGGCCCACTTAAGCGTTGGGCTTATTGAAAGGTCACTGGCAGCAAAATACTGGCACCTAAAATATGGGACGGCAATTGAATGAGTTAAACAACTCAATGAGAGAAAATTTATCAATAGCTAGCATGGGACAAAGCTAGACTACATTTATTCAACTTATTAAATATACAAAAAGAAATATCCTCGTACAAAAAAAGGTCATTAAAAATATGTTTTTCATATAAAATGCTTGGGGAGAAATAGTTCCCTCTTTAATCCTGAAAATCACAGAAGAACATAATCCTTATAAACATTTTTAGAACATGTAAAAATCTGCTTGCCTTAAAAGGTGCCTGGTAACAATTCCATCATATAACACATTTAAGGTAACCTTATTTTAAACTCTACAAAATCATCGAAGGTATATCCCTCCTATACATTTGGTACATGTGCAAATAATTTGAGATGACTGAAAAGAATCAAAAATCATATTTTCTTTTGGAAATCTGGTTGAAGCCCATTTTCATAAAACACAGGAATTTAAAATATGCACCTATAGTTGATGGGAAGTCACAACTATAGAATTCTTGCTATAATACCTCGAGCGGCATCATCAGCACAACCCTCAACACTAAGCGGCAACATCGACACAGCCCTTAGTGAACTATAATCCGATCGTGTCGGCCTAACACGTCAGGCTAGCACCTCCCTTGCTAGCTGGGGTTTATATAATGTGCATCAAGTCTAACATCTACCATTATTTGCTACGATTCTAAGTACTAATCGCATAAAACTCATTACCTTTCACTAAAACATATCTAATTTCAAAGCTAGTTTGAAGCATCACATAAATAAACTCTTTTTTTCAATGAACATAACTCAAATTTTTCTAACATGGTATAGCTGAAATAAATTATCCCTTTTCTTATATAAACAACTAATAACTTTGGAAATTATAATAATTTAAATCAAATTGGAAACTATATACAGATAAGCTAGTGTCGTGCACTTTGCATAAAAATCTGTAGCATACTATTATTTTTCTTCAATAGCTTTTCAATTAGAGAAAAACTGTTTTCTCACCCTTACTTTACTATCCAACTTTCTTAGTAAATTCATATAACATAAAAAAAAAGACATGTTCATAGCATATAAAAATCTTATAAGTATACCTATTTCAAAATCTACTATAGATAAACTATCTACTCACAGTAAGCCAGCTAGAAAGGTGGAAGCTCCTTGATAAAACCATCAAACCAACTAGTTGCTCCAGGAACAGAACTAACACCATAACAAGACAATATAACTAAACCTCAACCATAGAGATAAGAGATTAACTTAAACTCCCTTAAACAGGAAAGACCCCGGGATTTAGGACTCTAAAACTCTAGGACTTCAGATCCTAGCCTAAGAGCAAATCCTTTGGGAAAAATTTCTTAACTCTTAACATAACAAAGGTTTTAAAATTAATAATTACCTTCGAATACCAAAGAATGGAAAGGAACATGGTGGAGAGCTTAGGTCTCCTTCCAAGACTTCTGATGGCCTCCCTTACTTGCTAAAACGAGATAATCAATCAGTAGATAGGCTAGGAATATAACTGTTATGGAGTAGGTAGGGACAAACGGTGGTATAAGATGGTAAAAATACCATATATGAGAAATTTTTGGGGAAGAAAGAGAGAGCTCGAGGGAGAAAAGAGAGGAGAGAGAAATGAGAGATTTGGGGCTTTCTTTTATTTTTTTTTCCTCACCGACCCAGGCACGTTGGAGCTCAAGAGTAGCCAAGTTCCAAATCTTTCCTTTCGCTATTTTGGGAGCATGCTAGAGCGTTGAAGGCCGCACTCGAACTTGCCTTTATGCTCAAGCGTAGATCCCAAATTCTAGAAATTGGTTTTTCTTCCTCTTTTGATCTCCAATGCCCCTCAAGCCAAGGTCTTGCACACTTATTTATATTTTCTCTCCATTAATTTTAAAACATAAATGTAAATATGGGAATACTCTCTATTTGAATTCAATAAAAATATTAGAAAAATCAAAATCCTTAAGAATCAATATTCAACTTTTGGATTTTAGTACAATTTCCCAAAAAATTGCATTTTCTTAAACTTCCGAGCTAAAACTGAAAGATTTAATGACTTCCTAAAATTCATTCTTTTCAATTCTTGGATATCTTGGGAATAAGAATCAGGACTTTTAATCCCATGAAAATGTCTCAATCATATAGCCCTCCAAGGAGGCATAGGGTTTAAACCTAGAACTTCCATGAGGTCCGACAAGATAAAGTATCATAATTCATGTAATCTTTGACCTGGATATTAAATTTTCCTCCCTTAAGAAATTTGGTCCCCGAATTTTAAAAATGGATTCTAACCTTCTTCTCTTTCTTTTTTTTATTTCATTTTTTTTCACTAATTGATACCCTAAACACTTCCTTCCTAGGGCACGTCTTTATAGGATTGCGAGATGCAAATCTTATCTTATACCGACCCAAATGGAAATGAACCTCCCCAACCCAAGGTTATTCCTCTTAAACCACATCTATTAGCTAAGGATTCCTTGCGATGTACATCAGTCACTATTTGACCACCTCCACCTATTTTACCTGTCATGGAACAAGGGCCATCCATTCGAATTCCAATTCCTCTCAACATAGTTTTAACTTCTTTTATAATCCTTATGTAATGCTTCCCAATTTACTATGCAACTATAAGTTGCCATAGCTTGAACAAGTCTCCAATTTATCCTTTAATTCCATAAACTGCCCCTCCTGTGTTACCTCAAGGGGAGCATGACCTATTGGGGTAACCGTAGAAATGACAATGGTACCCCTCTTATACATCCCGAATTTTAGTATGTATAATTAGCACTATTAAATAAATAGATTTTTAGATATATTATAGATATACAAGTAGGTAGTAACGAAATGCTAAGTAAAGGATAATCAATAATAATGAAATATTAATTACAGGGTAATAGGATTTCAAATTCTTCTTTCTAGGTAAATAGAAATGTTTTGCTAGTCGAGAAAGATTGTCTATCAACGATGCCTTGGGATACAAGAACATTGGTAAGAGTCTATACTACAGGCTAGCATAAATGTCAGTTAAAAACCCTAGGATGGATGGCTAGAAATTAGCCAAGCCAGCACTCTAGATAGACAAACTAGAGCCATCCAAAATTTAAGCTTAAGTGAATTTGAACTATATCTCATACGCACCAACGACAATTTGGCCACCAACTTAACAAAGAAGCCAACACTTATTCTTTTTTTGCCCTTGAAAATTTGGCCACCCTCCCTTTATTCACTCATCCTCCATTTTCTTCTCCATCTTCATTTTCATTTCATCACCTCTATGGCTATAAGCTTCAAGCTCATATTTGATGGCCTTTTTGGCCTCAAAACACCTTACTCCTTTTATGAAAATCAATTCTCATCTCCTCCTCTACTAAACCCCTCTAATAATTTGATGATCAAATGGAGTCTCTCCATCTCCATATATGGTACTGCCATGAAGGAAGAAGAAGGTTAGGAGTTGTTCTTGGCCTCCTTACTTCCATAGTTTTAAGAATCTTGAGGTAGGTAGATCAAATTCTTAGCATTGATTCCTTTTAGGGTTTTATGGCTGATGTGATCTCCTTGTGCCATCCATGATTTGTTCTTGTATGGTGGTTATTATGGCTCTTTTCTAGTGAATTGAAGTAGGAAAGCTTGATTAGGGTGGAAGGATAGAATAAGAAACCAAGAGAAAACACAAAATAGAGAAGCTGTGAGAGAAATCTTAGGGGCTATCCATACAGCAAAGCCAATATCTCAAGCCACAGAACTCAAATTCAAGTGAAAATAATTTTAGATGAAATTAGGCTTCAAGAGGAATCTAACCATATAAATTACAGGTCATTGGACTCGAAATGAAATAATTATGATTTTTACAAATTGGCTGTTATAATTCACTCTCTACCCTAACTAGAGTGTGATATAAGGGGCATAAATTGTCTTATATAACTTCAAATTAAGTGCAATCAATTTTTTTAGAAAATTAATTCATAGAGGATCATGTCCGTAAAATTTCAAGATTAGATATGAGTATATTTTCCCCATTAATTTCTTGAAATTGACCTATACTCTATTTGGATTAAAATAGGGCAGTCCAATTGAGGAGCTCATAACTCGAGCTCTACTTACTCAATTAAAATAAAACTTCTTGGAATTGAAATAGGATTCAAATAACTACATTTGAGTATAAACTTCGCATCGAAATTATGAAAATTGGATTTTTAGTAATTTTCTAAGTTTAAATATACAAATCTATCCTAAAATAGGGTAGCCTTGAGTAAAATATTAATAACTCAAGTTATGCACCTCAAGATTTAATGAAACTAAAGAGGTTTAAAAGTAGAATTATAGGGCTAAAATCTATTACATTTCTATATTAAAATGATTTAAAATGGAATTTTGGTATAATTTAGAAGAATAGGACAGATTTAAGGGAAGTAGGATAACCTGAAAGTATCTTGAATTAGGGGTTCCATGAGCTATGAGAAGTTTAATGACATGAATGTTTATACAATCCAATACCAAAGTAATGTTATATTGGTATGTTATCTATGATGAATACTGTAACACCCTACTAATTTAATGTTATGCTTAAATCATAGCATGAAATTAGGTAGTCTGTGTTACCATGTTAACATTCTGCTTAATTTTCATAATTAATATCACAAACAGTTGAAACGGCACGCTGTTATATAATAAAACGTGAATAGCATTATAAAACTTAATAAAGTTTAATGTAATATAACAGAAAAGGTACAAATAAGTGATATATTATCAACTGTATACGTACATATGTCGGTTGGAAGCCAACCCTTCTGTCTATATATCTATACATATATATATTAAAAGCAGACGAAATAAAGGAACAGCAAAATTCATATTGCTAAAAAGCAGAGGCAGACTAGCAGGAGCCGGCTGTGTCCAACGAGTTCAACTCGGAGTCATGGTGAAGTTGCAGGACTGGGATCTCAATGTAAAGAGCGACCGTTGAGCCCTTCGCCAGCATCTGAGAATGGTGGGGAAATACAACACGGGGTGAGAATTTTAAGAAAATTCTCAGTAGAGTTCGTGTATAACGTTCATCTGACGTCACATTCATTCTCAGTTGCCTCGGTTTTTATTTAATTATAAAAACAAGTGTTCAAACTAGGCATATCCGTTTTAATGAGTTTAAGGAAAAGTCTGGTCCGAGAAAAGGTTCAGTTTTACTTTAGTTGACATAAGAAACAAAATAGATTACTAATACTGATACATAGAATGATAAACAGAATAAATAAATGAACAACAGTGAGCAAATATAACAGACAACTGTAAACATCTTGACATAATTATTTCATGTAATCATGCAGCCATGTGATCATGCAGACTTAATTATGAACCTTTCTTCATAAGCTTTTCCATTACTTTTCATCATTTTCCATCTCTTGGTCCCTTGGGAGTTCTTGGCCATTTAGACTCCTAGGTAATAGTCTGCTTTTCAGGATCGAGCTCATTCCTATACAAGAATGCCGGGTTTACTTTCCCCGACCTTCCCACCGATCTATTCCCCTTAACTTCTTATCTGGGGTTGGCCCAAGTAGCATGGAACTTTTGTAGAGACATAATTCTTTTCATAACTTTCTTAAAAATGCACATGCATTAACATTTAATTCATAACTTGTACATGGGTTCTACCGAAATTTCGACAGTATAACGGAACGTGTCCGCTTCCCCATGAATAGTGCTAGCATACCAGAACATTTATACAATTGCAATTTCAGTTTAGAGCAGCAATTATGCATATACATTCATAGATTCATTCATTAGTTTCAACAAAGCATCAATAGGGTTTTTAGCTCATTCTGCCTTATTCTGCCCGGTTATGGTATATCCCACCTTTATTTCAATTTAACTCATTTAAACCTAATTTTTGGATATGTTGTAGCCTTATGTGTCTAGTTTCTAACCTCTTTAGTCCCATCTAATTTTGATATCTATAACTCAAGATATCTAGATTTTATCTCGGCCTGCCCAATGACTAACCAGAATCAGGCAACTAAAAGTAAAAATCTACTAAAAATCGAAAACTGATCAAATTACACGAATTTAGACTCATATTAAAGCTAACAGGGTAAAGTTTCATTTGCAAAAATTTCTATTCCATTTGACTTAGTAAAGCTCGAGTTACAAGCCCCGAATTCTGACCTTACTAAACTGCCCTATTCTAGCCCGGTTTGGACATAGGGCAACTTTCATGGATCACTGGGAGCAACTAGGACCTTATCTAATTCTGAAATTTTTATGGTACATTCTTTTATGTGTAAACTTTCTAAAAAAGTTAGTTCCACTCATTTTCAAGTAGTATAGGGCAAGTTCTACCCTGAACAACCCAGTCTGCCCAGAACCAGAGTCAAAACCCTAGGTTGAAATTCAAAAAATCATATCTCTCTCAATTCTAATCCAAAAACCTTATATGATATATCTATGGAAATCCCTAGATGTCTAGTTTCATATAAAAATGGTTCCACCCAATTTAATCGGCTGTAGGCAGAGCCGTACACTCCGCCGTATGGACTGCCGAGGGTTTTTGGTTCTCTAACCCATCAGCTCTTCCTATTTCCATTCTTTCTTGCTTCCAATTCGGTTTCAATCACACAAACAGCCCAAAACCAATCACATATCATCATAATGAAAATAATCCAAGCTCAGCCAGCCAATACCATAGGATTAATTCAAGTATCAAACCCCTACCTTTGTTCCAAGTGATTTTGCTGGATTTTGAAGGCTTGGATGAGCAAAGCTTGAATTGGCTTGATGTTGGCTGGAGTTTTGTGTGTGAAGAAGAGAGAAAGAGAGCTAAATGAGAGGAGAAAAAGGGCGCTGGAATGTGGTTTGAATGGGGGTTAGAAAGTGGAAAAATTCTGATTACTTTGAGTGGTTTTTCTTGAATTTGATTGGCTTAGAATGCTTGGCTGAAATTCAGCCAAGCTTCTTCATGTTTTGGTGGCCTTTGTTGCGCCACCTTTAGGTAATAAGTGGCTGAGTTATCAGCCACTAAAAATAGGGTTTAAAGCTTGCAATTCTATTGGTCCGGTTCCGACAGTTTAAAATACCGTAATTTTACCGATTTCCTTTAAATCGGTAAATCGGTTTGCAATAAAATTTTATAAAATCTCCTATACTTTTAACTCAATTCCCTCATATCTAAACTCAAGTAATTGCTAATCAATTGAGTCTAAATAATTGTTTAATCGAATTTTAACTTTTCTCAATTATTCGATAAAACCAAAGAATTAGGCGAAAAACGGTGGATGTTACAAATACGATTACTATGATTAGCTGGTTGACTTCAACTGTTATGTTGCCGAATTTTCGGCAAAAGTGAGTATGTATGTATTTTGTACGTGAAAATCATGCATGCAAGAATGTTTGATAGTAAGATATAAAACATGTGCATATGTGCATATAGCATATTCATGCATGGTTATGTAAGAGAATAAAAAAGGATAATAAGGACTTGCAAAAAAGCGTGCTGAGCCTCCACCTCTTAGTGGTCCAGGGCAGTACTGTCTAAGAGAATCACTTAGGCCAACCTCTAAACAGATTTAAGGGAAATATGCCAGTGTGAGAGTCAGGAAAAGTAAACCTGGCAATCATATATAGGAATAAGTTCGATCCTAAGAAGCAGACTATTACCTAAAGGTGAGAAAGGCCATTCACCTCCAGAGGACCAAGTACAGATGTTCAAGTTGAAAGTTAAAGAAAGAGATAAGAAAGTTAAGTGCACTTGCATAAGTCAAGTATGTGCATTGGCATATACATATTTGAGTATATTATTATGCTGAAATGCTATTATACTTATGATTAAAATGTTATATTATTACTATTATTATATTTATCATGAAATATGCCAAGTGATTGTTAAAAGTAGCCTGCTTCGAGAAATATATTTTCAAACTTAAAATTGAACCAGTGCCTATTTATATGTGACCATGTTTTCACAATAAATTGAAGTGATTAGAATGTTTATGAAACTCTATGTGCCTAGTGGATTAAGTATACCTATTGAGAATCTTAGATTCTCACTACCTGCTAGCATGTTTTCCGTAAACATTCCAGTATATAGACCGGGCTTTAAGTCTGTAGCAGATGTCTCGGGATATTACAAAACACAAGACCTAGAGTTAAGCCCAATTCAGGAGGCTAAAGTGAGCCGCCAATAACCACAAAGTGATGATCGTAAGTCGAGACATGTCCTATATATAATAGTAGTTAAGTTTCTCTTAAATTGTAATTCTTTTACTTTATATATATCGAATATTTGGGATTATAAATCCTTATTCAATAAAGAAGTATGAAGTTTTAAGGGCCATATATTATATTTTGTTATTTACAAGTCTTTCACAGCACTCGTAGCAACCTCTAGATATAACCCCATGACTCGAGCATGGCGTATGTGTTTAGAGGGTGTTGCACCCCTAGTACACAGACGAGGCAAACTTCCGCCAACCACTTGACTGCAAGAACTTATCTCTATATCAAATATCCACTAGTGATTAACATGTTCTTTCCTTCTTTGAACTGTTTAGATTACTCTATTTCCTTCAAAGTAAGCTCTAATTAGTTTAAGATTCTTCATAACCAAAATCTATAACCCTACCTTGCTTAACGTCCTATATCCTACCAACATAACTCCACAAGGTACTGTTCATTATAACATATATCTTACACTTCCCATCCATAGATTTAGTGTCACCAGTCACCTTAACAGGATTTTTCTTCCTCTACAGTTGTTCAAGCAATATGTTTCCACTCATGCTCTGACCTTCAGGTTCTTTATCAGTACCTACCATATTTCTCCCCTACACTAAAATATATCACCTATTCCATCCTCAAGATTGGATCCCAAGAATTGCTGCCTTATTGATACCACATTTTTTAATTTATTTCTCTTGTTCTCCTTAGTACGACTCACTACTTTAACTTCAAAAGAAACATTGCTAGGCCTCCAAGGACATACCGACTTAGCCGTTAAACCTAGCACTACTTCCTCATCTTGCCTCGACATCATCTCAATCTGTAAAGTATTCTCGTCTTCTTCTTTTTCTTTCCACTTTGCTATTATGGTTTTAAGATTATATCAACCTGACCATAATTACTTTTCGCCTAAACTTTCTTACTGCAGTTTCATCCGAGGGGATGAGTTAACTATATCCAGTTTATTTTCTTTCTCTACGATATCTTCTTTGAACTTTACTGACCATGATTACTTTCTTTAGGAAACACAAATTACTTTTCTCTAGACTTTGCTTGTGCCATTTCATCCCAGAAGATGGGTCAAATACATCCAGTTTAGTTGCTCTTTCTCTAAGGCATTTCCTTCAAACTTTACTAAAGCCATATCTGCACCTTCTCTCTTACTAGCATATCTATCTCAAATGTTATTTCCACTTCTTTCACTTCAAGAGTAGTCTCTTTGTCAAGAAGCCATCATCCATAACCATGTTCTACTGAACCAGTTCCTTGTTATTCGAAAAAGAGATTTCTTTTAGACCCAACATGGAGCATTACCTCTAGATAAAAAGGGGAAAAGTCTCTAACAAGTAAAACTTCTTTCCAGGGAAAATACTTTTTAGTTACAACATCCCGTATGCAAGCACTAGAACCAGCTACATCAATTTTGGATGACAACAACTTTATACTAATTCCTACTACTTTAGAAGTAAACCAACTTATTGTATCTTTCTTGGATGCTCTTTACTTCCCAATATTGTTATTAAAGTAGTGATCGCATAACTTCACCTCAAGAAATAACTCATACCACCTTATGAGACATTTCATCCAAAATGCCCTAACCATGGGTTCTTACGTTGTTGCAAAGCCTTTAGCTATAGTTACTCTATACGTGCTACTACCTCCATTGAGTAAGGAAATCACATGCAAAGATCAACGAATCCTCCAAGCACTCCTTGTTTTTCATATGTCCATTAACACCACATGGCATGACATAAAAGCTACATGCTCAAAGCATTAATCCCAAATTCTATACTATGATTCACAATATTCCCTATAGGAAACCCTCTTTACTTCATCAAGTTGTCCTTACCCTAACATCTATCTCTATCTTAGCCTTGTGCATAGCAATAGATTTCACATATTCACAAACATCACTTAGAAGCATGGTCACAACACTTATTACCATCAACAAAGAATTTTTTTCTTAACAATTTTCCCTCAACTTTATCCCATTTAACTCCATAAAAAATCCATTTAGGTACCCACACCATCAAATTAGAACCTTCTAAGTAATCCTACCTTTCATGAACTCCTTACTGCTACAATTTCAGCACAAAAGTCATACAATCAACCCATCCTAGACCTTAGTTATTCACTTCCTAAAAATATGAGTCCTATTTGTCATAGTTATCCGTCGGATCATGCTCAAATACTTCGAATTAAACTTAAGTCTCACTATGCGAAACTTCTACTCAAGACCAATTTACACACTCACAAGAAATCAAAAGATTTCTTGCATCCTTAGATATTAAAACTCAAACCTTAACATCTTCAAATATAATCCATCGTCTATATGAAATTTATAATCAACAACTCAAGGCCAAGCAAGATCATTCAACCCTAGCGATTTCTTAGATAATATTAAAGAGAACAAAAAAGGGAGTTATTCTTTTAACTAACCAAACACTATCATGGGTCAAAGAAAACATTCATTCACTTATTAACATCTTGTTACTAGCTGCAAATCATATTTTTCACATATTCTATACTCTCAATATCATATAAATTTCCATATTCACTTTATGAGCTCACAAGTCTTACAAGGCTACACATTTCATAGAAAGAATTAAAACCTTACAATAGGTTAGGAGAAGGCAGTTTAGCTTAAAAGTTGGGATTGTAAATGAAATAACAGCAAAAACTCCTAGATTATCACATGAACAATGTACACAACATGGGGGAATATCTAGAATAACTAACAGACAAAGAATGAGAATATCATTCCTACAGGCCTCTTATAGCACCACAATCTGTGGAAATAGGCGTGCTTCCATTTACATAGTTATGATCCTACAAAAGGACACTTGCTCCATTGACCATAGGAAAATCGAATGCTCTAATACCAATTTTGTCACAACCCAGCCTAACCGTGACTGGCATGTAACGAACCTTGGTTCCTTAGCAAACCTCAACTGAAACCTTACAGAAAAACTAGCAGGATTTGCTTAAAAAAAAACTAGACCTTTTCCATAAATAATCCTTAAATACAATTATCTACAGATATCCAAAATATTTAATCAAGTATACACATATACAATTATTTATACTCACAAGTTGTTCAACACAAATAGGCCCTAACTACCACAGTTGGGGACCTTGCTTATAGTTCAATGGAGCACTAGATCAAATCTCATAATCCTTAAAAGGGAAGGCCCACTCAAGCATTAGGCTTATTGAAAGGTCACTGGCAACTAAATCTGGCACTTGAAACATGGGGAGGCAACTAAGTGAGTTAAACAACTCAGTGAGAGATAATTTATCTATAGCTAGCATAAGATAGAGCCAGACTACATTTATGCAACTTAGTAAATATATAAAAAGAAATATCCTCGTAAAAAAAGGGGTCACTGAAAATATGTTTTTCATATAAAATGCTTAGGGAAAAATAGTCCCCTTTTTAATCTTGAAAATCACAGGAGAACATAATCCTTATAAATATTTTTAGAGCAACTAAAATCTACTTACCTTACAAGGCATTTGATAACAATTCTATCATGTAACACATTTAAGGAAACCTCACTTTAAACTCTGCAAAATCATTAGAGGTATAGCCCTACTATACATTTGGTATATGTGGAAATCATTTGAGATGGCTGAAAAGAATTAGAAATCGTATTTTCTTTTGGAAATCCGATTAAAACCCATTTTCATAAAACATAGGAATTTAAAATATGCACTTATAATTGGTAGGAGGTCGCAACTATAGAATTCCTGCTATAATACCTTGAGCGGCAATGTCAGCATAACCGTCAGTGAACTATGATCTGATCGTGTGGGCCTAACACGCTGAGTTAGCACCTCCCTTGCTAGTTGGGATTCATACAAGGTACACCAAGTCTAACATTTATCACCGTTAACTACGGTTCTATGAAGTGCTAATCCCACAAAATTCATTTCCTTTCACTAGAACATATCTAATTTCAAAGCTAGTTTAAAGCATCACATAAATAAATTCTTTTTCTTAATGAACATAACTCAAATGTTTCTAATATGATATCATTGAAATAAATTATCCCTTTCCTTATACAAGCAACTAGTAACTTTGGAAATTATAATAATTTAAATCAAATTGGAAACTATACACAGATAAGCTAGTCTCATGCACTTTGCATAAAAATTTGTAACATACAATTATTTTTCTTCAATAGCTTTTCAGTTATAGGAAAACTATTTTCTTACCCTTACTTTACTATCCAACTTTCTTAGTAAATTCATATAACATAAAAAAAAAAAAAGACATGTTCATAGCATATATAAATCTTATAAGTATATCCATTTCAAAATCTACTATAGATAAACTATCTACTCACAATATGCCAACGAAAAAGGTGGAAGCTTCTTGATGAAACCATCGAGCCAACCAATTGCTCCAAGAACAGATCTGACACCATAATAAGACAATATAACTAAACCTCAACCATAGAGATAATAAATTAACTTAAACTCCCTTTAAACATGAAAGACCACAAGATTTAGGACTCTGGGACTCCAGATCCTAACCCAAGAGTAAATCATTCGGGAAAAGTTTCCTAACTCTTAACATAGAAGAGGTTTTAAGCTTAAGAATTACCTTTGAGTATCAAAGAACGGATAGGAACGTGGTGGAAAGTTTAGGTCTCCTCCTAGGACTTCCCATAACCTCCCTTACTTGCTCAAACTAGAGAATCAATTAGTAGATAGGCTAGGAATATAACTATTATGGAGTGGATAACGACAAAGGGTGGTATAAGATGGTAAAAATATCATATGTCAGAAATTTTTAGGGAAGAAAAATAGAAAGCTTGAGGGAAAAAAGAGAGTAATGAGAGATTTGAGGCTAAAAGTCCCCTTCTTCTTTTTTCCCCCTGACCTGGGCATGGTGGAGAGCAAAGGGCTGTGCTCAAGCATGGCCGGGTTCTAGATCTTTCCTTTTGCTATTCTGGGAGCACGTTGGAGCATAGGGGGCTACACCCAAGCGTGCCTCCACGCTTGAGCGCAGGGAGCTGCACTCGAGTGTGGCTACCAAATTCCAGAATTTGGTTTTTCTTCCTCTTCTAATCTCTAATGCCTCTCTAGCCAAGGTCTTGCACACTTATTTACATTTACTCTCCATTAACTTTAAAATATACATATAAATAAGGGAATACCCTCCATTTGAATTTAATAAAAATATTGGAAAAATCAAAATCCTTAAGAATCAAAATCCAACTTTTGGATTTTAGTACAATTTCCTGAAAACTTGCATTTTCTTAAACTTCTGAACTAAAAACGAAAGGGTTAATGACTTCCTAAAATTCATTAAAAATCATTCTTTGATTCTTGGATATCTAAGGAACAATTACTAAGACTTTTGATCCGATAAAAATATCCCAATAATATAGCCATCCAAGGAGACATAGGATTCAAACTTAAAGTTTCCACGAGGTCCGATAGGACAAAGTATCACAATTAATGTAATCCTTGACTTGGGTATTACAGAATCTTTTCAATTTATCTTTTCTTTATCTTCTCATACACTGATACTATCTTTAAATTGTATCTAAACAAATTTTGTGAGAATATCTATCTATTAACCACAAAAGAATTATATATTCTTGTTGATAACACTCATAAATTAAATTTGCTAAAATTAATTATGAAAACTATCTTTTTAAGGGAAAATTGAAACAATTAATGCATAAATATGGGATAAAAATATAATAATTTTCACAATTTATCAGTTAGAAAAACATTTTGATTTATCTTTTAGAACTTCAAAACTAAGGTTCAAACAAAAGTTATAAGAGATAAATTTATGTCCAAATCATGTTTTAGGGTTTTCTAAAAGTTCTGAGATTTAAACCGTGGTTTACTATATTGTGATGTACTAGCCTCTTACCGTTAGGCCAAACCTCAGTTAGATAGAGTTTTCTAAAAGTTAAATCGAATATATTATAAAAAAGGTAACTCTCTATAAGGAAAAAAAATCCCTTCACTATTATTCTTAGACCTTACTATTGTTGTGTGTGTAAATCCATTTGTATCAAGTTCATCCTTAAATAAGAAGGCCAACAAATTCGGTAAGGTCACAATAACTTTGGTCAATTTTAAGCTTTTGCGATTTTGTAACATTAGCTTTAATCACGACTAAGATTGATTCAGTCAATAGTTGACTTTGCCAAATATTAAGATTCTAAAGCGTGTATAGTTGATAACTCCCTTTGGTAAGTTATATTTTTAGTTGGTTTTTTTATTTAATTTAGCATATAATTGTTTAGTTTTGTTAGTATTTTATTTTATTTTAGTTAAGTAGTTTTGATTAGGTGGTTTTCCTATTTTCTATTATTTTCTTATATTTTGGATACTTATTTTGGGCTTATTTTCATTGTCATTAGGTAGAAGCATTCAAGTTGGAATTTGGAGCCATAAGAGATCTTATCTTGAATAAAATCAAGACCTTTTAGCATTGAAAATTCAATATCTAGCTCTCTAGAAATTATATTATGATGATTCAATATTCTTTGAAAAGAAAGGAAGAAGATCTTCAAATTTGTAGTTGGAAACTTTTTCCATTTCTAGAGCCTTCTAGGAGAAATAGGCGAAACAAGATTGAAGCTTCATCTTGTTTCTGATATTGTCAAGTCTGACCTTTCATCACTCTTTCACTTGTATCTTGAGCTACAGAACTCCGATTGAGCTGATTCTTATTGCGTTGGAAAGCTTACTCAAAGATTTACAATCGCTATTTCTATCTTTGAGGCCGAATTCCAACTATTCTAATAGCTACAAAGCTTGGAAGTGTGTAAAAAAGGTTAGCACCATCAAGTAGGCATGCTATATCGTGCTGCCTTGCGCTATAGCGCGACGCCGTTTGGCTCTGGGTATTTTCGTTGCACTATAGTGCAACTCTTACACTATAGCACAACCTGTCTATAACAATTTGTGGGTTTGGGCCAAAATTCGAGAAAAAGGATTCGTAGACTATAAAAGGCAACACGTAATGTCAGAAAAAAGATCCCTAGACATTCCTACACCCTTCCTAAGATAGAAGACTTCTTCCAAAGAAATTGAAGGCGAAGATTCAAGTATTCCAGAGCTCAACTACAACACTAAAAGATCCACATTCTTTCAAATATCTTGATTCTAGCTTACATTCTTGATGGCTTTTTGTTCTTTTGTCTTCTTATCTTCATACTCTTTTGTTGTTTTCTTCTCTTTATTCATGAACTAAGTTTCTTTTGCTAGGGCATTAATGGACCCTTTTTGTGTGACAATTTTACTTATGAATTAATGTTAATCTTATTTTTATCTCAATTGCTTAGTATTTTTGTTTGTGCTTAATACCTTTGATTGCTTGATCACCAATTAATTGATTTGGGGATTTACAATAACTCGAGAGAAAGTTTGTGAATAAAGCCTCTTAACATAAACCATGAGCTGAGCGAAAACTAGAGATAGATAAATGCAGTTCATGCAGTTAACATAGGAAATCATAGAGCTTCAACCTTTATCTAGATTAGTTTGTACTAGGAGATTAAGCAATCAGTTTAGGATAAAAAGTATTGCTTGACCTCGAGAGAGGCTAGGAATAAATTAAGGGGAACCGATCATGAGTCAATTAGGATAGGAACTAATTAACAGAAATTCATAGTAAATACGTCTATAATTGGTGAAATTAATTAATCCTAGCATCCATTCCATTGCATTTAGTCAACCCTTTTGCATCCGTCCTGATTATTATTTTTTGTATTTATTAAATTTTTATTTTTATTTTAATTTCTCTTCATTCATAATTTCATTCCTTTCAAATAGTCATCCCTTAAACTATTTGGTATTTGATCTATCCTCGTAGGAATGATACATTACTTATCACTTGATTATTTGTACGACCTAGTTTATTTGTCGGAGCCGGCATCAAGTGTTTGGCGCCATTGCCGGGAATAGTATCAATATCATTCTTAGTTGACGGGATACTAGATTGGATTTTTTTATTTTATTTTATTTTACTTTCTTTTTCTTTTGTTATTTATTTTATTTAGCTTTTGTTTTATTTTATTTTATTCCTACTTTCACTTGTTCTTGTGTTTTATTTTGTAGGTTATGCGAAGAAACCAATCCACAAGAGATTTATTCTTTGATCCAGAGATTAAGTGTTCTTTACGTCAACCCAAAAGAGAACGAAGAGCAGTTGAAAGAGTCTCTAAAGCTACCATAGCAAATAAAAACGAGCAAAATGACAAGGCCATGAAGGATTATTTGGCACCCACTCTTCGAGGGTGTTCATCTGGCATTGTAAGGCCACCCATCCAAGCAAACAACTTTGAGCTGAAAACGTCACTCATTCAGTTTGTGCAACAAAATTGCCAATTTGCTGGATTGCCTAGTGAAGACCCTAATGAGCATCTCAGCAATTTTCTGCAGATCTGTGACACCATAAAAATTAATGGTGCCACGAATGATGCTATTCGGTTGAGATTGTTTCACTTCTCATTGAAGGACAAGGCCAAAGCCTAGTTGAAATATTTGCCTCAGGGAACACTCACTACTTGGGAGATGGTGGCCAGGAAATTCCTAGAAAAGTACTTCCCTCCTGCCAAGTCTGCCAAGATGAGAAATGATATCACTTCTTTCACCGAAGCAAAGGAAGAGTCCTTTTATGAGTCCTAGGAGAGGTACAAGGAGCTGGTGGCTAAGCGACCATATCATGGCATCCCACTCTGGATGCAAATCCAGAAATTCTACATTGGTCTTCTTATGTCTACTCAGATCATGGTTGATGAAATGGCTAGTGGTTCTCTAAACAATAAGACGCCTAAGCAATCTTGGGAGCTATTTGAAGTTTTGGCTAGCAACAATTACCAAAGGCCTAGTGAGAGAACTTAGAAGAGGGGAGTTCTTAAAGTTGACATTATCACTGACCTTGGTCCAGATGCAAGCCCCTTCTATCCAAGATGAGCTATTTAGAAGCAATTGGGCTTGCTTAGCACTACTTCACCAACACATGTCATGTGTTGTGATTTCTGCCATGGGAACTATCCGAATGGAGAGTGTACTACAACCTCTTCTTCTGATAAGCAGGTTAACTATATGAATGCCTAGAAGCACAACTTCTACTCCAACACCTATATTCGTGGGCAACAATTCAATCAACATCCACAAGAGAAGAAACCCAACTTGGAAGACATGTTTCAGCAGTTCATGAGGAGCCATATATCTTTGTGGAGAAGACTGAAGCTTTTATGGAGAGGACAGAGGCTCAATTTAGAGCTCATGATGCTGCAATAAAGAACCTAGAGCATCAAGTGGGGCAAATTTCTAAGCAGTTAGCCGAGAAGCCACTAGGTTCTTTTCCTAGCAATACCACTGAAAATCCAAGGGAGCACGTGAATGCAATCATATTGAGAAGTGATAAAGAATTGGCTAAATCTAAAAAGGAAGAAGTAAGATAGAAGAAAAGCCTGCTAAAGATTCCAATATGGCATCTTCTATGGAGAAAAAATATGTAGCACCTCCTGCTTATGAACCTCTAATTCCTTATCCTCAAAAAGTGAAGCAACAAAAGAAGGAACCAGAAGGGCAGCGATTTCTTAAGAAGCTCTACATCAATATTCTATTTGCCGAGGCATTGGAGCGAATGCTAAACTATGCCAAGTTCATAAAGGAGCTACTCTTTAAGAAAAGGAAATTGGATACTGATAAGACTGTACCACTCACTGAGGAGTGATCAGGAATCATTCAGAGGAAATTGCCACCTAAATTGAAGGACCCTAGGAGCTTTACTATTCCATGCACCGTTGGTGATTTGAGAATTGAAAAGGCACTGTGTGACCTTAGAGCAAGTATCAATCTAAAGCCTTTGTCACTTGTGCATAGATTGAGCATTAGTGAAGTGAAGCCTACAAGGGTATCTCTGCAGTTGGCTGATAGATCTGTCAAACTTTCCTATAGTATTATTGAAAATGTTTTGGTGAAGGTGGACCGTTTCTTCGCTCGCACTGATTTTTTTATTCTTGATATAGAGGAAGATGTCAATCTCCCTCTAATTCTTAGGCGTTCATTCTTGGCCACTAGCAGAGCCCTAATTGATATAAAAGAAGGGGAGCTAACTCTGAGATTTCAAAATAATAAAGTGAAGTTCAAAGTGTTCTAAGCAATGGACTCTACAATAAAGACAACTCAATGCTATAAAGTGGTTCTAGTGGAAGCTAACTTGAGTACCTCAGTTCCCGTATCACATGCCATACCTCCTTGGGAGCCTCCATTAAGGAAGAGCAAAACAAAGAAGAAAAAGAAAAGGGTGGGAGATGATGATCTTAAGCCACTTGAGAAGCCGCTAGAAGCTCTCCACTTGCCATTTGAGCCTAACTCTATCTTATTGGTTTTTAGGAAGAAGAACCACTATCTCGGTGACAAGTCACTAAAGAAGGGGAGGAAAAAACCACCATGAGTGACAAGACCATGTCTAACTTAGGGATATTAAACCAAAGTGCTTGCTGGGAGACAACCCAACTTTTCTAACCTTTCTTTGATTTTAATTTTTCTTATTTAGGATCTTTTTAGTTTTTTCTTTTGATTTAGGTAAAATTTTAGTTTTGATTAATTTTAATTTATTTAATTTTCTTTTGTAGGTTTATTGGAGTAATTAGGAAGTGCATAAGTGGAGGAAGAAACCACATGGGGCGTGCAACAGGGAAACATGTGCTGGAGAGTAACTTTCCTTTCCTTTCCCTTTTGGTTTTATTTTCATGCATTGGGGACAATACATAAATTTAACTTAGGGGCCGGAAAAGTCCATTATTACACTTTCTTATTTGTTCCTATTTCTTTTTATTAGTCTAGATTATTAGGTTGTTAGTGTTTTTAGTTTCAATTTTCTGCTAAAAAAAATCAAAAAAAAAAAATTTAGTCTTTTTTCTAGTTTTTGTTAGTCAACTGATTGTTGTCTGCCTGTGCCTATGATATAAAGATTGCTCTGTTTGTTAACTTTTAAGTAGCTTTGGATCCTAATTTGAGTCTTGAAAATCTTTTTATGCTTTCATTTTTGAATTGAAAATGATCATTTTCTTGCACTTTGATAAGAGTTAGCAACCTAGATATGTGATATTTATGCTTTTACGTTTTATTTAGGTTTAGACATGTATTTTTTATTCATGTGAATCTCTCTTAAAAAATATGTGAGTGAATCTTAGCCACAGAGATGATTTAAGCCATGTTTGGTAACCATAATTAAGCCTTATTGCCCACCTTTTATCATTGATCCTTAGTCACCCCATTTGAGCCTTAAAGCCTATTCTTGGATTGAACCACAATATGAGTATAATGCCCTTCCTTTCTTTTCCATTTTTGATCCTATGGTTTACCCTCAAGCCTTAGCTTCTAAACTCATTTAAATAGGGTAATACCTCTACTACCACAACCTCATGCTTGCCAAAATCAAAAGGTGGAGTAAGAAAATATGAAAAAAAAAAAAAAGAAGGAGAAAAAGGGTGAAAGAATGAAGGAGCAATGAAAAAAAGAAAGAAAAATTGGCAATACAAGGAAAATATAATGCCAAGGTACAACAAGAAAAGCATGATGGTTGCCAAGCAACTAGGTTAGGGGTACCTCAAGAAGAATGAGTTCGGGATGAGGGTTCCTTAAGTTGAGGGAAATATTGAACTTAAATGACTATTCCATCTACCCCTTATCTTGGCCTGCCCTTACAAGCTAAGAAAAAGTCCTTTTGATTTTTGGTTAAGTGACATTCATGTAGAAATAGAGAGAAAGGATTGTGGATAATGTAATGCTTTTTTCTTTTCTTAAACATCACATAAGCATAGAGTAAGTCAATTCTTCGTTGTTTTTCTCTTGTACACACACACTTGATCCATTCTTTTGACAATATGATTGCACAATTAGATGGTCTTGATACTTAGATTTGGGTCTTTGGTAACTTTTGAGTTAAGTTAGAGAGCAATGATGAGGGATTCCATAGAAAACAACTTCTACCTTCGCCATTTTGTCTAGTGAGTTCTTTTGTTTTAAATGTTTTTGTCTGAGTCTTTTTTTTTTTCTTTTTCTATTTTTGAGTCTTTGAATTGAGTCTTGCTTGGGGACAAGCAAATACTTAAGTTGGGGGTTGTGATAACTTCCTTTGGTGAGTTATATTTTTAGTTAGTTTTTTATTTAATTTAGCATATAATTGTTTAGTTTTATTACTATTTTGTTTTATTTTAGTTAAGTAGTTTAGATTAGGTGATATTCTTATTTTCTATTATTTTCTTATATTTTGGATACTTATTTTGGGCTTATTTTGATTATTATTATGTAGAAGCATTTAAGTTGGAATTTGGAGCCATAAGAAAACTTATCTTGAATAAAATCAAGACCTTTTAGCATTGGAAATTCAATATCTAGCTCTTTAGAAATCATATTATAATGATTCAAGATTCTTTGGAAAGAAAGGAAGAAGATTTTCAACTTTGTTGTTGGACACTTTTTCCAATTCTTGAGTTTTCTAGGAGAAAAAGATGAAATAAGATTGAAGCTTCATCTTGTTTCTAATGCTATCAAGTTTGACTTTTTATCACTCTTTCACTTGTATCTTGAGCTACAGAAGTCCGATTGAGATGATTCTTATTGCGTTGGAAAGCTTACTCAAAGATCTACAATTGCTATTTCTACCTTCAAGGCCAAATTCTAACTATTCTGACTGCTACAGAGTTTGAAAGTATGTAAAAAAGGTTTGCACTGTCAAGCAGGCGTGCTATAGTGCGACACCGTTTGGCTCGAGGTATTTTAGTTGCGCTAGCGCAACTCTTGCGCTATAGCATGACCCCATCTGCAACAATTTTCTAGTTCAGGCCAAAATTCGAGAAAAGAGATCTATAGACTATAAAAAGCAGCATGTAAGGTCAAAAAAAAGATCTCTAGACATTCCTATACCCTTCCAAGATAGAAGACTTCTTCCAGAGAGATTGAAGGCAAAGATTCAAGGATTCCAGAGCTCAACTGCAACATGGAAAAATCCACATTCTTCTGAATATCTTGATTTTAGCTTACATTCTTGATGGCTTTTTGTTCTTTTGTATTCTTATCTTCATACTCTTCTGTTGTTTTCTTCTCTTTAGTCATGAACTAAGTTTCTTTTGCTAAGGCATTAATGGACCCTTTTTGTGTGACAATTTTACTTATGAATTAATGTTAATCTTGTTTCTATCTCAATTGCTTAGTGTTTTTGTCTGTGCTTAATGCCTTTGATTACTTGATCACAATTAATTGATTTGGGGATTTACAATAACTCGAAAGAGGGTTTGTGAATAAAGCCTCGTAATATAAATACCGTGAACTGAGTGAAAACTAGAAATAGACAAACACGATTCATGCAGTCAATATAGGAACCCATAGAGCTTCAACCTTTACCTAGGTCAGTTTGTACTAAGATATTAGGCAATCAGTTTAGGATAAAGAGTATTGCTTAACCTCGAGAGAGGTTAGGAATAAATTAAGGGAAATCGACTGTGAGTCAATTAGGATAGGAACTGATTAACTGAAATTCATAGTAAATGCGTCTACAATTGGTGAAATTAATTAGTCCTAGCATCCATTCCATTATATTTAGTCATTCCTTTTGCATTCGTCCTGATGACTATTTTTTGTATTTATTAAACTTTTATTTTTATTTTAATTTCTCTTCATTCATAATTTCATTCCTTCTAAATAGTCATCCCTTAAACTATTCGGTATTTGATCTATCCTCATGGGAACGATACTTTACTTATCATTTTATTACTTGTACGACCTGGTATACTTGCTGAACCCGCATCAATAGCCCCCACCAAGAAAACTTCGAAGCCTAATCAAGCAAGGCAACCATCAAATTAAGACTTAGTTTGGTATTGCTGTGATTTTTTCAAAGCTGCTAAACTCTTTCAGCTTTCTAAAAATTGCTCTAACTAAACAGAAATCACAAAAATAATATTTGGTAAAATTATTCTTAATATCTAAAATGACTATAATAATTATAAATACTAAAGAAAATAATTTCTATTTTTAATATTATTAAATAGAGTAAGGTTATATTAGTCTTTTAAATTTTAGAAAATACAAATCAGCTCTAAAAAATACTCTATAAAGGTTTCCAAGAGTATCCCCTGACTTTTAAAAGCTAGGAGCAAAAGCACCTCGACTTTTTGGTTTACCAAACAGAAAAAATTGACTTATATATTTTATAAGTCGGAGTACCTCTAGAGAGATTATTATCAAATTAGGCCTAACTTTCACAGCACACTATTGATTCGTCCATTTCTATTGTTACAAGTTGTTTACTGTTTTTATATTTCATTATAAATAATAATATGATGTTATGCAGAAAGAAGTAGACGCCTTCTAAATTCAGATTCAACGGCACGCAATAATTGGCGGGTTGATGATTTTATTTTCATTTTGGTCTTCTAGATATGATTGAGATTGAAAACGTTCCATTTGGTTATTGTATTTAGGTAGATTACATTTATAAATATCAATATCAATGTGCAGCCAACTTACTGAGAGACGTGTTCAGTTATCCTGCTATTTTATTCATTTTGAGTGATTTACAAGGTACGTTCATTTTTAAGCCCTGCTTCACCCGCTGAATAAATTATTAATGTCATAATATCTTCAATATATAAAATGCATGTAGCAGTAACAATCAGCCTATTCTCTTTGACGTGATAACCACCTTATTCTTAGATGTCATAGCAATAAATAAATAAATGGGGTCCAATTCTTTCTTTTATCGTAGCCATCTTCCGTATTATCAATGCATTAATGATGCGATAATAACCCCCAACTTTACAAGCCACCGTCATCCTTCCTTTTCTTTAATCAATAAATGAATGAACCACTACTATGGAAAAAGGAATACATACTCAAAAAAATGAATGAATGAGAATGATACACTCTCAACACAATTCAACCGTTGATGACGGCATCAACAGACAATTTAAGAATAGATAACTAAAGCAAAATAAATTTGCTAGTTTGTCTATTATATATTATATAAACTAATCAATATTAGGTGACATATGATTTTATTTTAATAAAAAAATTTAGTTTAAATTACCAATATTATTCAAACTCTATTAAACTTTAACTCGAGTTGAATTGATTTATTATAAGAGTAATTATTTAAACTTTTTTAATATTAATTTTTTTATCTATAATATTTGAGTATGAGATTTTATTTAAAGAAAATAAGTAACAAATCTATTAAACCAATTAAATATTAATTTTAATAAAAAATTTTGAATTTTTCCACTTCCCAAATTTCTTTTGAAAATGCAAAGACCATTGGCCATTTTTTGTTCTAAGAATTATTATTCCATTATTTGTTACAATATTGAATAATTCGTAGGAAAAGAGGGGGAATTATTTCACAGCCACCGGGCACAAGTCAGTTCTCGCCAACCAAAAGACAATTTGGTTTCAATTTTTATCGTTTCGCACATAGTATGTTAAATTTAAGAATTTGTACAAAAGACGAGGAAGTGGGGGGCAAAAAGGAAAAAAGTGGCAACAGCCAACCATAGGAGGCTGCGTAAATAAATAATAACACGTTTGGCTTAAGACTCCAAATTATGGTTTGGGGATTTCCAGAAACAAATTCAAACATACAATAAAATGTCTTCTTTTATTAAGAAAAAATTGTAGAATTTACTTTTTTTTTATAATAAAGATAATCCATATCACCCAAAAAAAACACAGAAAAATTTAAGACATTTCTTTTAATTTTTTTTAATTTTTAATCCTATTCATATTATTATTTTAAGACACTAAGAAGACAAAGAACATTGTCAATTCTCTTCAGCTTCGAGTTGTATAATGTTGAGTGGAAGGTCAAGCGCCAATAGAAGAGAAACATAAAATGGAAGGTTAGCTGCAATTGTTTATCGTGTTGAATACCTGCAATCCCCTCTCTTTTTAAAATTATTTTATGTTGCTTTCTACCTTCTGATCAGTGGAACTTCTTGTTGCTCTTCCACGGCGAGTTTTTCTGTCATTTGCTCAGTTTTCTGATGTTTGTTCAATTCTATGTTTGCTTTTCTTTAGTGGGTATTTAATTTTCCTTCTGGGAATTCCGTCTGATGCATAAAAGTTTTTTTTTTCCCGTGTGTGTGTGTGTGTGTCCGCGGGCGCCTCATTTTAAGAGCTTTTTGTTTCTTTGAGGTTGCCCACGTTAAGAAACTTTGGTTCTTCTGACCATTGTTTTCTATAGTACTTTCTTTTTTGTTATGTTCCTGCATGCTTTCTCATATAATAGAATTTTCAGTGGGTTTTATGTGAGCTGAAATTCTGAATTGAGAGATGTTCTTGCTAAGCTTTATGCGCATGTTTTCGCCCTTGGTCCTGATTTGGATTCCTATTGCAATACTGTGCAAACATTAGTTTCTTAATTGTCATGATTCAATTGGGGTTTAGATGAGTGATACTGATTGTTGTGTCCATTCAAATGTTTTTGATATCGGAAGTATCAAATCTGACAATTCAAAGGCACTTGCCTATGTGGGGAACCCATAAACAAGGGCTCTTTGTAACATATTGCAATCCTGATTTGGTCTGAGACTCAGAACAACTGAATAGAGTAATTTACATGCAGAATTTGAGCATTCCTTTGATGTCTTTAATGTATTATTATTATTGCCTCTTCTAACAAAAAAGTCAGATATTTCTCACCCAAATATGTGAGGCCTTGCTCCCCTCTTGTAACTTGTTGTGAGTGGCTACACATGCATAATCGGTACCTGAGTTCTTTGAATCTTCCATTCTAAAGGATTTCTGTGCTTCAAATTCTTCAGAACTGATATGCCATATCTTGCAAGTGTTGTGTATTCTTCTCTTTTATCTGTTTCTAAGGGGAAACATGCTGGTCTCACAAATTATGATTTTGTCTAAGATGTTATTGGATTTTGTGAAACAGGGATTTCGAGCATTGTTTGAGCAGCTGAAGGCTTGAGTCTGCAAACTAGTTCCAAAATCTATGGATGAAGGTACTCAAAAGTCAAAAAGTTTTCTTAGTAATCTTATTAAGCAACTAATTCCTCTAAATACAATTGTATAAGCTTAGTAGGTTGTAGTGAGAAAACAGCTTATCCGATATGCATAATTTGCTGTCATGTATTGACTATTCCAACTCAGTATCGATCGCTCTCATATAAGCCACTGTGAGAATTAATTCAAAGTTTCAAATATGTTGGCACTGGGGTGATATGTAGGAGAAATTTGAGATTTGAACAGTTGCTGGTCTTAATTCACCATACATGTAGTCTACCTTCTTTTGGATAATTTAAGAAATTGTGTTATATTTTTCGAATGCTGCAATTTGATTAAAATTGTTACCATTACTGCTGACATGATATAAACAAACTGCCAAAAGCATGATAGTTTTGTGACATAATGTGTTCTTCACGCCCAATTGATTGTTGACTTTAATCATTCAGCTAATAAATTTGTGAGGAAGATTAATAGTCTATTCTGTCATTGATATATATACTTGCACCAACATAAATTAAATTAGCATGGAAAGCATGGTTGTTCATGGAAACAGGATTTGTTGCCTCTACTTGGCAGATTCTGATGCCTGTTGAGTGTTTGACTTTTCACTTTGAGAATATAACTGCATTCATGACATGTATATGGCATTTGGGACTCAAGAAGAATCAATGTGACTCAAAGAACTTACTTACTATTAAATGTGATTTGCTTTGATGTCACAGATGCTGCTATGGAAGAGACTGTTAATTTGAGAAATGGTGTGGAATTGGCAACATCAGTCTCTGATAAGCATCTTGATCTTCTGAGGCCATCTGCTCGAAGTTATCCAATTTTTAGAGGTGATAAATTTTTCTGTGAAATTGATGATACATCAATGTACCAGGAATATGGAAATTAGTTTATAATTATTTCATAGCTTGTTTCCAAATATCAATCTATTATTTGCCTGCATACTTTAAGTGGAAACCTAGGATTACAATGTCCATGGCTTCAAAGGATCCATATCATCCTTCTTCTCTGAGAGGGGATGCTGAGGGGGCTATATTGTATTCAGGACTAAATTTTAGTACATATAATGTTCAAAAAGTTGGCAGTTTTTCTCTGATCAAGTTGCTTGCTCTATTTTCCTTTACAACCTTGCCATAAAAAAAGAACATGTTTCTCTTAGTATGATTGAAGCTAACATTCATTATTCTGCATTGTTTTTCCAGTGGCCTATTTGTGCCTCTGTTCTATTTAATTAGGCAAATCCCTTTTTAATCTTACCCACTGTTGTTTGAGTTGGATCCTGGGACCTGGTTTTCCTCTTGCTGGAGTTCAATGAATTTACTCTACCATTTATTTTAACATATACTAATAGCTTGGTCAAACAGCTCCTCCTTGACGAACAAGATCCAATCCAGGGTTAGCTGACAAATTCATTGATAATGTACAGGAATGACTTATTATAATTTTTTTTTTTTCTTTGCCTAGACAGCACACTTACACAACTGTGTCTCATAATATACATCACTAAAATTGTTTGATTAAGTTCTCTGAAACACTGACAATTTTTGTGGCAGCTCAAGCAACAGATGCCGCAGACCAAGAAAAGGGAAAATATTCCCTAATTAGAGATCCAGAGGACTTGCAAATGGGACTTTATGATAAACCCCTTCCATGTTATGGATGTGGAATTGGATGGTTCTCGTTAGTAATTTATCAACTCTCTTCTCCAATTTCTTCTTCTTGTTTTATGGCTCTTTCTTGGTGAATATCTTGCCTCATGGCTTTGTTTGTTTGACTACAGATTTCTTTTTGGATTTCTATGTCCACCTCTGTGGTACTACGCGACAATCTTCTATTTTGGAAATTACTATCGGAAGGATCCTAGGGAGCGGGCAGGCCTGGGAGCCTCTGCAATTGCTGTAATCTTTCTCTTCTCTCTCTCTCTCTCTCTCTAAGATTTGTCTGTGTGTGCGCACGTGTGCACTCATGCATGCCTTTGCAAAATCTCAACATTATGCTCTCCTAGCACTACAATAAAGGTTCACTGTCAAATAGGATTCTTTTAAGTGAAGTTCAGTGTAGCTAGCTAGCTCAATTTGGATCTAGCTAAAAGTAATCTGCTGAAGCTCCAACCTATAAGCCATGCTTCCATGGTTCGAACATATAATTTGTTTATATAGCCCTTTTAGTTGTCAGTTGTCAGTAGTCACTGAGTATTGCTCTTTTCTATAGTTATTCTTGTCATCCTAGTTAATTTGTGCTCTGTATATATAATGTGTTAGTGTGGTTCACTTTGTGGTTCACTTTGCTTCATCATTTTCTAAATGCCCTGATGATCATCATCTTGCAGGCATTAGTATGCACTGTAACATTGCTGATCGTAGTAGCTATTCTTCTGTTGCGGTCCCAATGATTCTAATTCCAGTACTGCAATGAAAATTGAGAAGCAATTAGGATGTGGTATTAGAAACAATCGGACATATATATAAGAATTTCAAAATATGAAGAAACAAGAAGCTTGCATATTGGTGGTGGAGTAAGTCATGGCAAGATATCTGTTGGCTGCACAAGTTGAAAGGAGGATGATAAAATCATATCCCTATTTGGTACATTTGTGGAGTAAGTGTATACGAATCTCACAAATTTTACACTATTGATTTTATTTTATTTTTCCACGAAGAGGTTTCCATGTGAGAGAACAATTGGGCTATTGATTCTGCTGTTATGTTATTTTGTTGGATAAGAACATATGTTTAAGGGTGTGTGGATCAAGGGCTGCAAAGTAGAGACCAGATTTATAGATTATCTCAAAGCCCACTAAAGCAAGAGATAATCTTGACTTTCAAACTATAGAAAGAGCATCAGACCAAAAAACAAAAAAAAACCTGTAGAAAAAGCATATAAATGGAATGAAATACCTGGATAGACTCTAGAAAAGTGATGGGTGTAAAAGGATATCATGCTTTGCAGACAATGTAAATCTATGCATTAAAAAGTGTACACAGGAGAAATTATGTCCCATATCAATCAACGCGAGTATTTTAAGATGCGGATGAGGACAAATCTATCCTGTAAGTAACTAAAGAAAGTCAATTTCATCTGCAGCAAAACCAGATTATTGCAGAGCTTTGGCGGCAACTTTTTCTGATTTTCTTTTATCTTTACAATTCCATATCAGGATGTGACCAGCAGCCAAAATTGAGCACATGCAGGATGTGTTTGGTTTGGATGCGAAAATAAAATTATTTTAATAATGGATTGAAGGTATAATTAATTTTTTATAATTGCATATGATAAAATTAATTTTATATTTATCTTTATTAATGGAAAGTGGTTTTAAAAGGAAATGTGCTTTATTTGATTTTATGAAGAAATTATTTACATGTAATAAATTATTATAAAATATAAATAATTTATTTATATTATATAATATTTAATACTTAGAATTAATTTAGTAAAAATGTCAAAACTCCATAATTAACTTATGTTTATGATCAAAATGCTAAAAGAATTGCTTTTCCACAAAAGCTTTTTCAGTGAAAATAAAATAAACCAAAAAATGTAATTAATTTTAACATTATTCATTATATATATATATATATATATATATATATATATATATATATTTCGATTTGATATATTAAATTATATTGAAAACTATCTTTTTGAGAAAACTTTTTTTGAAAGAATTAACTTTTCTAAACACGCAAGCGGAGCGGGCAAATGATATATACATGCCAACGTTAAAAGTTGTACATTTAAAGCAAATGTATAATAGTTTGCCATTAGAACACTAGTTGCTTTAAACCGTTATTATTAAGAGTTTAATTGGTATATATTGACAGTATAAAACAGTTTTATACTATTAATCAATAGAAATAGAGAATAAAAAATTATAATAGGCCTCTCATTATAATAGATAATTATTTATATGAGTTCCACTATTTCTATTGACTGATAATATAAAATTATTTCATATTCTCAGTATATTTAAATTAAATTCTATTATTAATAACGAATAGCGCATGTGATCATGAAAATAGCGTATTTATTAATAATTCATATACATCAAACCATTAATGATTAATCCATGTAAAAATAATCACATCGAAGCAATAACTCGTACAAATCAATAGCCGTCCAAATCTAACTGAAGATAACCATAAAAAATAGCACAAAACCAATTAAATAATAAAATATCTGAAAAAAAAGTAGCATGTCATCCAACTGGGTGAGGCTGGAGTGTAACTATTTTTTTTCCCATACCATATTTTTCATAGTCCCTTATTCTCTTTAGATTTGATTTGACGCTATAGGTGGTAGGTTCCTTAGGCATAAAAGCGAAAGTAATGCTATTCTTTCCTCAGCTTTGATCAAAATATAAGTCAGTTCTTTTATCATGGAATCTGGTCTAAGAGATGTCATGTATGTATGTAGTAAAGTTCAAAAATCCATATTCTTAGTTCCACCGGCCACCATATGCATGAGTCATATTTACTAGCTTCTTAATTCAACTATAAGTTGCGGGTTACTGATCGTTTATTCATTACTTAAGGCGTGCGTAAATGGTGGCTGAGATTCTTGCCAGTAACTAATACAGCTTTAAAATTATTATACTCCTAATTCCTAAACACCAATCAATTTTCTAATACGACTTATGAATAATGAAAAATTAATTACGATCAAGCGAGGGCAATACCAAATTTTCTATCTGACGAAGAACAGGCTGTTAGAGGATTGGAGCCTTGGACTGGCAGCTATTCGAGGGGTCACTTTGTGGGTTCTTTGCCTGTAGGTGTACCTATGCTTTCCCTTCCCCCAACCTGTCCCTTTCTCTCTCTTAGTAAAAGGAAATATAAAATCACACCCAAAAAGAGAAGACCCCACCGGGAAGCTTTCTTAGAAGCACAAAACTAAATATTCCACTCGTCTTTGGTTGGTTTGTCACCCACGTACTCAATCGATGCAAACAAATGTTTGATATTTTGAAGATGAATTGGTGGTGTCGTCTACCGTGGTTGCATATGAGGTGGCCATGGTCCTCCTCTAGTTGATGTGTTATTTATATCTATATATAGGAATAGGATAAATAACAATCGTGCCTTCAAGGCCCCAGCAAGCAGACAATGGAGCGGGTAAAGCCTTGTGCTTCAATTAAACTTCAAGGTTAGCGAGAAAAACTCTATTTAATTGGTGCTGGTTATCATGGGGAGCGGATATTATCATATAAAAATTTCACATAATTTCTTTATGTGTATATATTTATTATGAATTATATATATATTGTAAGATTTAGATTAAAACCCACCTTTATAATAAATAATAAAAATTTATATATAATTTTATTATTTAAAATTTTTATATGAAATGATCCCTTCCCCACCATTTGTTATGATCAGAACCAGTATTTGCCACGAACAAGGACTTTATCAAGACGAGTTCTTAGGTGCAACTCACTTCTAAGGTTTATCATGCAACTTGTCAATCTAACGGATAAGATTTGATGGTATATCAATATATCAATTATTCATAGTTTATTATAATAATTTTTAAAATGTATTTGCATGATATTAAAATTAAACAAAATTTTTGGGGGATATTTCAGGATCAAGTAGATAAATTTTAATTATTTTTAAAATAACTATGATGCACTATAATAATTCTTAAATTTATTTATGTGGTTTATAGATTAAATAAAATTTTATCTATATGATCCTAAAATTAAATAGATATTTCTAAGGATATTTTAGGATCACTCAAATAAATTTTAGTTACTTTTAAAATATATTTAATCACAATTCTAAGAATTAACTAAAAATTAAAATTTATTATATTACAATGTAGGTGTTTGATGTATGAATACATTTTCAAAACGCACTCATTCTTCATATTGCACCTTTACAAGGTGCATAGGGCACCATAGCCTTCACCCTTTATCAATTCACTCCATTCAAAACAAAATGAGTGCTTGCCTTGGCGGGCATAATTGCATGCTAATGAAAGTGCGAATTTCAACGTGTTTAACTTTGTTTCATTTGCTTTCCATTTTCTTCTACCTTTGTTATATCAAGACTTTGAAACCAAATGAAAAGGGAGTAAAAAGTGTGTTGATTCTCTTCGGGCAATATATGGTCGGAAAGCGGAACAAAGTTCCCTATTTGCTTAAATCACATTTTAGATCCAAACAGGGATAGAGCAAAACGAAATGACGGAAATTGAAGAGGCTTGTCTGTGGTAGATATAGTAACACTTTTTGCAACAGCTACTCAACTCAACTAGTGAAAATTTGAAAAAAGGGGTTCATTTGGGTTTTCCGTCTTTTAACGAAGTGCGACCCCCGTAAAGCAAGGTTCAGTGTTGTTTTGTTGGAAAGGATGTGTGTTTCAATCATTGCAGCCACGCTTCAATGATTCAGGGTAAGCAAAACTTGTACGAATACGAGTTTCTAGTACTGGTTTGTCGTATGACACGTGACCCCTAAAATTCCTAACCCGGTCGTTGGAAAAATGCATAAAACAAATGAACAAGGGGGCAAGAACTCGGATTAGCTTATATACATTTAGCTAGTACTTATATAATTACTTGAAGACAAACTAGGTTTTGATTTTGCTGTCTTTTGTTTATCTAAATATTTATTCTCTCTCGTTCCTTCTTAATTTTTAATTCGCATAGATTTGACAAGAAGATAAAGACAAGGCAAATTACTTGAGCAATATACAATTGTCAACATAAAAATTGGATTGAGATTGCAACAAGCAAAGGGTTTCTGTTTTGTCATCTTATATACGCAATTTAATTTGTTGATTGATTGCAGATACTACTCCTACAACATGAATCCTGATTCATGATTGAGACTATTCAATGCCGGGTAAAGGTTATAAAATCCATCATTATTGATGACAATTGGTGCACATCCTTGGTGTTAATATTTTGTCAAATAAATTTTACGTAATTGCCAACTTCTATCTAACTTTTTCTTTTTTCAAAAAAAGGGTGAAATTAAGTAACTTAAATTTCAATATAATGAATTCGTTAACATTAAGGTATTAAAAAAAATGTATCAATTTAAGTTAAAAAAAAAAATACCAATATTGTCGTTGGCAAATGTAATAAAGGGGTCTGCTTCTCACCTTACCAATAACTTTATGGTGAGTAAAACTAATAAATTTACTGAGTTCAACATAAAACTGTTGCTTGAACTAATTAGAAAACAAAATATTAGACAGACATGAAACATCACTTACAGCAATAATAAAACAATTGCTCGGACAAATGATGACTTCTAAACCTTGAGCTCATACCTAAAAAATGATAATTGTATCTATAATTAATAATATGTAGACGAAGATATATATATATACCCTTGCTGTCATTCAATGAACATTGGATAAATGTTGGATTAATCAAGTCATTATACTGCACAAAAACATAACAGCACATGCGATACATAGAATTTTCACCAAAAAAGAAAAGATGCAATACATAATAACTATAGCAAGCGCTTGAAAAGTTCAAGTCAGGGAAAAAGGAGAAAACAAAAGATCACTTGAAAGGTTGGGGCCCAAGTGCCAAGCAAAGTATCGGTCATTGATAATTTAATGTTTTGCACAATGTAAGTTTGGATTTTGAAACTTAATAATATAATGAAAGTCCATCAACCGAGAAAAAAAAAAAAACGTATGATCAAAGATAGGCGCTTAACACCCCACCGAAAAAAAAGGAGCTCCTTCTTAAGAACAATATTCTAAGGAGGCAATTGACAGACACTCTAAGGAGGCAATAGGTGCTTAATGCCCCACCGAAACAGCATTCTAAGGAGGCAATTGAGAGAGAGAGAGAGAGAGAGAGAGAGAGAGAGAGAGAGAGAGAGATAAAAATTACGGTAATAATATAAGATTAATTTTGATATAATATCAATGTAAAGGAATCGTATATTATCATCTAATCATATATCACTATATATAAGATTTTTTAGGCATTGAGTGTAAAAGTTAATCAGTTATGTTGATATGATAATATATAATTGAATATCTGTATTTAATTTTTTGGTCAATGAAAGTTGGCTTACATGTTCAACCTTATGTTAATGTATCATTATGACTTAAGTTTGATTTACGAATTTTTCAATTGACGAATATTCCTATAAGTACTTATGATGAGTTTTCTTTTTAATCTAAATTCTCTAAATAAAAAATTCCTTTTTTGGGTCCAGCTGGAAAATTCCTTCATAGCTAACGTTTTAGTCTCTTATATCTTTTAGCTAGGTTGAGTTCGGCATAGAATAAAAATAGAGATGAAGTTTTTAGGGATTAAATTTTCATATAATTTTACTTGTAAATTTAATCTATGAAATTTTTTTCTCTATTTTTATCTCATATCAAACTTGACCCTTAAAATTAAAAGATATTATAATTATAATAAACTTATTTTAACTTGCTAGATATTATTCGCTACCATCATATTTCTTCATCTATTAGGATTGTGTAACAAGTAATAATTTCCATTAAACACAATATAACCTATGCTAATAATGAAATGATTAATTTGCAAGATTAGAATATTTTTACGACAATAGTTTTAACTTTAAAAGAATGAATATTTATTTTGGTCCTCAAAGTTGTATGGATGTTGTATTTTAACCCTTGAAATTAAAAAATTAATAATTTAATCCCTAAAATTATAAAAAAAGTGATTCAAATTAATCCTTTTATGATTCAAATTAATCTCTATGAACATCATACTAGAGACTAACTTGAATCATTTTAGCAACTTTAGAGATTAAATTATCAATTCCTTTATTTTAGGGACTAAAATGAAGCATGCATACAAATTCAGAAATCAAAATGAGTATTCACTCACTTAAAAATTTGCCATTTAATTAGCACGTCCATCTATCTAATGTTTAACTTAATGTGAAGAGTAACAACTAATACAAGTGAGTTGCATTAGTGACAAGACAAATAAATTAATATGTATGGGTGGAAATAGGCCAGGTGGCTCATTAGGGGGCCTTCGGCCTAACCTACATTAATTCTATTTTGGCTTAACTTATTTAATAAACAAGTTAAGTCAAGACTTCTCAAAAAACCTTTTTGATCAAATTGTAGGTGTAACACCCTTCCAATAATGATATCATACTTAAGTCATAACACTTAATTAGAAGTTGCTACTGGTTTATAGTCGATTTTTCTTTAAATTACTATATAGAAAGTAGGGGTTGCAAGTATGGAAGTAGAAATTAAAGATAAAAAATAAAAATTGAGCCTGTTGATAAACTTAAATTCCTTTTCCTGTACATTGTATCTATCACAATGTCGTAAAATTTTTGTTTCGTCGTTTATATCGCTTGAAGAACATGAAAATATTAACACTGTAGGTTAAGTACAAATCAAGTTTCCATAACTTGTTGGGTATATGTGTATTTACATATATATAATAAAGTAATCCTAATTTACAAGCTTGCTATGGTCTTCAGAGATGTGGAACCCATCTTCCCGTGAAATCCAAGGATGGATTGAAATGTCTTAGCTAATCAAGGGTCTCAAGGAAGATCACGACCAGTACCATCTACCTTGTCCGAGAATGACATGGGTACATACATAAATAGGGGTGAGAATTTAAATAATCTCAATAAGTACTCTTAGATTCACACATGCACTGTCATCATTATTATCCCCAACTACTTCGATTTATTTTAAGAAAACATGTTCTAAACGAATAAGAGGATAAAAGTTTTAGTTAATAAGTTTCTAAAACTCTTTATCCAAAACAGGTTTCTTTTATTCGTACACTTGATATTTAGAGAACAATTCATTACCATGATGACAGTATAGCAAAAGAAGAAATTATGCATATGCAGATGCAAATGATTGAACTGTGCAAGTGTACTTGTCTTTCTTATTCTTTCTTTAATTTGTAGCATGAACACATGTACTTGGTCCCTTGGAAGTGGATAGCCTTTCTCACTCCTAGGTAATAGTTAGCTTTTCAAAACCAAGCTCATTCCTATACGTGATTACTAAATTTACTTTTTCCATCACTCACATCGATCTATTACCCTTAATCTATTCAAGGGTTGGCTGAAGTAATCACTTATGTTGATATCATCCTCGCCCACTACTAGGTGGAGGCCTCGATATGTCACTTGTGATCATGTCATCCTAGCTCACTGCGAGTTGGAGACCCGACATGTCACCTAGTTAACTTGTGAAATTCTCTTATAACTTAACATGCATAAGCATCATAATTCAAATGAGTAGTCTCAGTTTATCCATCAATTCACATAATTATGCATGCATTTTCACACCTTCACCACATTATTCTTTTAGATCATTATTATTTGCATGCCATGAATTTTATGCATATGCTCATCATTCATAATTTCACTCTCAAAATATTTCTGCCGGAAATTTGGCAGCATAATGGCTGTAATATAAGGGTTTTCAAAACTTAAAATAATAATTTTAGTCAGCCAGTCACAGAAATGGAAAATTCTAACATATATTCAAGAAGATTTCAGGCATAGTTATCATCATATAAGCATAAGCCACTTCAATCTTAAAAAGATCAATGGATAGCTACATCATAGCATACAAATCAATATGGTATTAGAGCCAATATATGTCTTTTAGTCTACCATTTATATTTGGCTTCATGTAGTTTGGAGGCTCCAAAACTACTTATATCATGAGTTCGACCATAATCTCTAAATCCTAACTAAAATTTTTTACATGTACCAAAATTTCATTTTGAATCATCTTGATCTCAAAATTTGCAGAAAGCTTGCTCTATTAGTCTATTTTCAAACATCTTTGGTCTCACTGAATTTTGATATGTATAACTTAAGTTATTTAAGTTTTACTTACTACTAACTTGTTTTAGGACAAACATAATACTTAAAAGTAGAAAATCACTAAAAATCCATCTTGTATCATTTTGTCCTAAAATTTTATGAAGATATACCTATATGAACCCTATTTCAAATCCAAAAAGTTCCACTCAATTTGAGTAAATAAAGCTCGAGGTTATAAGCTCTATATTCGGGCTACCCTATGTTAACCCATATAGAGCATAGGACAATTTCATGAATTTACAGGGAACAATTCACTAAGAATTTAAATCTAAAATTTTATAATATTCTTCTGTGTGTTAGGTTTCTAACAAAGATTGTTGCAATCAAATTATATTTGTATAAGGCAAGTTATGCCCATAAAAACACCTACTGCTCAGGCTTGTGGTTTCTAGTTTATAGCCTACTTTGAAAATTCATAATTTTCTCATCCCAAGTCTAATAGGCCTCAAATTTTGTAAGTATACTCTCCTATATATGAGTGTATTTTCATTTAAAATTGGTTTTATCTTTAATTGAATTTCCTAGCTTAAGATATAATACTCGGATTAACCACTGTTCACATGTTTCTCAGCCCCCAAAATTTCATATTTGTGTCCTTTTGATTCTTTAACTCAATATCACTTACTAATCCAAACTCACAGGCTCTAATTCACTCAAAACAGAACACAAAACATGCTATTCAGCCTCCAACATGCGTAGAAAACAAAAGATGAAACCCTAACTTCATATAGTCATAATCAACATAACACAAGTCCTAGGGCACCTAACTTGATCCCATGCTATCAACCCTTCCACTCTTGCTTCCTTTTGCACCAAAGCTCCCATAGAATTACAAGACGACACTTCACCTCTTCCTTTCTCCTTGTATGGCTGAAACTTGAAGGGTGGAGAGGAAGAGATTTTGAGCTTGGTTCAAGTATTTATGATGATGATAGAGGTGGATTAAGGTGTTGGCTTTGGGGAAAACAAGAAGAAAGCAACACTTCAAGAAGCTTGGCAAGCAAAAATGGAGGTAGGAGGAGAAGAAGAAGAGCTTGAAATTTTGGTGAAAAAGGAGAGAAAAGGATGACAAAGTGCTCATCTTTTTCCAAATTTTGGTTTTTTTTTTTGTATAAAATTGGATTTAAAAAGAAATTTGAATTTGCTTAAATATTTGTTTGTGGTCATAATTCATTCTTGAATTAGGACTATTGTGGAGAATTCTCAACCATACAATTTAGGGTTTCTGCAATAATAATTAGGTTCTCTTATATTTTATATTCCTATCAAATTAATTGCTTCTGTTACAAGAAACTGCTGGCAAAAGTTTTTTTCGTCTGAGTAAAATATATTTATTTTATTATTGAGAAAATTTCTAACTATATTACCCTATTATTAACATTACCCTATTGTTTACTTTCATATTTATAATTTATCTAATAATTATTTATTTAACAGTGCTAATTATACACACTATTATTCGAGATATTATAGTAGGCTATGCAAAAAGCCTATTGGGTATTGCAGTCTGATTTATTTATACTATAGTATTATTATTGCTATATAAATTGTGTAATTAAATTTTTTTTTTTTATCGAAACCACAAGTATTCTTCTACCAAAGGCTATCATGCTCGAGCCAGGTAAAACTACTTAGGCAACAAAATTCTTTTTTCCATTTTTTAACATAGTTGTATACCTAGGGCTTTAACTCGAGCCCAAATGCTACACAATTAGAAAAAAAATAACTACAATTTTTTATAAAATTCATTGTGATAGTTGGATGATATGAAGTGATGGAACCCATTGTTTTATCCAAGGGCTAATAACATTATCACATCACTCTGACAATAAAATTCTAGCAAAAATTTTAGTTGTCTAGTATTTTCTTATTATTATTTCAAAAAGCTAATGATAATAGAAGCCTTTAGTTTATTTAGAAATAGGCATTTCAATATATTTAAGAAATATTTTGGTCTATTTAGGAATATGTTTTTGACCTATTTAAGAAATGGCTTTTTAAGTCTTATTATCAAGAAAGTCTCTAATATATACTTTCAGGCCATACAAGTTTTAAAAAGATAGTCAGGTCTTAAACAAAAAATACCTATGTCAAGTACTAGTCACAAGCTGGACCATATATTTGGAATGTAGGTTAGATCTATTAAAATTAAAGCCTAATCTAATCTACTTTCACCCCATTAATACCAATCCATAAAACATGTGAGTACATTTGGTGTAATTCTTATCTTTCTTGTTAATATCATTCAAGGTGCATTATTTCAGTTAAGTCATTATGCAACCAAAATAATAATATTTGATGCTATGATTAAGAGATTCATAATAAATAATATAGAATAAGAAAAAAAAATATGTTCCAAAATCGGTTCAAAGTCTGTGGATACTTTCACCTAAGTAAAAATATGAAATTAATTTCGAAGCATTGACACTATCAATTAATAGAATTGTAAAAAAATGACAAATTACAATTAATAATCACCTACTATTTATTATCATCTATCATAATTTATCCTCCTCTTGCAATTTTATTAATTAATAATAAAAATTATTTTACATAAAAATTAATCTCGTAAAATTATTACCAGCTATGTATATGTGTGGAGAGGATCAAGTGAGAGAAGTTGTTAATTATAAAGTTAGGAGAAATAAATCTTAACTGTTATATCTTACATTATTGATCAAGATTAAAATATAAAATTATATAATTTTTTTAAATAATTATATAATATTTAAATAATTTTAAATTTTGACCATTCATATATAATTATACAACTTAAATTTATTTTTCTTGCTCTCCTGATAAACCCCTTTTTTCATATAATACACTGCTCAATATATATAATGCGAACTAATCGGACAAATATCAAACGTTTTTATAAACATGTTTTCATGTGACGTTTTTTATTAACATTTTAATATGCATTCTTTTGGGTTATTTAATGAGTATTTCGTTATCATTTCACTGACACAATATCTCTGTCTGGTTAATTCATGTAACTTCACAAGGAATTCAACACGTAGGGACAGCCATACTTACCGCAAGCAAGCGTATTGATGCGACAAAACATTGCATATTGTTATATTGGATTTATAACGTATATGTGTTTTTTGGTGAAATAAAGAAAGAAAGACAAAGAAAAAACATTTATAACATATACGTAACTGCATTTAAGTGACTATTTTAAACAAGAAAATTTTCCCTGGATTAGTATTGATACAATAAACTGCAACATTAGTTTGACACTTTTATCATAGTAAAATTATCAACAAACTACTAATTTAATTTACACCCCCTTAGACAGAAAGTTTCTTCGGATTTCATTAAATTACAGTTGAAAAAAACTATAATAATACTAAATATATACATCCAGATAAAAAAAAAAAAAAAAAACACTAATATATACACTATTCGCACTCTCAAAATAATTGTTCAACTGATTTAATTTATAGAACACAATGGTCAGATCGATTTCCCCAGTTTAATCGCTGTTTGCAAACTTGTTTAATGAAATAACTTTTTATTAAGTAAACAACTATTACACCACGCATTTGTTGGAATAATTTACACCAATAAACAAACACTGCAAAATAATTTTGTTGAATTATGAATTACTTTAAATATTTTTAAGATATCTATCATACGGTAGATTTAAAATCAAGAGTATAGTTTTTTTTTTTTTTTAAGTGAAGAATATAGTTCGTTACCCGAGTATTGTTTGGGACAATTCTTTGCATGTCATGTTAAATTACATTACTTTCTAATTCAAAATTATTATTATTATTTTTTTAATGGAACTCTACCTCAAAAATTTTTTAAAAAAAACTAAGTTCGTACATTTATAGGCCCCCGAACTAGCATGATGAGCAACAATGAATAATGCAAACTCAGAAAAATATATAACACAAACACAAAAATACGAACATAAATAAAGTACGGAACTCAGAACTCAGTATAATGCAACATACCCCATGAATGAATAATTCTCGCTAATTTTATCAAAATAGCTTAGAATCAGAGTTTAGGAAAGTTTAATAAAAAGTTCACACGTCTAATTATCACTCTAAGTATATTATTACCTGTCGTATAAACGAGCTTGCCATTGCCGCAACAATTTCCTATTCCACATAAGCTTCACGTTATGCCTGTACCTATCAAACGACCAAAAGAAAAGCAGAGGAAATAAACACAAACACAGAGGGACAACCACCACAACCGACGCCTCTCTCACCCTTGCCAGCAGTGGCACCACCCCTTAGTAAGGGCCACAAGCCCCACAACAACCACCACAATAAACCACCATGCCTTACCAATACCACCAGCGTCGCTCGTGGCACTCCTCACCCTTCATGAGCCCTCCACTGCTCATCATTCTCTTGCCCATCATCGCCCTCGCGATCCTCTTCCTCGCCGTGCCGCCGCTCCTCTCCGCCACCTCCCAAGTTCTCCGGCCATCCTCCGTCGTTAAGAAAAGCTGGGACTCCCTCGCCATCTTCCTCGTCGTTTTCGCCATCCTCTGCGGCGTTTTCGCCAGACGAAACGACGACGAATCGCCCCCGCAAGACGGCGACGTTCCGGATCAAAACGCTGCGTATCGTAAAATGACGATGGGAGAAGAAGCAGGAGGGGAAAGAGAAGGAGGTGGTTATGTTTCGCGGCAGTGGTTTGGATTCTCTGAAGAGAGGAAGGGTTACGATACCCCTCCGATCCAGTTGCACTCACCGGCTACCGGCGTTACCCGGTTGAGAAGGAGCAGCAGCTCTTACCCAGATCTGCGGAACTGGGAAACCGGCGATGATCGGTTCAGGTTTCGTTTCTTTGACGACTTCGAAATCGACAAGCAGTTTCGCTCGCCAGCGAGGGATGATGTTACCGCCGTCGACCGCCGCACACGGCGGCCGGAACCTGAAGAAGTTGAAGTTCATGTTAAGGAAATTCCGGTGGATACTTTCACGAATCGCTCTTCTCCGCAGCCGCCGAAGTCACTGGCGCCTCCTACTCCTCCTCCTCCTCCAACACCACCGCCACCTCCTCCGCCGGCGGCGGAGTCTTTTCGTAAACCAAGCCGGACGTATCAGAAAGTGGAGAGTGTTACTGAGATAACCGAGCTTGAAGACGATCGACAGTTTGCGACGATCTGGTCTCCGCCGCCGGCTCCTACGACGCCGCCACCGCCGGTGCCAGTGAAGACGCGATCAGAGCACAAGCACGGTAAGAGCGAGCGAAGGAAGAGTACCGTGAAGAGAGACATAGCAATGGTTTGGGCTTCGGTACTCTCCAATCAGAGAAAGAAGAAGAAGAAGCAAAGAACAAAGAGTGAACACAATCACAATCACAATTACGATAGCATTATTGATGAGTTAACAAACAGTAACATGAGACCGCCACCGTCGCCTACGCCGCCTCCACCCCCTCCTCCGCCGCCGCCACCTTCGTTCTTTCACAATATATTCCGAAAGGGACTCGGCAAGAGCAAGAAAATCCACTCAGTGTCAGCGCCGCCACCGCCGCCGCCACCTCCGCCATTGACGTCTTCAAGGAGATGGTCAAAGTGGAAAAATCCGATCCCAACGCCATCACCGCCGCCGCCACCGGTGCCGGATCCACCGGCACCTCTCCGGCGGAGAAACGCCGGGAGGCCTCCATTGCCGACCCGAGCGAGCGGCTTTAACGAGGAGGCGGTAAACTCCGGCAAACAGTCACCGCTGATTCCGGTTCCGCCGCCGCCTCCGCCATTTAAGATGCCGGCGATGAAGTTCGTGGTTCGCGGCGATTTCGTTAAGATACGTAGCAACCAGAGCTCGCGTTGCAGCTCGCCGGAACGTGACGGCATTGACGTGCCGTCAACAGCTGAAGAGTCCGAAACCACCGCCACCGTCACCTCCGTTGCTAACGCCGTTATGGATCGTAACGGCGAGGTGGATGGGTCCGTTTTCTGCCCCAGCCCCGACGTTAACGTAAAGGCTGCAACTTTCATTGCTCAGCTGAGAGGGGAGTGGAAGCTGGAGAAGCTCAACTCTTTGAAGGAGAAAGGCAATGGCTCATTGCCTTTGAGAGGTTACGACTTGTGAAAAAAACAGAAAAAAATGACTGAAGAAATTTAAATTAGGCTCTAATTATGGTTTTTTTAGTTCAGTTATTAGAGCCTCATCAAGAAGATAAATAATGGTTCGAAGTCCTGGACTTGGGTTTGCTCTGTTTTATTACTTTGATTGATTGATGGCATTATATTATGATTTATGATCCTGAAGATGCACTAGAATTTACGTGTGACAGATTTGTATAGGAAGGTGACTGGGGCTCTAATTGTGTTTTTTGATGTCCTATTGGAGCCACTGGTAGATTTAGTGTGAGAACGAACTTCTGGTGTTTCAGTTTGTATGTTTCTATAATATGCACTGAACCTTGATTGTATTTTTTATTTTTTTAATAACCTTTTTTGATCTTTTTGTCATTGTCTACCATTCTTTTGGTCTTGGGAGTAACAGTGGTGTATTTGCTCAATAATAGATATGGCTTTCTACTGGATATGTATTAGATTCAGCTAGCTGGATTCATCTTCGAAGACTTGTCTTTTGTGTTTTGTGAATATCTTCAGACTTCAGTAGAGACTTCTCCTTGTGATGTATACATAAAGAATAAGGATCAAATGATACGAGAAAAATATAGGATGACAAAGGGTTAAGAAAGAGGTTTCAATTTCAAGCATGCACGGTAGCTTTCAAGGCCTGAAGAGAACCACTGCCATGTCAAATTATTAATCCTTGCTTTCTTTCCCTTGGTCTGGCAAATAGGAACTGTCTATACCCCCATTCATGCAAACAAAACCCAAATCACAAACTCTCACTTATAAAAAGATAAAAGCTTTATTTAAATTGACCTGACCTTAATTTTTTATTTATGGTGCTGAACGAATGGGCACAGCCACTACACACCTAGTTGAGTAGTTGAATTGGATTGCCCACAATAGTTGCTAATTAAAGCCCAACCAAGTTTTGAAGAAAAGAAAGGCCTAAGTCCCAAATAAATTGAGTCAACTACAATTCAAAACCAACCTCGAGTAAAAGCATGCAAAAGCTAAAAGGCACACACTCTCTCTCGTATTTTCTCTGTCAGGTTTGTTTCAAAAAAAATCCACAAAACTCCATCCTTCTTGGAGAATATTTTAAGAGATTTTTATTTCATAATATCATAATAGATATATATATCTAAGCCTTCATTGACCTTTTACATGTTCATAGTTTACATATTACTATTCTTATCCCATTTTATCTTAAGTAACCACTCATCCTATTTATATGCAATTGATAAGAAATTACTTTCTATTACAAATATGATAAAGTCAACTAACATAATCTGTTACTCAACTTGGATTGTAATATTGCTCCCCCTATGGAAAAGGACTTTGTCCTTAAGAGCCTGCTTTGTGTATCAAATTTACCAGTAATTTCCCATTAGGGTCTCATTGTTGAATTGGGCTGATAAGGAATTGTTCTAGGCCCTTAACACAGAGAAAATATTGTTATAATATTCCAATTGAGTTAGGCTGTCTCATGTACCTAAAATAATAGGTTATGACCTTAATAGTCCAATATCCATTAGTTTTGGCTTGGTCTTGGCCCAATAGGTTAGGAGAGGAATAGTTCTGATTTTTCTCTAGACTCATCCTCCTTCCCCTTCATGCTATGATTGTCGCAAGGTTGTGTAGCAGCAACCATCACCACCTCTAGAGACACTCAACCAATTGCCACATGAGGACCCTCATTGGTGGTTCATTCATGTTCGTTGTTGTTGTTCTTGTGTGTCCCTTTCTCTTTCCTCTTCTTGCTTCCATGGTTGTGACTCACGACCTTCCAACCATCTCCTTTGTCTTTTCCATCATGGATTGCTACCCTGCTGACCATCATGTCTCACGATTTTGATGGTTCCCTTAATTCCAATTTCAAGTTCATTCTCAATTTCATGGATGAACTCGAAATTGGAGTTTCTTGAATTTTTGCACAAAGAATCTGTGGTTTCTGATCTATTGTTAATGTTGATTCTTGAATGTTTGTTGTTGATTCTGAACCTTTCTTTATTGTTGAATCTTCTCATTTTTTATTGGGTGTTCTTAGTGATTCTAATTCTTGATCTATTGGAATCGTGATATGTTGCCTTTGGCTACATTTCTGGAATAATTCTATCAGCTTTGCAAGTTAGCCTTCAATATGACCTTGGAACACTAGACATTCTTTCTTCATCTCACGAAGTTCGTTCTTTATTCTATTTATGCAAGCTTCGGCTTCCGGAGTCAATTGCTTTTCCAATTCTGCAGTGGAAGCCTCTCAATGAAAGCACCAGTATTAGGTTTATTTCGAGAAAAACCCACGAACTCCACACTTTTTAAAGAATACCTTGAGACTTTTATTTCACAATATCACAATAGATATACATCTAAGTCTTCATTGACCTTTTATAAATTCATGATTTACATATCACTATTCTTATCCTATTCTTATATTAAGTAACCACTCACTTTATTTATATGCAATTGATAAGAAACGGTGTTTTATTACGAATATGGTAAAGTCAACTAACATAATTTGCTACTCAACTTGGGTTGTAACATTTTCTCTCTAAAATCCTAGTCATATTCATAGGTGGACACCTTTCTTCATCAGATGTCGTTGAAGCTCGTTATTTTGGAGTGGCACTGAGAAACACACCAAGCAACGACACTTGCCACTGAAACTAAGGTTGGCGGAAACAGAAAAAAAAAAAAAAAAAACCTATGTATAACTACTAGAGTACGATGTAGCCTTATAAATTCTTAATCAACAGCAATATTGTATTTAAAAATAAATACATCTCTAGAAGAATTTTCTGGTGAAGTTATGAGCTTAGTGAGACATATCACAAGTAGAAACAATGGAGTTATCCAGCCTCCCACTGCAACGCCTACGAATATAGCTAGACAAGAGGGGGGAAAAAAAAAAAGATCATACGTGAGATTTAATGTATAATTTTTTTGGCTCTCTAAGAACATAGAGACTAGTTTTCTTGTACTCTTCACTGTAGCATATATGTTGACTGAAATTTCCTATTTTATTTTTTCTGGACAGATGCTTTGGTAATTTTGCATGATCACATTACATTAACTTGATTGGTTAAGAGTCAGTCTTTCATATTTCTAGAGAAAAAGTTTTCTTCTTCCGTAGAATATCTTGCTTATGACTGGGAGAATGACAGTAAAACGGAGGGGAAAAGAAATCAAAGGTGAACTTATTTTATGGAATAAGAATTCTTTTAGTCCAAGGAGTGTATAGAAGGATTTTTCTAGTTAAGTTATATCCGTAGAGTTTTTTCCTCTCTGTACATTTATATAAGTACTTCTTTTATTTCATGTTCAATAATACTTCTTCTATTCATGTGATATATTGTTTTCAAAATAAAAATAATATTTATACATATTCATTTAATATGTCTATCAATATTAAGTAGTTATGTGTAAATAATGAGGAATCTATATTGATAACTGGACCAGAGGGATTGTAATTATAAATAATAATGTTGTCACTTAATATTTATCAGTCATATACGTGGCCTAGTATTGCATAAACGGACATTATTGCGTTCAAACCTACCTAGAACATTTTAATTAATAATTTTTTTCCCCTAGACTATCTACAACCTCTGCCTAGGTCGACAGTAGTAGATATCATTCATTGTTGACTTAGAGCGTATATTTCAAATTACATTTGCAGAAATGTAATTTTATAGTTTATCAAAAAAAGAAATGTAATTTTATAAAATTTCATTTCTAGATATTTTAACAAACTTATTTATTTAGCATTAAAAATTTATAAATTTCTTTTTTGATATTTCTGATGATAAATTAAATATTTATTTGGTTTATAACACATATTCAAGGACATATATGTGGTAATTCTCAAAACATCCTAATATATTTAATTGTATTATCATTATTATTATTTAATTAATTAGGGATATTTTAATATTTTTTTCAGTAATTTTTATTTCTATGTCATGTAAACCTTTTATTTCCAATTCTTGTCATGGGAATAAAATTTTATTAAAATATACGAATGTAACTTACATGGGAATGATCGATACTTGAAAATATTTTTATAAAACCTATAATGGGAATATATTATTTTTAAGTGATTATTTCTAAGAATAAAATAATAAATCTTGAAACAAACGTGCGCTTGATACCTTGTTATACTAGTAAAAATAAATTTCACTCAGAATCTATAATTTAATTTAGAGTAATGATATGCTGCCAAAAAAAATTGCAAAATTTTTAGCAAAAAATAAAGATAGTTGTTAGATAAAATAAAGTGGTATGATTCACTTACCCATCTAAGGTCAACAAACATGTATGCCATGTCAATGACAAATAAATTGGGACAAAAATTCTAGTTATCTAACTTTTTTCTTTAACTAATTAACTATTAGTTAACAATAGAGAAGGGTGTTCAATACCTAGCTCATCCAAAGTCTTTTGCGTCTAGTTTGAATTTTAAAAATTTGACTCAATACATTTTTTAGGTTGAATTTGGGTCATATTTTGAATTGAACTGGCTCGATTCAAAGTCACATAAATATTTTTTCAAAAGTTATATTTTTTAAAATAATTAATGATAAATTATAAAATTTTTAGATTTCAATTGATAGAGTTTACATAACACAATATAATATTTGTATTGATAAAGTTTGCTCGGGGTCATATTTAGCTATTGATTTTATTTTGTTAATAAAATTTATTGGTTTTTAGTCATTAAATTAGTCACTAAGATAATTTGGCAACCGATTTAACGATGGATAATGTTTTGTTCATAAAACTTATTCATGTTATTATTTTTAGTCACTAAATCATGGGCTAATGATTTACTAACCAATTATATATTATTGTTACTAAATTTTATTCACAACATTGTTTTTTGTGGCTAAAATAATTTAGCGATTGATCTATGGACTAACTTTATGTTTTGAGTAACAACTACTTATAATTTTCAGTCGTCAAATCGGTTGCTACGATGACTGAAAATGTGTGGTCCCTATTTAAGGCATTTCTAGTAGTATATATAGATACTAGCTACTTGCTCAAACTTTGCATATATTATATGAATGATAATATTGATGTAAGTAATTTTTTTGTGAATATGAAACAGTCGCCATGCGATTGTCTTTGTATTTTATAAAGTCGAAACTGACCGTAGTTTTCAAATTTTTAAAGTTATTCTTTTTTATTAAAAAATTTTTAATTTTCACTTTATTTGTAGTAATTTCATATTATTAACCATTATCAGAAATGTCCATTTACCGACGAAAAAATCATAAAAATCCGTCGGTAATTAATGTGTTAAAGTACAAAAAATTGAATATTATTGACAGATCAAAGTTTATGTTGGTAATTTTAATAATTATACCAATGAAATATTTCGTCGGTACTATTAACAAAAGTGTTAGTAATATGAATATCAGAAACCGCCAAGAAAGCTGTTCCGGACTATAACGTAAGAGCCAAACTCGGCCCAATGGCTAGGCCCAAACAGATAACGGATCTATAATCCGAGATTGGCCCTAATCGTCTATCCGAGCTGGGGCCCAAACTTGGGCCAAGCCCTTTGTGCCCTGGCTTCACGGAACGACTTTCCCTCGTGCGGCCGGAAAACTCGGACTTATCCGATATCCCCAAGATAACGGACGTCCAGAGTTATCCTCTACAAAGGCGGGATCGAATCCCCCTTTCTTCTCAACTGTACACCAGTATAAAAATGGGTCTAATTTCGAGCTACAGGTATCTTTTTGACTTACCTCTCACATATTCCTGCGCTCACTGACTTGAGCGTCGGAGTCCTTGCAGGTACACCCATCACCGCTGTGGAAACACACCCTTCAAGCAGCTTGAGATCCCATCTATAGTTCGAAAACTTCCCAGGTAACCCATTTCCGAACATTGGCGCCGTCTTTGGGGATTCTCACGCTGCTTATCACCATACCATGGCCGTAATTGCAACAATGTCGTTCCTCCCAAGGAGAGAACGCACGGCAGGACACCCACCTGCGAGCCACAACCAACCGCTAATGGAAGGCCGAACCGCCTCCGACTCGGCTTCGCGTGCCGGAGAACGCCAAAGATGAGCGGTTCAGCGACCACCGCACCATTGTCAGACCCACGGAAACGTGGTCACCTCCAAGGTTGAAATTTGCCCTCAGGCCGCCACCGACCCGCTCGCCGAAATGTTAACTCTCATGCAGGAGTAGGCCACCCGCATTCAAAGGCTGGAAGATAACTTGGACCACATGAAGGACTCCGAACGAAGGCAACGTCGGGAACGCCATAGATGCCACCACGATAGGAGTCCAGCTTACCATAGAGGCCGGAGTCTGAGAGAACGAAGTAGAAGCTCGGAACGTTGTCGCCACGAGGATTCGCCTCGTGGGAGTGCATCCCACTGCCGTAAAGAGCCTCGGGTGGGAAGCACACACCGCCCCGACGAACATCCAGACATCCGACCTATACCTCGGTACAACGACGAACGAGTCAGACACGATTCCGATCGATACGAGGACCCCGAAGACAGCGACGACACACCATTCTCCGACTTCATAATGAGAACACAGCCTCCCAAGGGGTTCAAGCCCCCATCCGACATGGAACCATACGATAGGAGCACTGACCCCCAGGAACATATGGATGCCTTCAAATCCAGAATGGCACTAGCCGGGGTCTCAGATCCCGTCAAATGCCGAGCCTTCCCAATAACTCTGAAGAAAGCTACGTTGAAGTGGTTCAACTCTCTCCCTCCTAGGTCGATTAATCGATTTTCCAACCTTGCTTCAGCTTTCTTGGCCCACTTCACCACCAAGAAGTTCAAGCCCAAGCCAGTCTCCAGCCTCCTCGGAATTCACCAGAGGCAAAATGAATCGCTCCGAGACTTCCTCGAGCGATACAACGCCGAATCTCTGCTTGTCAGCGAAGTGCAGACTCAGGCGGCCATTCTGACGTTACTAAATGGATTACAGCCGGGACCGTTTAAAACTTCACTGTCCAAAAGACCCCCAAAATCCCCGGAAGAAATACAAACGAGGGCCGAGAAATACATCTTTCTCGAAGAAATCGAGAAGGCCACAGCCAACCCCGCAAGGAACCAATTTGATAGGAAATTCGGCAGCCAAGATGAACACCAGAGGAAGGACGTACGTTCCAGGGCCGGTAAGTTTAATGACTACAACCCCCTCAACGTATCCTTATCCGAGCTGTTCCAAGAGATCGGCCAACTCGAGAGGTTCCCCAAGCCAAAGGTCCTCAAGATGAGAGCTAACACTAACAAGTCCTTGTTCTGCGAGTATCACAACGGTTTTGGACACAAAACTGAAGACTGCTACGACCTCCGAGATGCTGTGGAACAGTTGATAAGGGAAGGAAGATTGGCGAAGTACGTGGCTTCCCAAAGAAGTCCACAAAGAAGATGAGCTCCCGACCATGGGGACAAAGAAAGAAGGAACCCGAGGAGCCGGAGAACCTCGGAGCCGGAAGCAAGTCAAGGCAATGACGGGGAACAGATCACAAGGACTATCAACATCATCACTGGAGGCTTTGCAAGTGGCGGAACGACGAAGTCAGCCCGGAAGAAGCATTTGCAAGAGGTTCTTAACGTTTCTTCTGGGAAGATAAAAAAGCCAGCGCCGACGTCTCACCCAATACCAGACATCGTCTTCTCTAGTTCCGATTTCGAGGGCGTGATCACGGGACACGATGACCCAATGGTAATATCCGCAGTTATGGTCAATGCCAAGGTAAAAAAGGTATTCGTAGATCAAGAAAGCTCGGCCGATATTCTATTCCGAGATGCGTTTGACAAGCTCGGATTATGCAATGCCGACCTCCAAACGCATGCGGAAGAGCTGATCGGGTTTTTTGGAGAAAAAGTCCTCCCCCAGGGTCACGTCACCCTTCACCTAACCTTGGGGTCTCGACCTAAAACTCGGACGATCAAAGCCAACTTCCTAGTTGTCGACTGCCCCTCAGCCTACAACGCCATACTTGGAAGACCGACGTTGAACAAGATAAGCGCTATTATCTCGACGGCTTCCCTGACCATGAAGTTCCTCATTGACCAAGGGGAAATTGCCACTGTGAAAGCTGACCAGGCCTCGACTCGGCGATGCTATAACGCCAGCCTGGAAATACAGAAGAGACGAAAAGTGGTGCCCCAGGCCGACGCAAGACCCCCTAATTCTTCAAACGTCATGATAATAGACCTGGATGCGAGAAAAGTTGAAGGAGAAAGACTCGAACGAGATGGTGAATTAGAAGAGATCAAAATCGGGAAGGAAAACTGGAAAATAACGCGGATCAACAAAAACCTTCCGCCATCGCTGAAACAAGACTTAGTCAACCTCCTCAAGACCAACGTAGACCTGTTCACTTGGTTCACCACCGACATGTTGGGAATCAATCCGGAATTTGTCTCCCATCGACTCTCCATCTTCCCCGGCTCAAAACCGGTTACCCAGAAGAGGAAAAGAATAAGCCCAGATAGAGCCCTAGCCGTCCAAGAGCAAGTCCAGAGCCTCCTGGAAGCCGATTTCATACGCGAAATCGAGTACCCGATATGGTTGTCCAACATCGTGATGGTAAAAAAGTCCAATGGGAAATGGCGAATGTGCGTCGACTACACCGACTTGAACAAAGCCTGCCCAAAGGACCCATATCCCTTGCCGAGCATTGACGGATTAGTGGACGCTGCTTCCGGGTTCAAACTGCTCACCTTCATGGACGCTTACTCGGGATATAACTAGATTCTGATGTTCAACCTTGACGAAGAGAAACCAGCATTCATAACCCCAACAGCCAATTATTGCTACAAGGTCATGCCTTTTGGATTGAAGAACACGGGAGCAACATACCAAAGGCTCATGAATAAGGTGTTCACGGAGTTGATCAGGGATATGATGGAAGTATACATCGACGACATGCTGGTCAAGTCCCGCCAGGAAGAAAATCTCTTACCCGACTTGAAAGTTGTATTTGACCGAGTCTGACAGCACAACATGAGACTCAACCCGCACAAGTGCACTTTTGCAGTAGAAGCCAGCAAGTTCCTGGGATTCATGCTCACGCATCAAGGTATCGAGGCAAACCCCGACAAATGCCGAGCGATACTCGAAATGAAAAGTTTGACTACAATAAAGGAAGTGCAATGCCTCACGGGACGAATCGCTTCTCTTTCAAGGTTCATGGCTGCATCGGCCAGGAAAGCTATCCCCTTCTTTTCCCTCCTAAAAAAGGGCAATACTTTCGAGTGGACGCCGGAGTGTGAAGCCGCCTTCACCCACTTCAAGGACTATCTATCCCACCCGCCAATACTGAGTAAGCCTGAAGCCGGACAACCACTGTTCTTGTATTTATCTGTCAGTGACACTGTTGTCGCCAGGGCGCTGGTCCGGGAGGATTCTCGACAACAACACCCGGTATACTTTATTAGCAAAGTACTTTAGGGACCCGAGACCAGATATCGGAAGATTGAAAAGGTCGCCTTAGCCCTAGTCATTGCAGCACGAAGGCTTCGCCAGTATTTCCAAGTCCACACCATCATCGTCCGAACTGACCAGCCGATCCGGCAAATCCTTCAAAAACCAGACTTGGTAGGGAGGATGTTATCATGGTCTGTGGAGCTTTCGGAGTTCAACATCCAATATGAACCAAGGGCAGCCGTTAAATCTCAAGCATTGGCAGACTTCCTAGTTGAAATGGTGGACGAGGCGGATACATCGGAATCTGGTTGGACACTGCATGTGGACAGAGCCTCCAGCCCGAAGGGGAGCGGAGCTGGGGCCATTCTCGAAAAAAAGAAGGGGAAATAGTCCTCGAGCTCTCCATTAAATTCGACTTATCGGTTTCCAACAACCAGACCGAGTATGAAGCCCTCATCGCAGGCCTCAAGCTAGCCAGGGACGTCGGCGTAACCCGACTTCAGGTGTGCAATGACTCCCAAGTCGTGACCTCTTAAGTCACCGGGGCTTATCAAGCCAAAGACGCTCTACTGCAGAAGTACCTAACGAAAGTGAAAGAACTCGTAGGAAAATTCCCACAGATAGAGTTCCGACATGTTCCAAGGGAAGAGAATGTCAGGGCTGACATCCTCTCCAAGCTGGCCAGCACTAAACCCGGAGGGAACAATCAGATTTGATCCAAGAAACCTTGAAGCTTCCCTCAATATCAGATACCCTCCCGACATTGTCCGTTGAAGGGGTTCCAAACTAGATGACTCCGATTATTCAGTACTTGAGGAATGGAACCAGACCGGAAAATCCCGTCGACGCCAAGAGGCTAGCCAGAGAAGCCTCCTATTACACTCTCATCGATGATCAACTATTCAGAAGGGGGTTGTCCCAGCCACTGCTGAAGTGCGTCGGACCGGATCGAGTTCCCCCTATTCTTGAGGAAGTCCACGAAGGATCTTGCGGCCATCACCTTGGGGGAAAGTCGCGCGCATTAAAAGTTTTACGAGCTGGATTCTATTGGCCGTCGATGATGAAGGATTCAATAGAGTATGCACGAAAGTGCTACAGCTGCCAAAAACACGCCACTTTCCACCTCGCCCCTTCTGACGAACTCACGACAATCATGTCCCCCTGGCCCTTCAGCAAGTGGGGACTCGACCTCCTAGGTCCCTTCCCACTTGCCTCGGGACAAGTAAAATACCTAATTGTAGCCACAGATTACTTTACGAAGTGGATAGAAGCGGAACCGCTTTCCACCATCACTGCCGCCCAAGCTCGGAAGTTCGTATGGAGGAATATCTTCACCCGCTTCGGACTACCTGACTCGGTCGTCACAGACAACGGAACCCAATTTATAGACCAAAAGTTCCGAGGATTTCTCACCAGCCACAAGGTCAAGCACCACTTTACCTCAGTCGAGCACCCACAAGCAAACGGCCAAGCTAAAGCTGCCAACAAAGTCATCCTCCGAGGATTGAAGAAGAGACTCGACGAGGCAAAGGGGGCATGGGCCGACGAACTCTGGAGCGTTCTATGGTCCTACAGAACGACCCCGCACTCAACAACAGGGGAAACTCCTTTCAAGCTGACTTACGGGACGGATGCAATGATACCAATAGAAGTCGAGGAGATAAGCCCGCGTATCGCGTTCCGACCCACAGGCCACCAAGCACTCCGGGAGGAGTCCGATCTGTCAAGCGAAGCAAGGGAAATGGCTCACCTAAGGGAGAAGGCGCTAAAGCATCGAATCTCCCAAAGGTATAACGCCAGAGTAGTACCTCGGGCTTTCGACAGAGGAGAATTGGTTCTCCGATGAGCTGACATCGGAAAACCTCCCGTGGGCCATGGGAAACTAGCTGCAAACTGGGAAGGCCCATACAAAGTGATCGATGTCCTGGGGAAAGGGGCATACAAACTCTCCACATTATCGGGCATAGAGATTCCGAGGTCGTGGAACTCCTCCAACCTCCGGAAATTTTTCATTTGATGTATATACCACGTGAGATTGCCGTACTCTTTTCCCTACCTCGGGTTTTGTCCCACTGGGTTTTCCCGAGGAGGTTTTAATGAGGCGGGACTCCGTGGGCCGAGCAGTAGCTAGAAAATCCCTCTCGGTATTTGTATTCGCTTTTACATATTACTTTTATTTTGTTTGACCTAACATTACCTTTATCATTTTTATGTTATCGACTCTTTCTTTGGTTTCCATTACTTCCATTATCTTTATTGCATACCACGGTTGATGATCAACCCGCCTTAATTCTCTTAAGGGATTGATCACCCCCTAGTCGAGAAAAAAGAACCCCGGTACGATAACTCGGACACAATCTCAAATACGATTAAAGTCCAGTGTCAAACCTCGGGTCAGTTTACACCGCGCTAACTTGAGCACAATCTTAAGTTCTAGCTAAATCCAACTCGGAAAATTCCAATTCGGTAAAACAATAAAAGTGCCGCCAAAATTCCTTTCAAGGTATAACTTGGGTGAATAACCGGCACGTAAACTTACAATGAGGGCAACAAACAAATAACATTGCAATAAATTTCATTTAAGGTTCCAAACATCGGACAAATATTCGAAAGGAGCCCCTAAACCTAACAGGGCAATACAAATACAAACACATCTGAGGATGGAAGTCTAGTCCTTCGGATCAGCTTCAGGGTCATCGGCGCCATTGTCCTCTTCAGGAGCGACCACGATACGACCATCAACCACAATTTTGTCCAGGCCGACCTCGCTAAAATCAGTGTCAGGACAAATAACCTGGCACTACTCCAGGAGGGACAACTTAATCTCTCCAGCCGACCTAGCCCACAGCTGCTCTACCCGAACCACCTCGTCCTCCGCCCTTGCGGCAGCCTTCGATAAGTTGGCAGACTCCTTCTGAAGCTCCAGTACCCGGGAACGGGAATCCTCCAATTCCTGGTCCCTCGTCTCAAGCACCCCTTTTAACCTGGTGATCTCTTCTTCCTTGGACTTCTCCAAAGATGACTTCTCAGCCTGAAGAGCGGAGAGTTGGGACTTCAAGGTTTTTACCTCCTCTATAGCTCGGATGCCTGAAGTTATGACCGGTTCGGAGTATCTGAGTAAAGCTGCTGACTTCAGCATAGCGCGCCCCGCCCATTGGAATTTCGCTGCCAAGTTCTCATCATCACCCTGCAAGCGCTCGAGAAGGGTGGGAACCATCAGCTCCTTATCCATGAAGTCGGAATAAGGAAAATCCTTGTCCATCACATGGATGTCGGACCTATCCTTCAGCAAAGGAGGGGCCTCGGGGTCGGCAGCCACAGACTTCCCCTTGGCCGCTTTCTTCGACTTCGGTTTCTTGGAAGGTTGGGCCTTGGGAGCTGCCTTATCAGGAACAGGGGCGAACACCGATTCTCCGGATCCCATCGACCTTGGACTATTACTCCCATCCCCCTCGTGTGACCTCTTCAATATCCTTCGGCGAAACTCGGCAAGGGTGGACTTCGGAGCCATCTCGTCTACAAAAGAAACATCAGCGGTAAGTACCCGATAGAGAGGGCATATGATAACGCAATAACAGAGAAATAACAACCTAAATACCGCCTGGCCTCCCCAGGATCTACGCCGACTATGTTCTTCAAGTTTAGATGATTCTTCCCGAAGCATTCGAAAAGGAAGCCGACAATGGCTCTTTCCTCGGGTTTAAGAGAATTCTCCTCTATTCGGGGAGCGCTAAAATGCTTACACCAGAATATGTTAAATCGAAGCTCCCCCTCCAAGGTCTCCCAAAAGGGGATCGAGTTCGGACACCCAAAGACCTTGAAGAAAACAGGCTTTAAGTTATGGAAGGATTCCTCGTACAGAAGGAATATCTTCTGATTGGCGTGAGCTCAGAAGGATAGCCATCCCGAGGTTAATCCTCCACCGGTAGGTCGGGTCAGAGTGAACAGGAAAAAGAAGGCATCCGGAGATGGCGTCAATCCGAGATACTTGCAAATGATCTCAAAACCCCGGATCATCGCCCAACTATTCTGATGTAGTTGGGACGGAGCAGCCTCAATTTGGCGTAGGATCTGCATTTGAAAGTGGGAAAAGGGGATTCGAACTCCGAGCTTGGAGATGAGTACATCATAAAACCACATCCACCGAGGCCCCCCTTCAAGGTTAAAGTCGCTCACCCTCTCACTTGGACCCGGAGCCTCCAAATAGTACTCCTCCTCGTACTCGCCCTCTGGCGAGATAAGGTTCTCCTCTCTGAAATGAGTCAGGAATTCCGGGGTTATGACCGATGGAGTCCCCAGAACCTCGGGGTCGACCCACCGGTAGATAAAGTTGATCTCGGAAGGAAAGGTCAAAGCCCTCTTTTTGGCCATTTTTTCGCGATCCCAGACAACCTACACAGGAAACCACCACTATGTCACGAACTCGGAAAAATCCTAAGTCGAAAACCCCTAGAGACCAAATGGAAACTAAAAAGACAAGCGTTCTACGGTGGTTTCCCTCTACAAAAAGCCGCCGATAGGCGGCGGAAGCAAAAACTGAAGCAAAATGAACACTAAAAACCTCCCCAAAAGTATGAACCATAAGAGATCAGTGGAAGCCAAACCCCCCACTGACGCACTATCCCACGAAGCCAAGTAACAGAAGCAGTAAGCAAAAGGGGCAAGGCATACCTATCAATTAGTAGGGCAATGGTGGCGCGAGCAACTGAATCTCTGCTCTGCTCCTTCGTCTCCTCTTCAAGATGCTCCTTCATCTCCTCCTCAAGGCGAGTCTCTCTAGGGTAAGACAACAGAAATGGGCTGCGAAGACACGACGCCCCTTTTATAGGAACGGAAACGCCTTTTGCCACGCATCCCAAATGTCGCCAAGGGTGCGACCCGTCTTTTCACATAAAAGGAGTGGGGGCAGAAATGGAAAGAACGCCCCAGTTCAAATAATGAGGCGCTCTGAACGAGGCGCCAAAACAGCACGTGTCCGCTCGGGGTTATCAGGCGCGACTTTTGAGACGAAAGGACGTCACCGGTTCGCGAAGACTCAGGACATCGCCACAAGTAAACGTCAAATCACCTAAACGGCAACCCGAGGTCGGAAAGCAGTATGCTAACTCGAAGGTTCACGAAGAACTCGGCATCCGAAGAATCCACATCGGACATCGAGTTGGGGGTATTGTTCCGGACTATAACGTAAGAGCCAAACTCGGCCCAATGGCCAGGCCCAAACAGATAACGGATCTATAATCCGAGATTGGCCCTAATTGTTTATCCGAGCTGGGGCCCAAACTTGGGCCAAGCCCTTTGCGCCCTGGCTTCACGGAACGACTTTCCCTCGTGCAGCCGGAAAACTCGGACTCATCCGATATCCCCAAGATAACGGACATCCAGAGTTATCCCCTACAAAGGCGGGATCGAATCCCGCTTTCTTCTCAACTGCACACCACTATAAAAATGGGTCCAATTTCGAGCTACAGGTATCTTTTTGACCTACCTCTCACATATTCCAGCACTCACTGACTTGAGCATCGGAGTCCTTGCAGGTACACCCATCACCGCCGTAGAAACACACCCTTCAAGTAGCTTGAGATCCCATCTATAGTTTGGAAACTTCCCAGGTAACCCACTTCCGAACAAAAGCATTTACATCGATGAATTATTTATAATTACTGATGGAATATTCGTCAGTAATTTAAGTATATATTTTTTTATCATTAATAAATTACAATATATATAATTACTGACAGATAATCCATCGATAAATGGGGAAAATAATAATTTGCCTATTAAATATTACCAACGAAAATGTAAGATTTTTTATTTTTTTTTCTAGTTTATATTATTAAAATTTGAAATTAGTATTTAAATGTTTCAAATTATTGTTTTAATTATCCACAAATCCATATAATTAAAAATATAATAAAAATAAGAAATATAGATTGTCAATTAAAATAAAAATTATCAATAATAGAAGAAATAAAATATAACTGTCAATGTACAATTCTAAAAAAAAAAATCCTAAAAATTACAAATACTGATCATCGTTAGTACTTGAAATGTTGGCCGAGTTTCCGGGTGTATGGTCATGTGGAGAATGTGGAGGCGGTGGAGGTGATGTAGAGGTGGTGAAGACTGTGCACCGAACGATGAATCGTCACTCTGCATCTGCTTGAAGTAGCTATATATGGTTATCATCCTCTACTCTATGGACTATATCTACTGCATCCACTACTCCTTATCTTTCTTGTGCCGTTCGTATAGCTCCGTGTACCTCTTATCGACTTCCTCGAGCTGCTTCTACATTAATTCATTTAGTGCATGCATCTAATCATGGATATTCTCCACATCGATCTCAATAGGCCTAACTTCAGACATAGAGGCTGAAGAATATGACCTGTTGTAAGTAGTCCCCATACCGTAAATTCGCCGATTATACTGGCTACCAACTATCTGGGCCCATATCTCGTCATCACTAATAGGTGGGCCGACAGGAGTACTTCCATTCCCCTACTGGGAGAGCTGCGATTGGGACTCGATTAGTCGCTGGGTGAACTCATGCTACAATTAGAAGCAACAAAACAAATTAAATTAGATTTAAATAGTAGCAAATATAATAAATTTAATGTATTGGAAACTAAAATTATAAGTACTTATATATGTGGTCTCCAACCGAATATCAACCCATTGGGACTTGTTCTGCTTCCGGGTGTGGATCTTTTGGAGTAACTCCCCCTGAATCAGCAGCCTGCTCATATTCTTCTCCTATATTTCAAATAATTTTTATGTGATTATATAATATTTAATACAAAAATTGAATAACTACATGAGTGTAAAGGATGATATTTACCATCCTCAGTAGTGTGCCATCAACAATAGTGGAGTCTCCAGTGTGTAGTGAGCTACCTCAGGCTGATTCTCTGCTTGCTCGGGCCTTCACCTGCTTCATGTTGAACTCGAGCAAGTCCTAGTAGGCCCTCAGTGCTTGGAGGATATCTTCAGTGAGCCAATGGCTGCTAGCGTTATTCTCGCGAATATCATGAAATATATCACGAAGTCGCTTGCTGGCCCTATCCTCCGTACCTTGTAGATTGTAGCCTCCTCGCATGGATCAATAATGACCATAAGCTGTACACGAGTAACACAATAGTCAACTAAATCATAATAAATAAGCAAATATAAGAATAAAAATAAAAATTAATAATAGAAAATAATTATTTTACCCTCCATTCTCTCTACTATAACTACTGTGCAGCCTTAAGGGTCTACACAAAACTAGTATACGGGCCGCAAAAGTGCTCCTCGAATACCTCGGTAATCATGTGCAAGTTCGGAGCCGTTGGAATCCAATTGTATCATAAACAATAGACTAAATCAGATATCTATTAATAAAATTTTCTAGCACAATTAAAAATTCATAATAATTTTAAATTTGAAATTACTTTCTAAGATTTACTATCATATCTGAACTCCAGGTGTTGGTTCATGGAGCCCTATGAGGGAGTCGATAATGAGGCATTGGCACCTTCCAAACTAGGCTAGCTGGGGATAGGGGAAAAAGTAGAACTAGATATAGGTAAAGTGTGGGCCTCACCTCTTGGAGGTGGGGGCGGAGATGGAGAAGGTTGAGAAGGAATGAGGGCTAAGACCTAGCTCTATACACCCAGGGTTAGGTATCATAACAAACTTCTAGATATATGGAGGATGACCAAAAGAGGTGGAGGTAGTAGCAGAGACAATAGTAGGAGTGGTGGGAGTGGTGGATGCGAGAATAGTGGAGGTGGTGGGTGAAGCGCGAGTACGAGCAGGTAGACCATGCTTCCTCGATCTACTCCTGCCTCGTCCAGAACCAGATACTCATCCTACCATAAATGACTTGCATAACATGTGTGTAAATCAATGAATGTACACAAAATACATAATATGCATATAACTATAAATGCGGAGAATTAAACTACAACATCAAAATAAATATGCACAAAATTGAAAATGTAAGAGATATATTAACTAAATAAAGACATAACATACTTAGTACCTCATTAATCCAAGTTGAGGATTATCTTTATCACTCTCAGTTTGAACATCGTCGTTGAATTCCTCTTCCTTATCCCCATCCTCATTCTCGATATTGCCTCCATCTCATTAGATTGACTTATTGAATATTGCCTTGGGAGTTCAATTATTTCAATTTCTTACTCTTTAATGAAGCTTATTGATCAAAGGAGATTTGACTTTAATTTGCCTCAAGCTTACTACTCAACATTTTTACTACTAAAGACAACTGAAAATACACCCACCCTTTCTATAAAGGCCTATTCATTGTCTGTAACAAGCTATAAAATATCTCATTATCTGGATTGGAGCCTTTTCCAAAGGTTTAGAATACATCCCAAACTCATGGCCAATGACAACAAAAGTCATTCGCTAATAACGATTAAAGTTATCTTCCCAATTCACATTACCACCCCCTTCGTTGCCTACATCGACCCTAGTCGAACTACTTTCGATATAACGCACACCAAATTGGTTCTCGTGTGGAAGAACTTCCTTATGTTTGGTCCAAACCCAATAATCAAGCTTAAACACATCCTTATACAAGTGATATATAATGGACTCAATATCTAAAAATCTCCTACATTTATACTCATGACAAGGATAGCTAACTATCCCTTCACATATAAACTGCTCTATTCAAACATAAACTGTTATGAATTTTTCAACCTCCTCATAAAATTGTGGTTTAATCCCCTTGACCTAAGTACAATTTGTCATACATCCATGCTCAATTTAGAACAAACATTGCTATCTCAACAATATTACATATCTATATAGCAATACAATCACACATCAATCAAACAAATTAGGCAAAGTCTTCCCGTTAATAAGGAATCCCCACTAATTCTTCTTATAATAATTTTCTAGTCCATGGCAATATTTTAGTCCACACTTACAATATTTATTTAATTCAAGCAATATTTTAAATGTTCAAAAAGATTTGGACAAAGCCCCTTCTTAAATTAGAAGCCTCCATAAAAATTAATTTATCAATTAAACACAAACAATAATTACTTATGTCATTATAATAATTGTTTAATTCAAACAATATTCTAAATAATAAAAAAATTTGGGCAGAGTCTCCCTTTAATTTTGGAGTCTCCACAAAAATTATTTCATTAGTCAAACATAAATAACAAACATATTTAGTCTTCCAAATTAATCAATTAATCTTAAAAACCGTTTTAAAGTGCATCCCTTACTTCACATTATGTAGGCACACAACACTATAGCACACAATTCAAACGATGGGAAGGAACCCTAAGCCTTCCCCCAGTAAAGCAATTCCATCCTACAACTCTATCCTAGAAATTTTAAGTCTCTAATATTTCAAAAAATATAAAGTTTTTAAAACAGGTACAGTGTACATACTTAATGCTTCTCAACTCACTCTAACCAGTCAATGCACCAATCACCAAGTGCTCCTAACAAGATCTTTAACAATTAACACAACAAAATAAGTTAACTTTGAGTAAAGAAATGGAATAAAAAAATAGCCTAAATTAAAAAGATAAACCGATTAAAATACTGAATGATATACCATGAACATAATGGCAGTCTCCTACAGCAAAATGGAACCTCTGGTGGTAGTCAAATGGCCAATGGCCATATAGTGGACATGAGAAAGAGAGAGAGAGAGATAGATAGAGAGAGAAAGCGAGTGAGTTAGACACAAATGAGGAAGAAGAAGGGGGTGTTTTCGCATTTTGATGTTCTAGTTTAATTTTACCGATAGAAACATATATTATCGATGGATTTTTCATCGATAAAAAGATAATGAAATGAATACTTTCATTAATCAATCATTACCGACGGAAAATCTATCGGTAATATGAAAATCGAATGGGCTCCAGTGGTAACGTCCAAAATGTCAAATACCGTTGGATTTTCGTTGGTAATATTAAAAAAATAATATGAAGAAAAAATAAAATAAAAAAGTTACCTACAGACAGAACTTAAGCATGTAATATTTATTTATTTTAATTACCGACAAAAAATCCATTGGTAAAAATTTACATTTTTAAGTGATATCAAAATGAGTATATAATTCCATACCAATGGAATAATCATTGGTAATTTACTTTATTTACTGACAGAATGCTTGTTGATAAAATTTTAAATTTAAAATAAAAATGCAAAATGCAAAATGCAAAATGTAGGTGATGATAGATTCGTCGGTAATAATTTGGCACCATTAAGTGCAAACATTTATTGACACTTTTATTGATGAATTGATTAATCCATTGATAAAATTTGACGTCAATTTTTTTTTTTTTTGTATTTTACTAATGGTTAATCTATCGATATTTCTGATGGATTTGTTCTGTCAGTAAAATTTGTCAATTATTTGCTAATTTCTAGTAGTGAATATAGCGCCCAAAGGAAGACAAACTCCTCCAAACTATTAAGGGCATGAGGGCTAGTGATGGAATAAATTGTTATCACTCATTGGCTACAATGATGGTTAGTTCATAAGCTAGGCAATTTGTAAAAGTATATGATACTTTGGATGTTTTTATTAAGGGATTGGGATATACTGATAGTGTAAAATAATTTTACACTTTCAGCTAATAGAAATGCTAGAAAGTGAGAAATCATGGTGGGTCCCTCATTGTAATGGATAGTTATTTGTATGAATTGGCACTTTCTAACATTTTTATTGGCTGACAATGTAAAATTATTTTACATTGTCAGTGCATTTAAATTAAATTCTTTTATTAATATAGGTTGAACTTTCTGTTTAGTTTCATGTTATTAGCTTTTCTTGAATGTGTGTTACAAATAGTGGTTAAGAAACTTAAAATGGCAAAAGCATATGTATTTTTGTTTATGATGATAGTAGAACAAAAATATAAGTGAGTTTCAATTTTTTTAACTAGAACATTAATTAACAAAAGCTTATATTTTAATAGTTAAGTGTTTAGAGTAAACCTTCAAATTTATCCCTAAAATTGTAAACGTCAAAAACTCAAAATCAAAGTAGTCCTTGACATTTAAAAGTTATTATTGTAATCCCTGGTATTATAATCTGTCAATCAAATTTGTCTCTATGTTAAATTTGTATATATGTTAGGAACTAATTTGACTTACGAAAATAAAATGCTAAAACTAATTTCACTAAATTAAAATATCAGGAACTGGTCTAATTAATTGACGAATTATAATATCAGAGACTAAACTTATAACTTTTAAATATCAAAAGCTATTTTAATTAGCACTTACAGTTTTAGGCCTTTCAATTTTTTTATGGTAATTATATGGTAAAAATATGAAAATATGAGATAATTTACATAAATACAAAATTATGCGAAAAGTTAACACATTTCGCCCCACATGTAGTAGAATTTAGTTTTTATTATTTTTTTAATGAAGTCTATATGATGCATGGCAAAATTTGGGTGTGCATAATTCACGAACACCAACCAGCAAAAAAGAAAAGTAGCAGAACATCAACTGGGATTTCTTCATGGTGGAGGGCGAAATGCATACACAATAAGAATAGAAATTTCACATGCTGTTTGTCACGTGCTGTGAAATTTAAATGCATAAATTCAAATGACATTTAATTTTAAAAAAAGTAATAATAGAAATTATTATGTTTGAAAATTTGCATTGAAATTAATTTTAGCATGTTGATTATTTTAAAATATAAGATAGTTTTTTAAAAATGGTTATATATTTTATAAAATATAGGATAATTTATTTTATAATATATTAATTCATCTTTATTGGTATTTATTTTTGTTTAGTATTTTTTTATATGCACTATTATATTATTTAGATAATTATTATATTGAGAAAAAATTTTAAATAGAATTTGTATTTAAATCTAAATGATTGTGTAATGATACTGAATTATTTATTTTTTTGGGATAAAAATGATTTGTTAATTGTTTAATATATACAATAGTTTATAATCTTTTGGTGTAACATATTATAATAAAGCAACTATAATAAATTAATATTTTTATTTATTTACATATCATCAATTAATTGTGGATAAATATTAATTTTTTCTTTTTAATAGATCCATAGCATTTGTTCAAATTGTAAGCGCCACTGTTCTTTTGTTTGAATTTCCATTTGAATTTAATTTAAATAGACTGACTGTAACATCCCGATTTAGAGCTCTGCCGCCTCAGATCGATTGATCCGATTTCCGACTTCGTCTTTGAAACACAGATAAAAGTATTATTCCCGAGTTCCGAGTTCATTCCTGCCCAATTTTTCGACTTCATGTCCAACACGACCTCCGACTTCACGTGATGGTTACGAGTTGAATGAGATGCTTCCGATTTCCAATATACAACTTCATGTAAACGATTTCCGACATTATGCTCGAGTAGGTGATATCCGAGTTCCGACATTGGGTGATTCCAAATGGACATGAAATGCGAACTTACGAGTTTTAGCTGAATTGGATTCCGAGTTCATTACCAAGGTCTTTTATCTCTTTCCCGAGTTCCGATATCGAGTTGAAGTGCCAGATCCTATAAATTACGAATTCCGACTTCATCCAAATAGTTATGTACGAATCACGACTTCCGACTTAATGAACGTAATTCCATGAGATCCGACTTCATGTCTCAAGGGAAATATACCCGTCTTCCGATGTCACCAACCACACTGTGTTATAATTCCCGGTTTCCGAGTTTAAGTACTTGTGTTTGGAAATGTGACTCGAATTCCCGAGTTCCGACCTTAATGTTGAACTCAATTGGAGTGGACACGAGTTCCGACCTCAAGTATAAAAGGGATGAGTTCCGACTTGAAATAGAGTAAATGCGAGTTCCGATTTCAAACAGTATGGCGGCAAGTTACTCTGAAAGTGAGACGTAGTTAAATTCTGTCCACAAGAAAATTCAGCCAATCAAAGCCCTCCAAGTTAACTACCACTCATGCCTATATAACGCATTCTTCTCTGCTCATTCAAACCCATCCTCTGCGCCCTCTCTTCTCCCTCACTGTAGCTCTCTCTTCCCTTCTCCACTCACCCAACCCCATCACTCCTTCAAGCTTAGCCAGGTCCTAATAATTCAAGTTTCAACAATTAACTCAAGATCACACTCCAAAGAGGTAGGATTCAATCCCTAATCTTAATTTCTCTAAACTAAGGATGCATGAAAGATTACTTTCTATGATTATTTGATGATATATTGGATGTGTATGATTGGATTAATATGGGATTAATATGAAATTTTGAGTGGGAATTAGAATTAGAAGAAGAAAACTAAGAAAAATGGATGGATTAGGATGCTGTCTGGATGAAGAATTCCACGGCAGTCCGTATGGCGGAGCGTACGGCGCCACCTACAATCGGTCAAATCCGATGAAACTATTTTTAGATGAAATTAGACATCTAGGGCTTTCCATAGACATATCATATAAGGATTTTGGATCAGGAATGAGGGAGATATGAATTTTTGAATCTCGACCTAGGGTTTTGACTCTGGTTCTGGGCAGATTAGGTTCATAAGGGTGTAACTCACCCTATACAACTCCAAATCGAGTGAAACTAATTTTATTAGAAAGTTTACACACAGGGGAACACCCCAATGTAAGATTCCGAGTTTGTTATGGTCCCAATGGTTCCCAGTGATTCGAGGAAGTTGTCCTATGTCCAATCTAGGCCAAAACAGAGTAGTTCAGGAAGGTAGACTTTCAGGACTTATATCTCGAGATGTACTTAAGCAAATGGAGTGAAACTTGTGGCAAATGAAAGGTTGTCCTGTTAGCTTCAATATGAGACCGATTTCATATGATTTGAGCTTAGTTTCTATTTTTAGTGAATTTATACTTCCAGGAGTGTAACTCGGGTTAGTGACTGAACGAGCTGAGGTAAGATTTAAATATCTTGAGTTATATGAATCAAAATGATATGAGACTAAAGAGGTTAGAAAGTGGACATATAGAGTTATGACAATTCCAAATTTCAGATTTAAATGAGTTGAATAGAGATAAAGGTGGACTATACAAGATTCGGGCAGAACCGAATAGAATCGGCAGGATGGCCAAAATAATAATTTTACAAGTGTTAATGGAACATATAAAGTTTGAGTTGAGAACGGCCAATTTGATATTGATATAAATGTGTTAAGTTGATGATGTTGTTATGACTGATTTGCCCGTGAGAGCTGGCACTATTTATGGGGAAACGGACCTGATCCGTTATGCTGCGAATTTACGGCAAGAGTCTAGGGGACCATGAGTGTCTAAATTACAAGAAATTTATGATATAAGATATATGAAGAACACTGATGTAGCATATGTACGAGTACATTTAGCATGATTATGCTTGACAACGCATGAGAATGAAAAGATATAAGTATGTTAAGTGTGAACATAAAGATGTGAATTCCCTTGTGGGTGAGTCGGTGTGACAATGGTCACGAGTTGGGCTGACAAGCTCACTCCAAGGCCAGGCTACCCAAGGGCAGTAAAGGTTAAAGAGTAAAGACTTAAAGTCTAAAGATTTAAGTATATGCCCCATTCACATCAGGCATGGCATCGACCCAGCTAGTGTGAGACCATGGGGGGTAGGACTTACATGAGGCATGGCATGACCCAGCTAGTGTAAGTACCGAATGAAGATACTATATTCCTAAGGAACGTGACATGGCGATCACGCTCTGATGGGGTATGACATGGCGATCATACTCTGGAATATAGCATGAAGATCCCATATTCCTAAGGGACGTGACATGGCGATCATGCTCCGACGGGGTATGACATGGCGATCATACTCTGGAATGTGGCATGTAAAGATATAATGATGAGTCTATCTTCCTAAGGAACGTGACATGGCGATCACGCTCTGATGGGGTATGACATGGCGATCATACTCTGGAATATAGAGATCACGCTCTGATGGGGTATGACATGGCGATCATACTCTGGAATATAGCATGAAGATCCCATATTCCTAAGGGACGTGACATGGCGATCACGCTCCGACGGGGTATGACATGGCGATCATACTCTGGAATGTGGCATGTAAAGATATAATGATGAGTCTATCTTCCTAAGGAACGTGACATGGCGATCACGCTCTGATGGGGTATGACATGGCGATCATACTCTGGAATATAGAGATCACGCTCCGATGGGGTATGACATGGCGATCATACTTTGGAATATGGTATGATGCTGCACTTGAGGACGACGATACATAACGCTCAAGTGTAGACAGATCTAAGCACCCTAGGGACATTGATACGGCTAGGTGTGCCAAGTAAAAGACTAAAGACTAAAGATTTTATGACGAAAAGGAAGATGAAGAAAGAAAAACAAGTTTCATGTATAGGCATGAATTTAAGTACGAGTAATTTATGTGCAGATGTTATGTTCTCAGCATATTAATGTTATGTGAGTGTCTTAGTATGCTGTAGTTCCAGTGAAGTATGTGTAGAAGTTATGCCTCTGGTACATTGCTGCTATCGTACTTTATGGTATTTCGGTTATTAGTCCTAATATAATTCATAATTTGATTTTATGGATTCTCTCAGATGCCAAGTGTATGATTAAAATAGACTTTGCTTCGGATCACATATCTTTGAACTATAAAATTGAACAATATATATATTCGTTTTTTTTTTTATAAACCGAAGCAACCTGGAGACGACCATGATGACACTATGTATGAAAACATGAGAATCCTACTGAGAATTTTATAATTCTCACTCCTATTTCCATGTTGTCTCCAGATAATTGTAGAAGTTTCCGAAGACGGCTGAAGTTGCTGTCAGACGAGGTCCGCTCAGGTAACAGTAACAGCTCCAGGGTGTGGTACTATGACTTAAGCATAGTACTGTGCTAGGGAGGGTGTTACACTGACAGTGTAAAATAGTTTTATATTGTCAACCAATAGAAATACTGAAAAGTGCAAACTCATACAAATAACTATCCATTATAGTAAGGGATTTATCATGATTTTTCACTTTTCCCTATTTCTATTGGTTGGTAGTATGAAACTGTTTTATACTATCAGTGCATACCAATTAAACTCTTCCCATTTATGGTAAAAAAGAATACCTCCATCCATCATGTAGGTTGGTGCTCTGCTACTTTTCCTTTTTGCTAGTTAGTGTTCGTGAATTGTGCACGCCCAAATTTTGCCAAGCATCATGTAGACTTCATTAAAAAAAATTATAAAAACTAAATTCTACTACAGATAGGATGAAATGTGTTAACTTTTCCCATAATTTTGTATTTGTATAAATTATCCCATATTTTCATACGTTTACCACATAATTACCATAAAAAAAAATTGAAAAGCCACAGTTTTAAGAACTAATTCAAGGTTTTATTCTAAATATTTGTGTAGCTAAGGGGAAATCCTCCATGCAACCATTAAGCAGCTGCTGACGTTTGCAAACTACAAAGATTGTGACAAGGCAATCACGTTCAAACAAAGGAAGACTAGTGTGTATCCCTCTAAGAAATTATTGCATACTTCTAATATATAGATTATTATATAAGATATAAGATTATGCCTATTTTATCTACAATGTAACTTTCCAACTATATTAACATTGGAATTTATCATTAATTTGCATATTTATAATTTTCTTTATGGGAAAATGAATTTATTCAAAACTTACGCCTCGGAAAATAATATCCAGAATACAAGAAGGACAAGATTCAAGCTAGGTTTCCAATTCATGTTCTTGGGCATAATTTGCTAGTTGATCAGCAACTTCATTATAATGCCTGGAAGTGTAACATGATAAAAAGTACGAGAACCAAGAAGCTGTTATTAAAGCATCATGTAGAAAATTCCACTGCAAGATTAAATTTTATGCAAGCTTAGAGTTATCTTCATGCAAAGAAGAGTTGTCAAAATGCGTCAACTTGACTTAATTACAACTCACTTTCAATAATATGAGCTAAGTCACTTTAGTTGTGAGTTAGAAAAATTCTAACTTGACTCAGCCTATCCAAGTTGTTAGATTAAACAAGTTAGTTCATCGTATAATGAAAAAAATTAAAAAATTGAAAAGCTAAAAGAATTAAAAAAAATAAAACATGCCAAAAAATAGAAAAATACAGGGATTTTTTTTTTTTTTATATATGGGATTTCAGTTTAATATGTTTACAAATATGGAATTTGGGGAGTATCTACTGGTATATGACTTTTAACAAAATCGGAGATCCCGAAATAAGTTTGTTAACACAAATTAACTATCTAACTGAAATTCGGATTTCCGATTTCGTGGAATCCCTGCGCGTTCTACGGTGCTCTTCGCAGTCAAGGAGCATCATGCACCACGCAAATGTGAGGATAAAGATCTATGATGCATGTATACAACTAATACCAACTAATCCATCCTAAATTTCACCCTCAAACATAGTTTCGTTCCCGCACCCACTTCCCTCTCCTCGTCACCAGCGCTCCCACTTTCGCCACCACTCCGCCTACCCCCGGCCAACAATTTGAGCACCGTCGAGCCCCACTCCGGAAGGGGAAGGGCGCCCCTCTTGACACCGCATCACCATCAGCAAATCCTCTAACCCAACCGCAGCAAGCCATAGTTCAACCATCGGCTTTCACCTCTAGATCTTGGAATTACATATGGTGGCACCGGTGCCGGGGACAGTGGGCGTTGGAGCAACAACGCGGTAGGGGTGGGGGTGGTGCACCTCGTCAAACCAAACAAGAACAAGCTCCCCTTTGCCGAGGACGCATTCACTGCCTCCATCGTATAGATACACCATCTCGAAGCCCGTTGCCTCCATGGTTGCTGTGTTGTTTGTGTTTCATAGGTGCGGCTGCACCTTATTTTTTCCCCTTCCATGGGTGCTCGTCCACTCTCGCCCCGCAACGCAACACAATACAGGCTGACTTCATTCACAAACACACACCTAGTGACAATGGAAGCCCAGTGATGATGGTGATTGGGAGTGTGATGGTGGTGGTGAGCGAGGGTGGAGCGGTCGGTGACGGCGTTGAAGGGAGGGTGAATGAAAAAGCCGTAGTGAACTGCAAGGGTGTGGCGAGATGGGTGCTTGATGGTGTGACGGTTTGGAGTGGTGGCACTGTGGTGACTAAGAAGCAGAGCAGTGAAGGCAAAGGATGAAACTGGGAAGGGCGCTCGAATAACAGTAGAAGCGCGTGACATTGAAGGGGAGAGAATGAGACTTATAGTGCACCCCAAGTGAGAAGACTATCAGTTCATTTTCATATCTCATTGTCAGATACATGCAGTGCGTGGTGCACCTTTGACCACGAGGAGTATTGCAGATGGCGCCGCAACATTGATGCACTGCGGAGAGCACTACTGGGTGTGGGGAAGAACAATGTGTAATAGTGGGGAACCTACACTGTTTATAATGAATTCGAAAATTTTGAATTCTTCCCCACCAAAAAGGGCTGACACGTGGCACTGCAGGGAATCTTTCCTGTTCATACTGAATTCGAGAATTCCAAATTCTTCAAGACGCGGACATGTGGCGTTGCATGCAGTGGGTGGCTTTGACCAGCAGAAACTCACATGCATAAATGGAATGCAACAGATTTTGAATGTGTATAAATTGAGTGCAAGAAAGAGTGGGAGGGAAGGGTTTGCGAGGAAAGGGTGCAAGCAAAGGTAGAAAGGGAGCGAGTGTGTGTGTGCTGTGTTTAGTGTATTGTGTTTATCTGTGTGGGTTTTAAAAGAAAAGAAAGAAAGGAAGAGAATGTGTACTGTATTGTGGAAGTTGCATTAAAAAAAATATTGATTTATTTAAATAAAAAATAGCTTATTTGTAAAAATAGTTTAGGATACAACTGTGGATCCAAGCCAACATATTTATGAGGAAATTCTAGTGTATAATGTAAGTTATTTTTTTTAGAAATTTAATTTGTTATGTAATAATTTTTTTTTAGAACTTTACTGATATTGTGTAAAATAAAATAGTTTATTATTGGCGGTAATATATTTGAATTTTTTTTTGGTATAATATATTTTTTAATTAGTTTTCTATTATTAAATAATAAGATTATAATTAAATTTAAAATTATAATTCATTTTGTATTCTTTATTTAATAAATTTTAAAATGTAGTTACTGTAGTATTAGCAACAATGAATTAGGCAAGAATTTAGGACAAATAAATCACCTTTGTTTTTTCATTTTCTTTCCTTTTTTTTTTCTATTTCATTTTTTTAGCGCTTCTTATGTCGGGTTCTTCAACTAGTACACAATAATTATCTGACATGCAAGACAAGTTACAACTCATTTTGCAACATGAAGGAAAGGATTTTTGCATTTGTTTAGTTTTGTGCTTTTCTATTCTTGATGAATTAAAGGTAATATATGGGTTAAAAAAATGTAAGTAAATTGTTGACAGTATACCTACAATAGATCCAGGAAGGTGGGTGGACACTTAAAATAGTTGATGTTTTCGTTTTTAATGTGAGCGTGAAAGGTTAATTATACATGGTAATTTGGAATTTGGACTATTTTTGTTGGTTGGTTTTTTGTCAAATCATGGTTGAATTTTTTTAAAATAATTTTGAAAATATATAGTAATAATTTTGAAATAAAACAATTTACTACCAATATTAGTATCTAAATTCAAAATATCTACTAAATTGGTTAATTATATTTAAAGTGTTTGCATATTAGTTCATAAACTATATACTAATTACATAGTTAAAAAATATTAGTTTGTTGTATTATTTGAGGACTTGATTTATTCAATTATACATTAGTTTGTATTTAAATATTAGCCTAGTGGATATTAGTTAACAGGGTTTTACATATTTTATATACTAATTATTTAAATTATTTTTCATGAAATAGTAAGTAGCTATAGGAATAATATTAGTTTGTAAATTCAAAACATATAAACTAAATTGGTTAAATAAATTTAGTCTTTACATATTAGTTCATAAACTACATACTAATTAGTCAAGAATATTAGTTCTTAAAATTAATTGAGGTTTATATATATTTTACTATAACTAGTGGATATTAGTTAGTAAAAAATATTAGAAGTGGATGTTATTGCATTTTTTAAAACTAATTTTGATATAATAGAAAAAATAATTTGGAAATATATAGTAATTATTTTGCGAAAAACAATTTAGTAGCTATTGCAATAATATTAGTTTGTAAATTCAAAATATATCAACTAAATTGGTTAATCAAATTTAGTCTTTACATATTACTTCATAAACTACACACTAATTAGTTGAGAATATTGGTTCTTAAAATTAATTGAGGTTTATATTTATTTTACTATAACTAGTGGATATTAGTTAGTAAAAAATATTACAAGTGGACTTATGTTATTGCATTTTATAAAACTAATTTTCATATAATAGAAAAAATAATTTGGAAATATATAGTAATTATTTTATGAAAAACAATTTAGTAGCTATTGAAATAGTTTGTAAATTCAAAATATATCAACTAAATTGGTAAATCAAATTTAGTCTTTATATATTAGTTCATAAACTACACACTAATTAGTTGAGAATATTAGTTCTTAAAATTAATTGCAATTTTTGTCTGTAATAGGTGAGAGTATTACGGGTCCGTTATTTGAATTTAGATCCATCAAGGTTCGAGATTCATGGGATTTTGCAGTAGGTTGATTTATATCATGTTGCACAGATCAGCCACATGAATGTAAACAATAGCTTGATAAGTCCACTGGTCGAATGGTAGAGACTAAAGACCCATATGTTTCATTTTCCTTGTGGAGAATGCAAGGTGACATTAGAAGATGTCGCCATTCAGCTCGGTATTCGTGTGAATAGTATGGCCGTCATTGGAGTTACTACTCCAAGTACTGCAATGCTCTTACAACAATGTGAGTATTTTCTTGGTACTTGGCCTGGAGAGGGCAATTTTGATTGGAGTTTTATTAAGTTACAATGGCTGACCAAGCACTACAGATTGCTTGATGGTAATGGCAAGATCATTGTATAACAGCCCACACTTATATACTTTCCTTGTTGGGCTACGTCATAGTGCCTGACAAGAGTGATTCAGAGGTCCATGGAAAGTACCTACAATTGCTTGAGCATATGGACCAGCTTGGATTATACAGCTGGGGTTCAGCAATGCCTCACCGTACTTTATCGGGCATTAGATCGTGCTTTGCATGCAAGAACACATGATATCTATGGCAGCCTGGTACTTCTACAAGCGTGGGTATACCTCAGGCTCCCATTTTTGGCACCCGTGTTGACCTAACATTTTACTTTTCCCATTGCTTCCAAGTAAAAATTGTTTCCATAACAAATTTTTAGTTTGTTAGCATGAAAATTATATCTAATTTTGTATAATATCTCACAGATGGAGTCATGCACGGTATCGATGCTAAAAGAACCTGAAAAATCTTCCCAATTTAAGATGCTTATAGATCGGATGGGACCTAATGGGGTAATTATTAAAATATACTATACAAGTTCTTGAAATGTCGCAATTAATATTGTTTGCATATCTCATGTATTTTTATTGATGCAGTTTGTATGGCAACCGTATGGTGAGCCTATAATTAATGGCCTTATTCCGGACGATATGCGGGTCGAGTGGTTGATTTGGACGACGGTGGCACAACTAATTTCTTCGAAGTGATTGAGTGGCACCTAGTTGACTGCGTAATGCATCAATCTGGGTTTTTTCAACATGTTCCTGTTGAGCCCCATAGTTTAGAAGGTTCTTATAATATAGACTTACAAGGACAAGGATGGACTAACTAGAGATCGAGGCAAATCGACTAGTTGACACCGTAGGATCATCGTCAAGAGCGTATCCTACAAGGACAAATAGCTATAGCCCACCAACCTTTTAATGAATACTGGTCGTGGTATTTATAATATGCCTCCCCTCTATGGCTATCCACTTAGATGGAGTAGCCACCCCATTAGCAACAAGAAGGACACATGGGGTAGTAAGGCCCCTCACCGCAGCTAAATGAGAATTTTATTGGGATTCACAAGAGCAACAATTTCATTGGACTTAACACCCCACTCAAGAGCAACTCCCTAATAGCAAATGTGTTCGGATTTGCAGACACAACAACCCCCACAGCTGCAACATTTGAATTGCATGGAACCATCGTGAATGTCCTTAGATGCAAGGGACATTCATCCTAGTCGAAGGAGCAGTCTGAAACGGGGCAGAAAGTCTATTGATAGTAGTAGTGGCATCTAGATACAAAGTGGAGTCAGGAGAAACTTTGGAGTTGCATTCATCTACACCGCTTAGCGAGATGTTGCTAAATCTTCCTAACGACGTGATCTAGACATGTCCTTGTCACTCCCCAGACGGAATGACATGTATCAACCACAAATACTGACACCAAAGCACCATCCACAAATGGTCACATAAAAGCATTGACCATAGATGACCCTACTAGAGTACCGACTTGAGATGATGACACTAGACATTCTGAATATGTCTTAGTCAGTATTCTCACCAAGTGGTCAGTCGGCAGCATCCCTGTTGCAGTGGGCGATGACAGAAGATGCACTTGCATCTAGCCAAGTCCCACAGCAAGAAGGCGGGGGAAATGAAGGTGTTGGGGATCAGGGTGTTGCAGATGAGGGTACAAGGGATTAGGATCAGGGTGCTAAAGATTAGGGTATGGTGGGTGAGGGTGGCAGAAGAGGAAGATTAAGGTAGCGCATAGCCAGATATTTGTGAGAATATGTGTTTTCACCTCACACATGGAGCCCTTCGTTAATCAAAAAGAGGAGGGGAGAGTAGTATATATAATTTAGGGTTTTTACCTTTTTATGCATTATTTTTTAATTTCTTTTAATTTTTATGCAAATATTGTATGTATTACCTTTTAACTTCTTTTCATTTTGATGCAAATATTGTATGTATTATTTTTTAATTTCTTTTAATTTTTATGCAAATATTGTATGTAGTGCTTTCTTCTTTCTAATTAAAAAGTAGTATTATTTCTTTCTTTCATGTATAAAGTAAGTAATCAGATGAGACTTATAAAATAAATAAAATGTAGGAAATTGTTCATTTGTTTACTTTGAATAAATCTACACAAGCAAAGTCATAATTATCATTCTTTATGAATCGGATCCATATGAACCTTCATGCTAATGGATATATAATTTCTTCAATTTCCATATAAGGGTAGCATAGCTGCTATTGTGATTACTATTTTTAAAAGAAGTAATACTTTGCAATATTGTGGATGCAAAAGAATGTAACAAATTAAAATATGTAGCATTTATTTAAACCAGCTAGGTAAAGATTTCAATTTATTTAAACCCCCCTAAAAATCACGAATCGTGCTTTAAATGTATCAAAATTTCAAATTGCATGCTATTTTAAAAATATGAAAGGATTAATTACTTAAAACTTTCTAAAATATATATACTTTTCAACAGGTTTAATTGTCCAGTTTATCTTTTAAAGTGCAATCAATTATTATTATTATTATTTTCGCGGGTACTCCATTATTTATTTAAGAGTACAATAATAAGAATTTAGTTTTAATCTACTAAAGTTCACTCATTTTAAAATGTCACAATTATTTGCATAACAACAACTCGTCAAGAAATCAATAGTAATTGGTTGAGAATTATGCTCGTTAAATTAAATAATAAAAATAGAAGCTCGAAAACAACAAACCAAGATAATAATAAATTGAAACCAATACAATAATATTGTATGAAACAATAAGAACAAACCCACTGAAAAGCAGTTTGAATTAGACTGTTATGCAAAAATTAAAATTAAACTCATTGATGAAAAAATAACATGATTAGAACAATTCATTAAAAAAATAACACAAAGGAAAGATAATTAACTATTACAAACACTACGAAGATTTGGACATCGGCTACAACTATGTCCCTCGCCTCAACAAATACTGTTGTGTCATGATCCTTGCATCTCACACATATCCATTTCATTCAGAAAACGGGTTGATTTGGCCCAACCTTTCATTATACATTTCAAGGTAGGGTCACGATAAAGCTTTGGGCCTACATACTGGCACCACGTGCTCTCATTCCCAACGACTCCAAACTCCTTCTTATACACTTTGTAGACTTCGTCAATCCTATAGACTTCATCCACATAAACTCGCCAGTCAACATTCTAGCTGAAGCAACAGGCAATCATGTGATGACTTGGATATTGATTTGTCTGAAAATCACCACAGTCACAATACATCTGCTTCATATCAACTCTATATTCATCCTTACTATATAGTTCTTGAACATGGAAAGCCTCATTTTGTTGATTAAATTGACTGATGCAAACATTTCCGGATTCTTGCTCATTTGCCCGAAGTTGTGTCATCACAGCCTCTGAGAAAACATGTCCTGCATTTTTTCGCACATGTGCCTCCCTACTTTTTCAAGTGAACAACTCACTCACCCAAAAATAAGTTGCTCTAACCAATGTCATTATGGGAAGATTGCAAGCCCCCTTTAGTACAGAATTCACGCACTCAATTAGGTTTGTGGTCATGTGACCCCACCAATGCCCACAGTTAAATGCTTAAACCCACTTCTCTTATGGGATTTCATCAAACCAATTTGTACATACTTGGCCGCATTCGCGCATTCGCTCATAATGGCAATTAAATTCACGCTAAATTCTCAAATACCCTACAAAATAGACAAATATATGGTTTACATATTATTTTATGAAAATTGCATTCACAAGTATAAAAATTAAATAAATAAATAAATTACCCCTGCTCATAACAAGTTTCTGCAAGTAGGGCGCCTTGAGTCTCTGCAAGAAATTAGTAGCAATATACCTAATTCAATACATGTGGAATGCCTTCAACGGTTCCCACCGACCATTGCTTCGCCTTATTAGTACATTAATCAACTCATGGTGATAAAAAATAATGCCAAATCCATCCCGAGTCACAACATATCGGCATAAATTGTCTAGGAAAAAATGTCGTCCATCTGCAATCTTGCCCTTTACAATAGCAAAAGCAGCTGGCAATATGTTCTGATTATCATTTTATGAAACTACAACCAATAGAGCTCCTTTGTATCTCTCATACAAATTTGTTCCATTGACCTGCACAAATTGGTTTGCAGTGTCTAAATGCTCTTATGTAGGGACCGGAGGTCCAAAATACTTGACGTAATACTTGAGCATTTGGAACTAGGACAGCACCATGGTAAGCTTTTGCAGCATCTAGCTGAACAACTAACCCTCAGACAGCATCACACATTACTGAACACCATCGTCGTAAAGCTTCATCGCTTCCTAACCATCATAAACTTTTTCTATTGTTTTTTGCAATGCCATTCATACTTTTCGATACGAAATCGTGTATCTGAACCGAGACTAAACCCATGCAATAACAACTTTTACCTTAAAGGATAGGTCAGATCCTAATAGGGGGCTCTATGCATTAAGCAATTGTGTCTGAACCCAACTTCGTATAGTCTTGCAAAATCCTTGCTCTAGTGCAAGTGTGTGGGTCATTGTACTTCCTAATTTCCCAATGGTGCTTATTTCTTCTAAAACTTCTAACAAGCCATCCGCAGTCTATGCCATAGTGGACACATTTACAATAAAACGTCATTGGTTATGAACTATGCACCCTGTAATAAACTCCTCTAGTTATACTGTAGCTCTTAATTGCTCGTATAACAACCTCTTTATCACTGAATTCCATTCCAATATGCAATTCACCATCCGTAGCAGGAGCACTATGAAAGTACCAACAAAAAATAAATTAAATTTACAAATTAAATTCAATTAATGATAATAAATCTTTATTTCAAAAACTATTCTTTTTTACTAATTAGTATATATTTTTTGATCTAATTTGTAAACCCTAAATAAAATTTACCCAATTTAGATGATATTTTGAATTTAAAAAATAAACTCCTAATAAAGTGCACAACTAACTGTCATAATAAATATGTAATAGGACTCCTTTCATACTCTAACATCTTAATCTCAACAATAAATGCTATTAATGTAAATATTTTAGAAAATTTCAAAATACCCTTACTAAATTATTTAATGAGATTTTTTAATTTAATGGTAATAAAATTAATTTTCAAAACTAATATTTTGATAACTAATCCATATATTTTATGAACTTATATCTAAACACTAAATAAAATATAGCTACTAATTATTTCATAAAAAAAATAATTCAACTAATTAGCACAACTCTTGACGGATTGAAATGATGAGAAAGCTGCTTATATTGTAGGAATGTGGTGAAATGGAAAATTACATTTTTAATTTTTTTGTTAATTTTTGAATTTTTTGTTTAGTTCATGGGCTGGAAAATATTTTGTTTGTAGTGAAATCAGAAATTATGTTTTTAATTTTTTATTAATTTTTTGAATTTTCTATTCAGTTAATGAGTTGGAAAATATTTTGTCTGTAGTGAAATCGGAAATTATGTTATTAATTTTTTGAATTTTCTGTTCAATTTACGGGCTGGAAAATATTTTGTCTGTAGTGAAATCGATCATAACGATTCAGGTTTGCGAAAAATATGTTATTCTATTAAAATAAAAAATTCTGATTTTAATATAATAATATATTTTTTGCTACATAAAAATTGGAATTTTCAATTTCCTCTAAAATACCATATCTGGGTAAAATCCTTCCAAATCCCATATATATATAAACCCATATATCTGGATAAAAGTGTCTCTTTGGTTCTTGCTTGGAACCCTAGCTCTTATCAAGAGTTTCCAATTGCTTTTATAGTGATCACCCTTGACTTATCAATCATCCTTAATTTTGGTGCCCTCCAACCAATTCCATTCCTTATCTCTTCCATCTTTTATGTTTTTTTATTTCTCCTTGATTGAATTACAACCACAATACACCAGAAATTAGGATTCATGGAGCATGAATCATAACATTTGGTATCAGAGCTAGCTTCTTCGAGTTGCAAAATTTGTCAGTTTTCTTTGGTTCATATCTTGAGTTTTGTGCATCATATTTCGGTGTTTCTTGGGTCATTTTTGAAGTTTAGAGTCTTATCTTCCATCTCGTTTTTGAATTATTAGAATCTGAATTTTCTAGCTCAAGAAACAATGATTTTTTTTCCGAACTCAGTTTGGTGCGACCTTGGGCTTTGTTTTTTTTTTTTTTTTGAGTTCTTTTTTTCCTTAATTTCTTGATGTTCTTCTAATTTTCATTTTTGTCTTTGTCTGATATTACATTGGTTCAGTGGGTTAAAAAAAATGATGCAAAATGTTTATCATGCGTTCTTGATGTTCTTCGGAATTATTTCATTTTAATCTTTCTAGGCTTTGTTAGTTTGATGTTTAATTGTTAAATATGTGCCTGTTTTAACGTGATTCCAATTAGTCAGTTCATCTACAATCATCAACAAATTGAAAAAAAAAAAGAAGAGAAAAAACAAAATTAAAAAAAAAACACAACATTTTTTTAAAAAAAAAAGGGGGTCAAAACAATGGCTTGTTTTTTCTTGTTCTTTAAATCTTTAGCTTGTTTTTGTCTTATTTGGACTCTGATTTGAATGTGTTTATCCTTGTTTAGTTTTTCTTATTTGTCTCTTTTTGATCTTAAAAGTTTTGTTTTAGAGTTTTCTTTTGTTTGACCTCTTGTTTGTTTTGTAATTTGACATAAGGGATTTTTGGGGTTTCTCTTTGAATTGACTCATGATTCCATTTAAGAGCCTACAAGAACACTTGAGTGGTAAAAAGCATACATATAGAGTAGAATATGCGAGAAAATAAATATAAATTGCAAAAGAGGGTATCTTAGTGTTGTTAGATAAGACTCAGTGTTGTTTTAGTTTGTGTCTTGGTTTATTTGTTTTTAGAAGTAATAATTTGTGAAAATTATTATTTTTATTCTATATTTATGCATTAATTATTTTAATTTGTTCTTAACACAATAATTTTTTTGATATATTTTGATAAAACTTAAGGTTAATTGCAGTTTACCCCATATAATCGGAATAAGAGGGCAAATTGCAATTAACCCTAAAACTCATTTATGAGTGCAATTGATGAGAATTTAATTTATTTAAGCTTACTGAATAAAGATTCTTCTCAGATTTATTTGGATGCAGGGGTAGAGATAATACCATAAGATAAAAGAATGATTTGAAAAGTTATGGATCGGCTTTGAAAGAAACCTGGATTTGTTTGGATGTAAAATAGAATTTAATAGATTGAGTGTTTTCTGTTTTTAGAATTTCTATAAAAAAAAGGTGAAAATAAGAGATAAAAATAGGAATCACGGTAATTTTGCTGTCTATTTTCATTTTTCATTAAATGTCCAGCCAATTCGATCTCATAATAACCAGAGGAAACCTGATTTTCGACGCAATAATTTTTTCAAAATAAAATAAATAATTAAGACAACGAGAGAGAAAGATGCAGCAACTGTCGAGACAGGAGCTTAAATATTGCGACAGTGTTCCTATTGCCACGTTAGGACCGAACTAAAAAGCTGCCACAAACACCAAACTCTCTCTAGTGTCTCTCTTTCGATAACTTCGTTTCCCTCTGATTATTATTTTTATCATTCGTTATTGTTATCGTTTTATTCCACCGCTTCAAAATTTTCACCACCTTCTCTCTCTCTCTCTCTCTCAATTCGATTCACTTTAAAACTTCAAACTCGTCATTCCCTTCACTTCTCCGATCTGACTGGCCGAGTTCCGTTTGCTTGACTCGGTTCGGCACTCGGATGAGTTGACCCGGACGATCGCTCCGAGTTGATCGCCATGGTAACTCTTTTCCGTCACGTGCTGATAACTGATTGGTTGTTGTTGATTTTCGTTTGACTGTTGGAGTTGCGTCATTGAATCTGTTGGACCCGCAGCTTATTTAATTCTGAACCTTTTCTTTTTTTTTTTTTTTTTGTGTGTGTGTGTGATTGTGATGTGTGTCATTCTGTTGCGTAACTACTTCGGCGTTCGTGTGTTTCTCGCGAATTTTGAAATTTTTTCATTTGGAAGAGGTGAAAAAAATTGTGATATTTGATTCTTGCATTGCTAAGAGATCCTGTGCAATGTTGGTGATGAAAAAGATTGGGGGTAGTTATGGATAGGGAGTGTATACACAATTTGATAATTTGGAAGCGAAAAAAATGAGTAATGGAACTTGGTGAATTTAGTTGACTGCTACAAGAAAGATTAGTCATTGGAGTTGGTGGGGGAAATTAAAATTTAAGGCAAAAAGAAAGTGTTTACAATTTGAAAAAGCTATTTTTTAAGTGATTTTGTCCTAAAGTGAGGGAAGTGAGAAACTGAAGGTGTACTTCGCTTTGACTCATTGAATTTAATTTTAATACATTGTTAGTGTAAAAGTATTTTACACAATCATCTAAACATGTACAATGTTTGAATCTTATATCCATTATCTCAAAAATCTCACATATAGAAGCATAGTTTAAAACTCTTTTACATAGGTAGTGTATCTAAATTGATCTCTAAATCATTTAGTAAGTTATGATACAATTTGTTGATCTAGAAGTTAATATGCCTTTCACAATTTAGAGGAGCTTTGTCTTTTACAATTCAGCGTATTTGCCAATAATATTGGTGTGCTTGGGGCTTTTGAAAGCTATAGGAATGCACCAATTATTGACTTTGAGTCCATATCTCGTTACCCTGATCTTAAACTGCACATATCCAAAAACCAGTGCCTCAATGCATACTTTTCATTTAAGTAGAAGTAAGATGGAGTACATGAAATGTAAGTTTAGCTGGAGGCACACTAATGCTATACTAGAGGTGAAAATTAGAGTTCATACCATCTCACTAGTCACATGGTTTAAGTAAGTTGGGTCTATCATGCAAAATCATTAGTAAATAAAGAGAGATGTAAACCATAATATTCAAGTTGGGTGGATGAAATGGAAGAGTGTTTTGAGTGTTATTTGAGGAAAGTACCACTCAAATTTAAGAGAAAATTTTACTACACATCTATAAGATTTGCAATATTGTATGGGACTTAATGTTGGTTAGTAAAAAGCCAACAAGAGAATAAGCTCAATGTTGCATAGATGAGGATATTATAATGGATGAGTTGACGCGCTAGATAGATAGGATTAAGAATGAATGCATTAGAGACAAAGTTGGGTTAACATCTATTGTGGAAAAGACGACATAATTTTGCCTTAGGTGGTCTTGTCATGTAAGGAGATGATTTGTAGAAACCCCAGTAAGAAGAATAGATTAGATGCAAGGTATCCTAGTAAATACAGGTAGAGGGAGACATAGATGAAACCATTAAAAATGACTTAGATTTTAATGACTTTTCTATAGATGGTTTATAATAGGATGCAATGGCATCATTTCATCCATGTAGCTGAGCCTATCTAGTGGGAAAAGATGTAGTTGTTCTTGTTATTATCGGGGCTTTCAAAAGAACTTGCCCAATACAATACATTGGAGTATTGATTATCCTAAATGCATCATGCTGATGTGGGGGGTGCATCCTTCTGATTGCCTGGGGAGGCAACTTAGCCTTTGTGGAAGCGAAAGCTAGCTTAAGCATACCCTTTCTGCACGCATGCGCACACACACACATGCGCGCATGCACACTCACTCACACAAAAAGCTATTGACATTAACATTTTGATCATGAAGATGTAATGTCAAATTCTCTTGCTAACAAACCACAGATGTGATAATATGATATGGGGTACGTATCATAATATTTTGTGCACAATCTCCCCAATATTAACGGATTACTTACAGTGATCATTTATCGTTTTAATCAGGCCGATGTAGAAGGTGCAACCTTCAGATTGCATAGGACAAGCAGTCTTGGTCGATGCAAAAGCTGGTCCAATCACTCCCCTAACCACACACAAATTTAAAAAGAAAATGTTAACATTTCTTAAGGGGGAAGGGATGTCCACCCCAAAAGTTAGCTCAAGGTGGAAGGGATGTCCAAGTGTTTATAAAAACTATCTTAGCCATATCTTTAAGCAATGTGGGACTTAACACACACCCTATGAAGCAAAGACATGCCTCCAAGCTTGTCGTACTGGTGTCGGACACGGCGGCGACACCAACGTGGCAACAACACGGCGGACACGCGTGTTGGAGGCGTGTCCTGTTCTGCTGCTTCAGTTTTTGAACTCCAAACCATTCGACACAGCAGTGACACAGGTTGGACTTACTCCCACAGCAGTGGTTGACACCTACTGGGCAGCTGCAAGCATCTTTCTATTCACTATTTTCTCATTGTCTTTGTGCTCTCTGATATGTTTTTGTAATGTTAAAAGAGATGATTTTTTTTATTATTTTATTGTTATGTGCATTGTTGAGGAGCTTCTTGACTCCATCTTTGCAAATACTAGTCTGGCTTGTTGCACCATTCCCGAGCTTCTTATTTTACTTTTTGTTTGACTTTATAATATACAATATTAGTCCTTGCACTGTGTGTCACACATTAGAACTAGGAATATTATTTTTTTAATAATTGTAATACCTTAAGATAATTTTTTGTAATTTTATGCAAAATATGTCGACTTTTTATGTTTATAATATGCTTTTTTTTATTATAATATATTATTTTTATATTTTATTATACAATGTATCCTAGCCGTGTCGTATCCTATATTTTTAAAAGATTGCCATGTCCTTGTATCTGTGACACGTCTCACGTTAGGATTGGACATCTTGAGCATGAAGTTTACAGGCTTTGAGCGTGAAGCTTGTAAAATTGGACATTTGCATGTAGCCCAATATCAATCAGATGATAGGCTTTGATACCATCTTAAAATTGTGGGCCTAACTCTATTCCAAAAGGTAGCTCAAGAGGGGAGGGATATCCAAGTGTTTATAAAGGCTATCTTGGCTATATACTTAAGCAATGTAGGACTTAAAAACATTAACATTTTGATCATCAAGATGTAATGCCAAATTCTTATTTTGAGAGATTACAAATGTGATAGTAATTTGTGTAGAATCTCTCTAGAATTATTGGATTTCTTACAATGATTGTTTGCCACGTTAATTGATGTTTTATGTAGCAACATTTGTTACTTTACCATTTTGATTGTTGATGTAAGTATTCTTTTGCTTTTGCTCTTTCTCGTCTCACCTGTTATCACCCCCACTCTTGTATATTGTATGTTTAGGGTTGACAATGAGCACATTTCCCTGCAGCATTCATTTCCTCGTTTCATTCAAATTACTTTACCTAATAAGCAATAGCATGTATATGGCTATATTTTGTAGTTACTGTTGATAACTAATTCATCTATACAATTTTGTGTATGTCTTGTGGGAATATTAAGTTTAATAGGAAATTATAATATCGTAAATTGTTTTGCAAATGTATTTTTTTTTATATCCATTTATAAAACATTTATCTTCATTTTTAAAATTAGTATGTTGATACTATGGAATGACAGTACTGTTTCTCTTGATTTACATATTTGCTTTGAATATCTTATGCGTTTGCTGCTGCAGTCTGCACCAGTGAACATCATTTTAGGTTCTCATGTCTGGGTTGAAGATGCAGTGGAAGCATGGATTGGTGGGGAAGTTTCTAAAATCAATGGTGAAGAAGTTCATGTTCAGACCACAAATGGGAAAACAGTGAGTCAAATCACCTGTACTTTGTGTGCGTGAAAATTGTTTGCATTGATCCTTTACTCTATATATTGTTTTAGGTTACTGCAACTGTATATTTAGTAAATTCTCTGATAATCTAGCTGGGTTAAATCACTTTCAGGAATTGCAGAAACGTCTCATTTACTATGTAATTCTATTTTATGTGCATTGGCTGTTTATTTTACATCTCAGTTACAGAAATCCTAGCCTTATTCCTTATATTATCAATCTGACTATGTCCTTTTTGTTTGACCTGTAACTAGAGAAAACAGCCTATGGTTTTCAATAATGATTTAAAAGCCTGAAAACCTGGTTGCAGGTTGTCACAAATATCTCAAAGGTTTTTCCCAAGGATAATGAAGCTTCTCCCGGAGGTGTAGATGACATGACAAAACTGTCATACTTGCATGAGCCAGGAGTTCTGCACAACTTGGCAACTAGATATGAACTTAATGAAATCTATGTAAGATACAAATAATTTTATTATTTTCTTAAAGGCTGAAGTTGTTTTTGAGTTTAATGAGTAACCTGCCACTGCTCCAACATTGTTGTAGACCTATACTGGCAATATCCTGATTGCGATAAACCCATTTCAAAGGTTACCACATCTATATGATACACATATGATGGAGCAATATAAAGGAGCTGCATTTGGAGAGTTGAGTCCGCATGTTTTTGCGGTTGCAGATGTTGCTTACAGGTAACTGAAAGATGTCCATGTCATTGGCTTTTTGTATTCTTTTTTATTACAGTTTACTTATTTCCATGTTTATATTTGTTAGGGCAATGATCAACGAGGGAAAAAGCAACTCAATCCTGGTTAGTGGTGAGAGTGGGGCTGGTAAGACGGAGACAACAAAGATGCTTATGCGATATCTTGCTTACCTTGGGGGCCGTTCTGGAGTAGAAGGGCGAACGGTTGAACAACAAGTTCTAGAAGTATGATGAAGCTGCATTTTTTTTTTAAAATTTAGTTTGATAGATGGAGAGCCAAAATAAACTTTTAGTTGATTTATATTATTTCATTCTTTGCAAACTTTGTCAGATATGTATGGCTTTTAAAAGGCATGGAAGCTATTTCCTCATTCTTGCTTCTTTATTGATTACTTGCAGTCTAATCCAGTTCTTGAAGCATTTGGCAATGCAAAAACAGTTAGAAACAATAATTCAAGGTGAGCTTTAACAGCTGCATGGAATTTCAAGTAAAATAAACTTCATCATAAATTGGTTTGGGGAAAGCGATTGTGAATAATTCACTTCAGTGAATGAGATAGAGAGATCATGTATTGATGAAAAAGTCTTTCATAAATTTTTACCCCATTGAAACTGTGGTCAGAAATGGTGGTTGAATAAGATGGGCCAGATTAGTTCACCAGTATTCAGTAGCTAATATTGGAATTTAGGGTTCTGTTTGCTAGTATTATGTTGCACTATACAGTAACAGGGCAGGCTTGTGCTATAAAGCTCCTGCTATGTGCTGTGTACAGGGAAGGTTTGGACCTATTATATGGGTCTATAGTAGGCAGCCTTACCTTGCACTATCAGTAAACATGAAAAGTATAAATAAAAATGATTATAAATATTTTCTTGTTCATAAATCATATTTGATATAACAAAATGTCATGTTCCTTCTGATATTGAAGTGCAGTCGTTTTGGTAAATTTGTTGAGATCCAATTTGACAACAAGGGAAGGATCTCTGGGGCAGCTATACGGACTTACTTGCTTGAAAGGTCTCGTGTTTGTCAAATTTCAGATCCTGAGAGAAACTACCATTGCTTTTATCTTCTTTGTGCAGCACCAGCTGAGGTAAAAATCCTGTTCCTTGCTATTGAAAATGCACCCTTGTGCTTTTTTGCTCACAATGATTGGATCTGCTCTTAATAGGGTCCTATTTAATTGTAACTCTATTTTGTAGGAAAAAGAGAAGTATAAGCTGGGGAGTCCTAGCTCCTTCCATTACTTAAATCAATCCAAATGCTATGAACTGGATGGAGTTGACGATGCTGATGAATATATTGCGACTCGTAGGGCAATGGATGTTGTTGGAATCAGTGAGGAAGAGCAAGTTAGTCTTCTTGAAACATTTATGTTCATAGAATGGAAATTTTGCATTGGAAGTTGCTTTATTAATGTTAGCAGTATGTTTCAGGAGGCAATTTTCAGGGTTGTTGCAGCAATACTGCACCTTGGAAATATTGAATTTTCAAAAGGAGAGGAGATTGACTCTTCTGTCATCAAGGATGAGAGGTCTAGGTTCCATCTTAGTACAACTGCTGAACTTCTTAAGTATGCCCCCAATATAATCCTTTTATGAATATCCTATTCATAACTGTATTATGGATTTTCTGATATTCTGTACATTTTAATAAATAAAATTATTGTAGGTGTGATGCTAAGAGCTTGGAAGATGCACTGATCAAGCGTGTCATGATAACACCTGAGGAGGTTATTACAAGAACCCTTGATCCTGTCGCGGCTGTTGGTAGCAGGGATGCATTAGCTAAAACCATTTATTCCCGTTTGTTTGATTGGTAATGAACCTGTAACACTATTTCTGTTTGGCTGTGTGCAATGTTGTATATCCCTCATTTAGACCTAGCTTCTGAACTAGTGCAAACAAAGAAATGGTTTTTTTTTTTTTTTGGGGGGGGGGGGGGGGATGAAATAGAGAACTATTGCAGTTTGCAAAGTTCAATAAGGCAATAACTCAAGTCAATGTATCGTATAAAGAGACTTTAAACAATTTTGTTCTTGCATAAGGACCGAATGTTCACATTTAAATTTGTTCATCAATTGCAAATATGATTGATTAGATATAAATGTAACATTAGAAATAAAATAATCATATTTATAGTTGACATAAGCTGACAGTAGCTCATCGGATATTGGTTGTTATCAGTTGTTCTTGAGGAAATTAAGGTTATGTGATTGGATCAATAGTTGTTCTAAATTTCATTTCTTCCTACTCAGACAACTTCTCATTATTGCTTTTAGGCTTGTGGAGAAGATTAATGGTTCAATTGGACAAGATTCAAATTCGAAGTCTATCATTGGAGTTCTTGATATCTATGGTTTTGAAAGTTTTAAGTTCAACAGGTGAGCAAAGGCTTTCATCCGGCATTTATTGTTTGGTATTTAGTCTTGCATCTGATAAACTTGTTTTGTTGAAGTTTTGAGCAGTTCTGTATTAATTTTACAAATGAAAAGCTGCAACAACATTTTAATCAGGTTTGGTATTTTCTGGCCTAAAAAGTTATCTATATTATGCAATTCATTCTTTCTCTGATATTTTTCCCCCTGACTGAATGGTTGCAGCATGTCTTTAAAATGGAACAAGAAGAATACACCAAAGAAGAGATCAGCTGGAGTTACATAGAGTTTGTTGACAACCAAGATGTTTTGGATCTAATTGAAAAGGTATTTACCATTGCTTACTACGTTGTTAATTTCTTTGATCCTGTTTGAAGTATGTAGTTAGTTTATGATCAGTTATGAGTAATAATGCACCTTTTTTTATTAGAAAATTCATAGCTTATCAAATGTTACTGAAGTGTAACTGTAATTTTTTCTTAAGTCATACTTCATATAAATACTCTCTTTGTTTTCCTATATAACAAGTTCAGGCAATGATGATTATGTTATTTAATCTTTGCAGAAACCTGGAGGAATAATTGCACTCCTTGATGAGGCCTGGTATGTGTCTTATAGTAATTTCTCTGATTTTATATATTTTCTGTAGTCACTTGATTTTAGTATCTTGGTTTTGTACTTCTGTGCTATTTCCAATTTGTATATTATCAGGCATTGCCTGGATATTGTAGTTTTGTTGGACTCATATCAGCTTGGTTATCACACAGTATGTTTCCCAAGTCCACACATGAAACATTCGCTCAGAAGTTGTACCAGACATTCAAAAATAATGGGCGCTTTATCAAACCAAAACTTTCTCGGACTAGTTTTACCATATCTCATTATGCAGGGGAGGTAGATATATTTGGCCGTATTTCATTTCTCCAGTTTCATGACATTTTTATCTATAACTGTTGCTTGAACATCATTTCTCTTCTTTTTAAATATTATTTCTTTATCCAGGTGACATATCAGGCTGATATGTTTCTTGACAAAAACAAGGATTATGTGGTAGCAGAACATCAGGATCTGCTGACAGCCTCAAAATGCTCATTTGTGGCAGGCCTATTCCCCCATTCACCACTGGAGTCTTCAAAATCATCTAAGTTCTCTTCAATTGGTTCTCGCTTTAAGGTATTGTTAGTTATTACTATTCTTTTTCTGAGCTCTCTCTAAAAGTAGGTAAAGTTAAACTTATTTCAGCTTTTGCCTGCTTACTTAGCAGAAAGCTAGACAGCCTATGTTTCCGTCGCCTTAGGATGAAAGAAGAAACAGAAAGGGATTTGATGTTCTGTCCCATGGGCACTATCATCTAGAATAGAGTAAAAAAAATTAATTAGTAGAAAGACATAGAATTAAGCACAAGATGGATTAGAAGTTATCTTCTTAAAAAGAGCACAAAGTGAAATTAACATTTACATCAGAACATCTCAATGCTGGGTCTTTCAAAATCTCTATGATCAGATGCACTTAAGATATTGTAAAACACCAGAAGTGATGCCATATAAAAATTAGTATCCTGTAATATCTATATTGGCTTGATTTTAAAGTCAGCATACAGTCCAACCAAATGCTTGAAACTTAAGTAAATATTGCACCTCACCCTCATATCTTACACTTTTGTGTAGGCAGAATCTCTTAATTTAATTTGCAAACACCTCCATACTGCTACAGATAGTCTCGTCATTTTTTGAAAATTCAAAATAAATTAATCCAATAAACATTTCTGTCAGCTGAAGTTTGCATAAACAAACTTTCAGTATTTTCAGAGCTTTTAACAAGGATAACTTAAAAATATGTCATTGCAATCCTAACAGTTTTGACTTTTGATCTTTGAAGTGGTTATCCCAGTTTCTATAACTGCAATTCTGGCCGAGAACTGAGTGCTCACATTCTGAAATTAACTATCAATCTAAGATCTTTATGATTGTTCATCTATAACTCGAATGATGGATTGTATTTTCTGCTGGTTGACTAATGTCCCTTGGATAGTGATATAAATATAATCTTGGTTCTTGGACATGCTTGATCATTTCGGTGGTTGGATATGCATGTACTGATACCAAAATTTGATTCTACGTGCATTCAACTCTCTGTACTTTTTTTAGTTCTGATTTCCCTCTTTGAACAAAGAAACCATGATGATGCTGGGTAGATAGATGTGCATACCATTTATTAACCTCTTATGAATCATTATAATAAATCTCTGACATCCCTGTCTCAAGTATCTGAAGCATTGCTTTTATGTTCTGTGACAAGTAAGTGACACATGTTCCTGGAAAGTGCAGTTACAACTTCAATCTTTGATGGAAACCCTAAATTCAACAGAACCTCACTATATCAGATGTGTGAAGCCCAACAATGTCCTCAAGCCTGCTATTTTTGAAAATCTCAACATTATTCAACAATTACGCTGTGGTGTGAGTATATGGTGTTTCTTTCTCATTATTGGCTTTATTTTATTTCACATGCAAAGGGGCAATGTCTTTGTTACCCATTCGCAGTTGGTGATTTTTGTTTATTGTTATTTGCTTTAGGGTGTTCTCGAGGCAATTAGAATCAGCTGTGCTGGATATCCTACCAGACGGACCTTTTTTGAGTTTCTTAACCGATTTGGTGTTCTCGCACCTGAAGTTCTAAATGGAAAGTAAATTTCACCTCCTTGTTACTCTGTTTTTGCCTTCGAATGGGCAAATGGGTTTTCAGTTTTTATTCCAAGACAGTTGTTTGAAATTTCTAATTCTAGAGCAAGAACTGTACTGCTTTGTCTATGTTTTAAGTCTCACCTCTTGCGTGCGTTCCACCCCCCAGGTCAACCCCAGGTTAAGTATTTCTAATTTTTCTTTTTCAGCTTTGATGACAAGGTTGCGTGTCAAAAGATCCTGGATAAAATGGGTATGAAAGGCTATCAGGTGATTAATTACTTCTTGTAACTTAATATATTGATGGTGGTGCATGGGAGGGGCAAAATTTGAAAAATGAGGATCAGTGAGCCAAACCCCACTACTCACCCAAATAAATGGCACCTTTCATATGTATACCAATCTGAGAATTGTCCTATAACCAATACATGGTAGTCTGTCCACTGCTGGGCACCTGCAGCAAAGAATATTTATCTGGAAAACAAAGAGCATGGTTATGATGTTGCAGCATCAAGAGTACCCAAATGTTTTAAGAGGCTTATGGAACGCATTGGAATAAGCTTTCACTATGTCATATCATGTCGTATGCCTGTCCAGGGATGATTGTTGGATATAAAGTATAAACTTACTGGCACAAAAGAACTGATCTAATTACTTGATCCACATCATTGAAAGTATTAGTTCTGTTATCTCTCCATAATTTCTGTACATCTTCCAGTGACTCCTGAATTTCTAAATTGAATTTTTTTCATTATTTTTATGTCTTGAAGATTAATTTTTCTATCTGGTAATTTATCAAAACATAAGGAGGTCTATCTAGTCCAACGGACTTTGTAAACTCCAAAGTCATGCAAGAGTTATTATGGTTTGACAGATAGGCAAGACAAAGGTTTTCCTAAGAGCTGGTCAGATGGCTGAGCTGGATGCAAGAAGAGCAGAAGTTCTTGGAAATGCAGCCAGAATCATTCAGAGACAAATACGCACTCATATTGCACGCAAGGAATTTGTCCAATTGCGTCAAGCTGCAATTCATTTGCAATCTAATTTGCGAGGTATGTTGAGTTGTCAGCATTTGATATTTTTTTTCTCCCACTTCCATCTTGTCTAGTTCCTGTAAGTCAATCTCATGCATGTAGAGCATTTATCTTTTTTGTGAATTATGTAAATGTGTCTACTGGCTAGGTACATTTATCCTTTGGTACCAATTGTATATTGGAAGATTTTGTGTGTTTTACGTCATTTAAAGCTTTATATAGACTAAAACCTTGATAGTGCAAACCAATCACATCAAACTTGCAACTCGACAGATTGTGCTTTACCTTCTAGGAAGCCCAATTAGATCCTGGAGACATACTGCTTGGTGATCCAAGTATGTGTTTTCATGGTCATTAAATATGAAACTTGTTTTCAGGGTCAGGCAGGGACGCAAGTGCACCATGACTGGAGTAATAAAAATGACTGGTGTATACTTGTAACATTGAACTGCATGTCATACATGAAATGTACCATTTAATTGTTGGAAATATGGTGGTATCATTGTAACTAGAGATTTGGAACATTCATTAAGAGTGTTATGGAATTGAAAGCAAAAGTATCAAATATCTAGTGGTTGAAAGGCTAGTTTGCAGGAAGCATGAAGTTATAGTCCTTACGGTAAGTTAGACCTGTTCTGGGATTGTAAGCAGTAGCAGAGCTCTGTGGCTTGTGCTAGTTTGGAGGTTTGTTGATGGATAAGGGATTTGTAGTTGTGATTTGCGAAAAATAAAGGTTTTTGCAGGTCAAAAGTGAAGTCAAGAAAGTTGTTTGCCAAAATTTAATTTAAGATGTAGTAACTAATAATAGTTCATTGATGTAGCTGCTGATGATGCTCTCTTATATTTTATTCCTCTTTTCATATAAGGATGTGGATTAGTAACATGGAAACTACCAAAGCTGAAGTGAGGCTGAGCTGGTAAAAATTCCTAGGTCTCTTGGGAATAAAAGGCAACATGAACGATTTTAATTGGACTTGGCTCACTCTTAATGTTAATATTTAAGTCTTGTCTCTTGCATAGTGAGCCTGCATTTCATTTTCATCAAAACCTTGTTGGTTTCTTTTCATGGCATTCAAGAATTTATGCTGCATTAAAATAGTTGGATTTTTCTTCTAAAGCAGGTTTCTTTCATCATATGGTTTCGTCTTTTTGAACTACTTATCATAATATGTTGCTATTTATATATTCTTATGGTTCTTTTCAATAATGAAAAGGCATATTGGCTCGGAAGCTCTATGAGCAGTTGCATCGTGAAGCAGCAGCCGTGAAAATAGAGAAGAACTTTAAAGGATACATTTGCAGGAAATCTTACATGACAGCACAATCATCTGCAGTCACATTGCAGACAGGTTTAAGGGCTATGAAGGCTCGTGATGAATTTAGATTTCGAAAGCAAACTAAGGCTGCTATTCTTATCCAGGTGCTCTTGTTGATCTTCATCATCGTTTATAGACTCTTAGTTGAGAAAATTACTGTGCAACTTTTTTATTTTTCTTGCCATAATGATCTTTTGTGATAATCTCTTCAGGCTAATTTGCGAGGGCATATTGCATATTCTTACTATAAGAGACTGCAAAAGGCAGCAATTGTTACTCAGTGTGGTTGGAGAAGAAGGGTTGCTAGGAGGGAACTTAGAAAGCTTAAAATGGTTTGAATTATGCTTTCTTTTTATGGTGTTTGTGTAATCTAGTGTGCTAAACATTGCTTTACAAGATGCTACTGCTGTAACTAACAATTTTTATAATTTCATTCAGGCTGCAAGAGAAACAGGGGCCCTTAAAGAAGCGAAAGATAAACTAGAAAAGCGTGTTGAAGAACTTACATGGCGTTTGCAAATTGAGAAGCGTTTGAGAGTAACTTCATTATCATATATTTACATAATATTATGAAATTGTGATCTTTCTCGCTCATATGAATGTTGCAACTTTTATGCCATAAGATAATCTTGTTTTCTTCTCTGGTTAACAGACTGATTTGGAGGACGAAAAAACACAAGAAGTTGCTAAGTTACAAGATGCTTTGCATGCAATGCAAATACAAGTAGATGAAGCAAATGCTAGGGTCCTCAAAGAGCATGAGGCGGCTCGGAAAGCCATTGAAGAAGCACCTCCAGTTATTAAGGAGACTCCTGTCATAATTCAAGATACTGAAAAAATTAATTCCTTGGTGGCTGAAGTCAATAGTTTGAAGGTAATCAATCTTTGATTGTATAAATAATGCACCATTTACTTATCATTTACAAGCAATAAGTTGTTTCTTTTTTTTTCCCCTCTGTTTTGGAATGTTTTGCAAGAAAATTTCTGGTTGGAAAGGCAAATGGATGCTTTCTTTAACAATAGCAGCGAACTATCAATTGACATCACATAAATGCTTCTACTTTGTTTTTCTTTTTTTTTTTTCCCTAGCCATTAACTTTTTTCTGACTGAATGTTGGATCTCATTCATCTCCCACCAAAGTTATTGATGTGAATACTTATAATAGACAATTATAGGCAGACAGCTCATCCTGCCATGGGTGAGTTCAACTAAAATTGGTCATCTAGCTTCTTTTGTAACACACTTTCATGATAATTGGCTTTGACGTATCAATTTAACCTCTTAACCTAGAGAAGAGGGAAAGAAAAGTTATCACTGTTTTTTATCAGGAATTTTAAAATTAACAAGAAATGACTGGGAATGTATTCAGTCCCCTGATGTAATCTCCACATCGTACAGGAATCACTGCTATTGGAAAGAAAGGATAAAGAAGAGGCCAGAAAAGCTCAGGCTGAGGCTGAGGCTAGAAATGTGGAGCTGGTTAAAAAGATTGACGATTATCAGCGCAAAGTGGATCAACTTCAAGAAACGGTTCAAAGGTTAGTAAAAATCTTGAGGGGTAATGATCTATATAGTTAGTTAGTGCTAGTTGTGTAGTAATTACATGTGGTTTACACTTTTTCATGAGAAGAAAGAAAATCCCATCTGGTAGTGCAAAGTTCCCATTCTTTGCATGAATTGGAATGGAAATTCGGTGTTAAATTTCCATTCTCTAGTTGGGTTTAGATAAGCACTTTGGTTTCTTATGTGGTCACATTTCTTCGGTAACAATACTGTTCACCGGCCTCTAAAAATAAGGAAATAAAGGAGGAGGGGCAATTTGCATTTCCATTTACTTCTAGGGGTATAGAATTTTTTGGTGTCTTGAGGTTCATCATGACTCCCCGTCCAATTTAACAGGTATCAGTTTCCATTCTGAGAAATCCCAATGCCCAAACTGCATCTCATTTTCGTCAAAGAGCAACTATCCCAAAAGCTTAAGCTTTTAGGTGCAAGTCTAGGATTGTGTTTATCTTACATCCGTTTTTTTTTTTTTTTTTTTTTTGGGCGTGTGCTTCTGGATGCATGATGCACTTCTAGCTGTGTCCCCCCCCCCCCCCCCCGGCGTAACCATCTCCACAGCATTGTTAAAAGTCCATTTAAATTTTCTTTAAAAGAAACACTGTCTATGATTTAGGTTGGAGGAAAAAATATCCAATGCAGAGTCAGAAAATCAAGTTCTTCGACAGCAAGCCCTGGCTGTATCTCCAACTGGAAAAGCTCTATCTGCAAGACCAAAGACAATGATAATTCAAGTAAGAAACAAACACGATGTCATTATGCAGAATTGTAACATATTAAATGAGATTTACTGTGATATTTTTGGCACAATATGCAGAGGACACCAGAAAATGGGAATGCCTTAAATGGTGGAGGAAACATTGGATCAGTAAGATGAATTGTTGCTTTTGATGAATATATCTTCGGCTGTGGAAGTCCTATTGTTTTGACTTGTGAAATGTTTTTCATCTGTATTTTAGGATTTGACTCTTGTATCAAATGTACGTGAGCCTGAATCTGAGGGAAGACCACAAAAATCTCTAAATGAGAAACAGCAAGTGAGTGGCTACTTAGATGCAACAATCTGTGATATCTATATTAGATCAACTTTGCAAATTTGAATCCTTTTCTCCATTGCTTGTCCAATCATCTTAAATTTTGATTTTCTGGTTCAGGAGAACCAAGAATTGTTAATCAAATGCGTATCACAAGATTTGGGATTTTCTGGGGGCAAGCCTGTTGCTGCATGCGTGATATATAGATGCCTTCTTCACTGGAGATCATTTGAAGTTGAAAGAACAAGTGTCTTTGACCGTATCATTCAAACAGTTGCTTCAGTTGTTGAGGTGACTTGCTCCTTTCTGGATTATTTGTGTACTTTCATGATGCAGTGCCTTTGCATATTAAAGTACTTGTATCTATTTCTTAAAACACCAGAAATATTTCACTAACAGTGACTTCTGCACTATTGAAGGCTCAGGATAATACTAATGTATTAGCCTATTGGTTGTCTAATACATCTGCTTTGTTGTTGCTACTCCAACACACTCTCAAAGCAAGTGGAGCAGCAAGCTTAACGCCCCAACGGCGGAGAACGGCATCATCTTCTGTGTTTGGAAGAATGTCTCAAGTATGAAGCAAATGCTGAATCTGGAGCAACTTTTGCCTGTTTATTTAGATTTCTTTTATCTTTCTCTAAATTTGTTTTCCTTCTGCAATTCTAGGGGCTAAGAGCATCTCCCCAAAGTGCTGTGTCACTTCTAAATAATCGAGGGATTGGCAGATTGGATGATTTACGGCAAGTGGAAGCAAAATATCCGGCACTTCTGTTTAAGCAACAGCTCACTGCCTTCCTTGAAAAAATATATGGAATGATAAGAGACAATCTGAAAAAGGAGATATCTCCATTACTTGGATTGTGTATCCAGGTAGACTGTTAATAGTTTTATTGTTCTTTTTACAAGTGCTATGGGAAATTGAAATCAAAATTAAGAGTGTATCTTCTTTAAATAAAAATTAAAAAAAAAAAAAAAGCCCCTCAAATAGTCTTTCTTTGTGTTTAAGATGTTTTAGCAATATTCAGTCATATGGGGTTTTAATTGAATATCATGTTATTTATAAAGAATCATAAACAATGTTGTATCCAAATCTAAATTTGTATATAGGATATCAAGCACAGGATACTTGTAGTGACTGCTGAAGATTGCTAACTAGAAGAGATCCCCCCCCCCCTCTGCCCCCGTCTTACTCCTTTACATTACATGATTAATCAGAAAAAGATTTATAGAGATTGAAAGTTCTCATATGCTAATTGCTCCTAGACTGCCTTCTTTGCTTATCTTGAAAAACAATAATTATTTGAGTAATCCTTAAATTGGTAGTACATATATGGAATGCTAGTAGTCAAATATGTGGGTTAGACTTACAATTATTTAAGTATCTTCTCTGGGTTTTTTATTTATCTTTTCTTTGTGATAAAAAACTACAGGCACCGAGGACCTCACGGAAAAGTTTGGTGAAAGGACGCGCACAAGCTAATGCAGTTGCTCAACAAGCTTTAATTGCTCACTGGCAAAGTATTGTGAATAGCTTGAACAATTATCTAAAGATAATGAAAGCAAATTATGTGAGTTCTAAAGTTCGACAATTGAATGTATGCACTTCCATTGCCTGAATATAATCTAAATTAAACAATTTCTGGCTTAATAGGTGCCCCCTTTCTTGGTCCGTAAGGTGTTCACTCAGATATTCTCTTTCATTAATGTTCAATTATTCAACAGGTAATCTCCTTCCCTCTGTGTGTATTATATCTTTGCATTACAAGTCCAATTGCTGCAACTAGAATGCTACATTTTGATGGATTTTACATGAGCATTGCCACAGTCTTCTGTTGCGTCGTGAGTGTTGTTCATTCAGCAACGGGGAGTATGTAAAGGCAGGTTTGGGTGAATTAGAGAAGTGGTGTGTTGGGGCAACTGATGATGTAAGCACCATTCAACCATCTGAGACCTTGTAACTTCTTTCCATTTTTATATCTTCACCTGAATCTTTCATGTATAGTATGCTGGCTCAGCTTGGGAGGAACTGAAACATATCAGGCAGGCTGTCGGATTCCTCGTAAGAGTCATTTTTATAGAAACTCAAATTCAGATTTAGACACTATTCAATATTTCTCATCTCACAATCGACTCTTACATCTCAGGTGATGCATCAAAAACCCAAAAAGAGCTTCAATGAACTAACAAAGGAACTTTGCCCCGTGAGTGCCTTCTTTTCTTCTTATAGCTACCCCATAAGATCATATACTTCGCTTTGATTCTCTTACTAAGTATGACATTTTGGTCCTGCAGGTTCTCAGTACACAACAATTATACAGGATCAGTACAATGTACTGGGATGACAAGTATGGCACGCACAGTGTGTCTTCAGAAGTAAGTTAATATTGATTTTGGTGAAACTGACCTGTTTTATAGTATTTTTCTAGCTGAATATGCACAAGTGTTCTCCAATTCCTAAGTAGAAACAGAAGTGAATGGGATAACGCGGAACAGCTCTCCTTATTATGCAGGTTATTACAAACATGAGAGTGATGATGTCTGAGGACTCTAACAATGCTGTCAGCAGTTCTTTCCTATTAGATGATGATTCCAGGTATGGCATAAACTTAAGCAAGCAGTTAACTATTTCATTGCCTATCCTTGGTCTTATTAGCTGTAGCTTTTGTTCTTAAACCTTTGAATGTGTGGATGCAGCATTCCATTTTCGGTGGATGACATTTCCAAATCAATCCAACAAATAGAAGTATCAGACGTGGATCCACCTCCAATGATACGTGATAACTCAGGATTTGGGTTCTTATTGGCACGCTCAGAGTGATGCAGATAACCAGTGATCATTGCTTCTTACGCTTTAGCTTTGTGGCTGTACCCAGGGCACTTCACAAAGTTGCAAGTGCTGAAATTTGTGCATATAATCTCATTGTCGTCGTGTGTAAAGTATATTTTCACTAACCCTGGCTTCTAGTATTGGTTTGTTGCCTGGGTTGATTCTTTTTTAGCCCGCATGTTTTATCAACAGCAGTGGGCTTTTGAATTTTTGTTAAGAAGCCAAGTCACAATTGAGGTGACATGGCTACCAAAGGTAGAGGCTGGTGTGGCATTCAGGCACAACGTGACGCCTGCCCAAGGTTCTTTTCATTTTGGTGGTATATTCAAGTTATAGATGGGTGTAATTAGTGACTCTAGATATATTTTAGAGGGCATTATTTATTATTTTGTTCTATGTTGGCGCAATCTGTATTGAATTGGTGCACTATTCCTTTTTTTAATTTAATTTTTTTAAACACCCGAGTTATAATTATAAATGACTCTGGAATTGTACAGATGATTTATCATTTTCAAGTACATCTTGTTGAAAGCAAATTGGATTTTGTAGGACCAACATTCTGAGGACTACTGCCATTTTCTAGTTACAAGTATTGCTATTTGCAAATTGGTAATGAAACTTATAATTTGAGCATTCCGTATATTGAGTATAATCTGAGCCTTGACGAATCATTTTTCACGCTGATCTGATTATTTCATTCGTCAACTTTCCTGTACATTTTCAAGCAACATTATGTGACGATAACATTGAAAGTGTCTGCGCCAATAATAAACTCGAGCTAACTGAAACTCAGGCAAAAGAGAAAACTTATTTCGGGAGCAAAGTATCCAATTAAATAAATGAACATGAAATGACAAACGAGAAAATATACCTATGTATATACCACTTAATTCGCATAAACTACAACCTCAAGTTCTAATACGTGGTTAATATTGGTATGGCTCAGACCACGTATAGATTAGTCCCTCGGGACTCGAATGTCTCAACGGAGTAGTTGAACTTCCTACCATTTCCCATCACCATCTATTGGTCATTTTGAACCTGAACTGGTTGCACCTCTGATTTCTTTTTCTCCTTGAGAATTACCTGCCTAGGCATTACATCTAACAAAAAGCTTGCTCCATTCCATGCCGATGCAGCAACCTTGAGTATTTGGAACACTACAGATAATTCATACGACAGGAACATGGGAACAGTCAGTGCCGTGGTTGCCACAGTAAACATGCCTTGAAGAAAAATGTACATCAACATGCGATTTTGATCCCCAAGCAAGCCACTTAAGCGCCACCACAAATTGTTTGCTTTCTTAGCCTTTTTGGAGAGTTCCCTATGAAACAATGAAGTCAATAATATGAGAAAAATCGGAGAGGTTACCAATCTAACATGCGCACAGGCTACCAATCTAGAAAACACACACACACACACACACACACATAAATGTCTTAAAGAGCACATATTTGGCCAAACTTAAGATATCAAACTGCAAAAAGATTTAGGGAAGTATGAGTGTGCTTGTTGATTACCTGTAGGAAGTCATAACTTCAGGATCTCTTAAAAGCCTTTGCCGGCGCAAGACGTTGACAATGAGGAAGTATAGAACCTGCCACAGTGAGTAAACTACGAAGGGAATCAGAAACAGCCACGTCCAGAGATAGGATTTATTTTCAACATAAGGCCATGTAGTTCCCTCCGGTCGCATGGCTTCCAAGGTTGTAGGATTCCACCATCTAATGGTAAAGAAAACCAATCCTGAAAAGAATTATTAATTAAAGGCTTAATAAAACCTAAAATAAAGTTGACATGTCTATCACAAGTGCATGACAATGGTAGCATCTTACTAATATTGTGATTTCTATGCAGAAGTTCAAGCAGTTCCACCAATTAACAAATATTCAAATTGCATATTGTCACTATATACAGGATAAAATATAGTCAATGAAATCCAATTTCTAACCAGAACCCATTTCTATCATCACTGAACAAAGTCGGGAAAAATGATCAAGTATGAGCTTCTACTAGTAAACTTACTATCTCAATGCCTAGCATGAAGCTCGAGTCTCATTACATGAAGATTTATCTAGATGCAGAAAAATTAATTGATCAAAACAAGGCCAATAAGAGGGCAACTTAATGCGCGAGACTACCACCTAGTGGGGTTTAGAGGGGCTGTTTTCAATATTTGAACCCGTGACCTCTACGTCACAAGGCAACAACCTTATTGTTGTGTCAAGACTCATCCTCTGATCAAAACAAGGCCAATACCACTCCAACAGCCTTTGAACTATTAAATTTGAATAGAAAATTCATGAAGATAACACAGAGCAAGTAGACAATGTTTTGCCAAAAATATTTCATCATAAAGTACTACTGTGCATGCTAGTATGCAGACAACACGTACATCCATTATAGTTTTTTGGCAGATGTAATCAACATTGGGCCGTTGGAAGCATCACGTCAACAATGATTATAATAGCAACCAAAATTCTGTTATCTTATTCAAAAAAGAAGAGATTACTGAAAAATGAAGGTATAATATACCAGGTAAAAGATGGATAAGAACACTGACAATTTTGTCAAGAGAACTGAAAATCAAAAAAGAAGAGATTACTGAAAAATGAAGGTATAATATACCAGGTAAAAGATGGATAAGAACACTGACAATTTTGTCAAGAGAACTGAAAACCAAGCTGCAGCGCCAAACAATCATAGCCCACGCCAATGGCCCCTGCAACCACCCTTGAATTACTCACAATGCCAACAAATGAATCATTCTTCCGCCAAGATGTCAAATTACCAGGCATAACATGCTTACCTCAGCAAATGAAAAGCAAACCAGAAAAAGCTTTTCATTCCTTGGATAAAAAAGAAGGTAAACCAAGAAGATTGTATTGGCATAGTAGCAAAAATCCTGAAACACATGAACAATCATGTAACTACCTTATTTCCATTACTTAGCTTCTACAGTGGTAACTCACAAAATTAATAACCGTATCCTTATGATATTGAGAATACTGAAACACTGTTCTAATGATTTCAATTAGCAAGTGAATTGAGACCTCACTGAGCCCTTTTTCTAATGATTTTGTGGCCGTGTGTCAAGACACCATTCAACTTCAAAAATTTTCTGTTTTAACAGCACAGTTAACATCAACTCTAGTTTTGACAGCTATGGATTATTCTCCATGATCGCTTCCCACAAAATGCCAGTGCATGTGACATCATGACAAAATTAGTGCCAGACACCCAGTGGAAACAAAAAAATATTTAGATGCTCCTAGAGTAAGAAGAAAGTGATACACTGATTCATTCATAGTTCACTTCGGCTTTGTTCAATGAAACTCATTCATCCTAGAATCAAGTATATGCTTCCAGAAGCAAATAACAGTTTCCTAGATGTACAGAAAACTTCAAAAACAGAATTTAATGCATCTCAGCTTACCAGGAGATAGTAATGCCACTTCTTGAACTTATAGTATATCCAACGAAGAGGAACAAAGATGACGTAGAATAAACAATAAACCAAGGGAACGTCTTGTGGTCCTGGTAAAAGAGGGAAATAAAAAAATGAAAAACAATAAAAGACACACTGAATTTATTTTCAGAAAGAGTAAATACCCAAATGAACAATTCAAAGGGTAAACACTAGAATCAGTCCTCCAAAGATATACGTGGCATAGCTAGTGTTCTAAAGATTTTAAACATCAATTTGGTCCCTGAATGTTTAACCAATGAATTTTGTCCTTAACTTGATCGATATTTTATACTATGAAAGACCTCTAATTTGATATTCAGCGTATCTTTCGAGGACCAATTCTTAGCATTTAGTCTTAAAATAAATCCATTAAGTTGTAACAGTCAGAATAATGAACTTACTTGCCCCCAGGAGGAAGCAAAACCCACCAAAGGCAAGAACCCCCAAAAGATGCGTCACCTGAACATTTAGAGAGAGAGAGAGAGAGAGAGAGAGAGAAACCAAACAAAACATCAAAATCGAAGCTTGTTCAAAATTGGCATACCCAAACTACCGCACAGTAATTAAAAAGAAAAGAGGGGGAAAAAGAAAGGAATGAATTAAGTAAACATAAATCAGAAAACAGAGAAGAACCCACCTTGCTGAGGAAGCTTTGGTGTTCTTCAGCTCGTTTGGCGATCTTAACGGCTTGTTTGGACAACACCTCCTTCATTTTCAGCCAAAACCAAAGCAAACCCACATCGTAAAAAATCAAAAAACATGGTTAGGATTGAAGGCAGGCATGATTCTTTCTTTGTTACCTTGGACCTGTCCCTGAACCTGCGCCTGGCCTTTTCAGGTTCGCAGTCAGCGTACCCTTCATGTTCTTCGTTGTCGGACATGTTCAATTGTCAGTCGTCAACGTTGGAAGGATTGAGGAGAAGAGAAGAGAAGAGAAGGAAAGTTCAATTTGGTGTTGCTATTTGATAAGGATGCCGCAATGGGTTTGAGGAAAGGAGCTTCTTTGTTCTTCCACTCGCAAGCGCTTTTCAACGAACGCCTCAATTTAGGTAATTATCAAGAAGCTACGTTACCAATTGCTGCTATTATAATTATTTCATATTGTGTTGTACGATACATAAAAATTACAAAAAAGAGAAAAGGGTCCAAATACCAGATCAGAAAAAAAAAAGTCCAAATGAAAAAAATTAATTTTTTTAAATGCTAAAATTTGTTTATATTTAGGATTTAGGAACTCGAAAAACATTTTATTAAAAGTGAGAATTTTATAAGTTTTAAATATATTGGATAGAAAATTTGATGGTAAAACGTTTTTCATTGTGATTAAATCATGTGTGACTTTTGAGATACTAATTGTAGAAGTTATATATTTTTTATAATATATTAACATATGTTTAGATGATTGTTGATTTTTATTTATTTGTTTAATTGTAGAAATATAATAATTAGAATTTAATTTTCAAACATTGTTAACATTAAAATATTTTACATAGATATATTATATATTATTATATCAACAAAAATATTTAATTTTCACATCTGTTATCTCATAAATCTTATGTATAGCAAAATATAATTGGATGATATTATAAAAAATTTTATATTAATAATATATCAAAATTAATCTCTAACTGTTATATGTTATTTCAATAAAATTATTTTCATTTGGATTCAAGTTATTATCACAAAAAGTCTAAGTTATTTATCATTTCTTTCAATCTTTTTATAATGCTCAGTTAGTTTAAATAATAAATTTAATCTTGATGTATTGACAATATAAAAGAATCTTACATAGATATCTAATTATATATTATCATATTAGTAAAAGTATTTAATTGAATTACTGACTACTTTAAAAATCTTTCAAATAAAAATTTGTGATTTAATGATAGTACAAAATTCTCTTATACTAATAATGTATCAAAATTAAATTCTTAAATAATTTATTATTTATTTTTTAAATAAAGTTTAAGGTTTGATTCTCATAAATAAAAATAAAAAAATTAATAGTTAAAAAATTATTTTATAATAAATTATTGACTCAAAGCTAAATTAATTGAAATTTAATAAATTATAGAAATAATTTTTTTTAAAAAATTATAGTAGTTCTACTGCATAGAAGGATTGAACCTGACTCTGGATAATTAAATAATATTAGTTAATACTAACGATAATGTTATTTTACAATATATATAATATATTAATTTCATAATCAAACGATAAAATAATAATATGTATAATAAGTTTAAAATGAAATTTGAACCATTTAGAAATTAGAATGATACTTCCATAATATTCTAAGGCATGGATTGTTGTAAATGAAACCGGTAATTAGCAGTGTTCAGAAGATACAAGTAAGGCCTGGATACACGATCAAGGAATAGAACGGGAACATCTGACAAGAACAGAGGTGATCTGCTATCTTAAGAATACAAGTGTCAATAAGGCAGAAGTTGGGAAGGATTGGACATATTGATGCCACGCGTCGTATTCAGTCTGCTGGCTTTTTTGCCCTTCTCTTTCTCTTATGGATTCTTTGGTTGTGAAGAGGAATAAAGAGAAAGGAAAATAAAAAAAATAAAAATGAAAAAATGAAAAAAAATTATGTTTTTTTGTTATATGTTTGGATAAAGAGAAAATGAAAAAAATTGAGAAAAAAATAAAATGAGAGTTATATTAAAATGATATATATATATATATAAAATAAAAAATTATTATATTACTTGAATTTGATTTTAAATATTTTTAATAAATTAAATAAATAAAAATTTTGTAATAATTTTAATAAAAAATTTAATTAATAAAGTTTGAATTATAGAATTTGTTTTAAAAATTTTCGTTCAAATAAAAAATTGTAATATAAATTATCATATTTTATTATTCTCTATAAATTCTTAAGGAGGTATAAAAGTAATTGATCAACTTTTTCTTGGTCTCTTCACATTTTTTTGCATTGCTGTGAGGAGAAAAGTTTTAAGGTGAGCCCTACCCACCATTTTTATTTTCCCTTCATTTTCTATTATTAACCAAATAGAGGGAAACCTAATTTTTTTCTCATTTTCTCTCTTTCACTTTTCTCTTCTTCCATATTCTTCCAAAATAAACAAAGGGTTACTGCTATTAAAAACTAGGGTTTATCTAATCATTGACCCGATTAAGAATTAAAGGAAAAAAAACTTTATATTAGAAAGACAAAATTTTCAAGTTTTTAATATTTTTTTTATGCATCTAAAAATAAAACAACGAAACAACTACTTTTTCAAGTAGATAGTCTCCATATAATAAGAGCTCAATAAAGATCTTATTCTTTGAGGGGGCTCTCTTAAAATAGCAAATCTATCTAGACCAGTGGCTCCTACCTTAGCAAGAAAATCAGCACAAGCATTAGCCTCTCTAAGAATATGAGCAATCTTCGCATTCCACCCTTTGGCAAGACAGCTTTGTATATTCAAAATAAGAGCCTGAAATACATGCATATGGATATTGACCTCAACAATCAGCTGAATAGCCTTCTTCGAGTTACTCTCACAACTAATCCTCTAAAAACCTTTATTCCGAGCCAAGCATAGACCATAGTAGATAACTAAGAGCTCCGCATAGAGGTTGCTAGCCACCTTACAAGATCCTTTAAACCCTCCTATCCAAGTCCTATCCGAACCCCTGATAATGCCACCAAAGCCCACAGGCCCCAAGTTACCCAAGGAGCTGCCATCCACATTTAATTTAAACGAACCATCCTCAGGCCACATCCAACAAACATAGCGGCATTGATCTTATAAGCACCATTAAGCAGAAAAGGATTTTGAAGGGCATTGACCTCATTCTTAATGCCGTGTAGAACCTGAAAAATAGTCCAACTATTGTGGCTCATAATCTCCTCATTCCTATGCCTCCATATCCACCAAATAACAGAACATAGAGTAGTTGCATTAGTCCACTTAATGAGTCCTTTCAACCAAAGTTTGTTGTTATTTATTACATAGAAATTAGTAGGAAAATGAAAAATTCTCCAAGTCTGACGACCCTTAACACAATCCCAAAAACAATGCAAAATACTTTCATCATATTGATGGTACCTCTCACAAATAGCATCATTACCCAACCCCCTATGGCACCTTGAAGAACTAGTAAGCAGGGAACCATGCATTGCTAACCATATAAAATGCTTACACTTTTGAGTAGTCGGGAGCTTCCAAATCCAATTCCATTCATCCCTATCATTTAGGTTGTATTCTCTCTTATAGAGCCACTTATAGCCTAAGCTGACAAAATAAGTCCCCGAGCAATCCTCACTCCAGACACAAGAATCATCAACTTCCTCATGCAACCAAATAGTATGTTCAGTGATCATCTCCCTCACATATGGTGAATTAGGAGCACGTATAGATCATTTAAGGACCATTAGCCTTGTTACCAAACATGTATAACACGAGGGTTAGTGTTCAAGATGTGGACATAAGGGACCATCTCATATAGCTGTCCCCTCCCTGCTAATTGTCATACTAGAATAGCACATTATCCTTCCTTAATCTCAACACAAATCCTTCATGTATCACCGCTGAAGCTTTAGAAATAGCTTTCCATGTTGGAGAAGAACCCGTAGTAGCTATGAAACCAACAGGACCTAGGCTAACCTTGTATTTACTTTTCAATGCTTCAGGCCAAAGCTTCTAAGAAGGGATAAGAAGCTCATTAACAAGCTTTCCAAGCAAAGCAACATTAGTCAACCCAGCACACCTCACTCCTAAGCCTCCAAATTGTAGAGGCTTAGTTATAGTATTCCAATTCACCAAGTGAATACCCCTGCTATTGTTACTTCTCCAAATAAAATCTTGAATCACCTGATCAATTTTCTTGCAAACCGATTGAGGCAACCACAGACTTTGCATATTGTACATAAGCATAGAAGTAAGGATAGACCAAGCCAAAGTAACCCTGCCTGTCTTGTTAAGCAAATTACACTCCCATGTACTCAGTTGGCTCCGCAACTAATCGATCAAGAAAAGAAAATTCTGCTCTATGAACATGATGCTAAATAAGCTGGAGACCTAAGTATCTCCCTAAATCATTGGCAAAAGAGATAGAAGATATAGTAGCCAACCTCGCAATCTTCTGCCTAGATACTCTTGTAGAAGCCATTGCCTTTGGTTTTGCAACATTCACCTTCAGTCCTGAAGCTTCCTCAAAATATTGCAAAATTTTCATCATCACCTCATCTAAAAAGACTTAGGTTTAGTAGAGAAAAAGATGTCATCTACAAAGAAAAGATGAGAGATCTTAGGCCTTCCTCTTGTCAAGGTAATCGGTTTCTAATCCCCACAATTCACCACCTCAAAGTTCAACATGGACAACTTTTTCATGCACAAGACAAAAAGATAAGGCAACATGGGGTCTCCCTCTCTCAAACCTTTAGTAGGAGGAAAACCTTCTAGATGGTTACTCTAAAAATCCACAAGAGTTTTCTCTAAAAATCTCCAATTAATACTGTCATATGCCTTATGTAGATCAAATTTGATAGCTAACATACCTCTTTCCTTCTTAGCTTTATGCATATGATGAGTAATCTCTTGTGTGATGATAACATTATCAGTTATGCTCTGACCCGAGATGAAGCTATTCAGAAGGGGACCTATGACTTCCACAAGAAACAGTCTCAGCCTATTAACCAACACTTTTGAAATCAACTAGTAAGCCAACATTATATAGGCTAATTGGCCGTAATTGAGAGAACCTCACATGAGCATCCACCTTCAGAATAAGAACTAAAAGAGCGTTAGAGAGCCTATGATCAAAAAAGCCCTCTCTGAAAGCTTGTTTCACGATATCCTGGACCTCCTATAATGGAAGTTTCAAAACTTTTCTTTTCTTAATTTATTAAAGAGCACTAATTAGTAAAACTTTAAAACTATTTATACAAATGCTCTTCTTTGTCGTATGTGATTTTTTTCCCCTTTTTGTTTAACTTTCTAGGTAGATGGTGCCAATCTGTTTTGCAGTTTCCAAATGAAAGCTCTATCTCATTTGAGACTTTTAATGCGAAAACATCAAACAATTTGCCATTTCAACATGGAAGACACCAAACGCATTGGTGATTTTAAAGTAAAAGCTCCAACCATGATCGCACTTCCATGTCGAAGCCCCCATACGTGTTGGTGCTTTCTTTTTGCACCATTCTGATAATTTTCAACAAATATCTTCCTACCAATAATGAGTACAATACTATTCTAGTCATGATTAAACACAAAATTTGAGCACATCGTCCAACTGAAATTCAAATTGTTATTCGACGTATGTGGGGCTCAACTAGACCATTTTACTAGACCCACCATTAGCAATAATATAGTTTTGTATTAATAAATGCAGATCCTCTGAGTTAACCACTCATTTCAGAGGCTAAATTAAGTTGATCGTCATCATTCAAAGTTTAAACAGTGAAGACTTCACTAAATTGAAATGTTTTATTAAACTAAAAAAGGTAGGCCCGATTTTCCTCTCAATTACCTTTTCAATTGCTCTACTACTCTTCCGGTCTTCCTGTCTCGCAAACCACCATTAAATCCCTAAGGCACCTTGTGAACCAACTCCCATGTTTTCAATGGGTGACAGAATGACCACCAAATTTGAACTCTTTCCCTTACTACACCTTGTGCCAATTTTGAGGCTATAAGCATTGAATGGTAATCTATATCATTCCATGTAACAAATTTTTGTTAGGTTTTTGTGTTAATTATGTTAAGCTTTTGAAGGTTGAACTGTAGTTTTGTGACTTTGATTGTAGTGTTGAGACACTTGATTCTTTCAACACTTTTCTAATCTCATGCTAGGTAAACCACACCGTTCGAAGAGCCCTCTCTTTGGAAACCTGCATGTGCCGTAGTTGGGAAAAGAAGGGTCATATTCAAAGGACTTGTGTGCAACCTCTACAAAATGGCCATAGTGGAGAATCTTGGCACGAAGATTATCATATAATAGGTCTAGCAAACTATCCCAATAAGTGAGACATGATAGTTGAGGTTGTTTCTTTTGATTTTTTTCTTAACTTAAATGAAATATTTAGGCTTGTTAATATCTACACCATTAAACTTTCGAATGGTTATGATCAACTTACTTTAGCCTCTAAAGTGAGTAGCTAACTTCAAAGGATCTGCATTAACATATAAAGCACACACTAGGTAACTGGCTTGTAATAAAATTTAAGTAAGAAAAAAAGGATGAATTAAGGTTGAATGATAAAAATATAATAAGATAAGCAAATTAAAGTTTGTAATAAACTTTTAATGTCAATGTTAAATTGCATATTAGAAAAGATATTAAATTAAAAATAATGAAAAATACATATAATGTCATTGATGGTGATGAGTATTAGGCTATGGTGATCTAGCTCAAAGGTCAGATGAAGTGCCTACCTATGATGGATAGGTATAAGGTGGTGGTGAGTATGAATACGGTGGCATGTAAGAATATGATGGTGGTGCATAAGGTATGAAAATGGTGGTGGATGCGACAGATAAGAAGTGGGTGATGGCTATGATGGTGGGAAAGTAGTAGCGGCAGCAATGACCTTAGGCTAAGTGGATTGTTGGCCTAAAGATGCACATGTGTCTGTATGAAGATGCATATGGTTCACCCAAGTTAGGTCACTTTAGTTGTGAGTTAGAAAAATTGCAACCTAGCTCAACCCACCCAGGTTCGTGGGTTAAATATATTGGCATACCAATAAATAATTTTTTTAAGAAAATCTGCAAAGCCTAAAAGTTTATGAAAACCAAAAAATAGAAAATAATAAAAAATAAAAAAATTACATAAGAGATTGAGCAAGGGGATGTTGTTAAACTAAATCAACCTAATCAAATTGAACAAATCATTTTGTTTGATTGGTCACATATACACACAAACAATACCAATTTATCCATTTTAAACTGTAAGAAAACTAAACAGCCTTTTTACTCTCAACATATCACCTCCAACAGAACGCATCTAACCTTCTTATACCCCCCAATTTGAAGACACAAATCGCTCATTATGTATGATATATACTTAAGAAACAAATGTCCCTTGAATTGAGAACTAAATAGTGGCAGTGGTGGGCACGATGTGCGACACCTAAATTGAGAAAAGGAAATCCTTGCAATGGCAGCTTTATAAGTAGTGATGGTGGCTAGTGGATTGTGGATGTCGCCTACTTGTAGTGGTAGTACACATCACCTATTGTGGTGGCAGTGGCCGGTGAGTGGTGGATCTAGGTCTTTGGGAGGATCGGCAATGGCATTAAGCGACGGTGAAAGGGAAAAAGGGAATGTGTGAGTAAGAGAACTGCATCGTTTCATAATATATGAGGGTGAGGATTTCTTTCAGAATATGTTTAGCACTTTGGACACTCCTAAAATGGGCCCAAAATAGTGTCCACCTAGGGAAGGTTTTTTCTTAAAAAAAGGCCATCCCGACTTAAATTTGAAATTTATATGGGTTGCAATTTTAACCAACCCAACTCACCATTTTGGTGGGTCAAGTCGGGTTAGATCGTGAGTTTTGACTCACTTTGACAGCTCTAGATATAGCCTTGTGGGTGGACAATGTGGAAGTGAATTAGAAGGTAAGGATGGAAACAAACAAGACTCAGGCCTTTCCAAATGCTTGTTTACTTAAAGAGGCTATGCCTAAGCTCTTTGCGAAACCTATTAAGCTTGCCAGGTCAGCCTATTTGTACCTAACAATAATTATGATCTAAAATTTAAACTGCTTCTCCTAAGATTTGATCACAAGTCCATGAAGTATACCACCATCATTTACTAATTGCTATTGAACCATACTAGTTAGTTATGTTAAGATGTGCACATTTAATGTATTTATAAATTACTTATAATATATCATATTAAGAAACTCTACCAAAGTTTCAAAATAGAAACCTTTGTCACCCATCTTTGAGTACGCTATCCCCAAGACCCCAACTCCATTTGGCCATCTTTCGTCCACACCAGTCAGCCACAATTGCGATGCCATCCACTGACTACCATAACGTTGTCGATGCTGTGAGGCCGCTTATTGCAAGTCTGCAGTGCCTTCACCATCAACCGTAGCTTGCTATCCCATTTTCTCCATGCAAGGTTGTAGCTACAAGCTCTGCAAGTTGTTCTATTTTTATGTGTTTTATTTTTGTTCTTTAGTAAATAATTAGTGCATTTATTTTTGTGCTTTAGTTAGACGGAATATGCAGAGAACAAACTTGTACCCAATCTCTAGTCCCCCAACAACTTAAATTTTTATCCACTGCATTACTGTTTGTTTGAGATTTTTGGCTCACAAGTTCTTCAGGTATAAGCATAAGCACACAACCAATTCTACTAGCACAAGGTACAATATATAAGCACATTGACAGATATGCATGCTTAATTTTATTCTCCAAGTTGATAAGATTGAATTTAATTCCCTGGCTTTTGTCAATTCCAATAGTAGATTAAGCCTGTAATTAGATTCCATTCCTCCACGTTGATGTACGTGTGGCAATTGTTGTTACATTTTGTCATTATTATTTTATTTTAAAGTTTATTATTATTATTATTGACCAAGTGCTTTTCCTTTCCCTAGTAGCTAACTTTTCTTTACACATTGGATAATTCTTTTGTTAACGAACCTTTTGCTCAATGGAAAGTTATCTTTGACCAAATCAAAGTTAGTCCTTTACTCTATAAGTTGTAGCACGTTGAGATTAGTTGAGGAATTTCTCTAACTTACTCCTTATCTTGCTGCACGTTGAGTAACGAGATATTTCTCTTTTTAAGTCTACTTATAATAGTGTTTTCAGACTTGGGAAAGGTTAACATAGATCACAACACATCAAGGCATATTTAGCTAGTTTTATCAAAACCATTACCTTCATTATACTCATTCTCTAGTTTCCTTGAGCAATGCTTATAAGTTGTTCTTGTACCCTCACTAGTTCAAATACAGAGTTAATGAGAAGTGGTTGTTGAGCTTAAGTTCCATGCTTAACACGCCTCAACCATTATTGATCATAAGTGATTTTCTTCTCATTGTGTTTTTTTATTTATTATAATTCTTTAATTTTAGTGTTCTTGTTATCAATTATTTATATGATTTTGAGATAATTTTTATTTTTATTTATTTATTATTTGTGTTATTTCGTTATTTTTTTCAACAATTGCCACATACAAGAATTGAGGAAATGGGGGAAAGGGGTGGAGTATGCAAAATTGAAATTGGAGTTAACTTGTACCAAAAAAATGGAATTAAAAATTTATCTCTGATATTTTAATGTAAAAAGAATCCATCTTAGTTATGGTATATGGTCATAGTTAACTTGTAAATGATTGAAAATAGCTACAAAATTGAGGTACAATTATTTTGGGCCTACATGAAGGCCTAGGCCTGATGGCCTATTAAGAGTTCCCCCCCCCCCTCAATAGGTTTTGGTAATAGGCTTTAGATCAAACTTCGTCTAGAGCTGAAAATAAAGTTTTTGATAAATAATAGGTTAGGCTTATGCCTAATAAATGACACAGACCTAGCCTATTTAGAGCTATTAGATGGACTAATGATAGCCAAATGTTTGCATGTCAAAAATTAGAGAAAGTCGACCATAATGTCTGTGTATAGTTGTCCATGTAATCTGGAAAAAAATATATGTATAAGGTTAATCAAAAAATAACATAAATAAGTTATTTAAATATAGCAAGTTAGTAGTTACTCATCTCTCTTCAATCTCTCAAAGAAATAAAGATAAAAATATAGCATGTGCCACTTATTTAAATGCAAAACTCATGAGTAAGTCACAAAATATATAACAAATGTGCAATTAAATAAATGATATATAACACTTACCAAAACCCCAATGGATTCAACATATCCATGTAAAAATACATGGTCGGTGTCTTTGACAAAAGAAGGGGCAAGACATGAAAATCTATGCCATATCCCTAGAGAACAATGCAAGTGCTTCCAATCTCATGCACCATAAAGTTCGTGGCTTGTAAAGCTCCCTGTACAAATAGACTAATGCTACATATCTCCCTTAATAAGGAGAAGAACATCTTATGTACATATCTCCCTTAATGATCTAGGAACAATGTGCCTCCAATGACTTGAAGGATGCACGCACATGCATATTGCTGCATATAAATGTCATCATTTTGATCAATGGGCACACAATGAAATTGTTGACCTAACCATGACATGCTAAAACGTGCTCCATTAAACTCCTCGACTAGTAGCTGCACACCTAAAAATGACATATTGATAAATAGTTTTGATAATTAAAGTGGCAAAATAATTACTTCAAGCATAAGGGTATATTGTGGCTTATATGAAAAGAAAAAAGTAATGCAGTATTAGGATAAATTTTGTTTTCCACTGTAATTTAAGATGCGTTTATTTCAATTTTTTTAAAAAATAATTTTAAAGTTTAAATTTTATATATAACTGAAAACTGATTTTCTTCATAAGCTACTCTTTTCAGATTTTATAAAAAGTTGAAAGCAAATTTTTCTAAGAATCTGATTATTTTTAAAAATTTATCCAAACATATGAAAACTGATTTTTTTCGATAAAAAAAGTGATTTTTTGCCAAAATTGATTATATTAATAATTATTTGAGAATTCAATTTTACTAAATAATATAATAATATATTATAAGATATGAATATGAGTGCAAAAAAATTTATGTTAAAAGTACATAAAAATTAAATTCTAACATAAATATTATGCTCAAATACAGTTAGATTCATCATTATTCCTACACAACAAAGCTAGTAAAGAACAAATGAAAGGGACAAAGGATAGCATCAAGAAATTCACACTAGTTTGTGAATGCAAGAGAACATTTGCAACTTCAAATTTTTGAAATTATGAAGTACGAATGCTTGCTCGACCGTATATATTTGTTCATCTCGTTTGCAGCGATTCTGACTAACAATTGGCGCCTCAATTTGAAAATCCCTGGTGGGCCATAAGAGCATCTCAATTACACCATTTCATATCTCTTCAAATATTTTTTTTATGCCAAAATCATAACTATTATTAGAGTTTGATTTCCATTTCAAACATAATTATCAAAATAATTAATTTGGTCATTAAAAACAAACATAATTATATAAATATTATTCAGTTCAAAAAAAATTATATAAATATTATTGAAAGATTAATTTAATGTCATAACAAATAAAAGACCAACGTAATATTACATATATTTTTGAAAAATTAAAATAAATGTTTACTCTCATTATTAATGCACAGTAATAATAATTCATTATTTGCTTACCCGACACAATAACAATACCTCAAGTATTAAACATAAAATGAAAAATAATACATGTTGATATTTGTTATTTTTACTAACAATTAGCGTATATTTATAAAGTAATATTTTTTTTTATCAATGTTTTTAAATTAATGTTATATTATGTTATTTATACCTATTCATAGCATTAAAAGTGTATTCATTTTTGTTGAGTAAAAGTAGAGTTGTTAAAGCGAGCCAACCTGGCGGATCATGGGCTGGAATTGGTTATACTGGCTAGCTCATTTTTTTTGTGAGCTATGAAAATATCAACCCACTGGTGAGTTAAACAGGTTGATTCGTCAAAAATAATAAAAAAATTTAAAAATCTTAAAAAAAACTTAAAATTAATTGAAATCTTTAAATAAGGATTCTGTTGTGATAACACAAGGCATAAACTAGTCATACAATCTCTTTACTTGTATGTAATGTAACTCTGCATCTAAATGTCTAATCACTTAGTACCACACTCCCCACTCTCTTGTATCATTCAAGTCAAATTGTCAAAGCCAATACTTCCCATTTTAAAGTCATATCTTTCCAACGAACACCTATAGCTTTTGTTCCCTTAGTTCCAAAAATGGGAACTATTAATAAAACCAAAGCCACCTCAAAATAGTAACATCATTATCTAACTAACTAAACTTTGATAAGAAGAATGCCAAAGCTAGTTCTGAAAGCTGGAAGTAGGCCGCCATAGGATGGTGGTGGCTTGACATGGTTGGCAGTAGCAAAAGGGCTAGACATGCGACGGCTGCATGATAGGGAAGAAGGGGTGTGATGGCTGTGCGATGGGGAAGAAAGGAGGAAGAAGGAGGGTGGCGGCAGCAACACTGCAGCGGTGACTAAGAGGCTAAAATGAAAGGGATGAGTTGATTGTGTTCTCTACTTCTCTTCTCCTTTAGGTTGAAAGGGATGGGGCAAAACAGAATGAGAATTGAGAGAGAGAGACATGGTGAGTAGGTGAGGCCTTAATTGTGAAGGTGAGTGAGTAGCCTTTTTTTTTTTTTTTCAACTGTAAGGAAACGGGCTAACCCGTATTCAACCCAGCTCGAACCTCAATTAACCCACAGGTTATATGAGTCGGGTCAATTCAACCCACTTTTATATGAGCTCAAATTTTAATAGCTCAGCCCACTATTTTTGTAAATCGAGCCTGGTTGACTCGCGGGTTACGACCCATTTTGATGGCTCTAAGTAAAAGGAGCTTTTTTGTCAAGAATTTTTTTTTCAAAGTTGAAAGCGAGATGGAAAAATAATTAGAAAAGAGTTAGTAAAAGAAAAAATGTCAATCCTCCTCAAAAAAAGAGAAGAAAAATGGATAGAGTAAATTTTTTTAAAAAAATTATAACTTTCATTTGTATACATCACATGATTCTCACTAGAGAGGAGAATATACCGACGGAGTTTGAAAATAGTAATAGCAACAAGGCACACTTGACCTTCGTAAACTACTCTCCAGATGCTTATTGGAGAGTTGTTTTACTGTATTCACTTATAAATATTTTGAGTGAATTACATCCTCTCTTTTGAGTGATATTTTTATTATATAATTTTTTATTTTTAAAACATAACTTTATTTTAAAATACTTTATATATATATATATATATATATATATATATATATTACAAAATATTTTATTAATTAGTGTCTATACTTTTTTTAAATATAGTGTCTATAATTATATATTATTTTTTCTTTCTTTTTTTTTTCTTATTTTTGGTACATTCATTCCCTACTCTTTAACTACATGTGGCAGACCAACCAACCAACCAACTAACTAACTTTCTACTACGAGACATTCTCTGCATTTTGCCATAATTTAAATGTTGCCCTTTATTTTTTGTCATCTACCAATGTTTGGTTCTCTAGTAGAGTCTCTCAAAATCGATTCTAAGGGGGAGAATTGATTATCCAGCAAAAAAAATGTTGTTTGGTTTTCATTTCCAAATCAATTCTTGCTTCTAGAATTGGTTTTGAAAGAAGTGAAAATTTTTTACTTCATATTAGAATCAATTTTAGAGAAACTACCAAATATAAATTACTTTATATCAAAATCAATTATAACTAAATTAATTCCAACAAATTTAATTCTATCTAAAATCAATTCTATAAAAACAAAACTAAACATGTATATACCATTCTCACTCCAATTTAACAAATTTTAGCTTTATAACTTGTTCTTTTTTTCTTTGTATGATAAAGGTGCATCAATGTATACGTCAATCGAAATTAAATCTCTCTTAATGATTTTAAAGTTACTTTTTACTTCGACTTTGTACATTTTAAAAGACTAATTCCTTTGAGTGATGAACCAAATTTGAGTTAGTGTAATTTACACTTTCCAAAAGCAAATGGGTAAGAACTTTTCGTTGACTTTTTTTGTTCAATAAGTAACTATTGCAAACTTAGTAAAGTTATTGTTGAAAGAAAAAAAGAAAACAAATTGGAAGGAGAAAAACTCTCTCCTAGATTGTAGATACCCTAGTTTTTATGGTAGAAAAAAAAAAAGAGATATTAGTCTCTAACTCTAGATGGTTATTATTAAAGAAGCTCACTTATAAATTGAGTTTCTTTCATTCATAATTTATCAAGTCATTTATAAATAAAATATTTGAATTTTCTTTTAAAAGGTTTTCTTCTAATTTATTTAAAAAGAAATATTTTCTTGTGTTAAGAGAAAGTGCTATTATGCTCGAAGGAAATTACCTATTTCTTTAATTTTTTTATGAGTTTCTATTTACTTTGCTTTATATTGGAGTTGCTTCATATATCTACTATCTAACAACTCTTACATTCTACTTCATTATAAATGTGCAAGAATAAAATTAATTATTGGCCTAGTTGGTTCGACCCACCTCCATTCTCTTAACATCTTTGCTCTTCGAGCTCGAAGTTGGGGAGCTTGTGACCTGATCAGTCCACTCGGCCTATCCCTTACCTTCAACCCCTTTTGCCCTCCTAGAGCAGAGGGTTAGAAAGCCTACAATCTGACCACCCAACCCTTGGAAATCTTCCTCACAAAGCATACTTGATCCTAGATTGGAGGGTCATTCCCAACCCCATGGCGCAACCATAGGACGGAAAAGGCAAAGACTTTTGCCCCTCTCACAAATTTAAAGTGTCAAGACTAAATTAATAAAGTATTTACATCTTCTTTTGTGAGAGATATTTTTATTATATATAATTTTTTTTATTTTTAAAACATAAAGTTTAAAGTTTATTAATATATATATATATATATATATATATATGTTATACAAAGTATTTTTTAATTAGTATCAATATTTTTTTTAAAAAGTTTGTTACTATTTTAATTATATATTATTTAAAATTATTAACATTATTTCATCTTTTTAAGTTCTTAAAATTAGTATACTAATATTAATTAAGCTATATTTATTAAGATTATATTTAATCTTTATTTAATGATTTTAAAATATAAAATTTAATATAACATCGACATTTTATTTTCATTTCAATAAATTAATACAAAAAATATTTGATTAACACTTATATTTTAACATTAATTATAACAAATTATAGCTAAAAATATTGAAAATGTTAAAATGTTTACAATTTCACTTTTTTAAGAATAATTATTATTAATTATTGTTATTGTTAATATTTCATTATATATATGTGTGTGTGTGTGTATGCTACATGTATGTAGCGTGTGTTCATTTTTTTAATAATAAAAAATAAAAAATATGTGTATATGCGCATCAATGATGTTATATTATTATTAGTTATACACCTTTTATTTTGTAAAATATATTTCATTATATACAACTATTAATAAAACATATTTTGATCCAAAAATAAGATAATAAATATAAAATAATAAAGATTTAATAGAAAACATAAAAATGAATTAAGATGCAGTATATTTTCATCTTTTAAAAAATAAGAGTGTAATATTTTAAAAATAGAAAAAATGATGTTATAAGAATATCTTTCAAAAAAAGTGAGTGTAAAATACTCTAACTTTTATAGGTTGCACACATTTTCGAGTTGGGATTCGGATCACTGTTTAGCATATGTTCGGCTCGACTAGTCTCTTCCGCTAGACCCACAATGGCTCAAATTTGGCTTTTAATCATGATTAGAAGAGTATTGTGGTCATTGATGATTGATAGAAAGAGACTCATTGAAATATGTGAAAATGGTGCGAAACAACATCCATGTGAAATCTCCAAACGGTGAGGGGAGTTTATAGTAAAATTGCCAAAGCGGTTGGCGATTTCACCATAAAATCTCCATTTAGTTTGGCGATTTCACTATAAAATCTCCATTGCATTTCATAATCTCACCCTAAAATCCCCCAAATAGTTTAACAATTTCTACCTGGAATGTGAAAAAAATTTAAAGAAAAAAAAAAGCCATGCTAGACAAAAGTGGAACAGGTTGGTAAATAGTTTGAAAAAAGTGGTATATTGGTAAATAGTTCTGATAATAGTGGCAAAATGGCAAAAAAAAATTATTATTTTTAATATGGAAGTTTTAAGCATATACCAAATTATGAAATTTTATGGGTATTTATCAAAATATGGAGATTTTTAGGAAATAGTCTATATCATTGGTAGTTTCCTATTATTTAAAATATATATATATATATATAATTTTGTTTCTAACTTTTCTACCTAGAAATCTATGTGATATTTTGTAATTATAAAAAGTTAGAATCAGCCAGTACTTTTGGCCGGTTCTATTTTTTAAATAAAAAAATAGAACCGATATCTTGATAAAGTTCAACTTTGAGTTATGCAAATAACATGTTTTGGAGATTCCTTAAACAAATTGACTCGGTACATACAAATGCCACATTTTCTTCTGCAGTCAAATAATAGAACTATTAAAATATGTAATAAAAAGAATATTTGTACTGCTCTTCATATTTTTCCCCCTTTTTTTTCCAGTAAACTATCTACTTCACTCTTCTTTAAAAATGTAAACACTCCCTCATCAATCGTAGATCGAAGGACAAATAGAGAAAAATTGTTGTCTGGATGCTGAGGAGGAGTGCAATATATATGTAATGATATTATTTTATTGTAAACAAATAGAATTGACCATAAGCAATGGCAATTTCTTATTATTATTTTTTTAAAAAAAGGAAACTAGCCTGACACATTGGTTGGTTCATAAAAAATTTCATATTTTTATAAATATGTACAAAATTCCATAATCTAATATTATATGTAATAGACATCCATATTTAAAAAAATCAGCAACAAACTGACCTCAACTTATTTTTATCTTCAGGATGAAAAGAAAAACCTAAAGTTAAAAGTTAGATATCCATATATTGGAATTTTTTTTTTAGATAAATGATGTGATAATGTTATAAAGGTAATTTCAAACTAAATTTTGAGCATATTTTCAAGAAGTGCATTTTTATGTTTAAATTTGAGAATGATTAATTGATGCAACAGGGTAAGGAGGATGACGACAACAACATCAATAATAATAATAATAGGTGAAGGACGATCAAAATATGATAAAAAATATGACAGTAATTGATAAATTCTTTGAAGTGTAAATTTTTTATATTATTATTTAATTATGTGTTATTATGCCATTAAAAATATATAATTTAGATTATAATTATTTTAAAAGTATACAAAAAGTAGTAATAATAATATATAATTAGATGATAATATTAAATATTTTACATTATAATATATCAAAAATATTGACATTATTTCAATAGAGAGAGAGACAGAGAGAGATTGATGATGAGAGAGAAAGGGAAAGAAAGAGATTGATGATTGTTTGGTACAAGAAGACTTAAATGTGTAGATGCAAAGTATATTTGCACATTGAAGACAGCATATCATATGGGGCAGCTAAGCCTTGTATTGCATGACTATGTGGTTCCATTCACATTTTTTCTTTTCTTTTCTTTTCTTTCTTTCGTTCTTTTTTTTTCGAGTACATTCATTCTATGTTCTTCAACTAGAAGTGGCAAACCAACCAATGAACCTTCTACTATGACACATTCTCTGCATTTTGCCATAATTTAATTGCCGCCCTTATTTTGTGTCATTTGCCATTTGCATCACTATCCTCACTCTAATTTTACAAATTTTAGCTTTATAGCTTGTTCTTTTTCTATTTTTTTTTTGTATGATAAAGGTGTGTCAATGTTTACCTCAATCAAAATTAAATCTCTCTTAATGATTTTAAAGTCACATTTTACTTTGACATTGTACATTTAAAAGGCTAGTTCCTTTGAGTGATGATCAAAATTTGAATTAGTGTAATTTACACTTCCCAAAATAAATGAGAAAGAACTTTTCATTGACTTTTTTTTTTTGCGCAATAAGTAACTATCACAAACTTAGTAAAGTTACTTTTGAAAGGAAATAAAAAATAAAAAAGAAAACAAATTGGAAGGAGAGAAACTCTCTCCTAGATTATAGATACCCTAGTGTTTGATGGTATATATAAAAAAAGAGGTACTAGTTTCAAACTCTAGATGGTTATTACCAAAGAAGCTTATTTATCAATTGAGTTTCTTTCATTCATAATTTATCAAGTTATTTATAAATAAAATATTTGAATTTTCTTTTAAAAGTTTTCCCCTAATTTATTTAAAGAGGAACATTTTCTTAGTTGAGAGAGAGTGCTATTGTTCTCATATTCTTTTAAAAGAAAAAATTAATAATTTATTCTCAAAGAAAATTAGTCATTTCTTTAAATTTTTTTAGTATGAGTTTCTATTTTCTCTACTCTATATTAGAGTTGCTTCATATATCTAGTACCTAACAATTGTTATATTCTACTTCATTAGAAATGTGCAAGAATAAAATTAATTATTGGCCCAGCTGGTCCGACTCACTCGACCTTCAACCCCTTTCACTCTTCCAAAGCAGAGGGCTAGAGAGCTTACAATTCGACCACCTGACCCTTGGAGCTCTTCTCCCACAAAGCATGCGCGATCCTAGACTAGAGGGCCATTCTCGACCCCATGGCGCAACCACACGATGGAAAAAGCAAAGATCTCACCCCTTCTCTCTCTCTCTCTCTCTCTCTCTCTCTCTCTCTTTTCCCCATGTACTTGTCAATTTGGGCGTGATTCTCATGCAGGCCCAGAGATTCTTGCCCCAAATAGGATCCATTAGCCCCTTGATCCACACCTTGACAAGATCTTTCATCTTTATGGCATGCACCCTCTATATACCCTCCCTTTTGAGAACTAGGGATAAGAGATTCTCAACTTAAACACTAAACTACTCTACCTCTGCTCAGACAGGAATAGTTATTAAGGATATCCTTAATGCTAAATCACCTGGGACAAAATGATGTGTATTGTTATTATGCTTTGCATGATATGAATTTGGATAAAAATTACGAAGTGGAATATTTCACAGACTTCGGAAGATTTTTCTAGATTTTCGTTATTTCATTTTTTTTATAATGATTTTAGTTGTTTCATTAAGAAGATATTGTAATACAGTCAGAACAAAAATTTGATTTATCAGTAGATAACAAAGGCCTGACATAAAAGGGGTAACAGTTGCTATTTCTATCATGGCATATAGGAAAATTATATGCTTGGTCATCTATATGCTTTGATCGTCTTAGTGGAGGAAGTTCATATGTGGATTAAATTGATCAAGCAGGCAACTCACTAATTCCTCTGTGCCAAAAGTAAGGTGTTTATTGTCATGGTTTGGAATGGTCTTTGAAATGAGAAGAATACAAGAAGAATACAATGTAGCAATCAGCTCATTAAGTGCCTTAAGTACAATCCTCAATATGCAAGCATGTGTATCAATACATGATTGGTTGCAGTAATAGGTTTTTTTTGTTTTTTGTTTTCTTAACTTGTGATTTTGAGTTTGATCAAGTTGAATCAGCTCAATTCAAGTAGAGTTATTGGTGTTGAGAGAGCCATGACTTTTATAGAATCTTAAATACTTGACTAAAATTGTCTTCGTGGGCAAGACAAATGTGAGAAACTAAAAAGAAATTTGTAAGTAGATGTAACATGAATTATATGAATATCAATGTAAAAAAGTGTTTGAAACCATGGTACTTTTATATTAATAAGTATCACAGAAGATCAAGATCCATGTGGTGAGATGGTTTATTAGATTACAATTAAAGACTTACTTTTATGTGCATAAAAAAGAAAGACTTATTTTTGCTTGAGAGCTTGAGTTGAGTAATGTTTTCTTAGTGCACGGCAATTTTTTGTTTTAGTTTTTTATAGGTGTCTTTTATTGGAGATAATTTTATTCGAGACACAATTGAATACTAAATATCGGCACCTTTTTTAATTAGAATTTGAACTATAATTCGTCACGTTATAAAAGATTAATCTATTCTAGTAAAGTCAATTTCTAATAATAATTTTTTTTTATCTACGTGATGCTCAAATTATGTTCAGGAACAATAAGCATAGAGAACTTATCCTACAATCTTGCTATTATTTTAAGGATTCTTTTGTCTTCTTGGTTTCATCGATTTAGTTGTCCTCATATTCTATGTAGTTATAATAAGCAGACTGACAAACAATATATGAGAAATTGCAATTTTCAATTTTGACTTCAGAAATCACACTATTTTTTTTAAAATCATTTTTTTATCTATCCTTTAATCGCTAGTCGCTAGTGGCTTGTCGATAGTCGTATAAATGTCTTTTCGGACAAAAGAAAAGTAAAAAAATCATGTCAAATCTTAAATGGCAGTCTCCATAAGCAAAAAGGAGAAAAAAATTCTCAATATTTAGCCAATTGGTAATTGGTAATTACTACTTAAACCACGGAAGGGCAAAATTGAAATAAAATCGGAATCGGCGCGTTGGTTGCAGAAATAGAAAGAATTAGGACAAAAAATAATAACAATTGGTATAGATAAGGGCATCAAATGACCCAAAAAAAAAAAAAGGCGCTTTAGTAACATTTTTTATTTTATTTTCAATAATAATACTTAGGATTTAATATATGCTTTCTTGTTGGAAATTCTTCCATTTTGAAAGAGGTAGCGGCAATTGACAGATAGAACAGAGAGAGACAGAGAGAGAGAGAGAGAGAGAGAGATTGGTGAGGAAGCAGAAGAAGATTACAAGCTGTGCACACAACATTTTACTTCCCTTTCTCTCTCAAGCTTTTTATTCATCCTTGTTCACACTTTTTCTCGCTTCGCCTTGTTCTCAGGCTTTGGTTCCTTTCTAACACAACCAGGTACTCAATCCATCGACCCTTTTGTTTTTTTTTCAAATTTTTTCTATATAGTTTATTATTCTGTTGTATTAAATTTTTTTTTTTGTGTTCGAATTTCTATTTTTTTTCTAAAAGTAAAATCTGGCTCTGATTCTGTTTCGTTCGAATTAACGTTAATTTAATTTTTTTTTTCTGGGAAAAAGAGGATGTTGTCGAAAGTTGACGCTGGTAAGAAGAGTGGTGGGGGTTCTGGTAACCAGAAGAAGTTGTTGAAAGATGTTGAGACTATGAGCAAAGCTCTTTACTTGGACAGAAGTTCTTCTAGGAGTTCAATTTCCACTGTAAGTTCTCGATCTAAGTCCCTTTTGCCTGATCCAAAATCGAGGCCTAAAGCCGGTAATAGCGAAGATAATAATTCGCATAAGGATAAAAAGTCCATATGGAATTGGAGACCATTGAAGGCACTTTCCCATATCCGAAATAAGAGGTTTAATTGTAGTTTTTATCTCCAAGTCCATTTGATTGAAGGGTTGCCTTCCAATTTTGATGATGCCAGCCTTTCTGTGTATTGGAAGAGGCGTGATGGGGTTTTGGTGACCCGTCCGGCCATGGTTGTTCAAGGTAAGGCCGAGTTTGAAGAGAAGTTGACTTACACTTGCTCGGTGTATGGTAGTAGGAGCGGACCTCACCATTCGGCGAAATATGAGGCGAAGCATTTTTTGCTCTATGCTTCTCTTGTCAACACGCCGGAGCTTGATTTGGGGAAGCACCGCGTGGATCTCACGAGGTTGCTTCCTCTCACGCTAGAGGAGCTTGAGGAGGAGAAGAGCTCTGGGAAGTGGACTACAAGTTTTAGATTGTCGGGAATGGCTAAGGGGGGCGTAATGAATGTTAGTTTTGGGTATGTGGTTGTTGGTGATAATGCTGGTGCTACCAGAGACAGCCATAATGCTCCTAATGTATTGACTTCGAGGCAGAGTAGTCTGGCTTCAGTGAAATCAGATGTTAAAGCAAGACAGTTTGATGGAAGCAGCAGCATCAGGCGTGCCGGAAGTTTGCAAGGCTTTACCAGTCCTTATTCGTCTCAAGCTGTAGATGCAGTAAAGGATCTTCATGAGATATTGCCAATGTCAAAGTCAGCACTAGCCAGCTCAATAGACATCTTGTATAAGAAATTTGATGATGAAAAGGCACGTGGTCCTCTGCAGGATGAACATGCACTTGATGTATTCACTGAAAATCTTGAGCCGATCAAACCAGATTCCTATGCTTCATCTGATCTCGGAAAAGAAAAGCCTGAAGATCATGTGGGTAATGATGGAAATACAGGTCCAGTGCATGACAAACCTGAACCCAATGTATTTCATGAAAACCTGGAGACAGTTAAAGTTAAATCAGATGGCTATCCCCTACCTGATTCTACAAAACAAAATCCCGAAGAGAGTCAAGGTAATGAGTTTTTTGTTGTTGATAAGGGCATAGAATTGTCACCAAATGAACCCTTTAAACCAGAGGGATCCATGATAATGGCTCCTGAGGATTCTCCTTCTGTTGATAGTAAATGTAACCTTGATACTGCAGCTCCACAAGTGTCTTCTGAGGATAATGTTAAACATGATTCCCTTGATTTGGTGAATGATAATTCCAAGGATCAAGCAGTCGTAGATGAATTTGCTTCCAAAGAGGATGATTTATACACAAAAGAACGGCTCCTGCAAGAATTAGAATCAGCTTTAAATAGTGTTTCAGATTTGGAGACAGCGGCCCTAGACTCTCCTGAAATTATGGAAGCCAAATCTGAATCTAAGATGAGAAAATCACAGAGCTTGGATGATGTCACAGAATCAGTTGCCAGTGAATTTTTAAGCATGCTAGGCCTAGAACAGAGTCCAATGGAAATGAGTTTTGAAAGCGAGCCTGAGTCTCCAAGAGAGCTCCTTTTAAGACAATTTGAGAAGGAGGCTCTGGATGGGGGCTTCTCTTTATTTGATTTTGACATGGACAATGATAATGAGGCAGATGGTGGCTATGATGCTTCTACCAGATCTGAGCACTGGAACTTCTCTGAGGGTATTAGACCGTCATCCTTGTTCCAAAATCTGCATGACGAGCATCTAGTTGAGTCTCAGGATGTTAGGAGCAGACAGAGGGCTCAGATGCTAGAAGACTTGGAAACAGAAACATTAATGCGGGAATGGGGTTTGAATGAGAAGGCTTTTCATCAATCTCCGCCAAAAGGTTTTGGAGGTCCAATACATTTACCACCTGAAGAGCCTCCAACATTGCCTCCTCTTGCTGATGGGTTGGGCCCTTTTCTTCAAACAAAAGATGGGGGGTTTCTACGGTCTATGACTCCCTCACTTTTCCAGAATGCTAAAAGTGGTGGGAGTTTAATTATGCAAGTTTCCAACCCTGTTGTGGTACCTGCAGAAATGGGTTCTGGTGTAATGGAGGTTTTGCAGTGTTTAGCTTCAGTGGGAATTGAAAAGCTCTCAATGCAGGCAAAGGAATTAATGCCTCTGGAAGACATCACAGGGAAGACAATGCAACAAATAGCATGGGAAGCTGTGCCTGCCTTAGAGGGAACAGAGAGGTTAGTCTATCTTTTGTATCGCTGGTCTTCGAGTTAGAGTTTTTGATAGCAATTCCTTAAATGTTTGACTGATTGAATTTCCCTCTGCTTTATGTAGGCAATGCCATTTGCAACACGATTTCATAACAGAGCAAGATAGCGCTTCTATGCAAAGGGACTTGAAAGGAAGACCATCTGGGCAGAAGTCCGACAGGTTTAGCTCAAGTTCGGCGGACAACCAGAAAGGCTCAGAGTTTGTTTCATTGGAAGATCTTGCTCCATTGGCTATGGATAAAATTGAAGCACTTTCAATGGAGGGTTTAAGAATACAATCTGGAATGTCAGAGGAGGAGGCTCCATCAAACATTGTTGCCCAGTCCATTGGTGATATTTCAGCACTCCAGGGCAAGGGGATTGATATGAGTGGGTCTCTTGGCCTGGAAGGAACTGCTGGTTTGCAATTGATGGATACAAAAGGCAGCAGCAATGGTGTCGATGGGATAATGGGCCTATCGTTAACTCTCGATGAATGGATGAAACTGGATTCTGGTGAGATTGATGATATAGATAACGTCAGTGAGCATACTTCCAAACTTCTTGCTGCCCATCATGCTAACTCTTTTGACTTTATACGCGGGAATTCAAAGGGAGACAGGAAACGAGGCAAAGGCAGAAAATATGGTTTGCTAGGAAACAACTTCACAGTAGCATTAATGGTGCAGCTCCGTGATCCTCTGAGAAATTATGAGCCCGTTGGAACTCCAATGCTTGCTCTTATACAAGTTGAGAGAGAGTTTGTCCTACCAAAGCAAAAAATTTACTGTACTGTGTCTGAGTTAAGGAACAACAACAATGACGATGATGAGAGCGAAATAGTAGCTAAGGTGGAGACGAAGGATGACAAGAAAGAGGAGAAAATTTGTGAAGAAGAGCTCATTCCTCAGTTCAAAATTACTGAAGTCCATGTTGCAGGTCTGAAGAATGAGCCTCACAAGAATGAGCCGCAGAAAAAGAAGCTTTGGGGCAATTCAAGCCAGCAACAATCTGGTTCGCGCTGGTTGCTTGCTAACGGAATGGGGAAGAACAATAAGCTATCTTTGAAGTCAAAGGGTCCATCCAAATCTAGTGCCCCAGTTACCGCAAAGGTGCAGCCTGGTGACACCTTATGGAGCATATCGTCTCGCATTTATGGTACTGGAGCGAAATGGAAGGAATTGTCAAAACTTAATCCGCATATAAGAAACCCCAATGTCATTATACCAAGTGATACTATAAGACTTAGTTGATTGGAGAGTGGAATCCACAATGCAGGTTCCTGGCGATGAGGGGTGATCCTTATCGTCATGTTCAATGTATCTTTGGAGTTGTTAATTTAATTGAGCCATCTGATTCTAAACTAGTCTTGACTCTTTAAACTGTGCTTGAGGGTTTGATTTTATTAGAGCATCAATGAAATTGGGGTGGCCCTTGAATAATTGCAATGTCTGGGATACAGAGAAACCATGATGGATGAGACAAGGTGGACTTTGCTGTAGGCACATTTTTCTTTTGTAAAGTTGGTTGTTACTTTTGCATGCATTTGTTGTATTTAACTGTCCATGTCCTCTGGAAGTAGAATATGTATATTGCATCGGGCAAATTATATTGCAGCCCGCAATAGATGGAGAATTGTTGCACAAAATGTTAATTATATTGCAAATTTAAGTTTGCTCTGCTTGCACACTTGGGGCCTTGTCCATGTGATGAAATAGTTTGCTAGCTTGCGTTTCTTTTGGTTTCAAGAGCAATGTCTTCTTCTTAGGCCATAACATAACAATTAGCAGGTAACCCACCTTGACCTTCTTATTTTCATGGTTAGTACTTTCTAGTCCATGATTTTGGAGAAACAATATGCATTTCTGCATGCCTGGTTTGCTTTGAAACTATTCTGAAATCTGCAGGTGCTTTTTGTATTCTAATTTTGTGGGTAGTTATATAGAACTGTTTGCAGATATAACAATTAAAAATTCTTCCATAAGTTGTATTTATTTTATTTTTATTTTTTTATCACTTTACATCTAAATTAATTTTATCTTATATGGTCTAAACAAATTTATTCTTGCATAAAGTCATTCTAAAAAAAATTCTCTTTCAAAGTAGATCCTATATACAAATTATGTAAATACACTTCAAGTTCAAACAACTTTAACAACAAAGTTTGTAAGACAGCTTCTGGGATGTAGATCCAGTATTACTGTCATACACTGTAATACATAAATTACATTTTTCCCCCTTCAAAAAGGCACCAAAGAGAGGCCTTATAAAATTAGAAATAGATAGGCAAATCACTTCCTTCTCATTTAGCATTTGGAATTAAGCATGCAATTAGAGTTTGGAATTTGAATTCAACTTCTCAATTTCAACTTTTATATTTTCAGTCATATATAAAATTGAAATTATAATTTCATAAATCAATACTATGGAATTGAAAAACAATTAAAATAAGCTCTTCTTAATTCTGATCTCATAGTTTATGAATTATTTCCAAAACTTAATTAACGTCTTGCTCTTTTTTTTGGGGGGGGGGGGGGTTGAATAACGTCTTGCTCTTTTTTTTTTTTTTGACATGAATGTCATGCTCTTTATTAAAATTTATGATTTTCTCTTTTTTTTTTATTTGCTAATAATTATATTTATTGAAATTTAATATTTTTTTATAAAACTTTTTTTAGATTCCAATTAACTATTTTATATATAAATAATTTTCACAAAAAACATTATTATAGTATAAAATTTTTATTAATATTTTTGTTAATTTAACTTTTGAATCACATATTTACATGATAAAATCTTAGAATCTAATTTAGAATTATAGTTCATATTCTAATTCTTTAATAACTCCAAACATAAAATTTCAGATTCTAAACCAAGTTTAACTCTAAAAAAGAATTGAAATTAAAATTAAATTTTATATTGCATTCCCAATTCTGATGCCTAAACGGACCTTTATTTGACAAAAAGCAGTTCTTACTTATTGAAACATTATGAAAAGCATGAAGTACTTTTTGCCTTTTTCATTTGTAATAGTCGTTAGAGTTTATAATTATAAAAGGCATATGCTTTAGTCTTCTAAAATTGGGGCACGCCAACTTTTACTAGATTAAATTTCTTACATTATTAACAAAAAGAGTTTTATATTGTAAATTAATTATATGTTATTATATTGTGATTATGAAATAGTGAATATAAGAGTATCATTTTTACTACTAGATTAATACATGATTAGATAACTAAATAAAAAAGTGAAAAACACATTTTACTCTACTAAATATAGGTATGTATATTTTAGTCCACGAACTGAAAAAATGCAATACGACCTCTAAATTTTCCTAAATATGTATGCTCATCATTCTATTAATTTTTTTATTCATTGCTAGTAGAAGTAGTCATTTGTTATGTACATAACCACTTTTAAGATCAAATTATCCTTCTATAACTATTTTAACACTTTCAATTTGAACTCTAGTTCCAAATAAGTGTAAAATTTAATTAAGCGATAGACCACATACGGCAGGACCCTCAGCACAATGCTAACTTGCACTATAAAGAGAAGAAATTTTTAAAGTGGAAATTTTATTTCTTCAAAGGATGCTTGAGTACAATCCAAAGCTCTTTATTTATATAGGAGTTGCTACCCTCACATCAGTAATACAAGCGATGTGGGAATAAAAAAGAAAGAACTAACTAAAGTGACCATCTTAGCAAACGTGGGACTTCTAATAACATGAAAACAAGTAAGAAGAAACAAAAATAACAATCTTATCTAGCCTTCCTGCGATCCATACGCTCCATGTAATCTACAGCCATGTGCTCCATATCAGTCCCATCTGCTTGGGAAGAACTCGACCTTAACTTGTTGGGCTCATCGAGGTAAAAGGGCTCATTAGAGGAGTGAAATGGATAAATATCTACCACATTATGTTTTGGATATTCTCATAGCGTTTGGCAAGCCCACAACATAGGCGTTATCGTTGATTTTCTTCAAAATATGATAAGGCCCATATTTCCTAGGTTGCAACTTATTGTAGGTGCCCACAAGAAATCGCTCCCGTCGCAGGAATACCATCACCTCATCACCAACATTAAACACCAACTTCCCACGATGTAGATTTACAACCTTCTTGTATTTAGCATTAGTTTGTTCTAGCTTTTGTCTAACCTCAGCCTGAACATCTTGCTGCACTAATCCTAGGTGCTTTGGGCAACTTAATTAAATCAAGTGCATGTTGCGGTGGCTGCCTATACACAATAGAAAATGGGGCCCTTCTTGTGGCATTATGAGCAACATTGCTATAATCAAATCCTGCCTGGGCTAGTACAAGGTGCTACTGCTTTGACGTATCCCCACAAATGCTTCGAATTAGGCTTCCAAGAACTCTATTAATAGCTTCAATTTCACCATCTATCTGTGGATAAGTGGTGCTACTATAATTCAAGGATGAATCAAACATTTTCCACAAAGTCCTTCAAAAATGCCCAAGGAATCGACTATCCCAATTTTTTGTGGTCTTTAGCACACCATGCAAACAGACAACCTCTTTGAAAAACAATTTGGCTACCCCTGTTTGCATATGAAGTCTTCTTATAGGGAATAAAGTGTGCTATCTTAGAGAACCTATCAATGGCAATAGACACGGAATCCATCCTACGTTGTGTGCATTGTAGCTCCAGCACAAAATCCATAGATAAATCCTCCCAAATATACTTTGGAACAAGCAAGGGTATGTATAAGCTAGTATTCTAGGATTGGCCCTTGGTAGTTTGGCAAGTGTAACATCTTTGCACAAATCTTCCAATGTCACATTTCAAGTGAGGCCAATAAAACCTTTCCTCAACAATTGCAATTGTCTTGTCATAGCCTAAATGACCAGCAAGACATCCTCTATGCAGATCACATATAAACTTTTCTTGTAATGAGGACTTCAAAATACAAAGCTGATTGCCTTGCATCAAGAAGCCATCATACACATGGAAATCTTCAATAGCCTGGTTGGTTGCACATTTCTCCCACATATCATGAAAGTCCTTCTCAGTCTCATACATTCCCTAAATCTCATCGAATCCCACAATCTCCAGTCTCATCATAATTAACAAATCTCCTCATCTACTTAATGCATATCCTACTTTATTCTGTACGCTCGCCTTATGCACTAATTTGAAAAGGAGTTTCTATAAAAATTGGGACCACCTAGCATGCATGTTACTGTTTCTCTGTCGACTTTTCAGATACTTCAGAGCATCATGATCTAAATATAAGATGAATTCCTTGCCAAATAAATAATGCTCCCATGTCTTAAGATCACGCACAATTGCATAAAACTCCTTTTCATAAGTAGTCCACTTTCGTCTAGCCTCACTAAACTTCTCATTGAAATAAGCCACTTGTTTCTTCCTTTGGGACAGGATGGCACCTATGCCTACTCCACTAGCATTACATTCCACTTCAAACAAAGCATCAAAATTTGGTAGTGTTAAAATAAGAGCAATGCATAGTTTTTCCTTTAATACTACAAAGCTCGCCTCTACCTCTTCACTCGAGTGAAACTTCCTTTTCTTCAAGCATTTAGTAATAGGTGCTGCAACAGTACTAAAATTCTTGATAAAATGCCTGTAAAATGTTGTCAAGCCATGGAAACTCCTCACTTCTGTTATTGTTTTAGGCATTAGCCAATCACAATAGCTGGAATCTTTGCCTCATCAGCATGAATTCCATCACGCTCATAACATAGCCTAAAAACAATAGTTTATCTGCCATGAAACTACACTTCTTCAAGTTCACATGTAACTTATTCTCCCATAAAGCTATTAGAACTTCTCATAGATGCAATATATGCTCATCCTCTGTCTTTCTATAAATGAGAATGTCATCAAAATACATAACCACAGCTTGCCAATAAAAGGTTTTAGTACTTGATTTATCGATCTCATAAGGGTGTGTAGGGCATTAATAAGCCCGAATGGCATCACTGGATACTCACATAGACCTTCTCTAGTCTTAAAGGTTGTCTTCCACTCATCACCTAACTTGATTCCAATTTGATGGTACCCATTGCAAAGGTCAATCTTCGAAAATACCTTAGCACCATACAATCTATCAAGCATGTCATCTAATTTTGGGATCGAAAATTGGTAGGCAACTATGATCTTGTTAATGGCATGACTACCCATACACATCCTCCAACTTCCATCTTTCTTCTGAGTTAGTCTGGCTAGACATGCGCAAGGGCTTATACTCTCTCTAACATGTACTTTGCATAACAACTCTTCCACTTGCTCCTTTACAATCTCACCCTCTTTTGGACTCATCCTATAGTAAGGCAGATTTGGTAAACTGGCACTAGGAATCAAATTAATCCGATGTTGAATCTCTCTCATTGGTGGCAAGCCATCTGGTACTTCTTCTGGCATTACGTCACTAAACTCTTCTAGTAGTAGCTTTATCGCTTCAAGAAACTCGCTTAGCTTATGCTCTAATTCAACCTATAGCATGTGTTCAGAATCAAGCATGCGCTTCTCTAGACTACTTGACAGCGACCTCCATCTTATGCCCAGAACTAGTAAGTGTTACGAAATTTCGTCCCTCCACTTTGAAAGCCTTGGTTCTAGAATTCCCCTTAATGGCAACAAGTGGCACTTTATGCCATCATTTTATAAGTCATAAGTGTTTTGTCTCCTATCATATTGAGCTCCAACATCAAACTGCAATGGTTTATCCAATAAGAAGTGACAAGCATATATCGACAACATCAAAGTAAACTTCAACTTTGTATTTACCAATGGAAAATGGGACCTTGTAATGCTTGGTAACTTGAATTTTCTTGACAGCCTTGATCTATCTAATATTGTGTGGACTAGCATGCTTCTCTACCTTCAAACCCAAAGTCTCCACAACATCTCTATCAATAATGTTCTTGCAGCTACCACTATTGATTATGACAACAAATAATCGATTCGTAATAGTGCATTTGGTCTGGAACAACTTATGTTGTTGGGTTTGGTCTTTCTACTTTGGTGTCAACATCAGCCTTCTAACCACATAGCTTTGTCCATTATCCTTAACCTCCTCTTCAAGCTGATCATCATCTCCATCTGGGTTGCACTCAATTTGGTCATCATCCTCTTCTCGATCTACCACGTTGACTCTTGTTCCAAGAGGACAATCATTTGACCTTTGTCCGGGCTGACTGCACTTGAAACACTTTTCTGACATTAGTTTTGCATATGGATTGGTGGCCTTTGATTCCTCTTTTGCTTCTGACACCTTCTGCTTCCTTACTGCTCTCTTTTCCCTAGGCCGCTTAGCGCATCTAGAAGTGTCATCGGCAACCTTGCCTCTATCACAAGCTACTCAGTAGGAGTTGTCCCCATAATTTTTGCAGGAATGATCAGCTCAACATCTTTCCTACAAAATCAACTTTACCCTTAAGGTCATATTCTTCGCCTTAGTAATGTCCGCACAACTTGAATGCTAATTCTATCTTGGATTATTGGCTTCAATCCTTGAAGGTGTCTTGCCAATTGCTATCCTTCAGTCTACTAGCCTCATGAACTTAGCAATGTATTCATGGACTATCTTCTGACCCTAATGGTGCCTCTAATATCGATGGAATAAGATCTGCTCATAATCTTGAGGTAAAAAATTGATAATCAATAGTTGCTTCATTTTGGTCCAGGTTCTAATTGGTGCTCTTCCTTCATGCCTTCTTTTCGACTGCAATCTTTCTCACCAAGCCAATGCTCCACTTTTTAGCCTACAAGCAACCAACTTCACCTTTCATTTTTTGGGCCTATCCATGTATTCAAAGAACCTGTCTACATCTGCAAGCCAATCCAAAGCTCTTTCCTATTTAAATTGCCATTAATAAAAGGGATATGGAGAGCTCCTCTTCATACTCCTCGTCTTCCTTTGACTCATCTAAATAGACTTTGCACCTTGCCTCACACCTATCTCCATACACAAAACCAGGCCAATCAATGGGCCATCTACAGGTGGTCTCATCCTAAGCATATCTCCGATCGTCATCTCACTCTCCATTTGCACCTAAGCTAAGAGTATCCAGCCGGGTGAGCAGATCTTCAAAGCACCCTTCTAATTGATCAAACCACACCTCAAATTGATTAGTTATTGCTCTATAGCTCTTGATGCTACCCCTTGATTCAAACGAGTCTCAATCTTCTGATCTTCGTCATGAGGATCGCCGCCACCTCTACCTGTACCACCAGCCACTGAACCAACTTTGATGCCAACTGACGCAACAAGTAAGCATAAAATTTAACTAAGTGATAGTCCACACATAGTAAGACCCTCGATATAATGCTAACTTGCACTAAAAAGAGAAGAAATTTCCAAAGTGGAAATTTTATTTCTTCAAGAGATGCTTGAGTACAAACCAAGGCTTCTTATTTATATATGACTTGCTACCCTTACATCGGTAATACAAGTGATGTGGGGCTAATAGTAATGTGGGAATAAAAAGGGAAGAACTAACTAAAGTGACGATCTTAGTAATGTGGTACGTCTAATAACATGAAATAAAAGAGAAGAACAAAAAATAACAACCTTATTTAGTCTTCTGGCGATCTATACACTCCATGTAATACACGGCCATGCGCTCCACATCACAATCCAATAACTATAATCAATTTTCCCTAATTCTCTTAATCGTATATATCCATAACACAATAATTCCTCCCGCACCATAATCAACTCCCTGAAACCTCTATAAACGCCATACCCAAAACTCATAATTTCAAGTTATATAAACAAAACTACTTCTTGTAAACCAAACCAAAAGAAGTCAAATCACAAAAACAAAAGTCAAAAACACTGAGACATCAAAAAACCATAAATAGCTTTGAAATATAATTCAAACCGCTAACATCACCATTACCCTCGACCTCCATTCATCCTAGTTTTTTTTTCGACCCTACCCTGACCAAAAACTACCTCGCCATTGTCAGTTGTGATTACCAAACCCTTTACCACCTTAAGAATTAACCATTATTCTCTTCAATCACTGTGTTATCAATCCAAACCACCAAAATCACCTTGAAAACATCTTCCTCTTTCACAATGACCAATAGCTTACTTCCCTTCATTCCATCCACATCACCATCTAGTTGTCTTCACTCTACCATCGTAGCTAGTTTGCCATTGGTGCTTCATATCATAACCATTTTTGCCAGTTGTCACCTAGCTTCATAGCCCGTTTTGTGTGTTGTCATTCTTCTAGAGAATGAAGAATTTTATTTATTTAGGTTTGGGCCGAAGGCACATGCCATACTCAACCAACAAATAAAATCCCAAATCCCTAAAATGGGGACCAAATTTATCATTCATCAAAAGGAAAAATTGATTTTCGTACTTGGGGATGCTTTAAATGAGATGGATGATTAATTGGATTGCCTCTAGGATCGCGTTGCTTTTGCTTATGTTGTGACATAGTCTTGTTTTTCTTTTGCAAATGAAATGATGGATCAAGTTTAGTCTCCTTTTCTTATGCATGCTCAATTATGATAGGATTAAGATTAGGGTTAGAATTTTGATAAGATTATGATTTGAATAGGGGATGAATAAGAAAGAGGTAGTTTGGTCTTCAAAGTAGTCACGTGCCTACCAAGTGATTACTATTGTTAGTAATGGATGAAAAAGTTAACAAAAGGACTAATTTTCATATTCAAGAAAGTTAAGGAACATGTTGCATGATTTTTTAGTTTAGGAACTAAAGTGGACGTGACTTATAATTCAAAAGGGGTAAAATGCATTTTTCTCCTATAGAAAATTTATACTAGTAAAATACATGATTTTGCCGCCCATAAATGGTTGGTGGTATTGGAAGTGAGTTGCAACTCTAAGTGAACTTTATCTATAATGTTGGGGGTTTGAATCTTGAAATCAATACTTTGGAGAGGACTTTATCTAACCATCATGTTTGACTTGAAATTATGTAAGGTGGGTGAGGGGTGGGTTTTTTGGGACTAAGAAAAGTTATTTTTTCCCCCTCTCAAGTATCTAATTCTTATGATTTATTTAATCTAAGCATGACAAACATACTTAACTAGTTCATAGTCCACATGCCCAACATTATCTAGAGTGGGTATCCTTGTAAAGTGAGAAAATGAGGAGTTATTCACTCTTTGATCAATAACTTTAATTATATATAGGTGCCCCCAAATGATCCAAGGATAAATAATCCCTCATTTTCATATTTTATAAGGATACTTACTTTAGAGAATCCTAATCTACCCAAAAAATATTGTTATTCAAATCAGTATACAATTCTCGTTTGAAGAGCATCATATATGAGGTACCATCGTAGGTGACATTTTAACATCATCCTCCTTGAAGGTTGTTCAACATGTGTCCTCACTAAGAAGAGCTTGTGAGGTCATCTAGAAACCTAATGTCACATGACTCATTATGCTAAAAACATATTGTATTATACGTCGAATAAGAGCAACTACATCTTCGCAAAAGCCAAGCTGCTTTGTGAGGTGTGTGTGTGTGTGTGTGTATATATTGATAATTGGAAAGGCTCAAACTCCCCAGAGGGAAGGAGCAAACAAGAAATAGAGATAACTCCAGCAAAAAACACCAAAAACAAAGTCCTAGGGCAGCAAAAGGAATAATGCAATGCCACCACAAAACAAAACCAAAAAGACCCACTTCAAAACCCATCACCAATCCAGAGACATCCATAGGCACAACAACACTCAAAAAACACAGAAAAGCAAAACACAATGAGGCAAATACAAGTAGAGATTCCACTTCAAAATTACTTCTTTTCCCTGGAACTTTTCTTTCCTTTACCTCTTTTCACCAAGCTTTGATTCTTTTCTCCTTTGTTTGATCTGAGATTCACTACCAAAGCTTCTATTACCTTGTCTTCATTTTTTGCACTCAACCCAAGCTTTTTGCCGAGGTTCCAAGTACTTCTTGCCTCATTGAAGACTTTTTCCAAATCATCTTGCTCTTCACTAACGACATTCTCAGAAGGCCTTCGAGCATGACTTGCTGCATTGGTCTTGAAAGCAACACACTTACTCCTTCTACTCTTAGAAAATTTCTTCCTCTTTTTGGCCTTATTTCTGGTTGCCCACACCTCAAGCACTTGATCCTCAACAAGAGAGGGAAGACCAAGGTCCTTATCCAAACTCCAAGGTCTAGTAGAGTCAATATGGTTTAAGGAGCCCAAATCTTCCTCATATGGCTCTACCCGTCCTCTAACCATTGGAGACTCAGGAACTATCTCTTTGTGAGGTGTATATTTTCTCTATGTTTGGATGATATATAATGAGGAGAAAAAAAGGAAAAGATGGGAAAGAGAATTAGTTTTATTGTTTGGAAGTTTAGATACCGATAAGAAAGGAGATCTATTCCCCATCTTTTCACTCAAAAGCTCCCAAAAATTAGGGTAAAATAGGATAACTAAAATTTATAACTTATAAATAATATAGTTCTTCCGCTCTATTTCCTTCTAGTATAATTTTTTAATAAGATTGATGAAATTTTATTCCTTTCTCTTATTAATATCCCAAATAAGAAAGAAGATAACTTTGTTCTATTATTTTTCTTTTCTTTTCAATCCATTCATACTGATTTCATTATGTTCCGTTAATAAAGGAAATCTAAACACAATGTAAATATAGATAAATGAACTGGAGTTCAAAATAAGTGCCGCGTTCATTATCTTTAATGCATTCTAATGGATTATGCTTCTCTATTGTTTTGTTAAGGTCATGTTTAGATAAACAATAGTGGATTATGCTTTGCTTTCATAAATGCTTATTATATATTTCATACGAGATTATCTTTTATACACTGTTAGAATTTTATTTTGTCATCTAATAAATAATTACAACTTGATTAATTAAGATTTTTTATTTTTACAAAAGTTTTAAAGACACCATACACTTATATAATTTGTTAAAATGTATTTAGAAAATAATGAAATAAAATAAAAAAACAACATTAGCATTGTAATATATATCTTTTTTAGTAATTTTGCAAACAAGTGATTTTGAATAATATCATCTAAATAATATTCATTTTGTCAAACTAACTTTCAAGATAAAGCTTTTCAAACATAAATCACGTTATGCTAAATTTATGTTAATTCAAAATCAAGTTTGCAATATACTATTTGTCCAATGTGAACATCATTATGTATCTTGCATCTTTAGCTCCACAAATTCTAGTAATTGCAGCCGGTCATCAAATCCATTAACACCAACAAACAATTAGTATTGCACAGGGATGGCAAAATTCCCTAGCCCATCAAGCAAGGATCCCCGCATGGATTGCCCCACTCAAGGCCTCGAGTTTGGAATTTTTCCTCGCAAGGACCTTGTACATGTGAAAGTACTAAAATATCCTATGTGTTATACTTTTATGACATTTTACTTATGTTAATTTAAGTTCAAAATTCTTTTAAAAAAGCCTAACCTTAGGCTACCCACACGGCCCTGAACCAATCACTCAAACCTTACTTGGCTACTTGTCATATCTTTGCCCTATTGGATTAGTGTTGTATTTTTCTCTATGTTAATGAGAACTACAGGCCCAAAAAAAAAAAAAAAGCATCTCTATCCTTGCAGTCGAGACAGGGATTGAGACAGCTCCACCGCCGGTGATCATCGCTACACCATTGGTGACCTCACGGCTCTCATAGCTCCTTTGCAATGCAGCTCCACCTCCTATGAAGCTTGGTGTCGCCACCGCGAACAGCAACTATGATGTTGTTGCTCCTCTACCATCGTGACTAGATCTATGCTGCTTCTTTCTCACATATGTCTATGTTTGTTGTTGTTGTTGGATTAAGTCATCTTCCTCAAATTTGTGCTGCTCCTTTCCAATACATCTTATTTCTTTTTACTTTTTTGGGTACATGATCTATTGTTGCTGCTATTAGAACCAAAAAAAATATTTATTAAGTTCAAGGACCTCGCAAAGATTGATAAGGAAGCAGGGAATAGAGGTGGGAGGAAAAAACACCCGATGGCAAGGATCGAGGACAGGGGTAGGGTGCATTTGGAGTAACGAGGATGGGAAGCAAGGTGGCACTCCCTACTCTCGTCCCTGGTTTTGCACATTGTATATTATAGGCATAGTTAGGATGAAACATACAAAAAGTTTTTTTTTTCAAAATAAATAAATAAATAAAAATGGCACTCCAATATTACTTAAATGGAAAGAGTATATTTTAATGTGTATTATCTTAATTACATCTAAACGGATAAAAATAGAAAAATGACAATAAGAGAACCAAGCAATCATCTGTAAGTTCAGTTTGAGACCGTGGAGCACTGAATAGTGAAAAACTGCATATGGTTCATACACTCAACTATAACCAACGCATGACAGATATTAGCGGCATAAATAGTCAGTATGAAAATACACTAACACATCAAATGAGTGAAGAATCATTTTGGTCCCTGAAATAATATACATACTTCATTTTTATTTTTAAATTTTCAGAGATTAACAATATAATCCCAGATGTTGCAATATGTGATTCTAATTAGTCCCTAGGATGATTTAAATTAGTCTCTCAGAATAAGATTCTAAGAAATAACTTGAATCACATTTTACAATTTCAAAAACGAAATTGTTAATTTCTTAATATCATGGATTAAAATCATGCATATACACGACTTCAGATACCAAAATAAATATTCACTCTTGAAGGAAGTCATCTGACTTTACGACCATGGTCCAAACACGTCAAAGCACAATATTATCCCAGTCTGGCCCTACCACAAGAAAGAGGAATTAGTTATTGGAAAGTACACATGTTGCAGAAGATTACTAAAGACAATGTGATCACATTACTCTTACCAACGCATCTTTACCCTCCCAGCCTCCCCCAAATGTACGCCAGAGGATGAAGCATCGAATTATGTTATCTATCATTCAGCCCACTCCTTTCCCCTTTCCTACACAAGTAAATGCAAAAGCACTACCATATTATTTGTGCCATGTTCGCGTGGCATATCAAAACCTTTTAGAAAGAACCTAGAAGCACTTAAGTTACATATAACGCTTAAAATTCTGACTGTAAAATAGCAGCTTAAGCCAACTCAGGTAATTTTTATCAAGCTATGCTGCCACATGGGGCGGAATGGCAGAATGGCAGATCATAAATCTGATCAATCCGGTGCAGAATGCTAACAACCATAAAAGAAAATCGGGAATATGTAAGCACAAATGAACCTTTCTGCACAAACAAATATGTTACTAGGAACATAAACATATCCAAATACAGGGCAAAGGTTGGAGATTTGTTCAGGAACCCGCAAACTATCCAATATTAAAACGAAATATCCACATAATAAGTTCATAAAGACCAAACTACCGAATACATATGCCACACCAACTTGGCACAACACATAATGCCTAGGCAACTAACTAGTTAGTGGTCCAGCATGATGGAGTTATAGGGGTGAGAATAAACCCACAACCCTATGATATATCAAGGCCGTGCTCTCTTGTTGCTGCATGAAGGGCACTTGTACTGCTTGATGTGCTCTGCCCGAGCAGGAGTGATCTTCACACACTTGCCATGGAACCATCTCTCGCACATGTCACAGCAAATCCAAAACTCGTCGGATGCATAGAGCTCCCCACATGCACCACACAAGGTCTCCCCATGCTCCTCCTCATCTTCGTCCAAGCCCTCATCATCATCCTTTGCTTGCTTTGAATACTTCCCTGATTCAGACCCTCGCTATTTTGTTCCAATAAGGAAATAATAATGCAGAAATGACATATTAAGAAAAAATAAATTAATTAGTAAACTGCTCTATGATTCAGTAATATTAAGAAGATATTTTCTACTTCTATCCATACCGAATATATGGTCAATAATAGCGATGAAGGTAGTATTTACACTTTATTGAGTCCAAACACTGAATAGTGAAATTACGACATGAAAAAACAATTAGAAAAACAGAAAATAACATACAAGGAAGAGTGAAGATGAGAAGATATTTTTACCCCTTTTGAACCAGACTTTGATTTGCTGCTGGTGTGGTTTGTAACTGATGACTTTTCCTTTGTCGGTTTCTTTGCAGTTCCAGTCACAACCTCAAATATTGTTGGCAGATCATTAATCATAGTGAACAGACGTTTCCTGCACGAAGAATTACACTTAATCACAGACCAGAATATAAATATTAAATTATTAATCACAAATTCACAATTCAAAGGTATAAATCTTCCAAATATCGTGCAACAGTCTATCTATTGCTTTGAATGAACTATTTTTGTTTTCCTTGCAATATTTTTTGACATATAAGTTACGTATTCCAATCACCTTGTCACCATCAGTCCATCACTGTCTAGGGACCAAGAAATCATGTTAAACAACAACCAGGATGCTTTTACTTGTTAACCATATGTTAAAAAAAAAAAAGGAGGGCCAGTATATACGGAAATTTTATTGCTATGCAAACAAAGCAAAGGTAAACCCCCCCCCCTTTTTTTCTTTTCTTTTGCATAGAGAGCAGCTCAAGATCTCAAATGGAAATTCTTAATAATCATCACATAAGCAAATAATCAAAAGACATGAAATACTCATCAAAGATACAAATAGCTTTGAAAGAATCTAAATCTTCCTCTCAGAACACTGAATTTCTCTTGAAGATTTAAACGAGGAAGATATACATATTTTATGGAAAATTGACCTTATTACTCATTAATCATCATTGTAATGCTCTTCCATTCACAATATGGAAATTATTACACAGGAAACTAAATTAAAACAACATTGCCACATAAGGAACATAACTTCTGAAGTAATCGAAAATGGCATGCATCCAAAACATGTACCCATCCAACTCAGAAAACAATTGCACAGAGAAGAGAAGAAAATTATACCTGTCAGCTTTATCAAAACCAAATCTTGCCCCGAAGTAGAAAGCCACTGCAATTAGCCATGCATCACTGTGAACGGCAACTAAAGTTAGCCAGTCCTTTTCTTGCATCCCATCCCTAGCAAAGTTTATGCCCAGTGCAGGCTCAGGAAGTTCAGGAGGTACTTCTTCAGCAGGTAAATTAACTTCCCACTGTTCAGTGGGGTATCCATACAGACAGAGATTCTCCTTTTCTGATGAACAACAGGTGAACAAATAAAGCATCAACATATTTTCAATGTAGTTCACTTATATTGATGTTTTCTGCTCAGCTTATCATTTACAACATAATACAAGAATTTGAACATGCAAATAGACATACTTGTTTGATAAAACACAAGATTACATTAATATAATTTCTAATGAAAATTTAAAAATATACAATAGGTGCGAGTCATCTATTAAGAGGAAATTTCGCCATAGGTGGACGGAGTACAAAATTCAGGAAAAAAAAATAACACAGCTTAAAAAAAAAATGCAAATACGCACAGTATTTGATATCACATTTAGTCAATTAGATTCTTTTATTAATGCATTAATTCATTATGACGAAATCATAACGGAAATTTAAGTTTGTAGCCAAGGTTGTAGGTCAAAAGAAGCAAAAAATTTATTCAGTTAGGTTTCAAGGGTCTAGGTCAGCAAGAACACCATCGACAAACCACGTCCAGCAGCAGGATAGGATTAATCGAAAACCCTTTTGATAACGATAGCTTTTGCTTCCTGAAATAGAGGAAGCTCTAGCAATACTTCAAAAACACAATTTGTCATTTCACCATGCCCCCGTGACTCCTGGGGGTGTCTTTCAATGCTTCAAAAAACACAATTTGTCATTTCTGCGCAAAAAAAGTGAGAGGCTACCTCACATGCTTAACAAGCTCATACGATACACGACTACTACATCAAAATTTAAAAGTAAAAAGGTCACACTCCTTTTCTTTTTTAATCATTCACACAAACAGAACAACGCAATGCAGCAACCAAGTAACCATCACAGAACACTCTGCCCTAACACACACAAGAAGCTTCCAACAACAACCCAAAAATAAAAGGCCAAAGACAATAATAATAGTAATAACATAATTGGAGACTCAAGTACTCAACAGACTCAAAAAAAACACAGAACGAAAAGAGTAAAAAGAGAAGCGAGAGAAAAAAAAAAGGCATAAACCCTAACCAGGATCACACTGCTGGTAAAACTCCTCAACATCTGCAAAAATAAGAAAAAAAAATACTAACTATTAAAATGTACAAAAAAAAAAATTCCGAAGAAAACCCTAAATTAAAAAAAAAAAAAAAGAAATGAAAAAGTGAGAGTGAGAGTGACACACACTAACTCATTCTCACAGTCTCAGTCTCACTCATGAGAAAGAAGAAAAAGAGAGAAAGAGAGAGACCAGTGGTGAGGGCTTTGATCATAGCAGCTCTGCGACCCTTGAAGTCGCGGAAAACTTCCTCAACGGTGCGAGGGTTGCAGTGTGCTCCACCGTCCATCACTTCCTTCCTGCACCTTCCTCAACAACACACACTCAACACTGTTCTGCCTCTTCTTGCTGCTTCCTTCTTCAAACAATGCAAATAGAAGAAGCATAAAGAAGGAGAATAGAGAGAATCCGTGCAGTGAAAGTGGAGGGGTTTGTTTGTGTGTATATTTATAGAAGTGGGAGTAATAAGATTTGGGATTTGGATTTGCAGCACAAAAGAGAGGGAACACTCCGGGGGAAAAAGGCAAATTTGTGTGGAGTCTGGATATCCTCTTTCGCTTGCCCCACTCTCCCACTTCACAATTATTATAAAATTATTGTTCTAATTATTTAACTCTTCTAATTAATAATTTATTATTGTCATTAAACCTTGAGTTCGTGCATTCGCATTATTTACAAGGAATTAATTTGTGTTTATTTATTATATAAAATTATTTTATATTATTATTTAATTATATTCTTCTATTTATATAATTTTTAAAATAAAAGAGATAAGAGTTATATATATTTATTTATATGACAGTATATGATTAGGTAACAGTGTACAAAAATTTTATACTATCAATATATACTAATTAAATCCTATTTATCATTAAAATTTTTTTTAATAATAATAAAGAAGTAAATAAATTATAAATATATAATAAAAATGAGAAAGGTTTGAAAATAATTATAATATAAAATATAAAATATTTACATATTTATATTATTTTAGTAATTTTATTTTAAATATTTAAATAATTAATACTAACAATAATAATAATGATGATAAATAATGTTACTTACAACGGCATTTCAACAAAAATGAAATTTAACCAAAAATATTTTTCATAAAAAATAAATAAGTCAGTAAATTTAAAATACAGTAAAATATATAACAAAAAGTCAAGAAGCTTTTAAAGATGAGGAGTGTTATTTGTACCACTCTTTATTGTGGACATCCAGACACCCAGAGACAAAGATTAGAAAAAAAAATTATAAAAATAAAAAAAAAGGGAAAGTGAAAAAGCAAGAGGAGAGAGGAGAGAGATAGATACAGGGTGTCAAAGTATGTCAATTGGTAGTATATACAAAAAACATTTCTCTTTAAAGATAGCTTTAACTAAAAAAAAATATTCAAATGATTGTTTTTATGTTTAGTCAAATAATCAATGAAAATTATTATTTTATTATTCTTAACTTTTTAATATTCAAATAGTTTTGATAAAATATATATTATTTTACGGTTTTATTATTTTAAAGTAATTTTAATATTATAATAATAATAAATACTATAACTTATAATGCATTTTAACAAAAAAATTAGGTTTGACTAAATATATTAATTCCTTTTAAATATAAACATAGATGTTAATTTTTATTTTAATTTTTTCCATTATGCAAAAGATAAAATTATTGCATTCAAAAGAAATAAAGTGTTTTTAAAATAAGTCATAACTATTTAATAAGTAATTTATAAGTATTTAAGACAATTCCATTTAAAAAAAATTACGATTTTATTGTTTTTATGCCTATCTTTAAACATTTAAATAAAAATAAGATTTATATGCGTGATAATGATGATAATTTTAAAAGTAAAATGATGAATTTTATATAATAATTAATGAATTAACATTTAATACATGTTTGTTAATTTATTTTAATATTTTCTTAATATAAAAATAAAATTATAGAACATTTAAAATTAATTATAATCAAATAATAGAAATTCATAAAATATCAAAAGGAGATTATAATTATAGAATAGCAAGTATTTAAACAATTTAGTTATAATTAAAATTTATTTAAATGATTAACCAAAAATTACTATTTGATCATATTAAGAAGTTTAATTATTTTTTTTAATAAAAGTACATAAAAAAATCACTTTCTCTATTTGTTTTTGCGAATATATCCAAACGACCTACAATTTTTGTAAGAAAAGAACTTTATATTTAAAAGAAATTACATCTTAAATTTTTATAAGCAGATAGGGTAATCTTTTTTTTCAAAAAAGTTGAATAAAAAATAATCAAAACATCATTTAATTATTAGAAAAGGATTTTTTTTATTAAAATAGGCACAATAAATGTAACCATAATTATTAACTTTCCAAATAACATTTTTAATAAATGTAACTTTTTGATATTGATTAATTTTTCCTGAACACAATCTGAGGCTTATCTAATTCACTATCAGAAGACAATACGATTATAAGATTAGGATGGGGAACAACATCGAACTCCCTTGGACCAGAAGCCATGTTGATTGCTGTCATACAGAAAATAAAAACCCACATTAATAGGGCACAACAAATAAACAAAGTTCTCACCTCATAATAACTATCAACATATGGTAGTTTGAATCTCCTAACCATTTTAATCCATTACAATTCAACAACAACAAATCTGTATGTAAAAAACCAATAATATTTTTCAAACAACGACTACACAATGGAATATATATGATCCACATAATATATTATTAAATACAACAAATTAAGAGATTTCATATACATTCTATATTTTGACCATCAAACCTTAAAAGAAACAACTTACCACAAATAACAACATTATTGCATCTAATCAACACTCTGATACAAATAAAATATAAGGTGTGTTAATCTCTTGAGCAAGAATTTTTACTTTTTTTTTTCTCCATTCACACACAAATTATTGCAAAATAAAGTGGTCAAAACAGCAAAGTTCACTAATGTCTCATCTAATCCAATGTAATAAATTAACAAAAGGAATCATATTTATAACCAATTTTTTAAGAAAAGCAAAGTACAAATTATATTATGCAAAACACATTAGTAAAAATTTATCATGCTTTCACTCAATAAAACTCAAACACACACGCTACATTAAGTTAATGATAATTCCTATGCAAAGACAAATTATTTCTATAGCATGATTAATCACAAAATAATTTAACATTAGAAATGCATCAACCACTAACATAATAATGGAGAGCAAATAAAATAATTCTTCAGCTACAAAGCAAACCACCATAATCAAAACAACCAAGATATACAGTAGCAAAAATGTGAGAACTCAAATTAATAAGAAATGGAAGGACTTATTAGGAAATTGGAACACTTGGAAATTATACTATTGGTGTTTGCAATCTGGTTTGGATTAGTTTTGAGCCAAAAGGCCATTCAATGCAAACTCTATACTTTGTTGTGGTTTAGTTTAGATTGGATTGATTTCATATGCAAATTGATCCAATCCAAACCAGTTGAAATCAATTTGGATTGGGACTAGATAATTTAGTTCTTGAAGGAAAAAAAATTGAAAATTTAGTAAAATAAATAAATACCAACAATCTTTTATTATCAACTTTCAACCTTCTGATCACTTAATCAATATCAAAAAGTCGAGAAACCAATTGTAGTGACAACAAAATAAACATCATTTATTCATATTTTACTCTATAGTTAATAACAAAATGCATTCAGGCTTCACATAAATCATAGTGAATGAAAATAAGATAACAAAAATTTGAGGCACCAATTAATAATAATAAATCACATTAAACAAGTGAAAATGAACCCTACTCATTATTTTATTTTTAAGTTTCTCAAAGTATCCATCACCTAACATATAAGAGACTAATCCCTTAGAATACAGCAAAAATGAAAAAAAAAAAAAAAAGTCTTTTGAGTGAAAAAAAATGATTTTATCAACAAAATAAATCATTTCTCTATGTTCCAGTGAAGATAATTGCATAGAAATGAAAATGACAAAACTAAAAGGAAGGGTTATTCAAAACATTCCAATAATGAGTATAGAAGGAGAAGTAGTCTTGTGCCTTGATGATCATGTCATTATTGGGGTTAGTGTCATCAATCTCAGAATCAAAAAGCAACAAACATCACTGGAGGGGTGACTATTGTTTGCTTTACATGCTTGCTTATTCAAACATTGTCAAACTTAACTACGACACCATCGGATGCAATAGAAAGAATGAAAAGAAAATGATACGGGATGATGACATGCAGGTGTGGCCAGGGGCAACAACAATGAATGGAGAAACAGAAATGAGAAGAGGCTGTGCTGGGGTTAGGGATTGATGTATGAATGAGGAGAAAATGTTAGGGATTTAATAAGAAACACCAAAGTGGCGTGGGTTGGGCATTGGATAATGATTTTTTTTTTTTTGTTTATAAGGGTGTATTTGGCATGTCAGATTAGATATGATAGGATAAGGTAATATAATACGTTATGGCATTATCTATTGTTTGGTGTGGTCATCGTATTATATAAGTTTATCCATCAAACTTCCCTTATATATTAAAAGGATGGATAACTTAATCCAACTTAAGGAGGCCGTGTTATGCCTGATTAACTTTTGATGTATAAGGATTCTTTCGCTTTTTTAATTTTTAAATATATTTTACTAAAAGAAAAATAATTATTAAATAAAAAATAAAAATTATATAAATAAAAAATAATATTATTTAATAATAATTAAATATTTTTTAAAAATAATTATAAAATAACTATTCAAACTAATATAAAAATATAAGAGTGAAAATTTTATTATTAAAATTATTTAAATTTAATTATATATAATAAAAATTACAACTAAATATAGGAATATAATATCAAGCTTGTTAAAACTCCCTCTCTATTTCTCTCTCTCTCTCTCTCTCTCTCTCTCTCATATTTTTTATATTTATGAAAAAATATTAAAAATAAATAAATAAATAATTTTTAACATAAAATTATTTTTATATATAATAAAAAATAGCTAAAATAATTATAATAACTATTTAAATAATTATAATAATTTTTAATTTTTAAATTTAATATTTAAAAAATTATATATATTATAATTTTTTTCTGATTATATTTTATATAATATAATATTTTATACAGTGATATTTCAAATATTATATAATATTAAATTTTTATTAGGCCTTATCCTATCAAGCATACCAAACAAGCCCTAAATTATTGGGCTAGAAGTGTAGTAGGCCTAATAAGAATTAAGTAATTTAAATAGATATACAAATTTGTTTGGATTGAATTAGTTCTTGCAAGCTAAACTTAACCAATCAATTCTAAATTAAAAAAAAAAAAACCAAAACAATCCAGAAAAATAGTTTATTAGTTTTTATTGGGTTGGGTTGGATTAAACACCCCTATACTATACCTTAGAGAAATCTCTATGGGTGAAAATGTTTTTCTTGAGACACCCATGAGACCATACTTATATTGACACTTCTAGTGGCTACATGCACATTAGACTAATCACCTCCAAAAAAATTTGTCTTGAAAATGATATCAATACAATGATTTAGTTAATACTCATTTTTATCTCATAAGCAGTAATTTAATGTATTAACAATTATTTTATAATTAAATATATTTGCTTGTATGTATCAAACAAACATGCTACTAGGTTAATAACTTAACACACAAAAAGATTCAATATTGCATTACATTATAATATTAACATTTACTTGATACTCCCATGTAAGAAAACTATAAACAAAATCCACAAGTAAATATAAACAAAATCCACAAGCGAAAATAACAAAATGAAAATGTCTACTTACTATATATCAAAGAAAAACCAACGTAACATTAAAACCCCTTGTAATGAAGGGTTTTAACGGTACATAAGGAAATATATTTGCTTTGAAGGGTTTTTAACCTTTTTACCCGTATTATTAAAACTATTTACTTCTATGGCACTCCTATGGAACTATTTACCAAAATGCTCCTTTTTTGTATAGCATGGCATTCTTTTTTTTTTTTCTTTGTGGTCCATATAAATGGTGCCAATTCATTTGGCGACTTCTAGGTAGAAACACCAATAAAAATGCCAATAGCATTGGCACGTCCACTTGGAAGCCACAAAATGGATTAGCACTTTTAACATAGAAGCGCTAATTGCAATGGTGCTTCCATGCCGAAGATGCTAATTGTGTTATTGCCATCCTTTCCCACCATTTTGATAATTTCATGTATCTTTCATTGGATATAATATTGTTCAAGTCACAATTAAACACTACATGTGGGCCTTCCAGCTGCGATTCAAACCATTATTTACCATATGTATGGGACTCAACTAGCCCCTTCCACTAGAACCATCATTGATGTCAATACAATTTTCTGTAATCATATAAGACACACACTAAGAAACTAGCCTTGTAGTAAAAATCAAGTGGAAAAAATGATTATTTAACGTAGCATGACAACAATATAATAACATGTGCAAAATTAAATTTGGTAATAAAAGTTTAATAAACTTTTGATGTCAATGTTAAATTACATATTTAAAAAGTTATAAATTAAAAACTATGAAAAATGCATGTCAATGATGTTGCTGAGGATCAGGCTGTGGTGGTCTAGCTAAAGGGTCAAATGAAGTGTCTACCTATGATAGATATGTATATGGTGATGGTGGGTATGAATATGGTGGCAGGTAAGGATACAATAGTGGTAATGTGTAAGGATATGGCAATGGTGCATAAAGATATGAATATGGTGGTGGTGCGTAAGGATATGAATATGGATGTGATGGATAAGTTGGTGGTAGCTATGATGGTGGCAACGAAGAAAGGGGAGAAGAATCTACTTGGGAAAAGCTTTGGTTGAGGGGGAGCAAGGAGCAACGAAGACATAACATACATCTTTGCATGCGTCATTCTCTTATTATTATTATTATTATTATCATGAACTTGTTTAAAATTTGATATGTTTTGTGAACAATAAATCCTTTTTATTGTGCTCTGCTTATGGATATTTTATTTTAAAAACCTATGGTTATTATATTGTAATTGCTCTTTTGCTCTGATATCAATTTATAGCTTTTATTGCTATAATACTAGTTTTTGATTGCTCTTATTCTAATTTTTATCATATTATTTGTAGCTCTGATTCTAGTTTACCAGATCATATCATTTGCTTTATCATTAGCTCACATTTGGTCTGATTATGCTCTAATAAATTTGATATGATATGATATATATTAATCTTCTGCTTACATTTTCTACTCTGACAACATTATGCTCTATTTTTGTCTAACCCTCTGTTTTGGGCAAAATGACAAGCATTTTTATGATGTTTTTGATATTTGAACGATCATGAAGTTTCTATCTTAAAGTTTCTGAATATGATAATAAATTAAAATGAATATCAAAAAACATGTATCATGATTAGAAAGATAAATCAGTACAAATCGTATTAATTTTTATGCGCTTTCAAGTTTTTATCTTATAAAGAAAAGCATTTCCTAAGTATTGGTTTGCCATCGTCAAAAAAGGAGAGATTGTAAGCTCCAACAACCTTTGGAAGCCACTAAGTGATTTTGGGTATATCCTTAATAATTTTTATAGATAGCAAACCAAATCTTATGAAAATCTTTTGTAAGAACTAATGGTTTATGTGAGCATTTTATCTTAGTACATGCAGATCACTCTAAATGCCAAATTGAGAGAATTGGATCGCATAAATTTATTTCAAACAAATTCTATGGGTATCTTTCATATTTCAAACAAATCTAAAAAGGAAAGGGCACTTTGTGTAAGAATCTGCATTCTTAATGGTCTTGTCTCTCATGAAAAGATGATTAGAAGTATTAGAAGAATGAACATATATCATCAAAAGGCTATCAAGTCACCAAAAGGCACACAAGCAAATCAGAAGGGTGATTTGTCCAAAAAGCTTAACTAAGAGGCTTTTTTCTAGAATGTTACTCTAAGTAAAGAAGACATCATTTAGATTTTTGCCTCTGTTTGTTCAAAGATAGTTTCCAAAGGTCAAAAAGTGATAACACATATCTCCAAAAGGTGCATTGACACTCTGTAAAGCTAGTTGACTCAAGTGGCTAGTTTCTCTTTTGATACTATATCTACTTGCTAAGAAAAAAAGCTCTTAACTTCTCTCTCCATGTTAAGACCAATGGATCTGAAAGCTCAAAGCTCAAGACCTGAAGTCACAATAGCTATATTTTGAAGCCTATGTAAGCCTTGAAGATGAAGAAGAATTGATTGAAAAAGTTGTTGAAACAACTATTGTTGAAAATCACATAAAGCATTCATCTTTAACAACTTTGTGAACATCTAGAAAGTTTCTTTCTGAAACTTCTGAAGAGAAAATTCTTCTCAAAGATCTATAATAGTATATATCCTCTTAGTGAGATTTGTGAGAAGTCACTCCACTTATATCAATCTTATACAAACAACTAGAGTGTTTAGTGAGAGTGTTTATCATACACAAACCTTATTTAAATCTTTATAACTTGATTCGTTAGTAGTCCTTATTAGCTTGGAGAAGCTAAAATAATACTACCCTGGTGGTCAGCTTGGAGAGACTAGGATAAGACTACTCTATTGTAAGCTTGGAAAAACTAGTACAAGAATACTCTTTGATATAAAATCTCATCTAGTTTGTTGAGGACTAGAAGTAGGCAAGTGATTTGACCGAGTCAGGATGAACCTTCTTGGGTGCTTTCCTTATCTCTATCTCTTATACTTTTTGTTATAAGTTTTAAGTGCTTTTATTTCTTTGCTATTTAGAAACTTTCTTGTAAATGTTAACTTTCTATTTCTAACCTTAAATAGTTCCGCAATCCAAGTCTCAAGAGTTGAGAAAATCTGTTTAAGTTTTTAAGGACATAAAATCTTTTTTACGAGGCATGATTCGACTTTCGCTTCTTATGCTACTTCCACCTTCAAAGCTAAGAACCAACTTTAAGCTTCCTTAGTTTCCCCATCCATAATGGAAAATGCAAATGGTAACAGATTCCTATTCCCATCTTGTGTGGTTGCGATTAACAATTTATGATGATACTTCTTATATAAGTCAGTACCATCAGCTTGAATAATGGGCTTGCAAAATGGAAATACAAGCACACATGATTTTAATGTCCAAAACAAGTGAAAAAGCACTTGCTTTGATCAATCAACTCGATTGTGCACAACATTGTCATCAGTTTGCAATAGAACAACTATGTTTGGCATGAACATTTTCATGGCCTCTAACCATCTAGGCAGCATCTCATAAGATTTGTTCCAATCACCAAAAACCTTTAAATAGCTCATTTTTTTATCTTCCAAACTTTTCGATATGATACATTATATACAAATTGACTTCAAATTCTTTCCCTTCTCAGGCATATAAGCACATCAAGTTTTTTCTCTAACTATAGTGCTAGAACATATTATAATAAAATCCAACTTCTTATGATCCTATGACATAGCTGAGTTGACACAAATGTAAGGTCTATTATATTTTGTAATTTGCTATTGATTTGATCTCTTATTTTGAATAGCCTTAACTCTCTAGTTGTAAGCTCTATCAAATTGAGGATACTTAGCAATTATCCTTCATGTATCAGAATCTTCAACCTTATAGTTTTGATGTCTTTTGATCAAATAATGCTTTAAAGCCAACTACACAACATCTATTGTTGGAAATTGTAACCCAATATATAATTCTTCTTTTGCCCTCCAAGTACCACACTAAACTAACTCAAGAAACCTCTTAGGATTACTCAATGCATCACAATTAATTTGTGACAATTGAGGGCATGAAGATATAAACACAGTTTCAAGAACAACACCAAATGGAGGGACAATTGGAGCGACATGAGGAAGGACAATTAAAGCGACTTGTGGAGGACTAATTGGAGAGACTTGTGGAGGGATTTGCCACAACACAAAATCCTCTTTCAAATTCATATGTATATCATCTCCATCAACTAACTCCTCTTCATCACTTGTATAAGATGATACATTTCTATTTAATAGATTCTCCCTCTCTAACACTACATCAAAATCAACATTTACACTAGAAGGTTGAACCGAAGTAATTGAAGTTATATACTAGGTATGAAAAGCATCATGAGATTCGAATATGTTCATATCTGGATGTTGGAATAAAGGTGAAAAAAAAAAGCCATCGATAGTTAAGTGTTGATAGGATGTGATGCATCAGGAAGACTTGAAGAACCACTTTAAAAATTCACATCAGGCTCTTGTGTTGTGACCTTAACAAACGCCTCCATTGTAATTAAAAAGGGATAATATTCAAAGCTATCTATCATGCAGTTAACCTCTTCATCGTCATCCATTTCAACAATTATCCATTTCTTTGAGTCAAAGATTGTGGAAGCCAATACACAAGTCTTAACACAACTTGATTTTTCCTAGGTCTTAATTTCGAATGAATTTTTCCTTTAAACCATCTAAAGTCATATTATGTTTAATCACCATAGATTTGGTATGAGGACCATCGTACCTAACTCCATTTTTAATACCTATATCATCAATAATCTTCCCATTATAATAAATCAACACAATCAAAGGTTTTCCCATTTTTAAATCTATATTAACAACACTTTATGTCAATTATATAATTATCATAAATACAAATAATATAACTGGCATATATAATTCACACTAACATGTACTAATATTACAAATCTTTACTAATCTGCGTTAATATATACTAATCTATGACAAACATATATAATATTCACAAATATAAAATGACAATAAATTAAAACTTACAACTCAAAAGTATCCATCAACAATTCTGTACTAATCTTTCACTAAGAAGATATAGAGAGATATGTTAAGTTAGAGAGAAAAGTAGCACAAGAGTGGGCAAATGCAAGAAGGGGTGGTAACAAGAAAGCACCAAAGCATTTGGCAATATGGGACTGAAAAGTGATGTTGCACCTAATGCTTTCCATGTGGCGGCACTAGAGTGGTTGACAATTTTAAAATAAAATATTCATGGCACTCCAATAAGAATACCTAGTCATATAAGTAATACAGAGTAAACAAAACTATCATTCCCTTGGAGATTAATGTGACCAAGTACCAGTTCCCTACTCTAAATGCTATTTAGGTGAAAAAAATTGAGATCACAAATTCAAAAGAAAACCTAAACTAGATTAAATCTAAACTAAAAAAAAATCCAAAAAGATTACGGTGAAAAAGATCTAAGATGAATAAGATGCTAGGGTTTTGATTTTACCTAGTTGTTCCTATGAGTAATCGAGATCCAAATCCAAAGAAGATCTATCTATTCAGTTAATGAGGGGTTTCCTATTCTAATTAATACTCGATTCCTTGGCATATTAGTCCTCTCTAATATTTAAAACCCAATTAATTCCTTAACTTGAATCTCAAGGTTAAAGACTTTACCACAATATGAAATCCCTAATCAATCTCACACAATCATTAACCTTTATTACTAGATAATTAATAATTATGATTTCTATCTCTAGGTCTAATCTATGTACCAATTTTTCAATTACCTACACAATTCACTATATTAATTCACGAGTGATCAGGTCACAAAAGCATTAAGTACAAAGATAAAATCTTAGTTGAAAAGAAAAACATTTATTAGATTGAAAGAAAACTCAATATATTATTATCCCAACATAGCTTATATCATCACCCTACCATACAAAGGATCTAACCACTAAACATGCTCAAAGCATTAAATCCTATAAAAGATAGAATATCTCAGACATGAAGTAAAAGAAGAAAAGAAGGATAGATGAAATCAAATGCATAACTCTTCTTCTTGACATAGTCACAAAAGGCCCAGCAAAGCCCTTGGCCAAAAACTACCAAATGACCCCCTTCTTGATTCTTTAGAAGTTGTATTTATAGTCTTCCACACATTTTAGGGTTTGATTAAGTTTTAAATATTAAGAATTGACCCAAAACATGTAGTTTCACATCTCATGGGCCCAAAATAATCAAGTTCTGATTTTTTCGCATTCTGAACATGGCTTGTGTCATTAGATAAGGGGGAGGTCATGTCATTTCTTTTCAAGACAAATTTGATGCTGATTTACATATGGGGACACGACTTCATGTCCACGAACATGAGGTGGGTCATGTGATGCATTGTCAGCATGTCAATTTGTTGCTTCTTAGGTTTATGTGACCTTCTATAGTGTGATTTAGGCTTAGACGTCTTCATGAAAGTTATAGTTCTATGTCTTAAATTTCTAATTCCACTAGAATCACCTCAATTGGACTCTTATGGCTCAAGATATGGATAATTTAGTGCATTAAAGTTAGGGCTATCAAGATGCATGACAAATTGTAGCTTCTAGCTTGTTTCCACTTTTTCTCCTAGAAGCCTTAGGATTTTGAGAAAGCATCCACTAGTGAAGTTGTAGAGCTCTTTGTCTTCTTTCCAAAGCATATTGAATCACCTAATTTGGACTTCTTGAGAGGAATATATGGAGATTTCTTCAAGATATGTTCTAATTCCATGTAAACATAGCACCCAAACAACTTCAACCTTGCTTCTCTAATTGACAAGATTATGCAAATTTGACCTCAAACCCTCATTTTGCACATGAAAATCATCTAAGAAATATAAATTCCAAGATGTCAAGCTACAAATAACATCTCATGATTTTACTTCAAACATTTTGTTGTAACATATGTTTATTGGTTTTTACTAATTTAAGCTAACCTTGTTTTTAGATCGCCTATGAAGAATCTCCATTCATTCCCCCAACATTTAGGCCACCAAGGAAGTTAGGTGTTAGGCCACCTTTTCTTGCAGTTACACCTCTGATTCCTATACCCTTATGTTACGTATATCTTATTTGTTGCTTACTGTTACAAATTTTATTGTCCTATTCACTAACCTTTATATATTTTGTTTTCAATTTCAATAGGCAAGCACACCACTAGCAAAAATGCAAATAGCTCTTCTCAAGCCACCATTTCTAGCTCAACCACAACTTCGAGTTCAATCGCCAAGTCAAGGTCCAACCCCACCAACAATTCTAGTACCAAAGTCCAGCCCAAGCCTAATTTGATGGGATTTCGATAGAGACAATGGCTGAAGCAAGCACTAGAACATCATCAAGGTTCTTCAAGTTTATTCCAACTCCAAGCTTCAAGCCTCCAAGGAAACATGAGCATTTATATTTAGATTAAATTACCACCAAGTTTGTTAAGGTGTGGCAATATAGTTTTTTTGGTTATGGTTTTCTAGTTTTTTGGTTGTAACTACCATCTATTGGAGTCTAGTTTTTGATGGGTTATAATCATGCTTAAATGAGGAATACGAAAATGGTTTATGGGATTTAGGATTTTGTTTCAATAAGGAAGAGACAGACGAGATTTGGGTTTTAGGGTTTGATAAGGAAAAAGATGCAATTCAAGGGTTAGAGTTCATACTCAATCAAGATGTGGCAATATTGTGCAATGGGGATTAGGGTATGTGAATGAAGAAGACAACATCAAAATGGCATTGTTTTAATGACGAGATTATTAGCATGCCAACATGGAAGAAAATGGGCCACGTTAACCAACGGTACATGTGTAAACTTTCATTAAGTCTTTTTTTTTTCGGTCAAATCCATTTAGTTTAACAATAGAGAATTGACAGAGAGACTAACATGTCTCAAGTTTTGAATGGTAAAGAATCTCAAGTTAAATTTTTTCACAAGAACTAATTGGTTATGTGGTGTTTTTGTTAGGGATCAAATTGGTAATTTTGCTATAATTTACTAATGCCGAGGTTAAAAGTTAAAGCAACAAGCAAGAGACAGAAAGAAAGAAAGAAGCGATAGTAAGGCAATCAAGTATTAAGACTATGGTAGATTTTATATCGGTGCATTTGTTGTCTATGATACCTTACTTTTTTCTAATACTCAAAGGTTTAATTATGTTGAGGGGAAGGTCCATCTTAGTTCAAGATCAGTGCATGCCTCTGAAATCATCAAATATTTATAGAGATATTTATAAATCACTTATTAATGGGGGAATCTAAAAATCATACTCAAGTTATGGTGGTGCCCTCTTTATCTCCTCAATTGATAGTTGTAAATTATTGGTTGTTAAATACTTGCCGAATAAATCTAACAAATATACGTATTAATAATGTAAGATGTATTGTAAAAAATATCATCAAATATTCTTTTAGAACAATGTAACTTGTGAAAACTTAATTATTAAAATAACAATTATAACTTTGTAACTATAGGCAATGGCAAATCTTTTAAAGACAGGAAAGCCCGTCTTCCATTAAATCTTAACAACAAAATAAAAAAAATTCTTGAAACATTGCATGGTTACTTCAAAACTTTTAGTTAAGATTCAGCCCTTGAACACTCGATTTAAATGATTTCATTTGTCACTTTAGTAAGATGCATTGGAATTTTAAAAAATTAAAATTAAGGTTTAATTATAATTTTTTTGTCAAAATACTTTTATGCAATTTTCAACATTTAATTATTTCACTTTTAATGTCACACTTTATTTTTTTTTAATTAACTATAAATTATGAAAAATAAAATTAAAAATTAACCGTAAATTTTTCATTAATATAATTATTACAAAAATTATCAACCAATTTTTTTCCTTCAAAATATCAAATAATTCTAACTACAAGGAGTACCTAAATTGCTAAATGTAAAGGTAACATTAATGTATTGAAATAATAATGTTTTCCAAATGGGTGAATACTATTAATTAATTACTTTTGAGACAGATAAGCGGCAGTCCTGCATGGCATGGTGACTAAGCCGAACACAAAAACGTGTCTTCCATTTAATATCCATTGCGTCTCCTTGGTGCTTGCTAACGTTGTCTTTTTTCCATTTTTGGCTGAATCCTTGTGTTAGTGACTGAAAGACATCACGTATGACAACACAACGAACCTCATAGACCAAGAGTCTTGTCCCCATCAACAGGGAACCTAAGAAAGCAATAGCTTAAGTTTCCCAGAATGCTTTTATTTTCAATAAAAGATACACTTCCATATCTGAAATCGGTCTAATTCTTGTGCAGAGATATCATTTCTGCCAAACGGGGAATCAATCTGTGTTAGTAGAATGATGCATAAACTAGTGTAAGGGAAAAAGTACCGAATAATCATTTTCCAAGAGTGGAACAGTAAACATCCAACGATGCTTCATGAACCATAATTGACAAGACAACACTAACGTTCAAAATCATTAGATTTAATGCAGATTTGTGTTCCTAGGAGAAAAAAAAAGGGGGGGGGGGATGAAAAAAATTACTGCAGGAATGCTAATTTTCAAAGACAAAAAATGAAGACAGACGGAATTTTAGACATGCAAAATGTGCTTTATATTGCATTACACTTAATTAGTAGCAAATTTTGACTTATATAAAATTATAAGCAGAATTATTACATAATTTAACATAATCCCGTGTCATAATAACTCAGACATTTAAATAACCAGGAAGCTCAACCCTCCAAGCCAAATGATCATGCATCGAGTACAATGGGCATTCAGATTTCTACATACAAGAATCAATCAAACAAATCTTTAGAAACCAAGTATTAACAATGTCACAATGTACATCAGAAATATTAAGCCATTCATTAAGAACCGCATAGATATGTAAAGAACATAAACTTGATGCATGCATTATATTTGATAAATAATTCATATCCATACAGGTCATCTTTCAGATTTGATCAGCTAAACAAATGTATCTAGACACCGAACTGCATAGCAGAAGGTACAAATTGGCTGGCCATCTTCCAAGTTCTGGAAACCACAAACCAGCCAAAATTGCCCATTGAAACAGTCTGACATGGTGCACCGTGTCCCAGTGAGGATCACTTCACAAGGAGCTCTTAAGGGCAGAAACTGTTCAAATACTTAAAGTTAGCCAGTTAGTAACATTGAAGTAAATCTACCGCCAACCAGTCACCTCGCCCCGATATCTAGCAGCAGTATAAAACAGAAATTAACAATTGACCAACAAAGAGAAGATGCTAATGATAATGTTAAAGACGAAGCAAGGAAACAACCACAGCAATGATTAGATGAAGCTTAAGAAGAAAATAAAAAAGGATACAAGGCAGAGCACTGTAAACAAGAAAAAGGAAAGAAAACTTTCAAATCTAACAGGAAAAAAATAATGGATAAAGTTCATGCAACTAATTATTCAGCATTAGATCCTTCCCACTTGCAAAATACAACACGAGGGGAAAAAAATAAATAAATAATACCATTTTCAGTTTGTGATGAGCTGTTTTCCTTTTTGTCCGGAACATGCTGTGCGAGGAACTGTCGAATCGTTCTCCAGTACTGATCACCACCAGCCAGCCAAGTATCCATATGCATGCCACTAGGAAATTCCACGAAGAGACACTGATTATTACGGGCAGCCGCCTTAGCATAAAGCATTTTCATATGTGATGGGGGTACAATTTCATCTTGCAACCCGGAGAGAAAAAGGATTGGCTGCTTGAACTGCAATTAAGATGGTGATACAACCCAAACACATGAATCCAGCCAGAGATAAATAGAAGAAGAAAGGATAACAAGCAAAAGAATACAATGTTTCTTTGTTAAGACAAAAAAGAGATTGTAGAAGTTAAGAATTAACACCAAGCTTTTAAAACTTAAGGAAGAATACAAAGCCTTCACCATAAAATAAATAAATAAACAAAAAAGGAAGAATACAAAGCCCAGTCAACTGTCTATATACCATGAAAATTTCATGTCCTTATATCCAAGTGACCTACTAATTTTAATCAGGCATTTTATCTATTGTGAGTAAAGGCACAACTGCATCGGCAAAATAGAATGATATATTTGTATTCCAGCACCCCTCACCTGGCCAACAACATCAATAGTACTCCATGGAGAACGTACAAGAAAATTGAGTAGTTTGGGACCTTTTGAACAGCTCCCTCCAATAAACCACTTCAGAAAAGGTAATAAAATACCAGCCATATCCAATATAGATGTGAAAGTATTTTCCAGTATAAGTGCAGCAACCTAAAACAAAGAACAAAGGCCAAAGGAGAATGTAGATTAAACTATTAAACAAACCATTGCTAAGGATAAAAACAAGGAGACAGCTTTTTTTTTTTCAAACAATTTTCCATATCACCTGCGTACTTATAAACAGTAGTAAAGAATCTTAAATTAAGCCTTATGGAAGGCCAAGAGAATAGTTAGTACTGTAATATTTCATGATAAAAATTTTGTAACACCCAAGACCCTCATCTTAAGTGGCACCAGGTCCTTCTGTGAACTGTTTGATTTGAGATAGAATCCCAATTATGCCCTTTGCCTGCACTTTAGCCTACCTTCCCTCTCTGCACACCAAGTCAGACCACTTTCATAACACCCTTCACCCCCTCCCCCGACCTCAAAGAAAGAAAACACAGAAAACACGCTGTAGGCAGAGTTCCTGGATCATTTTGACAAACATAATAGTAAACAAAAGCATTTTGTATAACAACATCAACAACTAAGTCTGTTCTCACTAAGCGAGATCCACTACATGGACCAAACAACACTATGCGTCCTATCACAAACCATTAAAATTTAAGTCATTTTCAATAGTTTGATTCATTGATAGTTTTTCTTGGTATTCCTCTACCTTGACCACACAGAAAGCACTCATGATTTTACACCAGTGTGTGTGTATTGTACCAGAAGGAAGAGAAATAAAATTGCCTCATTTAAAAATATATATATGAAACATGATCGGTTCAATAAGTTCAATATTCATTTCCCATGTAATGCTGATAAATCATGAAATGAGTTATTCTCTCAACAGCAAAAGAAACTTGAAATGGTACCTTAGAGATACATGATAAAATGTTTCAATATGCCTTCTCTTGTGAACTTAGCAGGGCATGAAGCATATAGTAAAAACATTCTAAGGAAACATTTATCTGCAGGCTAATATCCAGGCTATCAACCGAAATCCAAATCTGTATCAATTCTAGCCAAGGCATTCCCCACCAACAAAGTAAAACCTATCAATACTGAGTATACTGGATGTCATATATCAAGAGACAAATTCAAAGTTTACCAGGGGGAGTACCTTGTCAGGGTTATTTTTTGTTAGTATAGCTCCAACTGCACCCCCAAGTGACCGTCCAAATACGACTATTCTTGATGCATCAATGTCAGACCTTTGAGAAAGATGATCCAATGCAGCCTGGCAACATGGAGACAACAAAACTGGTAAAATTTTCTGAGTAAAAATCTTGTCAACCAAAATAAGGGTACTAATCAAAAGGCACACCTGAGCATCCTTAGTAATTCCATGCTGAGAAGGATATCCATCACTTGCTCCATAACTGAGAAATTGAATGATACATTAGAGCCAATCCAGTCAGACAGTAGGTGACATGCATGTTAAAGACATGAATCTGCTGATGCAGAGCTACATGAAGGTACCGAGACATACCCTCGGTAAGAAAGCATGAAAACATTGCATTGTAACTGCTGTAACATTATGCGCACCATCTCAAGACGATGAGCAATATCTAAAGGTCAGTAGTCAAGGCCTCTAAAAGCATATTGAACCTGATCAAGTAAAGAGGTAACAAATAATAACACCACAACTTAATTCCAATCTTTTAAACCAGGATACTTCCAGCATTTTCTTGAAAAAACAAAACAGTAGGACCTGCCAACAGAGCACGAGAAAAATGAAATACATTAGGGTAACACCTATGTTACAGAAAAGTGATGAATACAAAGAGAACATTTCAAATTTGCACAAGCATGCTCCTAACGCAAGAAGACTAAAATAGCAACCCCAACTAAGATTTAGTACTGTCAAAGGCTAAGACTTGATTCAACCATTTGATGTCTATATCACTACTTTCTGCTTGTTATTTATTATCATTTTATCAAAAAAAGAAACTACTCAGGAATGAAATTAATATATCGGGACAAATCGATTTCAAAGCCTAACTAGAATTGATTCTGTGTAATGTATACCATTCTACTTGAAGCATACCGCAGCAGCAAGATATAAATAATTCTACTCATATTCAAAATAAACCATTCACAAGAAACATAAAACACAATGGGCAATGGCTCATTCAATCAGTAGAAAACAATAACCCTCGCCTTTTCAACATACATTCTTCCCAAGCCACCTTCTTCACTAAAAGCAAGTAAGTAACAAACGATGTCCCAACCACAGCCTCATCTAACACTCAGAAATAAAAAGCCAAACAGGACTTTCAATCGGCCAGATCAAAACAGAAGGAGAGACCAGGGAAAAAAAAAAAATCCAAATTAGAACTACAACGAAATCAAATAGCAAGCTTTCTCTAGCTGCAAAAATGCAGAAAACATCCAAATCCTGAAAAATTCAGGGAGAACGCATATATCCAAGAATTCAACTCAAAAGAACCCAAAACCTGGACGCTGCACTTAAGTTGAAAGCAACCCAATTGGAAAATCCCCACATTAGAACAACATCCATTACTGCAAATAAACCAAATCCAAACGCGACCCAACTGCTAAAACAACCGAGAAAGACCAACACCCATTACCACAATTCGACAGAAGCAAAGAAGGAGGAGGAGGAGAGCACGTGAGGGGGTGAGGTCACCTGGGCAACGGGGGAAGAGCTTGATGAACCAAGCGTGGAGGCGAACGCCGTCAGAGGAAGTGAGCCAGACGTCCTCGTATGTGAGCCTCAGGCGAGAAGGTGTGAAGGCGTAGGACTTTGTGAGGCCCGGCAGCACTGGAACGTACACCAGCTTCTCCTGGAACGCAACCAGCAAGGTCATCCCCGCCACCACCAACCCTCCAACCCCGTACAGCAAGATGCTCACGTACGACACCATAGTCTTCTTCTTCTTCTTCTTGATAATGATGTTGTTGTGTTGTGTTGTGTTTGGTTTGGTTGGTGTTTGTTGAGGTTTTTTGGTTTGGTTTGGTGATTTGGGAATTGTAATTATTAGAATGGAATGCAGTTGGTTGGTTAGATTGTGTGAGCGAGCGAGTGTGTGAGAGAGAGGGTGAGTGAGCGTGTCTCTGTGTAGTGTGTGTGAAGTGGAAAAAAAGGAGAGAAGAGAGAAAAGGGGGGGGGGGGGGGAGACGAAAAGTTGCGTGCATTGGAATTTCAGGCTGCTTTCTCGGGAACACTCGTCCAATGGGGTTTCCTTTTTTTATTTATTTGATTTTTTGACCCGTTGGCCGACTGAGAATATGGTTGTATATTGGACACAAGGGAAATATGATGACTTAATGTTCACTTTAATGCTTGTCTTTTGATGTATAAGTCACTTTTGTCTTTAATTTTATGAAATTGTTATTAGTCTTCTATTTTATAAAATATGAGTTACATTAATCCCTCCCCCCAATTCTATTAATCCATTATCATTGTTCTCCTTACATGTCACGTTACATAATATATGACACTTGTTTCATCATTGAACTTGAAACTCAGAAACATGAGGATAAGAAAAAGTGAACGAGGTGAACTTGAAACACTTTGAATTTTAAAGTAAATTTCTTTCGAACTTTACACGAAGATTCATACCAGCACCTGTTCGTCGTTGAACTCATAACTCAACAACATGGGGACATGGAAAAAATTAACTTGAAACTTGAAAACACCTCAAACTTTGAAGTAAATTTCTTTCGAATTTTACAGAGATTTATACCACAATTTCAAAGTTTCCAAATTTCGAGTTCAATGACAAAACAAGTGTCACGTGACACTTAACGCGACACGTCAGTAGAATAGTAATAGTAGATTAACGGAGTTGGAGGGGACTAACGTGATTCACGTTTTACAAAGTGGGAGACTAATTTGATAATTTCGTAAAGTCAAGAACGAAAGTGACTGACATGTGAAAAGTCTAGAACTAAAGTGAGTATTAACTCGAAACAACTAATCATGAGCGGATGGCCATAAAACTCATAATGGCCGTGGTAATACCAATTCATTTGGTCCGAGCAATTTATCGGGTTGTCATGCGTTTTCCAAAGCTCATATATGTTGTTGTATGTTTTTGTATATAATTGATTTTTTTTTGGGTATTTCGCATTAATTCTATCATTAGAGGCAATTTTGTTCAAGTGTTATGAGACACTTGAGTATAGGTAATTTTCCTAATTAATATTCAATTCGGGATTTGCCATATGATAGTGTATGTAAATAATTGATTTGTAAAATGCATTTGTTTTTTTGAATTGAATTATTTGTAAAGTTATTAGATTTTAATTGATAAATGTTGATGTTTATACGCAAAGAAATTAAATGGGTGAAGAAAGGAAATTCTTTTTATCTTCAAGCTATTTTTATTCTTTGATATTGTCAAAACTAATAGGCCCATGTAACAATTATTTTCTGTACATATGAGGAAAAAAAAACAATTATTTTCTTTACTTTTTTCTCTGCTCTTCTCTTTTCTTTGATTTTTCCTTGTGTGAATATTATTGAGGAAGCTTTCATCTTTTTTTCTTTAGTAACAATCTTATCATTTTCTTTTTCTTTCTGATGCTAAAGTTTTGTATCTTTTGTTTTGTTATCCTCTTTGTAAATATTTGCATTGTCCCCTTTGTGGGAGGTGGGGGTGGCAAGGGTGGGGTGAGTGGTTGTGCATAATAAGGTGAAGATAATGAAGAAAGAAAGATGAATAATGGTAAGGGTAATTTCGTACTTTTTTATAGGGTTCATAGTAAAATTCAAATATACTCTTAAAATAAAAGTTTGTTTTATATCATTCATCATTTTATTATATTAAAAATATTAGAAAAATGAGAGATAATAATTATCCACAAAAACTAATATGTTAAATCATAAATACGTATAATAGTTAAAATCACTTTTTTTTACGAGAATATTTAAAAATCACTTTTAAAAATTTGGATCATATAATCGTAAAATATGCTTGTAATTAAAAACTTGTTTATCTGTACTTTTCAAATAGAAAATTATTTTGAATAAAAGATATGTATACAAAATTTTAAAGTAATTAAACGATTTGTTGAAAAAGGTAAAAGGAAAAATACATTAATAAATTTGTGATTTGCCTTCATCTTAAAAGGAAAAATCACCTTAAACTTTATTTTATTAACGACACTCCTTGGCCGTAGGAAAAATGCATGATCTCCCCCCCCCCCCCAAAAAAAAAACTTACCTACGAATTTACCTACTTTGAGGAAACTTCCAATATCACCCTTTTCATTTGTTATGTATACGAAAGTTGGTAATTAACTGGACGGCATATATTTAATAATTTAATCACAAATATGAATAATGCAAAGTTTTCCAATCACGTTCATAATTATTAAGGTATACAATATAACGAGTATCTTATTCCTCTCATTTGATTACACACTTGCTTTAGGTTCTAAACACCCTTTCAAGTGTTTTAAGTTTGGTATCTTTTTGCTGAATTTTGAAGTTTCCAGTGTGACCATGACAACCTATCTTGGAATTTTGCAAGTGGTCCCAACCCAACTTTCATTAAATGACACTTTTACAAAGAGATCTAAAACCATAGATGGGAAACGAGAAAATAAACCAAAATGCATGCCACTTGAGCAAAACTTATTAGGCTATTACTACCAGAATTCTTTAGATTTAGGCTTTCATTGATTGTTAGATTTTTTAGTTTTATAAAGACGGCTCAAATGGATAATCTAATGATTCATTAGAAATCCATATTACTATTAAATGACCTATTGTGGGTTTCATATGTACTATGTGTTATTGGATTTGGGCTCAATGATGAGTATGTTAGAGGGTGTATAGGTCCAATATAATCTAGGTCTTTTATAGATGAAACTAGGGTACTATATATTCATACTATAGACAAGATCTCTACTCTAATCTTGGCACTCTTGATAGTTATTATTCCATCAATATGGCCATCTAGAAAGAGAAGGAGATAAAGTGGATTCTTTTATACCTAATTTATGCATATGCGTATATTTTCTTTTACAATAGAATTTATTAATGGTATTCCTCAATAATAGAAATCTGACAGATACGCAATATTAGTAATCCATATTCTTATATGATTGGTGTTCTAAGCTCCTAGTATAGATCCAACAAAATCTTACGTGTGATGTCAGAGCGAGTTATACTAGGATTAAAATCTACTTTAAGGAAATGCACAAATTGTTTTAAATTGGAATTTCTCTTAAATTAATTCAGGATAATTTCTAAATTAATTCTGAAATAGGAATTTAGAATTTGCAATCCTTTTTTCATCTTGTATTTATTTTTGGTTCGATCAAATAAAATTTTGCATAATACAGTCTCGGTTAAGGGACGTGAGGTTTGTGTTATTTGATATTTTGTTAAATATCAATGCTTGGAACCAGGATTGTTAAATGTTTGGTTCTGAATTGAAATTTATATAGATTTCTTTGATATTTTAAAACATGATTTAAAACGTGATTTGATTATTTTTTATCCCAAAAAAAAAAATTTGGGGGATGAGGGTTTGAAAAATATTTGAATGTTGCGTTTGTTCTTCTAATTGAATTTGACTGAGGCTAAATGTGCGATGGCTCTATACTGTGTTCTTCGAGCACTGGTATTGGCTTTCTCCTTTACATCAAACCTTGAGAGAAAGAGAACTAAAGCCAGTCAACCACTGCCGCCACGAAGGACGGGAGTTGCGGTTGTTATCTCGGTCCTCGATACAAAAGGAGGTTTGTGCCGGTGCCGCATCCCTTCATGCCCATTGGTGTGACTCGACGTTGTGGATAACCACCAAATCAAGGAAAACATGTTGGTTTAGTCTGTCAGACACGCTACCGAGGATGTCATCATGAACTATTAATCACTCTCTGATCACACAGTCATAGTTCATCCACCAAACTTTGGTTCCCATCTCCTTAGAAGTCAAGGGTATAGAGGAACGAGCCTATAGAAGGGAGAGAGGCGAAGAGGAGGAGAAGGGAAAAGGTAGCACCTTCGTGGCTGCTGCTGCACCTTGCTGTGAATGTCAGAAAGAGAACTTGTGGCAGGTTACTGTCTCGTATGTGAGAAAGAAGGAGGGAAGGGGCCAACACTCACTTGGCTTGGTTGCAGTCTCCATGGCTGTCGCTGGTGTGCTCTAAGAAGGGATTAAGGCCGCTTCTTTCCTGTGCGAGAGAAACCAGGGTGCGCGGCTGCTGTGCAATGCTGCAATTGCGTGGAGAGAGAAAGCCAGAGAGTTGGGCTAGAACGCATCGCCCTATTAGGTATTGGCTGCAGTTGACTCTGATCCGTTTCCCCATATTACTAATAAAAAAAATTAAAAGAAGAAAAAGATCTGGAGCATAGTTATTAAACTAGGCCAAGTAATTGACTCGAGCGGCAAGTAATTGACTCGAGCGAGGTGAGTCGGATAATTTTAAATAAATATATAAAAATATATTAATTTCTTTCTTTTGATAAGAATTAATTATCATAAAATGATGGTTTAATGGAATTTGAGGTATTTTATGATTGTTATAATTGATTTAAATTCTGTGTAAACTATAGAATTGAAATTTTCTATTTTGTAGTTATTAAGTCTCATTATTGTGTTCTTAAAAGTGTGTGAAAAATTAGAGTTAAGTTAAAAATTTATTATTTGAGCAATTATTTATCTTTATTGAAAGTTTTATTAGTTGAATGAGTTTCTATAAGTTACTTGCAAAATTGATAAAGTTATATGTTTATTTTTGGGATGTTTTATAATTTGAATTAGTTATAGATTAACTCACCTACAAGTAGTTAACTCAATAATTGATCCTGATGTGGCACATTTTGTAACTTAAGTTAGTTGTGAGTTGACTCACTTACAGGTAGTTAGCTCATTAATTGGTTTAGTATTTGAGATGACTTTGACAGTAAAATTCTTTTACCCATAGATTTTTTTATTTTTATAACTATTATTTTATATGATATTTTCTCCACCCATAGATGAGTTAATATTATATGTTGAGTCCTTATTTATGATAATAAATATTACAACTTATTACCCATGTAATTAATCAATTTCTTGATTTTTTTATCCGATTGAGAATTTTTTCATAGATAGCACTGGCAACCAAATTAAGCTTTTAATTGAAATTGTTATAAAAGGAAATTTATCAAGACAAATATGTGATTACCTTTTGATAATTGTTGATATTATTTTGTAAAACCAACTTTATGAGAAAATTAAACATTCTTCTTGTTTTGATTTTGATTTAGTAATATGTGATTTATCTATATTTAAAAATAAATATATTTATGTCTTTGGAAATATTTTAAAATTTTTAAGATAGAGAGAGAAAGCTAATGAGCTAGAAAAATTAAAATTGCTAGGTTGGAATGATAAATTTTCTCTGACATATGTATGGTAATAATAAGTAATGTATGGTATCTCTTGTTGAATGTCTTGTAGATTAGAGGAATTATTATCCAATTTAGCATGTTAAGAACTTTGAATAAAATGGAATAGTTGAGTAGAAAAACTTGCCTTGTGTTAAGTCGTATTAATTTACCCAAATCCTATTGAAAAGATCTTAAAACAGTTGTCTATATCTTAAATAAATAATCCTCTAAAATATTGTTTAAACTATTTAACGGTTGGAAATTCAACCTCAACCTTGTTTTGTATGTGGGGCAAGCCATTGAGATAAAAATTTGTGATCCTACTATAACAAGAATAGTTCTAAGCCACTTGTTATCCCATGAATACCAAAGATTACAAGCCTTGTTGTCATAATCATGGAGCAAAGCTAACATAGGTTTGTTGGGTTCTTTTAGAAGGACATTGGTAGTTTTGACATCTTTGTTTGGTAATTAGTTGAAAACATGGATACTCTGCATGAGTCACAATAAGATATGGAGACTTGTGAAAACTCTTGATGTCTTTTAAGCTAAATTGATGCAAACAGATGCAAATGGATGTTAATGATAATTAATTAAGAAATATCACAGGTTTATATTTTTTTTTGCTTTGGGATAAATAGTGATGAATTCGATTAGATAAAAAGTGATGAATTTGATCTAATCGAATTCATCACTAGTGCAATATAAGTATAAAAAAATATTATCTTTAGATATAACGAAATAATATATATACACCCACAATGGCACACATAGGAATAACAAGTATAAATTTTTTATATATTAAATATTGTGGCTCGTAAGTCTCTAACGACTATCATTCTCATCTATTTCTTTATAGTTTTAATAAAAAGTAAGGTCTAATAGTTGTCATATTTTAGGATGGACCGCAGTCCATCGTGGATACGGCGTCTTGCCATATCTTATGTGACAATTTACTATATTTGTATGATAATTAATCATATTTTTTTGTCATTTAACTACACCAAGCTCACCATGCACCCAAAAATTTAGATTCCATCATAAATTCCACCTAAAACTTTGTGTTCTCCTTGAATTCGATCAAGGTTAAATCAAATTTAACACTATTCAAGTGAATAGTGTTGATTGGATCGATTTCTATTTATCCGAAAAAAATTGAACTTGAATAGTGTTGAATTCTACTCACTCTGGATCGATTTCTATTCTTCCAGAAAAAAAATAAACAGTGATAAATTCGATTCAACCTCAATTAAATTCTCTACAATAAAAAAAAAGGACATTCATAAAAAAGGTTGAAATGACTTATATCCGAAAGTAATAATTTTTTTTATTTTAAATCAGTAAAAAACCCATTATTTTCATGGCACTTGGTTGTTTATTAAATGCATTGAGAATAAGAGTTGTCTTATTATCATAATGTAATTTTAAAGAGCATGAATAAATAATTGGTATAATTGGTGAATTATTTAGCATAGTAAATAATGGATTACAAGGTAGTCTATTCATTTAGGGTCCGTTTGGTTTAACTTTTGGGAGAAGATCTTTTGAAAGAAGGTCTTTTAAAATAAGGCCTTTTAGAAAAATTACTTTTAAAATAATAATTTTTGTTTGATTTGAATAAATCAAAAGGCTTTTTACGAGAATGAGTTTTGTTTGGATAGGATAAAGTAAAATTACTTTTGGTTGTCGATATAAGAGTAATAGTAAGATTCCTTTTCAAAAGGTCTTTTACTAGAATGAAAAGTAATTTCAAAGATACTTCTTTCAAAAGACCCTTTGGAAGAAGGCCTTTTGAAAGAAGTTAAACTAAATACTACCATTTATTATACAAAATCATTTTTCTTCTCCTAAAAGGCCTTCTGGCCATTGCAAACTTGAATCCAAACAAACACTTAGCTAATAGAATAACTCATGGAAATTGTTAAGTGCTCTCAACCTTGGTTTAATTAACCTGTTAGCTCTTGGTGTTAATTAAATTGTAGTCTAATGTTCATTATTTTGATTTGCATAGTATATATGTTAAAGTTCACTTTTATGCAAATTAGTGTTCACTACTTAAGTGATGTGATGTTATGAAGAGAACTTCATGGTGCATTCCTCATAAAACATGTTTTAGAAAAATTCATACATAAAAGTTGAAAATGGTTTAATGGACTAAATTGTTATTTCTATTTTGGAGCCCATTTACTTATTTGGATATTTATCACCATAGTGACTAATTCATGAAATTAGTAGAGCTACTTTTTAATTTGGAAATGGTTTTGATGCTTAAACTAATTAGTATATTAACCTACCCACAGGTGGTCATGTATGAATTGATTCAAACAGCATGAAAATTTGGGATTATTTATAGGTGACAATTCTCCTATCCATAGATATTGAATTTTTTAAGACTGTCTATATGATATATTCTCTGTCCACTAGTGACTTTATCTTGTTTTGAATCCTTGTTATGGTGACAGTTGCCACTAACTGTTATTCATTGGATCAATTAAAAGTTAATTATATTTATTTTCAAGTTCATATAGTATTTTCCCTTAATAAAGTAATTAGACTATGATGTTACAAACTTTGGCTAGTTTCTTAAAAGAATGAAAATCGTATATAACAATGGTCTTTAAACATGATAAATATGTAAATTTATCCACAAAATTATGCTTGAATTCATATTTAAGCAGATTTTTTTCTTGAAAAAAATGTTTGATTGTTTTAATTAGTGGGAGCTATGGTATGCGTTACACATTTTATCCGTAGGTGATTGTACAATCATATGCTTAACCATCCATAAAAATATGATTATGCCCAAAATAAATTATATTCTTCTAATTGCATAAGATTGGTGAGAACCAATTGTTTTAGTTCTATTTCCATGCTATATATATAGTTTTGAAGATCCTTGATAATCAGCATTATGATGGCTATATTTTATTGTTGTTAATGTTATTTAACAATGAAGCTATGACAGCTTGATTGAAAAAACATGCTTAGACCTTAGTAGTTTATGCTCTTTTAATATGATGGGTTAATAGAAGCTTATGAGATTATGATTACATTAAATTTGGGCAATTAGGGTCCTCATGAATATATTAACACTAAGCAGATGCTTGCTAAACCCCTAATTGAGGGACTTAGGCCCATGGTGTTTATGGAATATGTTAAAAATATAGGTCTTGTAAAATCTATTGATGTACTTGATTATTAGAAGTTGTTGTGATCATCTAATTACATTGGAATTATGTAATTTAGTTGATCAACTTATGCGCATCTTATAAAATTAATTTTGGTACCAATCGTATATCTCGTGACATGATATTTTTTTGGAAAAACATTGGTATTCCATGAGAAATATGTGATATTTTCTTAAGAAGACATTGATAGCAGTAGTAGTATTAAGGATCACTTTAAGAATCACTTTAGACGCTCACATTATTGTAATGCTGCAATATATATATCTACATCTTGCACACATGGTTGTCAATTATTGTTAATGAGATTATTGGTTATATAGTCGCCGATGAAGTAGACTCTTTATAGTCTATCTTTTACCTATGATTCTTAGCTAATAATCTTGTTGACTCAAGTGATCTATGGTAAATTATTTTTCATGCTATAATTTGTTGTCATAATTGTTTAACCCGAAAGTCATTTTTGAAATATCTTAAAAATTAAATAAAATTCGATCAATATTGCCTGGGAGAATATTAGAATTGATTAGTGGATTTGTTTATTTTATAAAAACAAATTAAATTAATAGCCTAATTGTTTCCTAAAAACTCCTATTGTTATTAAGTGATCCATTGTGGATTTCATATTTGTCATGTATTATTAAACTTGGACTCAATGATGAATATATTAGAAGGTATAAAAGTCCAAAATAACCTAGATCTTTAATAGATGAAACTAAAATACTATATATTTATATTGCAAGCAGAGTCTTCACTTTATTCTTGACACTTTTGATAGCTATTATAAGAGGAGATAAGAGTAAATTCTCCCACACTTGAGATATATATATTCTTTTGCAACAAGATTCATAGGTAGTATTCCTCAGTAATAGAAAATCTGGTAAGTAAGCAACGTTATTAATCCACATTCTTATATTATTGATGATCTAAATTCCTAATATTGACCCAGTAAAATCTTACAATTACACGTCTTCAACTTGCTTAATATTATGCACTGCTGGCCCTCACGTTTCAAAGCAAGGAGATCCAATAAAAAATGTTTATAGGCAGAACGCACATTTTTAGCCTCCTATGATTTAAATATTATGCCAATCTCCTCAGCGATAATTAATTTCATTACAAAGTTTATAAACCCTTAAGAGAAGTGATAATATGCCACTAATGGTGATGAATGAGTTAGTGACTCATGACTACTTAGAGGAATTACAAGAAATGTAAACCGAGAATAAAATTTGATAATGAACTTAACTAGAAACCAAATTTGAAGGAAAAAAAGGTAAGAGACCAAATTATCCACTTTGCATATAAGGACCACAAACATAAAATTTCATGCAGAAACTATTCCGATCCAGTGCAACAAACCACTCACCAGTGTAAGCAATAGCAACATTAAAATACATGGCAAAGCATTAGGAAAAGTCTTGAGTGCTAATGCAGTCTCTCTCAAAAGAAAAACATTTTTGAAAGGACACAAGAAAACACAGAAACTAAAGTGACAGAGCCAAGGATGATTTGCCTGATCGATGAAGTCGATCTTGCTTGGTTCCATTCCACCACTTCACCGGACAACTGGAGCCCATTGCTTTGTTCCACCAAAGTTGAGTGCCCCACTGCACTGTGATGCTCCACTCATGTTTGCAGGGTTTGCCAGAAACATGCGCTCGGGCTGCCTACTGACACTGTTACTGGATAAGGACGTCCGGTCAGAGCAGGTCGTGATGGAAGATGCATTTTCTCCGATTCTTGAGGGATGACTTTCCACTTCTGATGCATCTTTCTTTTGATATATGATTTTGGCGTCGGAGCCAGAGTGTGAACCATTGGCAACTTCTGCACTAGACTGCTGAAGCTGTTTGGTGCTGAGGAATCTCCCCCCGGATCCCCTCACCCTATTCAAAGCATGGCGGTGCCGAGACTCGTGAAGATATGGCTGCAACCCATTAGAGTAGAAAACTTAGTCTAAACCAGATTCAGAAAAGCAGGCAACGTCTTTGCCATATGATCCAACATAATGGAGTAATAAGATGTTTACAAAATAATACAACACGTGATTCAACTGTGTCAAAGTTTCATTTCTAAGCTCTAAAACTAGCCTTTTGAAATTCATAATGTACATTCCCTGGTGAATAACAATGATACCATGTAATTAACATATAATTTTTCTGTAGCACAGACATTCTTATAATTCTACTCTTGCCACCACGGTGGGGATGGGATTGCAAAACTTCTAAAATTTAATAGTTTGAACATGAATATAATTTAAGAGGAGACACAGGCATCATCTTATCTATTTAGCCAACCGTACTTAGCGAGAAAAGATTCAGTTGTTGTATATAAAATATAAATTTAACCCTTTATATTTTGTAACCCCCCTCTTCTCTCTCTCTCTCTCTCTCTCTCTCTCCTTCCAAAGGATTATATCCTAGTTCTACCCCCCTACTTGCCACATTATGAATAGAGAGAACAGGAATATTTTCCTGCTCCAAGCAAGAAAAAGTTGTTGCCGCAGTTTCATTTGCTACCAGGGCAGAGAACAAAAAGCAAAGTTTTCAAAACTCAAAGCATCACCATCTTATGAAGCATACCTTACGACTTTTGATAAGTTTGTTCTGAGCCTCAAGCTTTGCTCGTGACTGACGCCTTCTTAGTATACCATGGTATTGTTTTGCATTGACATAAATGGGCCCATCTTCGGCAAGATCAAGTGGTAATGCAACTCTGGTAGATTGTAATCCCAGCATCTGGGGCAATATTTGGGGTTGATTCTAAAATATTTTAAGATAATAGCGACATCATATTAAACTATTGTACTAGGAATTCAAGATGTAACATTCCCTCTACCAAAAGAAAAAGTATTGAGAACTACATATCACTAAAATCATTTTATCATGAAGTGCATCTAAATATTAGGAGCATACAAAAAGATGTACCAGACAACTTACAATAGCTTGTGGTCCATAAGCAACTAATGAACCAGCAAAAAACGGATCACCGTAAGGATAAGAAGGACCATGAGCCTGTAATTGAAGGACAGAAGCTACTTAGTCACTGACAGTAAAAGCAACAAATCCAAAACAACAGTTTCACGTACCATTGAGTGATTGCGATCAACTTGTGAACAACTGAACAAGGTATCAGGATGATTCAACGAGAGAAATGGTTTCATCTAATCTTCAACACAGCCATTACTTAAAATTTAGAACTCGACCTGAGAGAATGGTGGCATGTTAGACGAGCCCATGTCAAGACAGGCAAGGGATATCACATGCATAGAAAAGAAAGTTATGTAATGCATGATACATATTTATACCCTTTAGGAACTGCAACACAGCAAATATTCCAAAAGGATGGTAGAAAGGAGGTAATGTTCCAAATATATATGTTCTTAAATTAGGATATCATATGGGAGGATCAAATATAGTCAATACCAGCCCATATATGTATGTATGTGTATTGTGTATATATATATAGTCATCAAAATTGCATACATATGTAGCTCAAATCAGCAAGTAGCCCAAGTGGGTAGACACAATAGAGTGGAGGGATGTGTTCACCAAATTTTCATAGCTTATTAACTACCAAAGAATTGAATTGAAGCCATTCACAGACCTCATCCCTGAAATACATGGACCAATAGCTCATAAAAAATTGTATAAATTCATCATCCATTTCAAGTAATTGTTTTTTTTTTTTTTTTTTTTAAGCAGCGATAAAAGAAGATGCTTCATTGGAAAGGAAATCATGAGGTGCAAAGCAAGATGAGGAAAAGAAATCCTGAAAAACACAACACAGAAATTGGAATGGGGTTCTCAAAGGATTAAAGCACTCCAATCATTATTCATATTTGTAAAGGAGGAAATACACAGAATCGCAGGTCAAGCAAAATCTTAATAAAATACTTGTAAAGGAGGAAATGCACAGCATAGAAGATACACCACAAAATAGCATATATAGCCCAAAAGACAGCATTCAACTCCAATTAAATACACCACAAAGCAGTATCCCCTTGGGTTTTCAGAGGCTCAAAGGAGAAGCAGTGATTGCAGGGTTAGCAAGCAACATATTCAATGTAAAACCAGCCAGAGACCAAACAATCAAAGTTACAAAGCATGCAAATCATAACACGGACAAGTAGCTGAGCCGAACTCAAATCAAGATGGTATTCTACTTTCTTCATCTTAGAAAACATAATTTAAGCCAAGGAAGCCACACCCATGTAGAACAACACTCATCTAGAACATACACAGACAAAAAAAAGGTCAGAAATTCTAGAACACCAAACTATTTACCAAGACAATCCTTAGCCTATAGTTTCCAATTTACACTTACTTGCATTAAAATCAAATAAAATCAAAAGGGCTTGAATATTGAAATTTGAATAATCAGAAAGTTAATAAGCTGATCCCAGCACACATGATATCATATCATATCTTTAATAATTTTAGGTTACAAAATTAAATAGATGTGCGCTTCCCATTCTTTCTCATCAGTGTACTAGAAGGTAGCCTTAATCTTAAAGTAATGAACACTAATGTAACATAATGAAGAATGCAGGTTAAAAAAAAAAAAAAAAAGAAGACAAATCATTACAGAATGCATCTATCTCATGTATAGCATGCTCTCAGCTGCGGAATAGAGAATAAGGAGTACTTGCAAGTTTGGCTAATTTTTAGTTGAAATAATTAAGTTTTCGGTCCTTCACTCTTTACATTTTCATTCCGAGTTGATATTAAAAATTCCTTCTTTTTTTTTTTTTTTTTTTTTTTACTTTAGACCCTCAATTTACTAATTACAAACAATGTTGTCCTTACAGTGATATTTATCCAAATTATTTTGTCAAACATGGACATGTTACGTTGAGATTTTGCTAAGAAGTGTTGTGTAACTGACTAATTAAGATGGACCAAAAAAAGAGGTATGGCTACACATAACTATTTTATACAATAATTGGGATGAGAGATAACAATAATGACAAACTGTTAGAAGGTATTTTACAATGTATTTCACATTATATTGAAAAAAAAGGAACATTTTAAGGAAATAGAAAATTTCCAAGGGTGATACTAAAAATATATATAATGAAATATGGCTTATCATTCCTTGGGCACAATGTGTAATACATTACAGCCTTAATTCTCAAAATATTTAATCACATCCTACAAAAAGACCAGCCTAAAATTAGACAAGCAATGAAAAACTACACAAAAAATATTCTTCTTATAAGAGGGCATATTCATGGAGCCAGATAACGAATTGGATAAATGTCCTGTAAGAACAACAACCCTAAATCTCTACCCCTTTAAATTCAATATTTTCTGTCTGAATCTTGGGACTACGATAAAAAAACTAGAAGAGATATACAAGTACGACAAGTCCCAAATGTAAATACTTGTGATTTCCTTTTCACTTGTCTTTGATCTTGTCAAAATGATATAAATCACAACCCTTGCTGACAAGATATAAATCAGCAAATCAATACAAAAATATATAATAAAGCATCATCAATCCCACAAATGTGATTCATAAAAAATACAACAAAAAACTACTTTGTTGCTATCGTAGCATCTCATCAAAACAACATACAAACCCAAGTGCCATATTTGTCGGGAAACTCCAACATAGATGACTTATGATCGTTCAGAGAATACAAGCAAATAATAAAAATAATTAAAAAAAAAAAAAGACATGCACATGCCAGACAATCAGACAGGCTAAGATCAAGAGCTAAAATCAACCTTGACTTGGTGCTTTGGAAAAAAAGAAAGAAAGAAAGAAGATGAAGAAGAAGAAAACCCAGAAAATGCAAACCTTTTCCCCAATCCAAAATGTCAACTACTAAAAACTGAGGAGGAGCAGCACAGGAGTAACAGAAGACACAGCAACAGCTTTACACCCTAACCACTTTCCAAATCTTAAGTCAGTAATGACCTAAACATCAGCAGCTGACCTCAAACTCCACATGCAAATAGGAAACAGCAAACTTTAACATATTAAAACACTTAAACCTCACCACTTGGACACCACAAAACACAAAACAAATCACAAAACATGGCAAAAAAAGTACAAAAGAAAAGAAAAGAAATGAAAAACGTAGACTCACCAAGAATAAAAGAACATATGTAAAAGGAAAGAATTAAATAAAAATAGAAAGAAAGAAGAAGAAGAAAAATAGAGGTGTTATAAAAAAGTAATTTGTGGAGAGACAAAGAGGATAAGGCAGAACAAACAAGAGAAAGAGAGAGAGAGAGAGAGAGTAGAGAGTAAGTACCTTTCGGATCTGGCAAAGCATGAAGAAGCAAGTACAAGAAACTGTTGGGTTCAAGTTGGGCATGTCTCCTCTCTTGAAACCTTCTTAACCCAACCACTTATCTCTCTCTCACTGAGCCTTGAAGCTTTCACTCTCTCTGTCTCACACTCTAGAATGCTCCTTCTCTCTTTCCTTCTTGCCTGTTTGGCTTTGCTGAAACAAACACACGCTTTCCACCCATAAATACTACCTCACAGTGCCCACCACCAAACAGGTCCACCATCACAATTCACAAATCACAGACAACTCTCTCGTACTCTCTTTTTTTTTTTCAAAAAAAAAAAACCATTATTTAAAAGTTTATTAAATTCAATTGATTTTCTTAAACTAGTCGTATTTAAATATTTATTAAATTTTAATTAATTTAATTTAAATTGAATTAAATTCAAAATTTTATTTTAAAAAATAAATATTAAATTATTTAAATTAATTAAATATTAAAAAATTCAATAATTTAATTTAAGTTAATTAATTTAATTTATTGTGAAATAAACTCTTTTAATATGGTTTTTTATCGTGAAAATATAGTATAAAATATTATTTTTTTAAAAAATTTAATTGATATATATTAATAATATAAAATTATTTTATATTATTAATTAATAAAAATAAAAAAATATAATGTATGTCTTATTATAATATATAATTATTTATATAAATTGATATTTTTTATTATTTTTATTGATTTATAATATAAAATTATTTTATATTATCGATATATTTTAAAAAAAATTTTAAAAAAATTAATTAATATAATTAAAATAATAAAAAGTGTCTCTTTTCTTTTGTCTCTATTCTAACATTTATGTCGTTTTGTGAGTGGGCCATGTACACAGTTCCTCAACCCTTGGGCCTCGGGCCTTCGTCTTCATCACCCTACTCAGCCGCCCTTGACTGTTGACACTATCTCCACGAGCAAATTTTCCACGCGCCAAGTACGCGCTATGATCAACGATCTGCGAAAGCCAAATAGATTCACGCTCTACCTGCGCGCGTGAAACTTGACAGGAGCGATTCTTCGAAAAGCCAAATCCTTACTTTCTTGCAAAGTTAACCTTGCGAATGCATTTAATTTCCAAAATGCCCCTCTATCCACCTTCTAGATTCCCGTTTTGGGTGACACCTGGCAGGGCATTGTCTTAAATGCCCAATTGGCCCCTCGCTTTCCGTTATTTTATTTTGGCCTTTATCTTCTCGTCATTTTTGTTCTGGCAACCCTTTGGAATCTCGGACTATTGTTTTCATTTTCTTTGGTTTTCCTGCTTTGGGATTGAGGTAATCTTTTTTTAACTTTTATTTTGACGTGGCTTTCGGATTGTGGATGACGATGACTCTATCAGCATCTCCAATAGTAAGTCTTATTTTAGATCTCATTTTTAATTCAATTACTTGTCATCTCAATAGTACATCGTAAAATATAAAATTTGGTTAAAATTAGAAATTTTTCTTCAATAAAAGATTTCAACTTTAATCTTAATTTTATTCTCACATATTTTTTAAATTAAAAAAATAATATATTTATCCAATATTTTATTATAAATATAAAATTTTATTTTGACTAGATAAAATTATAAAATTTGATTTTTTAATAATTTTTATTAAAGATTAAATTTTAAAAAATTAAATTATAGATAAAAACTTTGCACATTTAATTTTTAAGATAGATGAGAAAAGATGGTGAATACATATGAGATTTAAGATTTTTATCAATAAGAGAAAAAAAGATATTGTGAGTAAATATAGAAGAGTGATATTTTATATTTATAAATTAGTTTTGAAAGGGTTAGTTTTATACTCGAATACAAGTAAGCTGTACTCAAGTATATGATATTATATATTTAAATATGTATTTTAGTATGTGTTTCATAATATTTGATGTACTCATATACAGAGAATATGTACTCAAGTACATAACATCATGTACTTAAATATGTACTTCAGTGCACATTATATCAAATTCTTTGTCATCAATATATTTTATTGTGTAATTTTATTTTTAAATTGAATATAAATATAAACTTAGAATTTTCAAATAATTTTTATTAAAATTTATTTTTTAAAAAAATTAAACAAGTCTTCAAAATACTTAAAATAGTATTATGTGATTAATAACAATACTTGCTAAATTTTAAAAGCGTCACATGGTTAAAACATTACATAACTGGCATATTTTTTCTTAACATATAATTTAACTACTGTCACCCATAGTTAAAATGCTTGACATTTCATCCACAATGACACAAGCTAACATACTTAATTTGATCTCATATATTTTGTAAATTAAAGAAATATATCAACATATTTATTAAATTATTTATTAAAAATATACAATTTTATTTTTAAATTAAATAAAAATATAAAATTTAAATTTTTAGAATAATTGTTATTGAATATTTATTCTTCAAAATTTTATATTACAAATAAATATTTTTCATATATTTTTTATAATTAAAATCTAAACAATTTAAACTAATTTTTTTAATTAAAATAAGTCTTCAAAATACTAAAATAATATTACATTATTTATAATAATGTTTGCATAATATTACATTTAAAAAAAAAAAGTGGTTGCAGCAAAAGCTGCCATTGCCACATGTTTGTCAAATATTGATAATCATAAAATTGGTCTTAATCCCTCAAATGTGGGACGAGTCCCAATTTCTACTTCTGCTCCAATGGTGCAATTGTAGCACTTGTCCCATTTTGTGGGCCTAGGTGACCAAATGGGACAGGAAATGTCCTGTATTGGAGTTGCTGTAATAGGCCATTTTCTTCTATTCTCTTTTTGTTAATTATCAAAAGCGGTCTACATTGGATGCCACCTGCTAATTTAATTATTTAATAGATGCTGCATTAAGGTTACCATGACAAGGACCAATGAATGTGACATTAGGTTTGATCAAGTCCATTAACAGATATTTAGAATTTAAATAAGCAACCATGTCACCTTTTCAATGGAGAATTAATTATTAAATTTAATTGGTATACATTGATAGTATAAAATTATTTTACACTATCAACTAATAGAGATAAGAAAAAGTGAGAAATTATAGTGGATCACTTATTATAATAAGTAATTATTTGTATGAGTTGATATTTTATACTATTTCTATTGGCTATTTTACACTGTCAGTGTATTTAAATTAAATTCTTAATTATTAAAGTAAATTAAAACTTTCACGTTGTTAATGTTCCATCTATTTGTGCAATTCTAAATATTAAAAGTTGTAAAAAAATCATGGTATTTTGAATCCTAGAAGATTTCTTTTTGTTAGGATTTTTAATTTTTTAGTTTTACATGTTTAATAAGTCATTTTGAGTTTATTTTAATTTTAATTTGAGTTTTAATTATATTTTCATGTTTTTAGATAGCTTGGATTAATTAAAAAAGTGTGTTTTGTATCTTCTAGGGAGCCCCTAAGCACTCAAAATCCACTGCCCAGGTGCTCAACATGAAAAAAGGAATTGCATTCTAACGTGCTATTGTCTAGGCACTCAAAAGCCATCACCTAGGTAGTGACAAAAAATCTGCACGTAAATTTCAATTTTAAAATATAATGAGACATGACTGAATTTTAAATCAGCACTCCAAATCATTGGTTTCTTATAGGTTTTTCTCTTATCTTTTCTTTTTTTTTTTTTGTTTTCTTTCATAGCATGACTTACTAGACTCTTTTGCTAGGGATAGGAGTGAGTTCTAATATGATTGAATTATATATAAATTTTTTATAACAGGATGTTGGAATTGTTAGATTAATGGTTTATCTATTGTTTCTTTACGCAATTTTATAAATTGTTGTTTATGAATTTTTTTAGGGTTCGTGTTCAAATTGGGAAATTTATGTGTCAACTAGCTCTAGGGATCAATTTCATGATTTTCAAGGTTTAGGAATATATTTTGAAATTATGTGAACTATGGATTAGTTTTTGTACTTAAACCCTCTTTTTGTTCAAACATAGTTAAGGTATTAACATGTTTTAATAAGAAGAGAAGGGTTGATTTTATCAAGGAATTGAGATCAATCATTTAAAATCCTTTCTTTAATCTAGCAATTTAAGAAAAATTAGACAACCTCAAACCTCTAGCATTTTTTATATTGTTGTTAATCTTCTTAATTTTTGCTTAAATGTTACTTGTTTTATTTTGCTAGTTTATTGCTTATTTTAATTTTTAGCTTAGAGTTTTCTTTGACCCAACATGGTTGTTATAATCTAAATAGAAATTGGATTAGTGAATTATTATTTGGTAATGTCAATCTTCGTAGGATGATACTCACCCATCGAGTTTACTACTTGAACAATTCGATACACTTACCGAATAGTTATCAATTGTATTAAAAAACTATTTTTAATACGTTATTTTAGTATAAAATATTTAACATTATTAATTAATCGGATATTATTATATATGTCACCAACAAAAAAGATACCATTATATATATGATTTTTAAAATAAGAGTAAATCCACATTTTAGTTCCTGAAAAATTTTTGTTTTAATATATTAATCTTTAAAAGATTAAATACATATACTTTAATTCCTAAATTTTTTTTTTAATATTTTAGTCCTTAAAAGATTAAATGAATATACTTTAGTTCCTCAAAAGTTTTCTTTTAACACTTTAGTCCTTGAAAAATTAGATTTATATACTTTAGTCCCTAAATGATTTTTTGACACTTTAGTTCTTAAAAAATTAAATGCATACACTCTATATATTTTGATATTTTCTATTTTTTATTGTAAAATGTAACTAGAAATATAAATTATAATAGAATATAATATTTGTTAATTGTTTAATTTAAAATTTAAAAGTTAATATAGTTATTTAAATATTTGCTATTTTAATCATAATTATTTTAAATTTTTGTTATATATAAATATAATTTATATTGAAATAATTTATTTTTTGTTCACAAATTTTTAATAATTATTTTTATTATTTTCATAATAAATATAAAAATGAGAGAAAGGGAGAGAGAAAAGTCTTTATACATTAAAGTTTAATTAAATTAATCTCATTTTCCAAGATGTAATTGAGTTATACGCCATCTATATAATTAATTTTATTACATAAAATTAAATTTATATTAAATTTTTTATTAAAAATATTTTATAGATATTGTTATAAAAATTACATCAAACACATTAATGAAAATCTTGGAATGTGATGTTTAATTATATAATATTTTTTAATAATGAATATTTAATATAAATTTAATTATTATAATAAAAATAATTACACATATGATGTATAATTCAATTAAATATTAGAATATGAGATTAATCTGATTAAATTTTGATGTGTAAATTTTAAATTAAATAATTAAGAAAAATTATATTTTATTATAATTTATTTTTTGGATATATTTTATAGTCAAAAATAAAAAATGTCTAAATATATAAAGTGTATATATTTTAATCTCTTAAGAACTAAAATATTAAAAAATATTTGAAGATTAAAGTGCATGCATTTAACCTTTTAAGGACTAAAGTGTTAAAAAAAATCTTTCAGGAACTAAAATATATACATTTAATCTTTTAAAGATTAAAGTGTTAAAACAAAACCTTTTCAGGAACTAAAGTGTAGATTTACTCTTAAAATATTTATTATAATAATTAAACACTTTTAATAATATAATAATAACAATTAGATGCCAATGTAAAAAAAATTTTATAATGACAAAATATCAAAATTAAATCTATTTAAAAATCTAAAACTAAGCTTGGTGCATATACGAGTAATACAGTATCAATGTTAATGTTTTTAAGTTATGATTCAATCATAAATTCTCATAAAGTATTTGAGTTTCACAATAATTACTTTTAAAAGTATATATGCACTAATATATATTTTAATAATATAGGAATGTTCATATTAATACTATATTAAAATTAAATCGTATATATAAATATTAAAAGAACTTAATGATGATAATAATTATATAAAGCTAAGTAGTTTATGTATTAAAATATAATATATTTTAATGGAAAAGGTTTTATACTATTGTAATATTAAAATTAGAGTATAACTATGATAGATACTAATTTATAAATATTATTTGTTTGTAATTTACTTTTCCGTTTTTCATATATAATTAAATGTAAAATAATATATAATTAGTTGATGATGTAAACAAATTTACACATTATCAAGATTAAACCATATTTATGTAACTATTAAAAGAATTTGATGACGATAATAATTATATAAAATCCAAATAGTTTAAGTAATATGAATATATATAATTAGATATTGGTGGAAATCCTTTTATATTATTGAAATACCAAAATTAAAGTCATGATTTTTTATTTTTTATTTTTTGGTGATCATGAGGTATTTTTACATGTTCAATCTATTTAAATTGGTTATAAGACTAATCTTCCTTCAATTATGAGTATAAAGATTATGCAGTCTTTCTATAAGAGTTGTCTCTATAGAATTAGAGTCATAATCATGATAAATAGTTATTCATAAATATTTTTGTTAATAATTTACTTTTACATTTTGTCAAAAATTAGTTTACTTTTACATGACAAATCTTTACATTTAACAAATGTTTATCATTTATTAAATGTAAGTTTACTAACATATTCTAAAATTATTATTGTAAAATAATAAATGACAATTAAGATAAGCATAACTTTTGTCAATTAAAAATAAAAAATGCAATAAAATTATAAGTTCAAATTTGATACATTTAATATAAATCTTTTTATTTAAAGTTTTTAAGGATATTTCACCCATTGGGCATAAGACTAATCCTTGTGTAATGACATGTTGACGTCACGATAGATTAATCCATTAGTTGACTTTGCGCTCATTTTATTTTAAACTCTCTCACAGTAGGTTATTTATAAGTATTCACATAACCATTTGCCATAAAGTTGTTTCTACCTAGGGCCCTAAGGTCATCTTAGTAGTTAGACTACTCTACAAAGAGTGCGCCTAACTCGATTGTGCATGGTGAGACTGGCACCGACAGGGCCATATTATCACGAAAGTTAGCACGCAGAAGGTGAATAAAGAGTATTTGTGCTAGAAGAGAACACATTACATGAAAATGGTAAGACATCCACTATTTGTATTGTTAAAGGATGCATATTTATGGGTGCATAGCTTTCACTTCTTATCATTGCAGTAATTAAAATGATATGTACTGTTAGAAAAATTTCTAAAGAGCTAGTATTATTTTCTTTCTTAAATTTGTTCTGTGACATGTTTGTCGACTTATTTTAGAATAAGTAAATGCTTTTTACTATTTTACTCTATCTGTCATGCCCCATTGGAGCTATGACCTATGCTTAGGGATCTTCGATCTCTAACATGTCTAACCATACCATCTAGAAACAAACAAACAATGTTTCCTATGAAACTTGGATTTTCCTCAAAAGGTCATACATATATTTCTTGTAATATTCAAATATACATACCAACTAGTACAACAATAGTCCAACAATCATCAATTCAAGTATTTATACAAAATTTACATACAAAAGGGAGTAGGATCCTGCCTGTAGTACATAGAGCACAACGCTAATATATTTCGATAATATATATTTCAAAATACACACAACTATCCAAAACAAAGTCCATGCCCACACAATGGAGTGCTAGGTTCACCAAGAGAGTAACTAGATGCTTTAACTGGCGAGAGGGTTGGGGTACTGATTAGTAGAGGAGTCTAAAATATGTGAGAGGAAAAGAGTGAATCCAATAGAATTCAATGAATAATGATATATCTATAACATTATAGGGACAAGCAATTTGGCACGAGTCTTTCAATTTGAACACAATCCAATAGCAGTAGGCATCATATCAAATAGTCACATTTGGATACTCAATTAATGTCCAGGAGTCAAGAGGTGGCCCTCGAATTTAATGACCCATGGCACATTGGTCTTGGCCCTCCTAGGATTTAGGAGGTGGCCCCCTGATGTAGTATGATCCATGGCATGTTGGTTCTAGACGGTTAAGGCGCCAATATACATGTGCATAAACCAACAAGCTAATCAATTCAATATGTGAATTAGAGTTCAAACATAAGATTGAATTGCTCGCCTTCTTTTTACATGGTGATACACAATATGCGTAATACAAGCATTATTTCATAAACTCATCAAAGTCATATTCATATAATCATAGGTTAATAAGCAATATACCAAAAACCAATATTTCATATATTTTACCAAGCAACACAATGAAAACAAGTCATAGATATATTATTACTCACAAATCAAACCATGAAGTGGAAATTCAACTTGGCGGTGCTTTAGAACCAATAGGGATATCCTTAGAGAAATCCAATGCTACAAAAGGCAGTAATCCATCATTAATTAGCTTCTAAAAACCAAATGTAACTCAAACTACTCTCAAAATACAAAAATCCCCAAATCCATGAACCCTAACCCCCTTTATTTGATCAAAACCTTGAATCTATGAAAGAACTAGTTAACCCATGGTAATAAAAGGAAGAATGAGCTCAAGAATTACCTTAGAAAGTGGAATAAAGAAGTAGAGCAAAAGAAGAGTGGTGGTTCTCTTCTAATCTTCATTTTCTTTCACTATAAGAGGGGGGAGAGAGATAGAGAGAGAAAGAGAGATAGAATCAAGAGAAGGATGATGATGATGGAGCAAAAAGGATGAATTTTATGGGTGATATGAGTAGGAAATAGTGAGGGATTGATGGGATTTATGTGGGGGTAGAGAGATATGAGAGAGTTTGAGAGAGATATGGTCGAGGGATCGAAGCCCCAAATTTTAATCGCATAGTGGGTGCCTAGGCGGTTAGATTTGGGCGCCTAGGCATCGAGACGCCTGAATTGAGATGTAAACTGCACAGCCAACACCTAGGCAATCAGAGGTGAGTGCCTAAACGTTGATCCCTTAGTCCAAGTGCCATCTTTTTCTCAATACCATATGCATCCTTAGGCTTCAACCCATACTTCTAAACATGTTTTTAACTCTAACAACTTCCAAATACTTAAGAATATGATTCTAAAATGATACTCAAAGGTTAACAAAAGCAAGAGAATAGAAGTTTATAACACATAAAAATCCACGGTGTTACACTATCCCATCACTAACTTTTTTTTTATCAAAAAGTTTAGCTAATTTTTTTTAATTATATAGTATTTTTTAGGGAGAATTCCATTTATCCCCAAATATGGGTCATATGCATTTTAGTTTATGAACTTAAAAAATATGTAATTTGATGCTCGAACTTTTTTGAATAATTCATTTTAATTCTTATATTAAGTTTTCCGGCCGTTGTTAATGAAAAAGGATTTAGGGGCTTTTTGTGACAAAGGGAAAAGGATTTATCTTTTCTGCGACATTGTCACTATAGGAAATCTTAGGAATACCACAGGTTGAGGCAGACATCGATGTTTTGGAAGCGATATCAGCCCTGCTTAAAAAAATAAATAAAGAAAGAAAGAAAGAAGAAGAGTAATATGAGCTCGTAAAAAGTAAGAGCATCGTATTCACTCTTTTCGTATGGTAGTGTGATTTTTCTTTCATTTGAATTTATAAAAGTGTTCTGACTTTCTAAAAGTAATCACACAGTTACACACTGATACATTTCATCGCCTTATGCCAAGTGTGCATCTAAGTTGGCGGTGTCTTTGGTGGAACATACTTGCAAGTTACACCACGTAACTTATCAATTTAATGAATAGAATTTAATGATATACCGGTACACTAATTATTTATAGTATATTATAATAATTTTTAAAATTTACTTATATAATATGAAATTAAATAAAATTTTATTTATATGATCTTGAAATTAAATATAATTTTTAGAGGATATTTTAAGATCATGTAGATAAATTTTAATTACTTTTAAAATACTTGTGATGTATTATAGTAATTCTTAATTTTATTTGCATGATTTTAAAATTAAATAAAATTTTATCTGTACAATCCTAAAGTTAAGCAAATATTTTTGGAGATATTTTAGGATTATGCAGACAAATTTTTGTCATTTTTAAAATATATTTAATTATAATTCTGAAATCTAACTAAAATTAAAGAATTATTATAGTACACTATAGGTGTTTGATGTATGAATATATATTTAAATTACATCTATATATCATATTGTATCTTCACAAGATGTATGTTGCCCCTTGCAAGTAAGGGGCACCTTAAGGACTTGTCATTCGAGTTACGCTCCCACTAGCGTCTAAGCTATCATCAATTGAATAGAGAGTTAATAGTTACCAAGATTTTGAAAATCGAATCAGACATTGAGCCGGATAAGAGATTGGTTCAGAGGTTTGCTGGTTCAACCAAAATATAATAAAATATATATAAATATATAATATATAATTATTTATAAAGGTCTAATCAATTTTTTTGGACAAAGATAGACAATTTTATTAAAAATTTCACTAATAATCTCCTAATGAAATTTTTGTAGCTGAATTTTTATTTTTTAGTGCATACTAAGAACAAAAACTTGAGGCTTAGTTTTTAATTGCGTATAATTGTGGGCGAAGTTCACTATTTGTCTAAAGGTGTGTTTATTTAGAATTTTTTTTGGGCAAAAAAACACTTTTTTCATAAAAAAATTAATTTTTATATATTTAGATAATTTTTTAAAAATAATCAGAATCTTAAAAACATTTATTTTCAGATTTTTTTAAGAAGATGAAAAGAGTAATTTTTGAAAAAAATCAATTTTAAGCTTTTTAGCTATATATAAAATTTCAACTTTAAAATCACTTTTTTTTAATTGAAATAAGCGCACCTTAATTTGGTTTGCTTTATGCTTCTTATATAAGACTAAAAATGGGGAAAAATAAGAACTCTTCATAAAATCTATTACTTGACCAAAAATAGAAAATCTATTAGTATATTTATTAAAAGAAAATCCTCTCAATAACCTATCTATTTTTTTTTTTGGTCGAAGTATCCTATCTTTTTTTGAACTAATATCAGTTTCCTATCTTGAAAAGAAAAACTTGTGAACTTAGTTGGGCCAACCCAAATACTTTTCGAATGAAAAAACGAAAACCCTAACTTTTACTTTACTTCCTTCTTATTGTAGCAAATTGTCGCCCCCTTTGCAACTTCAAGTCTGCAACAGCAATCCACCAAACCCAAATACCTCCTACGTGGAGTTGTAATAAGGCACAGACCATGGCACAAACTAGTTGAGGCAGCGGTGGCGATTTCAAAGACCAGCAGCGAGATCGTGGATGGTTGTTATGGTCGCTCTTCCCCGCCAACAAAAACATTAAACCCGTAGCCTTCTTCTTTCCATGGTGGTTCGAGTGGCATTTGGTTGCCATAGCCATTGTAGGAAGGTCCATGGATGTTTGGCTGCCATGCCTTCTCCCTTCATAGTTTTTCCCCCTTTTTTCTTGCACTAAAGTCATAGATTTCAGTTTAGGCTTTTTGTCGACTTTTGACCGGTTGGAGCAGTTCAAAGTCTGATGTTTGGAATAGCGATTTTTTTGTAATGCCCAGACTGGACACCTTGTCAATTCCTGGTTTAACCAGTCAGATCGACTGGTCCGATTTGGCTTTTAGAACTATGATAGTTACAAAATAGTTACTGGTTGAAAGTATTAATATCATTAAAGCTAAATCCTAAATTATTAAATAATTAAGAAAGAGCTTAAGAGATAAAATACAAAATAAATAGATAATAATAGATTGTAAAGATAATGTTCATGTTAGCGTGTAGACACTAACTCGCCTTAGACCGTATACACTAATATTTAAACAATGGAACTATTTATATAAACCTAAATAATAAATTAACTCAAATATCATTAAAGGAAAGCAAAGAAAAAAAAATCAGCATATAATTATTGAACTTAAAGTGTCCTTATTTTAATTATAAAGTTATAAGCAATGGAACGAAGGCAACCACTTATCTTCGTTCAAAATTTTATTTTTCAAAAAATTTAATTTTATCTTATCTTGTTATCTTTAATTATAATTTTATATTTTATCATATTATAATTTTATAAGCATTGTGCATTAATCTTATACATAAATTTGATTTTGGTAGCCAATTAACGATAACGAAGAATTTTCCTAACTCATGAAAATCGTGTAGGAAATGGGACCTTACAAGTCCGCAATAAATCATAATACACATGAAAATAATCAAATTATAATGGAATTAACAAAATTTTCGTAGAAACCAAAAGAGAAAAATAAACTTTTCGCTAACTATGAACTAAGCAGCGGGGAATGGGTGTTACCATTCCCAATGAATAGATTCAGCGCTAACAAAAATAAAGGTTGCAGATACAGTCAGGAGTAAAGACTAACGAGCATTTTATCTCCATCACCAATTCCATGTGCCATATACATCATTAGCTGGATCTAAAAGCACAACGAAGGAAGCAAATAGGATTTCATCAATGCTAAAATAATAACATGACTATATTATTGTCAGAATGATAGAAACTAAAACATGTGCATGAATAGCATAAATCCACAGAATTATTTCCAGAGATATGAAATCACTAAAATCAAGTCCACAGGCCAGCAACATTAGTTTAATCTAAAATATTGACTGTCCTTTTATGTCATTTCAAAGCATAAACTTTAGAGCCATCAAATATTATCACGATTGCAACAAACATTAACAAGATCTAAAACACTTAAAATAGACAAAGGGGCTCACAAAATTATGCTATATCTTAGCTGTACTCCACAATCAATGGAAGAAGTCGCGAGGAGTAAACTCACCATGTGAATCATTCTAGAGTGTTCTTAATTAAAATTTTTTTTTTCAGGCCATTCAAAAATATCAGAGTACACTCTTTCTCCCCCAAATCCTCACAGGCGGCTCCTGCTACTCTTATAATATCTTCAATTTGTGCACTTACTTCAGTTTTGAAAAACATAATTTTAAAATTTAAATTTTATATATAATTAAAAAATTAAAAATTAATTTTTTTTGAGATTTTAATTTTTTCAAAAAGTTATATAAATATATAAAAACTGATTTTTTAAATAAAAAAATAATTTTTTACTCAAAAAATTCCAAACAAATACACCCTAAAGCAAAGTTCCCCAGTATATCAACATGAGCGCCACTCTGGGTGCCCGGACCTTCTAAAAGATTAGCTGGAGGAGCATGATCATACAGTCATACTTCTAAAATAAGAAGTAACACAATCAGTTAATACTAGAAACAATGGCATATAATAGCAGGATAGAATATATTATAAACACATTATAAAAACAAAAGAATATATTATAAACAATAGTAGTAAGATCATATGACTTGGAAATATGGCGAAAGGAATAACCCATTGGTACCATTAATCAAAGTAATAAAAATTAGACAATCACAATAACTAGTAGATAAGTTCAATGTAATAGTATGATCCATTCACCTGCAAGATTAAAATTAAATAAGCATGCTTATTCTGTATAATGTATACAATTTGTTGACAAAGGCTTTTGATGACGGGAAAACAAATTGCAATAAGTCAGGATTATACTCTTGTGAGGAAAGAAATAAAAAAGAAGAAATAAAAGGAGAGAATCTCACCTTGTTGCCAAAGGGTTAGACCAATATTTGTAATGTTTGTATTTTGGATCATCCAAATTGCCAACAATACCATGAGAAAAATGAGCATCTCCACGCTTCATCAACTTGGGGGCAACAAAATGAAGTAGATCTAAAACTGAATCAGCTATGTACCCTTTAAAATCTGCAACAGCTTTGATTCCCTCAACACCCATTTCATGGTACTCAGTCCACACATCACAGATAGATGTGTTTACAAGGTTTCTACCCTTAAGAGCACCCTATTAATTGTAACAAATAACATAAGGCATGAAATTCATAACAATGCTAGTCAGATAACCAATTAGTGCCGATCAATCATATGCTTGAAGTTTGACATACAAATGAAAGTCAATGCTGTGTCAGAATAATTTCAGAAAGCAGTAGCATTGTGATCATGATCACCATGACACAAACTCAGCTTGCTATCTAATCGTATTTATCTAAATACTTATAACCACACATCCACATTCCTAATAATGAAAAGAACACATCAGGAAATTACTTATTTACGTGCAGATGCGCTATCTAATTGAAAGTACTATAGTATTCAAAATACCAAATTTTATATATTTGGAATATTACCCTAAAATCCAAGCTCTTAAGCTTGGAGAAATGTAAGGCAGCTGCATCCTTCCCAGATGATATAATTCTCCCATGATTCACACTTTTCATGGATCGATGCCTCTCTTTACTATTTCGAGATGCATTAAAAGTATCATTGTCCTTTTGCTTCTTTGCACTGCGGTTGTAGTCTCCTTCAGGTGACCAGTCAAGGCCAGCTCATATAGTGTCTCTACCTTTTGGCATTAGTAACATGGTTGAATCCCATGTTCGGGTCATCCGCATTAAATGTTGTGAAGTTTGAAAATGAAAAACATCGTTATCTAAAACATGTGGTGCAAAAGCCCTGTATTTGGATTAACAATTCATTGATTTTGCAAATCAAGATGGAAATAAGCAATGTGTCGGTTCTAGCAAACTTTTGACACAATTTATTGGTATATAAAAATTTCTAATGAGTAAGTGGCTCTCTATTCGTCAACAAAAGCTTCATTGAAAATAAAGACTTCTACAAATTACAGAGTAAAATTGTAAAGTAAATTGTTTTAAAGGAAATAAATCCTTTTATATATATATATATAACATGGTTCAAAAGCACACCACCAATAAGAGAAATACACAGAAACAAGCATTTACATTATAGTAGTTGAAAGTTGAAACAAAAACCTGGCAATGACAATATATCTCTAGCTTCTATAGAGAGAAGTTCCAGCGATTGATTTTGGAACACCAAGAAAGGGTCTCCCAATGTTCATTACTGCTTTAATATGCTTTGCACGCCAATCTGAACCAACCCCTCCTTCCATTGGCGCTGGTGCTTCAACCCATTTCATAAAATGAAGAAAATACAGAGCACCCATTGAATGTGGAATTACAACCACCTCTTTACCACCATTTGTGGCCACCATGAGTTCTAAGTTGCTCTTCATCCTGCTTAGAGTTTGATCTCTGACCTGTTCAAAAGAAGCACAAATTGACAAGCCCATCAAAATCATAAAGTTCTGCAATTAATTGAATTCTATTAACAACAATTAAGTTGGCAAAGTGGATTTTGAAAAGGAAAAAAAAGAAAAAAAGAAAAGACAAGATCGTTTCACTCAGAATTACCTCTGTATTCTGAGATGATATTCCCCAATCATATACAGCCATATGCATGTTTTTCTCCTCATACCCAATGTGTGCTAAATTAGCAATTAGAACAGTCCAAACAAAATAGCCAGGTGCGAAATAATTAGCTTCTACCTATGTTGCACGGATGCAGATGCAGTGCCGTGCAGATACGAATCTGGATCTGATGTGTACGAAAATTTTGTAAAAATTGGGGTACGGGTATGACAATATATATATATTTAAAAATATAAAAATTTCACAAATTTTGTAAAATAAAAACTAAAATTTCATATGATAAATTAGAAAATATACCAATTTCAACATAAAACAAGTCTAAATTGTTCAACATCACATTACAAAAATAAAAAACTACAATATTTAAAACATTGTTCTAAACAAGTACAAATAATTAAACTCTAACAGTCTCAATCTCATCATTTCCCTTTCCATCATCAGTGAAAAGAATAGTCTCTAAATCAGGCTCATCAAGTGAAAGACTAGCTACTCGAAGAATTCCAGCTCCTTCAAATGGATCCCATTCATCTCCACCAATGTCCCACATTTTTGTCTCACCCTCATGATAGCTCTTAGTCCTTCTTGATAGGAGACGAAGATTAGTGTGTATGAATACTAAATCTTCGGCTCTTTTAGGATTAAGTCTATTTCTCTTTAAAGAGTGAATAAAAGAATATATACTCCAATTTCTTTCACAACAAGAGGAAGAACATGGTTGTGAAAAGAGCTTCAAGGCTACATTTTGAAGTTTTGGAAGTGAAGATCCATACATCACCCACCATTCCTTGGGTGACAGGTTCCATCTATCTTGTAAGCTATCAAATTGGCCAAGCTCATCTTCACCACTTGAGAATTTGACAAACTCTTGGGTTGTCTCTAACCTATCCTTTGATTCTGGAAAATAACTCCTAAGGCATTTGTTCCTTCCCAGACAAATCTCATTATCCTTATGTGGGGGAATTCTATTTGGAGCTTTATCAAGCCATTGTCTGCAATAATACCTATACAATAAAGTATAAGGCATTACTAATTTTAAGAGTTAAAGTACATTTTAAAAAACAAAAGGTAAAAGAAGTTAAAATTTAGACATTTAAACTTACTTGGGATTAAGTGAATGAGCTAAGCAATGAAGTGGTGTGTAACTTTTAGTCCATCTATCAATTAGAATACTATGTACCACTTCATAAAAGAATGACCGTTCACTCAACTCTTTGCTTTCATGTTGATATATTGCCTTCTTCACTTGCTCAATCATGGAATCTCAATTCTCATAAACTAGATGAAGGGATGGCTTATCAGTATCACAAGATCGAAGCATGTCATAAATAGGCTTTGTGAAGCTCAAAACATAATCAAGTTGATCCCACCAACTGTCATTTAGAATTGTTTCTTTCACAAATGTTGCTCTTGGAACATCATCTTCTTTATAATGAGACCATTCTTCACTAATAACCATAGATTGGAGACTGTGCTTAATGGTTCTCAACCTTTTAAGCATAATAATGATGGAAGCAAATCTAGTCTCAACAATGGCAAGTAGTTTCAGATGCACAAATTTGTTAAACATGGCAAGTCTCATGGAATGATTTATGATGAAATTTTTAATGAAAAAAGCATCATCAGCAACAGTAGAAATCCAACTACACTCAGAATAAACAACTTCATTGGTTGGTGTATTTTTAGGAGCACAAATGTTCTTAAGAGCAAGGTTTAGGGTATGCACTACACATGGTGTCCAGAAAATATGAGGATGCATAGATTCATAATTGATCTAGCAGCCTTGCAAACAGGTGCATTATCTGTAATGACTTGAACTACATTTTGTGATCCAACTTCATCAATGGTAGACGAAATTAAGTTCACAATGTAATGTTTATCCTTATATTCACCTGAACCATCAATAGCCTTCAAGAACATAGGTCTCGAATCTGAGATAGCCATGAAGTTAATCAATGGTCTTCTTTGTGCATCAGTCCAACCATCAGTCACTATACTTACACCCTTCTCCGGCCAAGTGTCTTTGATAGGTTGAAGTAACTTCATTATATTAGCTTTCTCCTTTTGCAATAATGAAGTTCTAATGGCATTATAACTAGGTGGAAGAAAGCCAAAAATATTGGTGTTAGCAGCATATGTAAATGAACTAACAAAATAAGGATTTCTGGCAATATTGAATGGCAAACCAGCGGAGTAAAACAACCTAGCTATTTCACAAGTCAAATATTCTCTTGCTTCATTATTAAAAGCCCTTTGTAAAGGTCCTTCATTACCTCTTCTTCTCTTGCTCCCATCAAATATATTATCTCTATGTAGGTTCAAACTTGTAGTTCCAGTAGAAAAAGGAACTTGCACCGACTTTGTTCTTTCAATAGATTCCCTTTCTATTTGCTTTATCTCTTCAAGATAATCATTATTCACTTGTGTACAAATAGCAATTCCTTTTCCTTTTTCTCTCAACAAATGAGATTTTACCCGAAAATAAGATCCCTTGTAAGCTCCATTACAAAAATTGCAACGCCAATTTACATTTCCTCCTCCGGATTTCTTATCTTGCAACACGGTTACATAAGCCCAAAGGGCACCACTATTCTCAAATTTTCCAGTTGCAAATTTACTAGTCAAAGAAGCAGAGGAATTGGCAGCATTATTACCACTTCTAGACCCACTACCATTACCAGACCCGGCTATTGAGCCTTGTGAAAACATCTGATAAATAATTACAAAGTTTCTATATTATTCAAAAGTAAAAAATTTAATTTTCAGTAGCAAAAATACAATCACTTCAGATAATAAGTTTTCTCAAAAAAAAAAAAAATAGAATCAGCAGCTCCAAAAACAAAAAAAAAAAACATAGAATCAACAAGAAAAATCAACAGCAGCAACAGCAGAACAAAAAAAAACCAACAAAAATAAAAAAAATAGAACAAAAAGTAGAGGCAGATCAGACGTTACTTGGGTGAAGGACCGCCGGCCACCGCTGTTGTCTTTGCGCTGTCGTTGCTTCTCACTGTCAGGATCGCCGCCGCCGCTGCTAGGTGAAGGCCGTTTGAAATGAAAGAAAGAAGAAGAAGAAGAAGGGGAGTAGAAAGGGGAGAGTTTGGTTATTTAAGGAGAAGGGGATGAGTATTTGAAAAAGGAAGAAGTGGGTATCAATATCAGAAAAAAGAAGAAGAAGAGGGGTAGAAATTTTGAATGAAAGAAAGAAGGAGAAGGACTGAAGAAGATGGGGCTCAGAAAGGGGAAAACGAAAAAAGAAAGGGAGAAATGGGTACTGTGGGTAGACAATGTACAAAGAAAGAAAAAAGGGAAAAAAAGAAAAGAAAAAAAATGGTACAGGCACCGAATAAGGAAAAAAGGAAAAAAGAAAAAAAGAATGCTGCAGCGCCGAAGAAGGAAAAAAGGAAAAAAAAAATTCAAAACTATGCCATTTTTATAAATCCTGTACCCAGAGCAGTATCCAGTCGTACCCAGTAGTACCCGAACCGTACCCAAGCCGTACCCAATTTTTTTTTGTTTAAAATAATAGGTATGTACCCAAGCATACCCGAACGCATCCAACGTGTACCCGTACCCGAAACGTACCCGGTATGGATACTTTTAATAAAATCACGTACCTATGCTTTAGAGGCTTCTACTAGCCCAGATACAGGCCTAACTCTAATGCCTGAAGGATCTAATCACGTTTCATTATCTAGTGACATGTGCTCAACCTAACACAGTGGTCTGTAGAAAGCAAAAGAAACTACCATAGCATATCGTTATAAACAAATTCTGCAAGAGTCATTAAACAAAGCAACTTGACATTATATAATTTGCCATACAAAACAACAGAGCTAAATATGGGCCAAGACAAATGTTCCAAATGGCCTATAAATCATGAACATCCAATCAAACTACACTTGCCATTAAAATAGCCCGGTACTTCAAAGCCATCTTCCATAATAAGAGGAACTTTGCATGACAATCAAATTAATATGAAGAACAGGAATCTATTAACTTTACTCATATTTTTTAATTAATTTCAGTTATATCTTCTTGAGTTATAAATCAAACAATTCCTTTATTTGAACATCAAGAATTCACAATAATACAAAAACAACAATATAAGTATTGAGTTGTGTGACTAAAAATGGCAATTTATGCACATGGCAACTTGTGACACATGATGAGGTCTTGTTAACTTGATTCATGACCTTTTTATGCTTCATAAATTGAAGTAGAGTAGCGAATGATGTTTTTAACTTGATTCATATCTTTTTATGCTAAATAAATTAAAGTAGTAGTGAATAGTGTAATTGAATATGGCAATGCATGCACTTAATAGTGACTTGTAACCTTGCTGAATGATGTGACAGTAAATTACTACATGCATATAGAATGGTGAGTTGAGATTGGTGTACACTTATGTCACATCTACGAGAAATTCTTATATGCTTTTGGAGAAATAGATTTCTCTTGTTTTAAATAATTTATTATTCGTTACTCTATTCTATGAGTAATTTTGTTTCCTTAATCATCCATTATCCTCTTTCTTTTTGGCCAACAAATTTAATATGACAAATGATAAATACGTTAGAATAAGAGAAATACCTTGTTCCAAGAACATATGAGACTTTTTCGTATTTAAATATAAAAAGAGCACTTTTGTAAGTCAAACTAACACACTCACATGCAGACCTGGATATACCTAACACCAAATCCACAGCTAACTCAACCACCAAAAAATAAAAAAGAATATATATATTTTTTTATCGAACCTAGGAAGTGCAAACAGTAATACGAATTAAATCTGCATGTTTTCTTTACTAACGTGATAGTAGGACCCTCATTATTTCAGTTAATCTGTTAATTTTATTGATGTGTTTCTCTCCTATGTGTTAGACATATATATATATTTATGAGTTAGCTTTTCATTTGTACCAGCTAGTCAGTCACAAACCAATCTTGTATATAAACTATCATTTTACCATGAATAGAGTCAAGTTTCACTTTCGACAATTTATTGTTTGATATGGTATCATAAGTAATTTTCTGAGCCTTTCATTATTCAATGCCATTTTCACCTTTCTTTCCTTCTTGGTTTTCTTGGGAATCCCCTGGCTTTATTCTCAGGAAAATCCTCCATTCTCTTCACCATAGCTCAACCTCTTGAAGCTTTCAAGTTTCAACTCTTACAATCTCCAACCTTCTGATCAATTAGCCTTAGTCTTTGTTTACCATTGATTGAAACCAATTACAATACCTAGTCACGATCGATGGGCATGGCTTTGAATGGAAAGCACAAATTAAGGTTTGTCGATGATTCTATTCCCAAACCTGACACTAATGCTGATCTTGAACTCCTCAGTGCTTGGCAGTGCATAAACGACATCGTCAGTTCCTTGTTGCTGAACTCTTTTTTGAAGGACATTGCTATAGGCATTTTTATGCTAATTCTGTTGCTTCGATCTGGAACAATATTCATGATCGATTTTCTCAAGGTAATGGCCCTCGCATTTTTCAATTGAAAAAGGAATTGATTGGTCTTTCATAGCACAATCACTGTAACATAGCATAACTAAGGTTACATATTCAATCCTTTATCATTCATATATATTCAGCAACAAATAGTTTAAGTTAAGGTCATACTTGCACTAAAGCATAGAATTCTTCAATTTAGTAATGCTATTAAACCTTACTCAATTCTGCCCGATTTTTGTCATTGCCAAATTTTCTACATAGCTTAATTAAATCTGAATTTTTGATATGTTGAATTGTTATATGTCTAGTTTCTAACCTTTTTGGTCCCATTAGATTTTGATATATATAACTTAAGCTATTGAATATTTATCTAAGTTTGTCCTGTTACTAGGCAGATTTACACTCCGAAAAGTAAAAATTCACTAAAATTAGAAAACTAGTTGAAATTATACAAAACCTACACTATATTAAAGCTAACTGAACTAAATTTCATTTCCTTTGAGTAAGTAGAGCTCGAGTTATAAGCTCGTGAAGTTGGCTATTCTAAACTGCCCTGTTCTAGCCTAGTTAGAACATGGGGCTACTTCAATAATTTTCTGGGAGCAATAGCGACCGAATTTGACTCTGAAATTTTTATGAGATGTTGCTCTATATGTAAGCTTTTTAACAAAATTGGTTGCACTCAATTTCGAGTTGTATAGTATGAGTTATATCCTTCACAATCCGTACTGCTCAGAACAGAACATAGGATTCCTAGGTAAACTTGAAAAAATCATATCTCCCTCAATATTAATCTAATGACCTTATAATTTATACGGTTGGAAAGTTCTATATGTCTAATTTAATATAAAATTAGTTTTATCTCATTTTGGTGGCTATAGACAAGTCTGTACAATGTGCAAGTACGGATGCCGCATGGATTTTGAGGAAATCCTGATACTATTTTATTGACTCTTGTGTTTATCATTCAATATCCAATCTAACCCAAGAAAATATATACTAAACCAATCATAAATCATCATATAACTATCATAAAACAGCATAATAGTGAGAGGAATAGGAGAAACAAATCAGCTACCAAGCTTCATAACCAAATAAGGACAAGAAATCCTACCTCTAAATTGTTGTAGATGTTGGCTAGATGCAAGTTCTTGGTGTGGAAGAGGGATGGAGTTTAAAGGTAGAAGCAAGGTGAAGTAAGGGAGGAAAAGAATGAATAGAGAAGAGGCAGCTGCTGATGGGGTCGAAATATCAAGGGAAGAGAGTGGAAGTTAGTTAAATTTTGTGGTGTTTGAGTCATGGGTGGTGGAGACTTTGGCTACTCCTCCCCTATCTAGTGGCTCAAAATGGTGCCATCCTAAGGGGGTAAAGTAGCTGAGTTTTCAGCTACTTATGCTAGGGTATTTAGTGTAAAATTCTACTGATTCGATTTTGATAGTTTAAAATACCGAAGCTTTGCCGATTTCCATCAAATCAGCAAAACATTACTAAATAACTTTGTAAGATTTTCTATATATTTATCTTAATTTTCTTAAGCCTAATATCTCTGATCAACATCTAATTAACTCCTAATTATCCTTACTTAATCAATAAAATCGAATAAATCAATTAACAATATAAATTAAACGTTTTGCAAATTCAGAGCCTTTATGTTTTTTATTTTCTGTAGCTAATGGCATTTCCGTAATTTCGGGCAAATCTAGAGGTATCCCACATCATTTCACATGTGGGCATCTCCGTGGCCCAATTGGCTAAGAACTAAGTCTCTATGTTTGCGCTACATGATTGTGCTTCGTTTAAAATTTTATTCTATTAAGTCTATTGATATAGGGACCTAAATGTCATTTTTTAAAAAGTTGAGGGGTAATTATGGAAAGAATATTTGGGGATCAATATGAAATTACTAAAAATTCTAAAGCCAGACTACAATTAACAAAAGTTTAAAGGGGATTTGCACAGGCTATGGCAGAAGAATTACAAGCATTAGAAGCTAATGACATTTCGTCAGTTGTATCGCTCCCCCTAACAAGCACACTATTGGGTGTAAGTGGGTCTACAAGGTCAAATATCTTCCCGATGGCTCTGCTTATCGGTACAAGGCATGCTTTGTTCCCAAAGGTTATACTCGATAAGCCCGTGTTGATTTCATGGACACCTTTTCTCCTATAGCTAAGCTTACTACAGTAAAATTGCTTCTCTCCATTGCTGCCATCAAAGGATGTAATCTCCTTCAGTTGGATGTAAACAATGCTTTTTTTAATGGAGATTTGTTTGAAGAGGTTTATATGGACCTGCCTCTTGGTTATCCAAGGAAAGGGGAGAATATAGTCTGCAAACTCAATAAGTCTTTGTATGGTTTGAAACAAGCATCTCGTCAATTGTTCTGCAAATTCTCCTTCGCCTTGACTGAGAAGGGATTCACACAATCCAAGAGTGATTACTCTTTGTTTACTTCTGGCTTAGGTGCATCTTTAGTAATGCTTTTGGTTCATTTGGATGACATTATCTTGGCCAACCCCAACATGTCTTGGTTGCAGTTTGTACAGTGGCAACTTCAAGATTCTTTCAAACTCAAGGTACTTGATGACCTTAAATATTTCTTAGGCTTGGAAATTGCCAAATCCAACCATCGTATTTGCTTATCGCAGAGAAAGTATATGCTGTTTTTGCTTGAAGACACAAATTTCCTTGCCAACAAACTTGCCAATTTGCCAATAGAGCCTAATTTGCAACTAGGTGCATTCGAGGGGAATTATTACCTGATCTTGCTCTTTATCGTAGGCTCATTGGATGCTTCATGTACCTTACCATTTCTAGGCCCAATATCTCCTTCTCAGCGGCCAAGCTAAGTCAATTAATGTCCCAGCCATGCACTCCACATCTGCAGGCTTTGCGCCACCTACTGCACTATCTTAAGACCACTCTAGGATAAGGTTTATTATTTTCCTCCAAATCTTAGCTACATCTCAAAGCATATGCCGATGCATACTAGGGTAGTTGTGTTGATACTCATCAATCTACAGCTAGTTTTTGTGTGTTTCTTGGTGGCTCTTTAATATCCTAGAAATCAAAGAAACAGCCCACGATTTTGTGCTCTTCTGCTGAGGCCGTACTCCAAGCTTTGGCTGCTATTACAAGTGAGCTTACTTGGCTTACTGCACTCCTTAAGCACTTTGAGATTTTGGTTAACTCATCCATGGTGTTCTGTGTCAACCAGGCAACCATCCATCTTTCCTCCAATCCTTCCTTCCATGAACCATCTAAACATGCGGAGATTGACTGTTACTTCATTCGGGATAAGGTGAATAGTGGCTTGATCAAGTTGGTACACGTCCTTACTCAACATCAGTTTGGGGATCTCTTGGCTAAAGTAGAGAAGCTGCCTCAATTTAAGCATCTTATGTTCAAGTTAGGCACTCTAGATATCTACTTGCCCACTTGAGGGGGAGTGTTAGACGTCACAAACTAATCTTTTATATAAACTCTCATTTTATTGTAATAAAGTCAAGTTTCATTTTCGACAATCTATTGTTTGATGCTATGACATAAAGCTCTCATAATAATGAATAACATGGCATGATTTGATTCATAGCAATACCTTTTATACAATTCCTTGAAGGTGCCACCCCACAATTTCTTTCCGAACAACCCATTGGCACATAGTCAAACCTCCCAAAGTTCGAGGCCACTGATGACAATGCCGGGCACAAAGACCACTGGGTGCTTCACCTTAGCCCCTCCTTGGCAAGCTTGATGTTAGGGGGGTCGAGAAAAATAAAAATTATCAAAGTCATTTAATTTGCACAACAAACTTTAGGTAACTGTCGTAATATGAATGTCATGAGAGTGCAGTGGATTCAATTTCCACCATTTTTTATGCATAATTGGACTCTCGAACTTAATTTCATTTTTAAATGACCAATTTGCCAAATTTAAAAGGTTTTTTTTCAATTTTTTCCATAAATAAAATATGGTAGCAACTCCATAATAATTTTTTTCGAATAAAAATTTTAAATCATCATACTGTCGCGGTGGCCCCTAGATATGTTGCGACAACTTGCATAATGTCCTCAAGGATGCCCAACAAAGTTATACAAATAACATTTTTCAAACACTAGCTATATGTTAATTGATAATATAATATAAAAATTCTTGCTCTTTAACTATTATGTCAATAACTTATTTAATTATTTGTTTGTTTAAATTTTTTATTATTATATTTTTTATATTTTAATTTAAATACTAAACTTTTAAAATGAAAATACTCATTGTGAATGACAATCCGAAATATGTCACAAAAATCAAGTAGGAGCTGTATACCATCAGAATTATTTTACAATTTAGGTCAACTTTTAAATTCGCAAAAAACGATAAAATAATTATAGAACATAACTAAATGTATAACTAAAAAATAATTTTAATCCTTTTCTAGTGGGGCAATCAAAATTTATTTTCATAACGAAATAAAAAAAATTGCATATTTTCGACATAGACAAATTAAAAGTCTTACTTATTTTACGATACAACAACTATTTTATTTAGTTATTTTAGTACATGTTCGGATGACCAAAGTATGATACATAATCTTGAATTCCTTAGGTTTCAATATGGGAAAATATATCTATGCAGCTTTTAGATATTATCCTTTTATGAAACTATAGATTTTGGAATATTCTAATTTTTTATTATGCAAGTAGTAAAGATCGTGATATAGGATTTAAATTAATGTTGAACTATTTATTCAACGAAAATAATAAATTTATTTATGAAAACTAATAAATTTTCAATAAAAGTAAATTCATAAGCTTACCTAACAAGTAATTTTTCTTTCAAAAAAAAAAAAAAAAGAGTCGATCTTAATTTTTTTCCGACCCTTTCTGAATCGTTGGTCCACTTTTTTTTTTCAAATGTTTCTTTATTGATTGATGCTACTCCAGTAATCATTCAACGTTTTGTTTGTTAGTTTGTTTTTTTTGCATCATAAATGAGAAAATTTTTATTTTCAATGCAAGTTTGACAAAAACGAATGGATCTATTCCCTTCTTCTAACGTGCATTTAATAAAGAAACATTTGAAATAAGTTTGCATCATAAATGTTGAGAAGTGGTTAAACCAAACACATTATTAATAACTATCTTTTTTATTTTATTTAATAAAGCTATTCAAACCTTTTAAATTAGGTTATACTGTTATGAAATGTATGTTTTTTATTTTCTTGGATTTACATCATGTTATGATAGATTAAAAATTTTAGCTTTAATTTTTGTAAACGATGTTTTAGCCTTGTGCATAGAAGAGTAAGACCTTTAAATTTACTTGGATTTAGAGATATGATGATATCATCTTCATCCCAAACTAAGTTATGTGTTAGTCTCAAATGTAAAAAATATGTTATTATCTATAGTTTACATAAGAGAAGCAAAGTTACAAATAACATAAAAGATTAGTTTTGATCAAAGATTGTATTTATTTTCTTCTTAGTAGGTGTACTGTTTTTATTACAACTAGTATTTCTATACTTGCATTGCATGAAAAGTATACATTCTTATCATTATTAAAATGTAAATTAAATTATTTTTGTTTTGGCCTATATTTTTTTCGGCTTTTGATGATGTCCTTGCTAGTCTGAGTTCTTCATGAATCCACAGCTCCGGTGGGGGACCTATAAGGGACTTTGATGCTCAAGTTAGAACATACTCCAATCATTTTCTAGTGAAAAAAAATCAGTTACTTACTTAATCACTTACTTACTTGGCCTTTGATGAGGTCCCTTTATACCCAATTCAGGTCTCAAAAGATTAGTTGCGGTTACAACCACTTTTTCTCTCCTCTGAAAACTCTCATTCTCTCCACTTTCCACGAGATTTTCTAGTTCAAGTTTGAATGTGCTCGACCATTGAGATTTTCATGAGATTCTCCCTTTTCGCTAAAGCCAAGCTTATCCCTTCTGGATGATAGTTACATGTGCTCATTGGGCTAAGCTCTAACCCCCAAGCTCGATTATTATCTGAGGATAATGATTTAAACTTATATTCCAAGCTCGCATTGCAAGCATATATTCTGAGTTCATATTCTGAGCATACATTAGTGAGAGGTGCAAGTCTCCAACTCTCTTTGGTTGGTATTGGGAGTCATGTCTAGACCCATGATGAGGGTTAGTGGAAACCATTTTCACTAAGCATTTAATGCGAATAATAGATATTGACAGGTTAAATTTGGGCCATTGATGATATTTAGATCAAGCCCCTATAAATGATTACTTGAAGGTTTATGATTGCTTCTTTTTTAGGGAAAAAGTGTGAATTATCAGGTTTGAACTAACATGTAGAGTCAAGAGTAGATGTCTTTATTTCTTTGAGTTGCTTCTTTTCATGCTTTAAGATAGATTAGATCAGAGTTTCAAACTTCCTTTTCCACTAACTTACTTTTGAGGCACTTTGCCTTGAAGTAAATCTTATTGGCTTTGATATGAACTATTCAACTGCTTTACTTATTGAAAATTCAAGCTCTTTATTTGGAGATTTGAGCTTATGAGTTCATCCTAGACAAAGTCCTTTTTGGCAGGACTCCCAAGCTCATTCTTCGAAGATTATGAATTCATTTGATGAGGAATGTCAAACTCGTTTCTTGAGATCATTCCCTTGGATGTGTTCATCATCTTTTGAGCTAATTTCCTTGTTAATTTTTGTGGTTGGGTTCATTATTCTTGAATTCATTTCCTCATTCAAACTCATTATTTATGAGCTTTCAATTCACATATGAGTTCCTTGATTATTTAAATTATCAAAAAATCTCAAGTTTGAGAGTGAGCAAAATATGATTTGCCTTGAAATATATATGCATCTCCAAAAATTTCTAGCTCAAAATTTGGAGAGTATCATGTATTTTTTATTCAATTTAAATTATAGAAAAGGCAAATGAATATTTCTAATACTTGGAAAAATAAATAAAATTATCAAAAAACTCAGATTTATTAAAAAATACAAACTGGTAAAATTTGGTGAGATTTGGGCCATACTTTCCACACACACTACATGCATGTTAGCCCGTGAGTGGGCTTGGCTCCACGGCCCAACAAGGCCTTCTCCTTCGTCAACACAAGTCGAATTGTGGTTCATGTAGTTTTTGCCATAGATGAGTTGTTTGAGCTTTGTTCTTTTCCACCCCAATTCCAAGTGCAAACATAATTTAGGCATGAATCATCCATGAAATGCATGGATTGACATGATTTTGGTTGAGAATTGTGTGATGAACAACCTGCAATAACAGTTCCTGTTGTTGCCATTTTCTTCCTCAATCCTCCATGAAATTTCATGTTCTTGGTCTTATTAGTTCATGGCACAAATCTCTACAAAAGCCCTTTACTTATTTCATGCAAGAGGCATCAACTAAAAGTATTGGGTTTCAAATCACAAAATAGGGTTCTTGATTGAGGGTTTGCGTCCATAATTTCCTTCTCTATAATCGACCAAATTTAGTGATATTGGTCTTTTCTGATTTGCAGCAACATGTTTAATAAAATCCCTCTTTCAATTTTATAAAATATGATCAAAACAGGCTTTGGATTTTATTCAAAAATGGGTGAGGAAACGTAGGTTATTTAGTTCTTATTCAACATCCTCTCTCAATTCTTGATGAAAATCGACAAAACCAGTGCCTTTCAACTCAAAAGCATATGATTTACAAAATCTTGCCATCAATTTTGTTAAATAACTACTAGATAGAACATTGGGTTTTAAGATCTCAAGTTTGAAACATGAATTTCATACATGAAATTGTCAATCTATAGGCATAAATTTATGCAATATTTCATTCACAAGTTTATCAAAATATCACCTGGTAACTCGGTCTGGCTCTCTATGCCAACCTATGTGGGGCAAGGATGTTTTACCGTGGCCACCAATGTTCTGACTTGTTTTTTTGGCTTCTAATGATATCCTCACTAGTCTGAGCATTTCATGAATCCAGAGCTCCGATGAAGGACTTGTAAAGGACTCTGATATTCAAGTCAAACCATATTTCAATCATTTTCTAGTGAAAAAGGATCAGTTACTTACCTTGGCCTTTAATGAGGTCCCCTATTTATAATCAAGTAAGGTCTCAAATCATTTGGTGAGGTTACAACCGCTTTCTCTCTCATCTGAAATCTCTCACTCTCTCGACTTTCCAAGGGATTCTCTAGTTTAAGTTTGAATATACTCAGCAGTCGAAATTTTTATGAGATTCTCCCTTATCAGTAAAACCAAGCTTATCCCTTCTAGATGGCCACTGCATGTGCTCATTAGGCCGAGCTCTAAGGCTTAGCTTATGCAAAAATTGAAGAATTAGTTACTATAGTACTTAATATGAATATATTAAATATATCACAGAATTACCATTAATATAGTTATGAAAAATATTGTAATTTATAATGTAAAATGCATTTGACATATCAAAATGAAAATTAGAGTAGCAAAAAAATAGTAATGTGATAATAAATGAGTATAAGCTATATCAAAGAAATATCATCTAAAATATACATATTATGTGTAATACCCTTGTCTAAATATTAAAGTTTTGCTTTAAGTGTTACAACTTTAGATATGAAAACTACAACTTACCATAAAGGAGGTACGGTCTGGCCAAGGAAAGATTAGAACAAATGATAAGAAAGTTATAGTTGAGATAGACAACTAAAATATGGGATAAAACATTACAACAAATGGGATGATTGTTGTGCCACAATGGCTCTTTATCCTAAAATCAACTAAGTCTAAATTGTACATGTCATCAAAGGGATATATAATAGGAGTATTATCTAAAGACAAAAATTGGTAGTGATTGATCCTTGGAGATATCAGAATTATGGAATGATCTTTAATGAATTTTTTAGGCCCTTGAGCATAGTTATTTTAAACGGCAAATATTGGGAAAATCTTGAATTCTGAAATTTTAGTCTAAAAGTCAAGATTTGGCTTTTGATATTGGAGGATTTCAATTTTTTTATATTTTATTTGAGTTTGAATAGGAGTATTTTCTTATTTACATTTATGTTTTATGGTTAATGTCCCTTATTAACTTAGAATTAATAAATGTAAATAAGTGATGTAACAATTAATGGAAATGGTGTTGTCATACTAAGTCCACAAAGTGGAGTCCAACTAGGACAACCTCCAGAATTTTTCACATGACTCTAGATGTCACTAATGCGAAAAGATATCTGCACCCACCCACAAGATAGCAAACTAGACATTTCTTTCATTCCTCCATTGTCACTTTCCTTCATTGTGTCCTCCATTTTCGAAATACCACCACCCACTTTTCATCTTCCTCTCTTCTAAGTGTTAGTGATGGTTTGAATATAGGGGAGCTTTCATAAAAAAGTGGTAGTAGCATAGTCTTGGAAAATTGAAGGTGACAGCAAACTACCCAGTACTTCTTTTCACCTTTGTGGACTATTAAGGTAATCTCTAGACTCAACCTTTCCTTTATATATATATATATATATATATATATATATATATATATATATATATATATATATATATATATATATATATATACATACATGGGTAGAGTGTAAGCATTAAGTCTAGGGCTTGATTTCGGGTTCCTTGAATTGAAAGTCAAGTTGGGTTTATACTGGGTTCCCAATATTAATTCCCCTCTTGTATGTGGTGTTATGTTCTTGGATTTGCTAGGGAATTTCTTAGTTGGCTTCAAGGCACTTTAGCTCCAAATTGTAATCAACTATATTATGAAAGTGAGTCGATAATCTAAACTATGACATATTTTATAAACCATTGATGTTTTATTGCATTTGATTTATTGCATATTATTGAAAGTTGTCTTTAAAGGAGTTTTATAGATTTTTTTTTAAGTATTTTTGAAAAATATTACATGGTAGGACAAGCCCATTCAAGGCTTTGATTTTGTTATTTTCCTTTATGCTCATACAAAATTTGAAAACATTATATTTCATGGAAATTGTTACAAAACTGTTTTGTTACATAATTAATGGAAAGAATTGCAAATTGTTTTGAATTTTTAACCATGGTTTGAAATTGTTCCAGGTGTTTAAGATTTGTTACTATTATTGGAATTTGTTCTAAATGTTTACAAATTGATGCAATTGCTACAAAATGAATTGAACTTTTTACAGATGATGCAAAATCATTACCAAAATATGTGATATTATTACAAAGCTCTTCAAAAACCAGAATATGACATGTTTTGCATATGATGGTTTTGAACTGCATATGTCTTTATGAGAGAAATCTTTGATAGAAACTGTATCTAACGATAGTGGATATTAACCTTAATGTACCTTGGTCTGTTAGGCCCTAGGATAATGGGTGATTCCTTTGGATGAAACCTAGTAGTGAGATTAGTAGATTGGGTTCATCCTAGTTACCTGCAAATAGATTGCAGAGCCTATTTATTTCGACTACTTGGATTATGTATTCTGAAGTAGAAATCTCCCAATATGAAATGGTGGTGATGAATTAAAGATTTTGGATTCTCAGATTTATAATACCCTAAATTCGTATAAAACATTATAGGTTTGACCCATAATTTTTGCGTAAGTTTGAGGGTCATTCTCTTGTGGAAATAAAAAAAATTTGCACTAGTGCTAATTTAATGTGGTTTTGTATTATTGGAAAAAAAATTAATGGTGTATCAATGTAGCCATTCACCTATGGTGCACTTTAGATCACCTCCACCCATCATTTTCTTCTTACCCCATTCATCATTGAGTCCACGCCACTCAACATTGCCAATAAGCTCAAACCAGCACCGCTACCTCTGACCATGGTTGTAGGCGTTGATCACCCCTCACCTCCACAACCCACCACAACTTAGCCATTTTCCTCACTACTGCAAACTCGGCACTCAAGGCCATGCAGCCACCGTCATCGACGTCTAATGCTAGTGAAACAACTCACATACTCACTACTAGCCCCACTCTATGCCGCCGCTAGCTTTCTTGTCGACCAGTCTTCTCATAGATGCGCACCATGACAGTGAAAAAAGTTTGCTTTTTTGTTTACTTCTTCTCTCTTTAACCTATTTTTTACTCCCTACATTCTCCAAAATTGTTTTCAAGACCCTCAATTTCGATTCATGGGTCCTAACTCTAACATAGTAACACCTTATCTCCATGTCAAATCAAAGCCCCTTGAGCATTTCGCCAACCATTTCTGAGATGGATTTTGCTGTTTTGCTGTATCAAGTTTAGGTAAGGGTCATTGGTGCTCTAAGGAAGAGGCATTGGTGCTTTGAGGTAAGGGGACAGAGGAGATTGGAGTGTGGAAACCATTAAGGTGCACCATAAGAGAATGATTGCATTAGTACTTCTTCCAATGATATGAAGTCACGTTAGATTAGCATCGGTGCATTTTTTTTTTATTTCCACAAGAGAACGACCCATTTTACAGTATCATTAAATCATTTTATTTTAGCCCAAAAGTTTATAAAAACTCAAATTTTCCCATATTTGAACTAGAACCCAATTTTTGGATTTTGATTCTTAGGAATTTGATTTTTTTTATATTTTATTAAATCAAAATAGAGGTATTTCCTTATTTATATTTCTATTTTAAAATTAATATTAGCTTAAGATATGTAAATAAGTGCATAGTGAGATAACTCATTCACTAAAATACAATAAGAACTCTCAAGCTCCATTTCTCAAGAAAGAAAGAAAAAGAAAAAGAAAAAGTCATGCCTCTCTCCATCTTTCTCCTCCTATTTCTAGCTCCACGTTCGTCCTCCACCATTTCTTCTTATTTCACTGCCACCCTCCATCACTGTTGGATGTCATTGTGCTCACTTCACTGCACCTAAGTTGTTCTGCTACTAGAAAGGTGCGATTTGGTGGTTTTGGAGATGGGGTCTATGCTTTTGAAGCTAAACCAGCAATCCACTCCCCTTTTCCTCTTTTTTTGGCTTCCAAAGGTATTTCTAAGACTCATACCTTTCCCTATTTCATGTGTTTAGATAAATCTCACTATGGGTGATGGATTTGAATAGTTACACTAAGGGGAAGTTTGACAATCTTAAAAACTAAGTTGATATAGTACAAAGTAGAACTAGTTATGTTAATCAGTATAAAAATGAACTAATTTTTTATTGAATGTTGTTTGGTTCGACAATTTAAAAATTGGTTTTAATAAACGTCATCATTTTCTTCTTTTTCTTATTATTATTATTATTATTATGTACTTCTTTCTTCTTGATTATATCATTAAAAAATCAATCTAGCTGATTATGGTGGCTGGCAGTGGTGGATGGTGATAGCCGATGATGACGGGTGGTGGAAAACTGTAGTGGCTAATGACGGCAAATGGTGGCAAATGAGGCAACAGTGATGGCAGACAGTGACAAACAATGGTGGATGATGGTAGTAAATGGCGATCAATGATGGCAATCAGTAGCAGCCAGCGACAAGCGGTGGCGACCGCGATGCTAGTCAGCAGCAAACAATGGTGTACGACAGCGGCAGACGATGGTGGACGATGACAATGGATGGTGGTGGATTGCGGCAACAAATGATGGTAGATAACGATGACAAACAATTAACAAGGTCAATGAAGAAAGAATTAATTGGGTTAAAGTAAGAAGAATAGTAGTGAGAAGATATAAAATAGAAAAAAAAATTAGGACAAAATAAAATTAATTTAAAATTAATTTTTTTAAGAACTGATTTTAGACCCAAATTGGTTCAAATAAAAACTAGTTTAAAAATATTTAGATAATTATCAAACAACAATTATTAAAAATCAGATCCAATTGTACCTAATTAGCCGACTTTTCTGGTTTGCCCAACACCCCCTAAGAACCTAGGGTTTCAATTGGGAATTTTATGATTATAAGCTAATTCGAGTTAATTCTTAGTTCTAGATGTCAATTTGTACTTGTTTTTTCGGCGTTTGTAATGCTAGATAGTTGGAGGAAGTCCCGTTGACTACCACAGGCTTTGACACTTTACTTTGATTGTGTATTATGACTTGATAATATATCTATGACATATTTTGAGTACATATATGATTATAAAAACGTTATATATATGTTTTCATTTATTTAAATGCTAAAGTTTTAACCTATCATGTTGTTGTTTGTTATTTACACTACATATAGCTATATGTTGACCAATTAAATTTACCAAAAATATTTAAATTATTTTTCAATTAGCTTTATATCAATCTCAAGTTTAACGTTATTTTAGTTGTAATATGAATGATAACAATTAAATTGATTTTAAATAATTATCGGCAAAATAAAGGAAAATCAAACACATTAACTTGGTAAGAAAAATATTTTTAATAATTTGAAAGAATTTTTTTTTTGTTAATTTTAGTAGTTTTTTATATGATCAATATTGTATAGAAAATTGGCATTTGACTTGTAATTGAAATACATTTATTTGTTAGAGAATTTTTTTATTATATTATTCAAATGTAATGATAACAAAGTACTTTAAAAAATTTAATGTTGATAATACTGTGGACAAATCAAATAATAATGATAGTCAAAAATTGCATTTAGAATGAAACATTAAAAACAATAATAATAGTGGAATAGGAATAATTCAAAAATTTGATGGCTCGTTAAATGATGTTTATTGCCCAAAACACCCTCACAATGGAAGAAAAAGAATGACCCTATAGTTAGTACAAACTCCATTACTTTTACATTTTAAATATATATATATATATATATATATATATATATATATATAAAGAATGTAAAAGACTTTAAATGAGCAACAATGTATAAAAATTGGCACTTGATTTGTAGTTCAAACATATTGATTTGTTAGAGATTTTTTACTATATTATTTAAATATAATAATAAGCAAAATACTAAAACAAATTTTTTAATGTTAATAAAATTAGTAACAAATCAAATAATAATAATAGTCAAAAGTTGCATTGATAATGAATGTCAACAAAAAGTATTAGAAACAATAATATTAGAAAATTAGGATTAATTAAAAAATTTAATGACCCATTAAATAGGAAATTCAACCTACATTAAAACTAAATTATATGTGTTGTCCAAAACATCTCAAAATGAGAGAAAAAGCAGAACCCTAAAGTTACACTTCATTATTTTTATATATAAAAGATTGTAAGTATTACAAGACTTTTATTAAATGAATTGCAATTTATCGTAAAAAGAATTTTTTTTTAAATTTAAAAACTAAAGTTTTATTCAAAAGAGTAATCCATACTCAAAAGAGCAATAATAAAGTTTAGATAATCTCTTTCATAAAGATTAACTATCTCTTGTCATTTTTTTTTGGGTTATGTGCAGGGTAAATTCTGTGATGCACCTCACAAAAATAAAGTATATCACACACCTTCTGAAATTAATAGTTAAATGTGAGGATGTATTTTATGCAACTACCCATACTCTTCACATCTAACTATTTCATGCATCACAGAATGCGTCTATATCCAAAGTTATGGAAAATAATTTTCTCGCATGGAATTATACTTGTCCCGATAAAATTTTGGCTAGACTTTGGGCTTTGGTCCTCATTAATGGGTTTGGAGTATTTAATATTTACTAATATGAATACATTGTCTTTGGTCAAATAGGAATCCTGTAAAAAATTTAGGAAATTTTTAGTTTGCGAGTGAGAAGTGATAAAATATTTCTCTTCACTTTTTTCATTTGCACACCATCATATAATTGGGGATCCAAGTGTTATTTTCATAGGATTTTAGTTTAGAAATTAAGAAAACTATTTCTCCCCAATTTGAAGAGAGAGAAAATTACATTCTCACTTAATATACAAAAATTTCCCAAAAAAATAATAATCAAATTTTTAGTCAAATGATGACATGAAAATAAAATGTAGAGAAAGACAATTTTTTTATTGAGTTGTGTTATTTGAACGCACAAAAACGGATGTATTCGACGTATTATCAATTTTTTTTCAGTTATTAATTTTTTAAACTAAAATTATCAATTTATTCGACTAAATTACCAAGTAGTTACAGCATAACATTACAGAATATTTTGTATTCAACTAGTTGGTAACTCAGTTGAATAAGTTGGTGATTATAGTTTAAAAAATTAATAACTAAGAAAAAAATTGATATTTATACACTGCAATTGGTCGGTAATTCAGTCGAAAAAATTGATAATTTTGGTTCAAAAAATTGGTAACTAAAAAAAAAATTGGTAATACATTGGAAATATGTCCTAAATATATGTATAAATAATATTATTGTTTTTTATTCTATCGCAAATTTCTTTTATCAAATTTCTTTTTCTTCTTTTTTTTTTTTTTTTGATGGGGGAGGGGGGATTTCCTTTATAATTCTCCAAACGACCAAAAATAATCTACACATGTTAGCGAATAAAAAATAATCCAAACCCATTAGGGAGGAAAAGGCCTTCTTCTTTTAGTTAAAGTCAACTTTATGCTCCTTTCTCTCTTCCTTTCTTTGTTGTGGTTTATGCTCCTTGGGTCAGCGCTTGTTTTTCTCTTCAGGTCCTAACTAGTTTAGCCTAACCCTGGCAAACGGAATGGGTTCTCTTTTTATGGGTCGTAGATGGGTTTTCTTTTGATTTGGTTATTGAAGGTTTCTTTTCATGTCCATTAATAATGGGATGGGTTCTTTCTATGCTGTCTTCTTATGGGCTTCGCCAGCCACTTGGTTGAGCCCACACGGGCCCAACAAGTATCCAAAACTTCAAGAGACGGCAACCGCGAAATAACGCAACACCTGGTTAACCGGTGAAAAAGTTGAATACCCCACCCCAAGACAAAAAGCGGATTCCACAGTCTCCTCAAATCAAATCATCTCCTCTCCTCTCCCATTAAACCCCATCACGCAACACAAACAAAAATACAAAACAAAACAAAAATCACACACACTCTCACTCACTCCTCTTCCTGGCCCCTCTTCCCACTGCCATCAGAATCCGCCATTATCTCCGACTACATGGTCCCTTCTCTCTCTTAAAATCTCCCAACTTCAAACTCATATTATTAATTCCCCTCCAATTTACATTCACTAATTTATTTTTACAAACTCCATTTTAATATTCACTTTATTTTTGTTTCTTTTTTTATATTTTCCAGCTTCCATCATCAGAGAATCTCTGATCCCGCAATTGAAGTCGCTGCTTAGCATGGCACCAGCTCGTACCCGTTTCTCGGTCTCCACGCTTTATAACCCAATCATCTAATCTAACCCCCGATCCTGCCACTCCCTCTTCTCAATAAAAAAAAAGAGAAAAAAAAAAATGCTGACGTGCATAGCTCGCCCGAAGAAACTCGGGGACGACTCACTGAGTCACCCGGACGATCCCAATTCCAGCACCGCGAAAAACCAATCCGTCAAGTCTCTCACTTCTCAGGTAACTGAAAAAAGGTCCCCAAACGCTTCTCTCTCACTTGCTTCGCCACGTGTCGTGGTTTACACGCTCCACCACGCTCGCGTTTTGTTTTTGCCTTTTTCAGTTGAAGGACATGGCGTTGAAGGCGTCGGGGGCGTACAAGAACTGCAGCCCGTGCGCGCCGCCTAGTCGACTCAGGAGCCCCGGCGGAATCGTCGTCGGTGGAGGCGACTCGGACGGAGACTCGGATCGGTTCCGGTGGTCGTACCGGCGGACGGGGAGTTCGAGCTCGTCGGCGGGAACGCGAACGGGGTGGGGGAAGGAGATGGAGGCGAGGCTGAAGGGGATATCGAGCGGGGAAGGGACGCCGAGCTCCGCCAGAGGGAGCGGGAGGAGGGCGGAGCCGGTGGTGGTGCTGGTGGAGGAGAACGAGCCCAAGGAGTGGGTGGCGCAGGTGGAGCCTGGCGTTTTGATCACCTTCCTGTCGCTTCCCCGTGGCGGGAATGACCTCAAGCGGATACGATTCAGGTACGCGTGAAAAAGGGGAAACATTAATCGCTCTCCTTCCTTGTTGTCGTTTCGTTGGTTTAGGTGCCGTTTTGAGTTGTGATGCATTGAAGTGTAGGGATGGTTTTGGATGGTGATTGTTCATTAACGGGAACGTGGTGATGGTCAATGTTATCGGAATCGTGTTCTTTTCACACTCAAAATTGTTAATATCTGATTTTTCTTCCCCATTTTTGTTGGTACATACCTGATTTTTTCTTTGGTATCAATACCTTTCAGCATTGACATTTGATCGTGAATATTTTTATTTTTAAAAAATAAGGTATGTGACTTAATATTAGTCACTAATTAATACAATGTCTCTGTATTATTGAAAAAAAAAAATTGAGGATAGTAGAAAATTTTTAAAATTTAGGGTGTGTTTGTTTGAAATATTTTTAACAACAAATAGCATTTTTTCGTCAAAAAAATCAATTTTCGTATGTTTGAATAATTTTTAAAAATAATTAAATTTTTAAAAAAATATATTTTCATCTTTTTTAATAGAAGCTAAAAGAAATAATTTATGAAAAAAATTAATTTTTAATTTTTTTAATTATATATAAAATTTAAATTTTAAAATTATTTTTTTAAAACGTTGAAATAAACGCATATTTAATTAATAGTATAATATTTTTTATTGTAGAAGTTAACTTAGAATATGAGAGTAAATATAAGGTTAAACCTTTGTGAATTAAATTTATTATTAAAATTGTATAAAAAATAAATTTATTAAATTATCATTTTTATTTTTATTTCTATTTCCATAATAAACTGATTTTAAAAATAATAATTTAAAAACGTATGATATTAATTTAAAATTTATACATTTTTTTATCATGAATAACCAAGTGTAAAATTGTGAATCCGGATGAAACATTTTTGGATATATTATTGAATGCTATCTATTTGCATGTAGGGCTAATGCCCCTAGTGATAATGACAATGGGTGCCTTTATTTTTGGTATGGTGGACTATCAATTTCACAACCTGTCACTAACTGGATACTTCTTTTTAACTAAATTTTGGTACATTTCTTTTTCTTTTTCTTTCTGTTTTTTTTTTCAAACTTTAAATGTATGGTTAAGGTCCTATATATAGTATAGGTTATCTTGCTGTTGCTCCTTTGTTCTTGGCCTTGTCGTGATTGTTTTGGGATTAACGCCAGGAGTTTCTGCGTCTTGTCTTGTGTGGTTTATGGCAACAATGGTGTGAGTTGGATTTGTTTCCATGCATGATGATTTTGTTTTATCATTTCTTTCTTTGTTTCCTGATTGGACTTTTCACCAAGTTTGTTTTGAACATATGATTTATTTGGGTAAAAAATATAATATTTGATACAGAATTACAGATTCATATTTGCTTCAGGATTGAGAAACAAATAATAGCGGGTAAAAAAAAAAAAAGAGAAACAAATAATAGGAAAACACTATCAAACAATTTTAAAAGAAACAATACATATAATCAGTGTAGTTGGGTTGTATATTTAATTTATATAAGAAATAAGAAATATGCTAATATAATATGTCACAAAGAGAATGGAAATTTTTGTTTCTCTTGATTTACATATGTTGCATTACTCTAATAGCAATAGATAGAAAATTATTAAAATAAAAAGACATATCACACTAAGAAATAGGATAAATACAATTTTAGAAGAAAAACCTCTCAATCGATAAGTATTACATTTTTAATTTTATAGATTAGTGTCATTTAGTCGTGACTCAGTAGTTGAAAAGGTAAAATTTTGAGTAAATATCTATAGTTTCTTCGAGTTATGACAATGAACTTTAAATATACAAAACATTTATAAATCGGATGTAAGACTATTTGCAGTGTTTACATGTAATAGATTTATAAGTCGTATTAGTGCAATTTAAGTTTATTTATCTTTGATCTATGATTTTGAATGAAGTGAGTGATGATCCTCCAGCAAACAAATGAGAATATCCGGTTCAGGAAAGCAATCCAAATTTTAAAAACTTCAGGCTATATTGGCACAGTTTATTGTCTATTCTATTTTGGTCAGAATGAAACTTGGATCGGAAAAGAGGTAACAGAACATAACTTTGCCTATCTGTGATCAGTATTACCCATTATGCTTACTCACTTGTCACTATTGCCCTTATTGTTGAAGCATCCAAAGTCCCAATTTCCCAAAGCCATCAGTGAAGCATGAATCAACCTCCTCTGTTATATATGAAGTGGTTTTTAGGAAGGGGTCCACATTCCTCCGTTATTTCACGCCCTTGCCAAAAGCAATCCAAAAAGTGGGTCCAAAAGGAAAACTGATTGTGGCGTGTAAGTGGTGGGTGGGTCAGTGTTCATTGTGTTGGGAGCCTTTTAAAACCGAGTCTTGTCGTTTGGTCGGGGGAAAACTGTTATCTTTCTTTTCAAATTGCTTCTTCATGCCTGATTATTAGTGACTTTGTCTTCGTCTACATACTATCTTTTGTCTTTTAATCTACTATTTGCCGGGGAATGCTCTCATCATCTTCCACTCCAGAACTATGTACAAGACAAAATATGAAATGAACCTCAACTAGGTGGGCAGAAAACAAAGTTAAAGTTGAAGCTGAAGATACATGATTCTTTGCCTGATTTTTTTTTGTCCTTCTTTTATCTTATCTTAGGATAAAAGCACCAATGGTGTCAAGTGTAGTTTGGTCCTACTAGGTGCCTTTTAGTGCAGTACCAACCAATATGGTGCTGGTGGGTGGGTCAATGCACAAAGGATTTTTTTCACTTCTTTTTATTTTTATATTTTCTTTTCATGGATTTAAAATCAACAATTTAATACATAGAGTGTTCTTAAGCTAATATTGAAACCTACTGAACCATCTGAATCATTACATGTTTTGGTGCATTTAGTATGTAGTTGCCACTAAAGTTTGGGGCCCACTTGCTTTCGTTCGTTCAGACAACTCCACTGTAAGGTCAATGTTGGCCTAGGAACAACTTTATATTTCACGCACAGAAATGGCCGGTTTTGCTTTTCATTATTCATGTTAGAATTCTTTGTCAAAAAGCATCTAATTGAGTGACCAAGCATGATTGATAACAGTGTCACACGCCACGAAAAATTAACAATCCATCTAAAAATTTTGGTCAACACAATAACATAATCATAACATTGACAAATTGGAATTGGTTGGATGTTTCAAGCTCAGTGTGGTGGATCAGTCATACACTGATACCCACATTGAAAAAGCTTAATTATCTTCGTAACATTAAGAATTTTTATTTTTACCACTTACCCAACATCCTGCAAACAGAATAAAAAGGAAAAAAAAAATTGTAGAGAGAAGGGATGGGAAGGACAAAAGGAACCCTTCACTGTCATAAGTAGTATTCACTGTTGTTAAATTACGGTTGCATTGTTCTATTTCTAAATTCAGATGCTACGCGTATGGTGCTTCACTACCATGTATAGTTCATATGATGACTTCAGGACTGAGGAGTAGTGAATTGATTTTGGTTTATTTTTATTGTATAGTCGGGAGATATTTAACAAATGGCAAGCTCAAAGATGGTGGGCAGAGAACTATGACAAGGTCATGGAACTTTACAATGTTCAAAGGCTTAACCGCCAAGCATTCCCTCTTCCAACTCCACCAAGGTCTGAAGATGAGGTAAATTCTGAATGTAGGTAGCCCATAGACATGTGTTGTATAGAATGTAGTAATTGGCAGCTGCGTGTTACTTGGGACAATGTTTATTTCTGTCAATTTTATTGTATGTCAAAATGTTATTATTACATTTTAATTTATTACTGTATTTACATTTTCACTCCATCACTTATTAAAGAAAGAATCTTCATTGCTTATATCTGTAGACTGTAGGTTTGCAGATTCTGAAGTGTGGCCCAACTAACAGTATTTGTTCTAAGTGGTTATATTTAACCATAGCAGTCCTCACTTTGGTCAGGGCCTATTCATAGTTTCTCAATGTGAAGGTTGTTATTTGACAATGAAAATATAACCGTATAAGATTGATGTGTCTATTACTTGAGCAATACTATACAGATAGAAAAATTGCCAAGATTTTCAACAAAAAGAAAGGATGATCATTGGATAGAATAAAGTAATATGACTCACTTACCTATTTAAGAATCAATAAGTATGTCATGTCATTTTGGTAAAAAGCTGGGCAAGATACTAGTTTTTTTCTTAATATATGCGTATCAGGATCATGTTAAAACTTACAAATAGTTTTGCAATTTTGCTTTTGTTGTTCTTGTCCTCACTTTTTATGAATTACTGGGTGAAAGTTTGACATGATTTACTGTTTTTGATTTGTGAATTTTTATGGGTTGAAAACAGAGTTCAAAGCGTGAATCAGTAGAAGACAGCCCTGTCACACCTCCACTAACCAGGGAACGGCTGCCTCGTAATTTATACCGCCCAACAGGGATGGGAATGGGGTACTCATCCTCAGATTCCTTTGATCATCAGTCAATGCAATCCCGGCATTACAATGACTCGAATGGTTTGAACTCAACCCCGAAGGTGTCAACCATTAGTGCTGCCAAGACTGAGATATCATCAATGGATGCTTCTATAAGAAGTAGCTCATCTAGAGAAGCTGACCGCTCAGGGGATCTATCAATGAGCAATGCTAGTGACTTGGAGGCTGAATGGGTTGAGCAGGATGAACCTGGGGTTTACATTACCATCAGAGCACTGCCAGGTGGCAAACGGGAGCTAAAACGAGTGAGGTTCAGGTACGCATGCCACCAACTATATGGCTAGATAATTTCCTTAAGCAGTTAATTTCTATGTCAAAAGTAAGATGATTTCACTCAGTACAGGTGAAGTAGCCTGAAGTATTAGACATCAATCCTGGATGGTTGTTCTTAGTAGTTCACCTAACTATTATTAGATATAGTCATCCATGTTAGTGATGTAAAACAATGTGTGAGCCTCTAACTAGTGGTCCTAACACATCAAACTTTTGGTAATTATAATTGACAGAAAGCTTCAATGCCAAATTGGGCCCCATTTTCCATAAATTAAAATTGAAGTACAAGATAAGTAAGCATGGTTTCAGCTTAAGTTTTTTGGAGAGTTGGCCTTTCCAATTGATAGATCATAGTTGCTCACTTTGCGGTTCATAAGACATTAAGACTATGCTTTTTGAGTAGTTCAAAAAACTTGAAATGAAAATCAATTTATACTTGTTGTTTGTTAAGGTATAAAACCATTCATATGTTTTTACTCAATAGCTTAAGCTTTTGGAGGAAATGGTTCATGGCATAGTATTAGAGTTTCTATAACTAAATGGTCTAGAGTTTGATCCTTGTTTGTCCTTATTTTTTTAAATAAAAGTTAAATTTCAGCACAAGATAGAATGAGTATGTGTATTGTCCACACCTCAAGCCAAAGAGGCTCTTGCATGAGAGGACGTGTTAAGATATAAAATCATTCATGTATTTCTATCGAATAGCTTAAGCTTTTGGGAGAGATAGTTTATGACATTACTAAAGCAAAAATGTAAAATGACTGAAGGTGGAGTACTGTGAATTATTCAAGATTCTATGCTACAAATTTTGGTCAATCCTCCTATACATTGAACTATATTCGACCTTGTCATAGAGGCCAGTTGACTATCTGTATCGTCAAATGTACTAGAATATAATCCTTCACAGCTGCTCTAGTTACAAGCAATGTCATGGTCATTATAAGTCAGGATTATCTGATTATGCCACTACCAAATAATTCAATCTGACATGTAGTCCTGAACTTGCTGACTGTAGCTTTTTTGTTTTACCTGTTGAACTCTGTCACAAAGGCATAGTAAAATCCATAGAACATCCCCATTAGTGTTAGCCATTCTGCTCCCTCACAGTCTGTTTCATAATCACGGTGAAAATCTAGGAATGGAGGTGCACATTTGAGTCTACTTTTGTGGTTGCATTGTGATGTTAAACTATATGGAATTTATTTCTTGGTGTTACCTCATACGTGATGCAGCCGAGAAAAATTTGGGGAGATGCATGCTAGACTATGGTGGGAAGAAAACCGAGCCAGAATACATGAACAATACCTGTGAGATTTTTTAAACGGGTGGCTGCTGATGCTTTGGAAAATTTCGAGATGGTGTTGCTTATTAAATTGTTTCACATCTGTTTTGTTATATAAGGTATCGTTATAGGTGATCAGATGTTAGAGTTGGTGCTACTTGCACCTCTTCCTTTTTGGGTTTATATACGTCCCTAGACCATCGCACGCAGACTTCTCATCTTCATGCGATCGGTTCTGGTTATTCCCTTAGATGTGGGAGGTAAATTTAGCTTCTAATAGTTAAAGATACTGGTCGATCAAGTGCAGCAATTGTTTACTTGAAAGTTGAAACTTATAAGTCTGGTGGGTGTAAATTATATAGCTGTTCAAATTGGATACAAAGAATGAATCTATTCATCATTTTTGTTTCTGCGTATCCAACTTCTACATTCAGCTATCATATCTGCTGTTCTGCTCAAACATGTGAACTTGCACGTATCAATGGGAGGAAAAACCTACAAGCTCGTTAATAAGGATATAATAGCAATTTTAACTATTCTTCAAGTTTGACACTGTTCACCACTTTGATCCCTGTAATATGTCATGGCAAATGACATTGAAATGCCTGAGTTGAAGGGTTCTATTGTCTTCCTTCTACAACTGGAAACCTGGTCGGTGTGCCAGGAGGTTGGGGCATCAATTCTCAACGGAAAGAAAACTGCCATGGGGGGATGAGAGAATTGAGAGTGCGGGAACAGGAAACGTCAGTCTATAACTCTATATGAAGTTGGAAGAAAAGTAATCAACAGTAGTTAGAGCTATGGCAGTTAGAGCTATGGGAAAGTGTCTCATTTTTTTTTTTAAGGGAGAATTAGACTGTCGTTTCTTGAAGTTCAATATAATTATATTCGGCACTCCTTTATTAATAAATAATACACTAATTAAAGCGAATTACAGGGAGACTGAGTGTAATTATACTGAATCTCTGAAAAGATAAGTATAATTCATCCTTTTTTTTATTATTTTCTTTGGAATATGTAGTTTGAAAAGTCAATTTCATGTCTTTAGTAATTCAACTAGAAGCGGTGTTGGATGAAGTTTTTCCCAGGGTGGCGATTTCAAAATTGGAATCCTTGACATTGAAAGGGAGATTCAATTGAATAGCAGTTTACTTCTACTCCGACCTTTTAGATAGTGTTTTAACATTTAAAGTGATTTTATTTTATTTTGTTTTATATTATTCAAACAAAACTAATTTTATGAATGATTTTTAAATGACACTCAAATATACAGTACATGGATAATCGGCCTAATAGTAAAGCTAGTATCTTTAGAATTTTTTGTTTGTGCCCTGTTGAAGTATGGCCTTTGTTATTTTTTCTTTTGGGTCGAGAGTATGGTCTTTTTTTGTAACTCTAACCTATTTTTACTTTTCGGTCGTATTTTGTAACTCTAATCATGCGAGTAACAATCCGACCACATTTAAGGACTCTTCTCTTCCGGGGTTTTTTTTTTGGGGTCAAACCCTCTTCTTGGCTCGGCAGTCGTCTAATTTCATGCACTGGACTAAGGCCCCTCTTCTTTTGTTTTTTTTTTTTTTTTTTTTGGTCAGGGGCCCCTCTTCTTTTGTTCACCTTCTATCCATTCCTTCTGTACAGTGTTAAGGCAGGCCCAAATTCTATTATGAACCCTTTAAAGTTAATATACCTAGCACGACCGAAAGAAAAATTTAATATACCTAAAACAAAACCCACATTCTTCTTACAACGAGGTTTTGTTTAGGGTTTGTGTTTTGGTTTTTTTTGGGGGTCAACTTATTTTCGGTTTGAAGAGCTATGCAATATGTTCGCTTAATCAGCCAACAATATTTTCTAATATTTATCCGGAGGCCCAAAGTGTATCTTTATTTAAAACTTCTTTTTTTAATTTCCCCAAATTCTTTCGACCGAAAACTAATTTCCCCAAATTCTATTATCAACCCTAAACACTATATGGGAAAGTTTACCCAATTTAAAAACACCATTTAATTAGTGATAATAATTTTAAGGATTACTAATAAAAAATATTTGATCATAAGATAAAATTTTTAAGTTATTAGGAATGGCCTTCCAAAGTTTATTTAGGGAGAGATCCACTATATTCGATCCAACGTATAAAAATACTTTTAACAAAGATTCTTTTTTTTTTCTTCTTCTTCTTTACAAATGACTATTGCTTTTTTACACAAAATTACTAATAATTGTAAATAAAGTATTAAATGTAACAATACAAGAAATGGCTTCTAAATTATTCTCACATAGTACTAATAGTTGTAAATAAAGTTCTAAATGTAAAGACAAAAATAGTTAGAAAGAAATTGCAAATGGCTATTATATGTTACTGAATGATTAGTTAATCGTATGAAATGGCTTATAATCATAACTAAAGGTTCTATATAAAATAAGTTTGAAAGAAATTTAGAAATAATCATGAATTATTATTAAATATAATTAATTTTTTTTCATAACATGAGAAAGATTTTAAATAATACTTTAAATGTAAAAATACAAGAAGATTAATCTAATTAAAATTCTATTTAGACGATGAGTTTAAACAATATATTCATTGGCCCAACCCAATAACTAAATATTAAAACCATAGTAGTTTTACAAAAATTATGAAAACTATCAATTTTATTATTATAATATAGTTTTATACTGCAAGTTTTTATATATATGTTGGTTGCTTAATTATATATGTTTTCAATTTTTTACAACTTTTTTAACATATTGTGTGTTGTTTTAAATACTTTTTTAAATAATGTAATCCAACTATCTAATCTAGTTTAACCCATTTTAAATTGAGTTGAATGGGTTTGGGTTATCTTTTTTTGTTTTAAATAAAATCGAACTAGTCCAACCTAAAATCAAGTAGTTGGTTTTTTCTTGATATTTTGTCAGTAAATAAATAGATGACAACAACCTTATTCTTCTATCTCAATTTGGGGAATAAAAATAATTTCTCTATAAGTTCTTAAGTAAGAGCTTTCGTCGAATGTAAGTTATCAATTCAAATTTGGACAATGTGCCAATAAACACAATTCCACCAACAAGTTGCATATGGATAAATCAAAGTTGCTTTAATAATATGCTTTTATGAATGCTAAAACCAACAACATGTAATGATTGAAATAGATAAACAGAGTCACATAAACTATACAAGGACTAGAATCTAAAAGAAATGAACAAGAAGTGAACTTGAAAAGTGAATCGAAACAAATAAAAACCAAACTGAAGCTAAAACTAAAACTAAACGAGAGAAAATGTGACAATTTTACTCGAGTTCCTTGTGATCCCTAAGCGTTGGCATGACTAGCAAGATATGTGAGGTATCTTACAAGTGAGTTCCAACCATGTAATCCTAATCCCCCTTCCTCTATCTATAGACAATCCTAGGCTCTAACAAGATGACCTATGACTTCTTAATAGTTATTTGATGAGTAATGGTACTCTCCATAATTTGCACGATCTCCATTTTGCACACATTCATTTATTAGCTTGTAACTATCTTAGAATATGCGGTAGTGGTCTTGAAACTTGGCCATGATCTTGTTGTAGCACACACGTTCCTCATTAAACTCATGTAATGCTTTCTTTGAGGCTTTGACATCTTCAAACCTATCAAATTTAGTATAAGTTTAGATTCTTACAAAGCAAACTACTTGACATCCTTCTTGTCAATAAGATGAGAACTTGATACACAACAATGAAGTCATTCACCCATTCTAGCCGAGCATCCCATCATGCCGACACCATTCTAAACTCGAGTTCGGTCTTAGCTACTTTTTCATATTGAAACAACTCTTGTTAATAATGCAATCATGAGATCTCTTCAAGTCAACTATTTCCTTTGCCAATTACATTTAATGAGACATTTCCATGGTTGACAATTATCCCCATCAAGAAAACCATATTTAGACCCCATGGCTTTAGTGTTTCCTTGTCAACTCTCAATGTCTTTTCGACTTCTTAGACTTAGAAAAATTTCACCCAACATGATGCCCTCAATATTTATCCTTCGATAACAAAGGAGAAAGAGCATAAATATTTTGTTGTTTGGTAATTCATTTCCTTTTTGCAACTACTTTTCGCTATTTTAAAGGTTCAAAAATTAAATTCCTAGGAATTCACTGCTTCGCTATGCATAGTCATCATTAATTGACCGTATTATTTCAATTTATTCTCAGAAGGATGCCAAATCACTCTATGAGGCTTGAGAGCAATTTAAGGAGATGCTAGGGAAGTGCCCACATCATGCATTTGAGGAATGGCAACAAATTCATAACTTTTACAATAGTCTAAATAATGTCATGAGGTCTATGGTTGATATAACACCCTCCTAACTACAATATCATGCTAAGTCATAACATCACACTTAGGAGTTTCAACCAATGAATAATGGACTTTGTTTGATTATTTGTTAATTTTTTTGAGAAAAATAGCATAACATCTATTGTCGTAGTACTAAGTAAATATATATACAAGCGAATAGGAAAAACATAAATTCCCTTATACATTCAACTATTTACAACACAGTTGCAATTATTAGGTTGCATAACTAGACTCCTAGTCTTGCATAATAGTTTCTCCAAAATATAAAAACAGCTCTACAGAAAAGCTTTAACAAGCGAAATAGTCATCCAGTGCCACACACACACACACACACACACACACACACACACACACACACACACACATATATATATATACAGCAACATTCAGCAGTTAATTTAATCTCAGTCAAATTCTTCTAGTATGTTTATCATCAAGATGTCCTAAGCTGTCTGGAGATGATATAGGAAAATATATAGGCGTGAGAATTTTATATTCTCAGTAGGTATTCTAAGCTATTAAACAATCAATGTCATTATCGTCATCCCAGTTATTTTAGTTTATTAAGAAAAGTGTGATCTTATATATAAGGATATTTATTAAGTTCAGAAAATATATCCTTCCAAAGCAGGTTAATTTTAACTCAAACACTCAGTACTAGCATGGCAAAAATCATACAATTGATAGTGATGCCTTGTTCTAACAGATTAAACTATCAAATAAAAGCATATATGCTTGCCCATGAATGCATGAGTTGATGCACTTTCTCATTTACTTTCTTACTTAACGCGTGCTTTTAATCTTTATTGCCCTTGGATAGATCGTTCTGGGAAATGAGCACATTCTGTAACTGTCATCATATAGTACTAACCGATAAGGGGATCCACATGCCTCTAAATTGAAGGGATCTTATTTTAGCCAACTGCCTCCATAGTAGAAGAATCTCATATTTTTAATATAACTACCTCCAAGTGGAGGGATCTCATAACTGCCCAAACTATCTAGCTTAACTTAATTTTGTTTATGAGGATTGTTGGATTTTTAGCTTCTTCCTCTCACTAAATCAAGTTTCACTAGCTTAAATACATTAATATGAGTCTAAGGAACATTGTCCACAACTAAGATTTATGAGAAATAAGATAGATGAAAAACCTAGCTCATTTAGCCATACAACCACACACAAGATGGTTTAGGAGCCTTAGGAGCCTACCTCACTTTCAAGTTTAAAGGAGCTTTAAATCTTGCCCCCATTACCTCTAAAACTCTCTTGGAGTCACAAACCACACTTAAACTCTTCTTTATTTCTTCTTGGTTGAAGTTGAATATAATCCAAAGAGGAGAGCTTTTTGCTTCCAAATAGTTTTAGAGATAGGAAACAAGCTCAAGAATCAAATAGATTTTGAAAAAACAAGGAAGAACCAATAGCTTGAGATTGAGCAAGCAAAAATGGAAGAAAAAGAAGAGATAGAGAAGTTCGGCTAAGAGTCTCTTAAGGGGGGAGTGATGAGTTGGTTAGGGTTTTTGGGGAGATATTTAACAAAAGGCAATGGTGACTCACCATGGATAAGTGGCCCACATTGCTTCATGAAGTTTCTAGTAGTGTGGCCTACTCTGGGCCACATATAATAGGTGAAATTTTTTGATGACTAAGCTCTCTTGTATTTTAAGTTCTTATTGAATCAATTTTTTGTATTCTAAGAAACTATTTTTAAAGTTTTTACGATGCGCTTAAAATTCCATTTCCATAGAAATTATAACCGTATGCTTCTACTACTTGTATTATTCTATCTCTCATCTCTATTTTATAAATTTAGTATTAATTAATCTCCAACAATGCTAATTTTAGACAAGCTAAATTAGGGTGTTACAGCTGATGCATCGGTTGAGGGTTCTCTCAACATCCCAATGATGCATATCTGTTAATTGAAGTGATGGCTACTAAAGACTACCATGCTCCTTTGGAGAAAGTTATTGTAAAGAAGAGAGTAATGCAGTGTGGCACTCTTAACACCATCCTAGCACATAATGCCATTCTTTCATAGTAGATTGTGAGTCTCACTAAGCAAATTCATGATATGTAAGTGAATGTAGTTCATTCTACTTCGTTATTTGTGGTTTGTGATTTCTGTGCAGGTAATCATCCAAATGGTAATTGTGAGGCTAGTTGTTTAGTGCAGATTAATTACATGGGAAATCCTCCAAGATTCCAGAATAATCCATACTCTAACACTTATAATCCGAGATGCAGGAGTCACCTCAATTTCTCATAGATTAACCAAGGCTGACACTAGCACAACCAACATAGCAACCAATCTGACAAAATCTCATTATTAGAGACCATATTGGAGAAGCTTATGCAACAAACTATTAGCTTTATTCAATAGGCTATTGGTTTCATGTAAGAGACTAGAGAGAATTTTAAAAATAAGTGAGTTTCCATCCAGAACTTGGAGACACAACTGTGTTAGATTTCAAGGCAATTAAGTTAAGAAATCATAGGGCATATTCCCTTCTAACACAATTGTGATTCTAAGGGAGCAATAAAAAGCTATCACTCTTAGAAGTGGTAAATCCAAAGGATGCCTAAGCATGCAAGATAAGGCTAAGGAAAATGAGGAAGCCGCCCACCAAAATTAGCTAATGAATTAGCAGGACAAGCATCAAATGATAACTCTTTTAAAGGAGAACAATTAAGGGGGAAGAAGAAGAAAGAGCTAGAACGTAAGCTGTAAACACCTTTACTCATGACTGAATTCCATTCCCTCAATTGTTGAAGAAGTAGAATCATGAAAAGTAGTTTGTCAAGTTTCTAGAAGTATTTAAGAAGTTGCAAATCAACATCTCTTTTGTAGAAGCTCTTGAATAGATGCCATTATATGCTAAATTCATTAAGGAGCTTCTAACCACAAAAGAGAAAGCTAAAAGACAATAAGAGGGAAATATTGATAGAGGAATGTAGTGTCATTATTCAGAGCAAGTTATCTCCTGAGCTCAAGGATCTAGGGAGCTTCACTATTCCATACACCATTGGTTCTCTAACTATTAGGAAGGCTTTTTTTTTTTTTTATTATGGTGCCAATATAGATTGATGGCATTGTCTATATTTCACAAGTTGGGTATAGGAGAGGCCGAACTAACTATGATGTCTCGCTAGCTTGCTAACCATTTGATTAAACACTCATATGATATAGTAGAGAATGTTTTGGTAAAAGTGGATAAGTTTATTTTCCCAACAAATTTTGTGCTCTTAGATAAGGATGAAGATGTTGAAGTCCCATTAATTTTGGGAAGACCTTTTTTAGTTACTAGGAGAGCCCTTATTGATATATAATAAGGAGAAATAATGTTGATAGTGTTGGGCTAGAAAGTGACTTTCAATGTCATTAAGGCGATAAAGCATCCCTTGAAGAAAAAGAAGCTCTTGAGCATCAACAAGATTGGTTTTCTCGTCAAAGGGAATTTTAGCAAAGTAACCCCACTTTCATTAGAAGTTGCATTAGTGAATTTGTATTTTGTGGAGGAAGCTTAGGATGGTGATCCAAAAGTGGTTGGGTACATAAATCATACCATTCCCACTTCAAACTCTCATTTTAAGGAATTGAAGAAGAAAAAGGTGTACATTGAGGAGCCACCTAAACTAGAGTTAAACATCTACCTTCCAATCTCAACTGTATTCCTTGGAGAGAACAACATTTTTCCAATGATCATAAATGTTGAATTGAGATCTACTGAGGAACAAATATTACTTAGAGTGTTGAAGGATACGAATCAACTATTGGTTGCAGCATTAAGGATCTCAAGGGTATTAGTCCTACCATCTGCATGCATAAAATCCTCATGAAAGAAGACTTTAAGCCAGCCATTCAACCTTAGAGGAGGTTAAATCTAGCCATGAAGGAAGTTATGAGAAAAGAAGTCATGAAACTATATCATGCGGGTATTATTTACCCAATTTCTAATAGTTCATGGGTGACCCCTATTTAAGTGGTGCCAAAGGAAAGAAGGATGATTGTGGTGACTAGTGAAAACAATGAACTCATACCTAAGAAGACTATGACTAGGTGGAGGATGTGCATTGGCTATAAGAGGCTTAATGATGCCACTCAAAATGATCGTTTTCCTCTTCCTTTCATTGATTAGATGTTGGAGAGGCTAGGCGGACATGCCTACTACTATTTCTTAGATGACTACTCTAGTTATAATCAGATTGCAGTTGCACCAAAGGATCAAGAGAAGATGACATTCGCCCATATAAAGTGTTCGCATACAAAAGAATACTGTTTAGATTGTGCAATGCATTGGCAACTTTTCAAAGGTGTATGCTTTCCATCTTTTTTGATATGATTGAAAAATTAATTGATGTCTTTATGAATGATTTTTCTTTATTTGGTTCTTCTTTTGATTCCTGCTTGACTAATCTCTCATTAGCTTTGTAAAGGAGTCAAGAGATTTAGTTTAAAATTAGGAGAAATGTTACTTTATGGTACAAGAAGGCATTGTTCTTGGATATCACATTTCATCTAAAGGCATTGAGGTAAACTGTGCAAAAGTGAAGATCATGCTAGATGAAATCAAATCTATGATTCAAGTTAAGGAATTAATTGGGTTATAGGGTTTAGAGAGAATTAGCATGACCAAGGAATTGGATGTTAATTAAATTAGGAAATATCTATATCAAATGATTAGATAGGTTTAATTAGGTTAAAAACTTCAATACTCATAAAGAATAACTAGATGAAATTAGATCCCTAGAGCATTTCCATCTTGAATCTTTCAATTTGCAATTTTCTTGATTTTCTTGCATGTTTGTTAGTTTAAATTTGATTTAAAGTTATATTTGAATTCGTGATCTTAATTGGGTCACCTAGATAGCGTATGAATTTGGGAAATGGTAATTGATCACATTAATCTTTGTGGAACGATACTGTCATGACCTAACCAGGCTGTGACCGGCAACATAGGGAGCCTTGGTTCCCTAACAAACCTCAACTGAAACTTTACTAAAAAATTGGACATTTTTCATAAATAATCCTTGAATACTTAACCCAATATATATAGAATACATGTACAAATATAAGTCTTTTAACATAAATAGACCCTCACTACCATAGTTTGGGACTCTGCCTGTAGTTCAATAGAGCACTAGACCATATCATAATCTGGATAACAATAAAAGAAGGCCCAATCAAGTGCTGGGCTTATTGAAGGGTCACTGGCAGCTAAATATTGGCACCTGAAACATGAAGAGGCAACTCATTAAGTTTAAAACAACTCAATGAGAGATAATTTACCTGTAGCTAGTATGGAACCCAGTCAAAACATATTTATTTAGCTTAATAAGTATAAAAATATCCTCATATCAAAAGGGTCAGTGAAAACATGTTTTTCATATAAAATACTTTGGGAAAAATAGTCACCTCTTTAATTCTGAAAGCCAATAGAGGAAATAATCTTTATAAACATTTTTAGGCAGCTAAAAATCTTCTTGCCTTACAAGGCATCTGGTAACAATTTCATTATATAACATATTTAAAGTTTCTCAAGTTAAATTTTGCAAAATCACTAGTGGTATAATCATCCTATACATTTGGTATATGCGGAAATCATTTGAGACATCTGAAAATAATCAGAAATCATATTTTCTTTTGGAAATCTTGTTGAAACATACTTTCATAAAACTTAGGAATCTAACATATGTACTTATAGTTGATGGGAAGTCGCAACTATAGAATTCCTATAGATATACCTTGAGCGGCAACATTGGCACAACCCTCAGTGATATGTAATCTGGCCGTATAGGCCAAACACGCCAGGCTAGCACATCCCCTACTAGCTGGGATCCATACAAGGTGCACCAAGTCTAACATTTACTGTCGTTAGCTACAGTTTTATGAACTGCTCATCCGACAAAACTCATTTCCTTTTTTGAATACATCTAAATTTAAGCTAGTCTGCAATATAACATAAGTAAACTCTTTTCTTTAATGAACATAGTTCAAACTTTTCTAACACGATATAGCTAAAAAGAATTATTTCCTTCCTTGTATAATCTATTAGTAACTTCAAAAACTATGACCATTTCAAACCCAATTAGAAACTATATACAACTAAGCTAGTCCCATGCACTTTGCATAAAAATATCCATGGCATATAGTTAATCTTCATTTATAAGAAAACTAATTCTTAAACCTTTGCTTTAACTTCCTTAGTCAATTCATATAATATAAAAATGGTACTTACATGACATATATAAATTTTTTTATCTAATCTAAAATCTACTATAGATAAACTATCTACTCATAGTACTCTAGCCAACAGAGGTGGAAGCTCCTTGGTGAAGCCATTGAGCTATCTAGTCGCTGTAGGAGCAGATCTGACACCATAACAAGATAATATAACTAAATCTCACCCAGAAAGGTAAAAGATTAACTTAAACTCTCTTTAGCATGAAAGATTCGGGGATTAAGGACTCTAAGACTTTAGATCCAAGCCCAAGAGCAAATCCTTCAGGTAAAGTTTCCTAAACCTTAACAGAAAAGAAGTTTTAAGTTTAACAATTATCTTTGAGTTCCAAAGAACGGAAAGGGACATGGTGGAGAGTGGGTCTCCTTCCAAGACGTCCCATAGCATCCCTTACTTGCCCAAACGAAAAAACCAATCGGTAGAAAGGCTAATAACATGACTAATAAAGAGCGGCTAGGGATAAACAGTGGTATAAGATGGTAAAAATACCATATATGAGAAGAAGGACCTCAAGGAATGAGAGAGAGAAATGAGAGAGGAGAGAGAAAGTGAGAGATTTGGGGCTGGAAGCCCACAAAGAAGAGGAGAAAGAAAGTGAGAGATTTGGGGTTGGAAGCCCTGTTTTTATTTTTCTCGCTGACTTAGGCATGCTAGAGCGCAAGGGGTCACGCTCGAGCGTGGCCGGGTTCCAGATTCTTTCTTTCGCTGTCCTAGGAGGGCACTAGAGTGCAGGGGCGCATGCTCAAGCGTGGCTTCTATACTCTAGAATTATGGTTTTTCTTCCCCTTTTGATCTTCAAGGCTCCTCAGGCTATGGTCTTATACTTATATTTTAAGTTAATGTTCCATTTAACTTTACTTTTTATTAACTTTAAAACACAAATATAAATAAGGAAATACCCCTCATTTGAATCCAATGAAAATATTAGCAAAATCAAACTCCTCACAAATTAAAATCTAACTTTTGGATTCTAGTACAAATTCTCGAAAACTTACGTTTTCTTAAATTTTTAGGCTAAAAACAAAAAGGTCAATGTCATCCTAAAATCCATTAAAAATCACTCTTTGATTCTTGGATATTTAGGAAATAATTATCGGGATTTTTGGTCTCATGGAAATGTCTCAATCATATAGCCCTCCAATGAGGCATAAAGCTCAAACTTAGAATTTCCGTAGAGTTCGATAGAACAAAGTATTATAATTCATGTAATCCTTGACTCAGGTATTATAGATACTTTATTTATCACTTTATTACTTATAGGCCAACTCATCCACATCATGGACCTATTGTACTGTCTCTTGACCTAAGCTACCTATCAAGTAAAGAAGCCACACATGTAGCCACCCACTTGTGCATTCGGGTGTGTAGGACAAATGCTCACCCTCTCTTAACCCTAAGCTTGGAGATATCCTTCTTAATTACCCAACACATGGAACCAAGATTCCTTCCATAATTTATGCCCCCTATAGGGAATTCCACCCAAATCTAGGATGAATTCATCTCGCTTACTACCTTTTTGCTATAATATTCGCCTTATTTTACTCCCCACTTTACCATAAATATTACAAGAAAAAGGAAGAACAAATAATTTCACTTAGTAGCCTAAACACTACTCATATCACCCTTCATCAAAGAGCGCTTTCTTCGGTCTTTCTCCACAAGCTCCACTCTGAGACTCTCAAGAGAAGGTCATATCGATAACTTTTTTTTTTTTTTCAGGTTGATCATATCGAAACTATACGTATTGATAAGCCTCAACCATCAATTTTAGACCTTTTCAAGCTAACACACCAATAGACATTAATCAATGCAATAAATAACCTTCAAAATTTTAATAAAATCATACATAAGTACAAAATATTGCAAACATGAACAAGTCCTGATTTATTAATTGAAGTGTATGCTGTCCGCTTCCGTTAACAAATGAGAACCATAAAAGGAAATCAAGCTTGCAAATGATACAAATTAAATTCAATTTAAAAATGAGTGAATACAGGGCAAGCACAACTGGTAAAGGACCATCGAAAAGAAAAAAAAAGATATTGGTAAATGCAGAAAGCTAAGGTGGGCTAGGACCGAAAAGGCTACCCGCACGCGCGGGAGTCACCTGCACTTCAACTTTTTACGCACACACAATACCCTATTGCCTTGTGTTCATGTTCTGTCCTAATGCACTTTTTCGTGCTCCAGTTCTCCAAATCTAACCTTGTCGTACTGACATACTCAATCATATTAATCACAACAAAATGCTCGGTACAATGTATCAGAAATGCATGCGTGGTACATGTCTTTTTAAGGTATATATTCTTTTTGTTTTTGTTAAAGCAATAATTTTAAAGACAAAATTTAGGTCTAATTTTTTATAGGATTAATTATATTTTATTCTTTTAAATTATAAGTCATATTCATTTTCCTCCTTATATTTAAAAAATGTGCATTTCGATTCCCTAAGTTTTGTAAATGTGTATTTTACACAAAATAAGTATACTATACTCCTCTAAATTTTAGATTATATATAAATTGATTGCTGAAATTTTCTAAAATGTGTAATCAGATACCTTAAATATGTGATATTTTTGTTTATAATTGATGAAAAAATTAACAAAAAAGCCAAAATATATATTTGATAAAATACAGGGAGTCAGAATACATGTTTTTAAAATGTAAAGGATAAAATATACATAATCTATAATATAAGAAGTAGAGTGCAACAAACCTTTTTTTTTTATATTTTTGTTATTCAGCTTTTTTAATCAACGAATAATAGACAATCTTTCTTTACTCAATTACACTTAAGTTACATATTTTTTAAAAAATATTCACATGTTATTGTTTAATTTAAGTATTGTATGATAAAGATATCAGAAATTAAACCTAAATTTTGTTCTAAAATTTAAAGTAAAAATATATAAATAGAAGAGTTTAATTTTAGTGTTAATATTTTTATCTTATCAATCAATCCTATATATATAGCTTTAAAAATTCGATCCAAAAGAACACTTTAAAAACAATTATTATGAAATACAAATATTTTAAATAATAAATTAATATATGAATAAATGATAGAATGAAAAGTTTGTACATTACGGATATATCAAATATAATACAAAGGAATGTTATGTTATACGTGCACAAAACTATCAAACATAAATTTTTCACAGATGCGCATATGTTTGTAATATGTCGTAAATACACACCACCCAAAATTTCTTTCTCTTCATTGTTATTTCAAATGTGCTTTGTGAAAAGTATATTGCATTTTGTCTGCGTAAGTGCACGTTTTGGCTTAAATATATATTCAATTATTATAAATATGGGTTGTCTTAATTTTAATCTCTCTACAATTATTTTTTGAATTTTGATCCTTTTTTTCTTCAAATGTTAGTTTTCTTGGCTCCTATTACTTTTTAGTTAACTGGTTAAGTGATGATACTTAACAAGAATTAAAAAGAAAATCATGTAATAGTTATAAGGACCAAAAATAATTTTACAATATTTATATTTTGTAAGCACTAAATACATATTCTTAAATATTTATAGGGACCAAAATTTCGAGCAAAATGGTTCACGACCAAAATACTGGGAAAAAGAGGGACTAAGTCAAAAAAAAATTTAAAGAAATTAAAATCAAAATAGCGGATATTTATAAATTTAAATACTAAAATATATTTAAACCAAATCTTTTTTTAATACCAATACTAATTAATATGAGATCAACAAATTAAATCAATCAAATAGGTATAAAGTAATGCGTTTAGTGTTATTCTTAATAAAATAGATATGTAAAATGATTCTTAATATCTCTCGAGTTGAGATTAGGTATGTTTATAATATATCGATCCCATTTTAATGTATACATACTTCATATTCACTTACACCCATTCTTCGATATAGTATTTATATATTTCAGGTTAAAAAAAGAATAATTTTATAAATACAGTTAATGTAAAATATTTTATATTGTTAACTAATTATATTTATATTAATCTATATGTGTAACTTTTAAAGTATTTACTATAAAAGTCAAACTGTCTTAATAATATAATAATAATAAAATATATATATATATATATATATATATATAATTGAATAATTATGTAAATAATCCATCAAAATAAAATTCTAAAAACAAAAACAATTTTCATATTGGACTAGACTATCTCTCAATGGATTATAGCTCAGATCAAAGACATCTAAGTCGGGATGACAAAGCTTGGAACTCACCTACAAAGGTCACCCCCGGGACCAATGCTCCCATGAGCACACAACAACAGTCGATCCTATAACCTCCGTTGTTAACTCCCTGCAATCATGCAATCCACGACTTAAGATTCCCCTGGCAATCCAATTACATCACTCGATCCCAAGCGAAATTTTTGGGATCCAGACTCCCAATAAGGAAAGGGTCTTAATTGGCCATAAAGGGTAAGAATATAGGCATATAATAATTCACATGACTAAGGGCTATTTGATAAATAGAATGAATTTTTAATTTTAAAAATAGTATTTTTAGGAGTTTTATTTTCAGGAATAACTTTTTCAAATATGATATTTTAGGTGTGTTGGATGTGCAAATTGAATTCTCGTAGCCAATGATTGACTGGCTAGCAGCGGTTGGTGGTCGGTCAGTGGTTGCAGTAGGTGGTTTTGGATGGTGACAAGGGTATTTTGATTTTTTTATTATGATAAATATTTCCTTTCATCGGAATATTGAATTCTTATAGAAAATATGATAATATTTTTTAGGTGATTCTCCTTTATAAAAATACAATATTTCCGAAAATATTGCTTTAAACTTTCTATCAAACATAAAAATATATTCATATTTTTGGACATAAAAATATATACCCTTGTACCAAATGCCCTAAATTTCTTAAGCTAGATATATTTTGAACCCTCTCTGAATTGAGCATTGGAGCCGGTGTTGTCCAACCAGAACCATCCACTAGAGCCTTTGTGAGACTTATAAAGAGGATATGCTCAAATCCACGCCAAGGTAAGAACACATTTATCTCTAAAAAATAGGCATTCTTAGATTTTGTAGGAAAAAAAATTATACCTTGACATTTTAACAGTTGTATTTTAAAATATAATTATAGTAAAAGATAATAATAACCTCAAAATTAAAGTGCTAACCACTAAATAAAATAATATACAAACTCTTCGGAGAATCTCTTAAAATTTTTCCTCCAAAAAGTGCTGGTAGCAAGTCGTATTTCCCATTAAAATGTGTATGTTCACCTAAAGCTACACACTACACTGTTGCTACAAACACGTAAAAATGCTTGCTTCAAGACAAATAAAAACACAATCCCAACCCACGTTGTCACTTGTCATATAAAAATTCCCCATTCTCTCAATTCTCTATTCTCTATTCCTCCCTTCGTCCTCTCTCTCTTTCCAACCTCAAATCACACACAATCTTTCTCTGTTTCTCGCATGATCTAGTTGCATCCTATTAAATGTCTCTTGCAGCTTTTGACATTCCTTACCCCAACATCACAGCTCTTCGCAACCCCTAAACTAAACCTCACTGTCTTCTCTCTGCCCCTATCGCCAAAAACACACACACACACAACCCCCCCCCCCCTTTTTTTCCTCTCCTCCAACAACATCTCCTTTGCTTCCATTTCCCCTATAAAAGTTCATGTTCCCTCACTGTACCTTGCACTAACACCAAATTACACATAGCATGCACATCATGGAGAACTTAACCTACCCACAAAGAAAAAGAACCCCATCTTTCTCCTCTAGCCTCCTAGACGCCATTTACCGTTCAATTGACGAATCAAAATCCAACTTTGACAAAGATCAACAGATGGGTCTCTACAAGGAAACCAACCACACCACCATGAAACACATCAATTTGAGCCTCAAGCACAACCATGGTGGCTGTGTAGAAAAAAGTGGCAACAAGGAGAGGATGAATCTTGGCCGTGCAGTGATTCTAGATGATTGGATGGAGAAGCAAAGCTTATCACACAGCTCTCAATTCATGAACTCAGTTACATCAACCTCCTCAGAATCTAGCTACGGAGGTGCAATGTTTTCATCCTCAGAAACCGACACAACCCGCAACCACAAACCAAGATCAAGATCCAAAACCGAGATCAGGCACATGCTAGAGAAGAACCATAAGCAGCAGCAGAAGCCAAAGCGTGAGGTTGGTGGAACAAGTTTTGCAAGGACCAAGTTGAGAGCTTTGAAAATCTATGGCGAATTGAACCAAAAAGTGAAGCACCCCATCTCACCGGGAAGCCGCATAGCTAGCTTTTTAAGCTCTATCTTCAACTCAGGGAACGTGAAGAAGGCCAAAATGTGCTACGTTGGTGCTGTGGAAGATGTAACTTTTGAGCACAAATCAAAATCCCCATGTTTCTCTTCCTCAACTACAGCTTCTTCCTCTTCAAGGAGGTCTTGCATGAGCAAAACCTCATCTTCGGGAAAAGGGAATAAGAACAACAACAATGGAGTCAAAAGAACTGTGAGGTTTTACCCAGTTAGCATGATCCTTGGTGAGGATTCTCAACCCTCTTGCCACAGGTACAGTGCTTATGAGAACGATCCAAGCTTGTTGCCATTGCCTAGTGTTAGAAAGATTGCAAGTTGTTCTTCAATAAAGGAGCTGAAGAACAATTGTGTTGTGTCAAAGGAAAATGGATCAGTTGAGGCATCGGCACGTGGGTTTATGAAGGGTTACCAAAATTCTGGAAAGGGTAATAGTAAATTTGGTTTTAGAGGCTTTTATGGTAATGCTGAAGATCATGATGGTGACGAAGATGATGATGATGATGATGAGGATGCTTTGAGTTATTCAAGTTCTGACCTGTTTGAGCTAGATCACATTATTGGAGCTGGAAGGTTCCAAGAAGAGCTTCCCGTTTATGAAACTACTAATTTAGAAACAAATAAGGCCATTGCCAATGGTCTTTGTTTGTAGTTTCTGTTAGTACCCTCTTCCAATTGAAAGAAAAGAAAAAAGAAAAAAGAGAAAGAGAGAAAACTCGATCATTGTAATTAATTCCATGGTTTCTGGAGCTCAATTCAGAGTTATTCATTATTCTTTTATTTCTTCGCTGAGATTTGTTGTAAGCCACTCTTAAATCCAAATATTTTTCTAAGCCCATAGTTGGTGTGCTGCTCTGATGTAGGCTCTAGGCATTCTTGGAATGCTTAACAAACTTTGGGTCTAATTGGGTTGTGTGGGTGTGCGTGGGAAAGCTGAAAGCACTGAGGTTGGAACCTCACGTGCACTTGCACAACTTGTCAAAGCAATCCATAGGACAAACTGAAAAGAGATAAAGAGATAAAGGAAAAGCGGATTCAATTGTTTTTGTTTTTTCTTAATGGAAGTTAAATGGAATTGCTCCACTCTTTTACTCTTTGGAATCTTGCATATGTTACACAATTAAAATGTAGATGTATGAATAATAAGACAAATTAATGAATTAAATCATTAAAAGATAACAAAAAAAAATCATAAATATGAGATGATATTTGTATTATAGATAAGATTAGAATGAGCTTCTTTATGAAACGGTAAGATAAGGATATGGATGTACTGATAAAGTAATAAAGTAGAAGAGATTAATTTTCACACGTTATCAAGTATAAATAATTTCATCTAATCATCCAATTACATTATATATGACTTTTGAGATAATAATTATAAAAATTAAATATTTTTATTAATATGATAACACATAATTAGATAATATGCTATGTAGATAAATTTTTTATTAATAACATATTAAAATTAAATTTAAAATATATTATAATTGAATTTTTTAAATAATTTAAAAACATATATATTTATATTTTGTTTCGTTAAAAATAATTTAATTTTAAATGAAGTTTTTTTATCGTGTCTCTAATATTTATTTTTTTAATCAATATTTGGTTAATTCAAATGGTTCAATCTTTATTCTTTTTTAATAAAATTTTGAATTTGAGTTTTATAAATAAAAAAATTAACAACTGGAGAGTTTTATACACAAGTGAGCCAACCGGGTTGAGTCAGGAAACTAGTGATTTAGAGGAGAAAAAAAACATTGATTTTTTTGCTCTAACCGATGAGAAATGAAAAGTTAAAAAAGCTTAAGCTTTTCCACTGGCTTAGCACATGGCCTTGGTGACAAATAGTAAAAATTTACCCCACTTTAACGTCATAGAAGATTTAAATAAATGATTACAAGTCACAACTTTTTGCCCGTTTGAAAGTTGTGATTACAGTGTGAATTTGAACTGTTATTCTTGGTTGTAAAGCCAAAATTGATGCTAGCTAATCGTCAAACGTATGTAACAGAAACGAAATTATTAGATGCATATCAGACAAAGTAGGGCCCTTAATTACGAATTGGAGAAGTCAACATATGGTAGGATCAGCCATGATAGCTCAGATCCAAACAAACTTTTCACACCAAAGGAGAAAAATAACGCACCAAACGAGAAAATTAGGGTTGTTATTAATTTGGATATTGTTTGTGAACATAAATCAGGACATTCGTCAAGCATAATCATTAAAAGTATATAAAAAGTTTTTTTTGAAAAAAAATTATTTATCTAATTCCAATCTCACTTCTGTATGTGTAAAAGTATATCTCAAGAAAAATGTATAAACATCATTATTGAGAAAAATAAAAGGCAACTGATACTTTGTATAGATGATAACATGAGACACCCGTGGCCACCTTGGTTGACATGAACACCATTCCCCAATGATCTTTCCTAAAAGTAAAAGATTAAAAATGAAGAAATGAAAAGATAACAAAGAAAGCTCATGATTTATTTACTGCTTACAATGACATCGGAGGGACCTAATATAGATTAAAGGCATCAGTGGGTGACATTTGATTTGAGTCCTTATATTTGCTAGCATTGCCATATTCCTCATCAATGTTGCATTATGAAAGCTTCATTAAGGAAGTTTAGTTAGCTTTATATTCAATTTCCATTTAGTTGAAGTTAGAAAGAGCTTTATATTATGACTAAATTATATGAATTTTATCTATTTAAAATATCATTAAAAACTTCATTATGAGCTAACGAAACTCTTAATTACGACAATGATATATAATACTTTTTTGACAATTGCTATATGTAACCGAAATATTTTTGTCAAAAACTCACGAATTCAAAACATGCAGTGGTGATTTGATATCTCAACAAATAAAAATTGAAAAGTAAAAGATAAAAATAAAAACAACGGTTTTGGTCTTTCGTATAGGAGTTTCGTGCAATAGTCTGTTGTACCAAGCAGCCTTTCGCTACCTTTTAATTTAAACTAGAATTTAATTTAAATGCATTAATAATGTAAAACAGTTTTATATCATCAATTAATAAAAATAGTAGAAAGTGCCAACTCATACAAATAACCATCCATTATAATGAAGGACCCACTATAATTTCTCACTTTTTCTTATTTCTATTGATTGACAGTATAAAATTATTTTACACTGTCAGTACATACCAATTAAACCCTTTAAAACTATATACTCAATTACAAGTGAAAATATTTGTAGTACTTTTGCAAAATTTATCACTCGAATTATATCAGTGGATTCTGGCTTCAACGGTTTAAAAACTTATTGATTGCCTTACTTTCAAATTTAAAATTTGTTAGCAGCCTGCAAATCCAAACCTGTGCTTATACAAAAGTTTAAAGTAAAGGGAGACTCTCCCTATTGTAAAATTAGTGCAACTCATTAATTGAATTTTAATTTAAATCGTACAGTTATTATGAGCAGAATACTAATTGAACGAACGAACATATCTGAATTAACCATTGGTATCTTTATACCATTCGATATTCGGATTTGAGACTAAACGAACTCGAGTTACGTTCAAGTATATTGACATAATCTTGAGACAGCATATTAAGGGTTCTGAACTTTGCCACCAGCACATGTTGGTATACTTGGATTCAAATCTGAGTCACACAATTTGGATTTGTTAAAACTTAAAATTCAAATTCCTGTCATGTTGCATCGTTTGATCGATGTTGATAAACTGCATTGTGAGTCGATAAGTACATCATCGAAATGCAAACCCTTAAAAAATTTGTTTGTCTGATCTATATAAACAAGATGCACAGAATGAGAAAGCGAATGGTCGAGGAGGCACAAGAGAGAACGTACTTTGAAGTCTTATAATAATCAAGTTAAAACACTGCAACAAACCATTTATAATTACATTATATAATACAATTGCCAATGAGCAATAGTGGGGATGTTTCTTAACAACCTCAACTTGTGGCAAGTACTGTACGAACGATTATAAGAGTGTAGCAAGCTCATGTGGAAGCAACATCGCCTTATCACTAAGCCCAAGGACCATACCTATATGCCCATCCACAATTCCACATATATATCACCCCTAAGCTCTAAATTCTAAACATATACATAATCTCTTTGGCATTTTATTGCCAAGGAAGGGTGCATACTTGAGCAACTAGCGTACCCATACTTGCAGCCATGGTCTTCCCTTTTTTCTTCTTCTTCTTCTTCTTTAAAAAGAAAAGTTGTACCCATAATTTAATATATCATTTGGATATTTGGGAATTAATATATAGAAATAATCGGAAATTTTAGTTACTTTTTTAATAAATATGATAGATATGGTAACATAAATAATATATTAATGATAACATAACTAAAATTTGCAATTATATATTAATGTATGATTTCCTATTTTTTTATAGGCATATTAAAAAAATACAACTGAAATCATGTTATTAGAAGCGGGCTAGCAGTGAGAAACTTAGGTAGTTTACATGAGATTATAGGTTCAAATCTCATTTGCCACTAATGTACCAAAAAAAATGTAACTAAAATCACCTATTATTTTTATGTAATTTCCCAAGTATCTAAATAATATATTAAAAATGGTGTTCAAATTATACTACTCCATCTTTAAACATTATTATAAAATGAGGTTATGCATTGAAGACGGTAATAGCCACAATGCGATACAAAGGGAGGCCAATGCTTGCTGCTAGAAAAATATTATGTGGACATATATTTTTTGTGTATCGATTGATAAATGGTTAGTTCTATACAAATAAATAGGCAATTCATGTATATAATTAGGGAATCGAGTAATAGTATTGTCACTTACCACTACGTTTACTTGATTCCCTAATTATGTAAGTAAATTTCATACTTATTTATATATAAATCACTAGTGATTGGTTGATGTCCAAATAATAGGACTAATGGCAAGCATACATAGAGGTTTGATCTTGTTTGAAGATCCATAGAAAAATAATGAATTTTTGCACCACTTGAAGTGGCAGTCACCTTGACACATAAGAAGGAGAGAGAGAGATATATAAAGAGAGAAAGTGGGGAAAAATGCATATGGTGGACCCATACTTTTGTTTGCTCGAGGGTGTGTGTGATTTTGAATAGTACAAATATCACTTCTCCCTATGTGCAATGTATGCTAGTTTTGCTTGGATATCTTTTCAAATTAATTTTGAGGTCTGAAATTATATATATTAAAAGTAATTATGACCCCACCAGTGCACCATTAAAAAAAAATCTGATTTAAGTTTTTCTGCAGGTCAATGTAAAATTTAGAGTAAAAAGTATTTATTACTTTTAGTAAAAGCGTTGCTATTTTTAATATATTAAATATTTTAAAAAATTTTATTTTCTGTATGATATTCTTTTTTTTTGTTAACGATGCTAAAGCTCAAAAACTAAAAAATTTTAATTAAGGAAAAATTTCACTTTGTTCCACTCAATTGTCGATCATGTATACTTTAATCGTTAAACTGAAAAAGTTTGCAATGAGATGCATTGAATTTTTTTGAATATGTACTTTGGCTCTTTTATTAAGTTTTTGTCCAATGGTAACAGAATAAAGTACACTTTACATTCTAAACTTTGGGTCATATATAGTTTAGTCCCTAAAACCTCATTTGATATGCCTAATAGAATAAGACCTAATAAAATAAAATTTATTAAAATTTTAACAATACATAGCATTTAGCATGACATTGTGTAAGATGATACGGTATTATTATCCTCTCATTATCATAAATGATTTTAATCTTAAGTGAATATTTAACAAAAAATAAAATTAGAATAAAATAATAACTTTTTAATTATTTAATTATAAAATTTAAAAAATATTTATTATTTGTAGTTATATTTATTATAAATATGTATTATTTTTTATTATTTAAAATTGTAATTCATATTGAATGTAATTTATTATTTATTTCAATTTCTATTAACTATTTATTAATATTTAATAATATATAAAATATATATATATATATATACGCTATTTCTTTTATATATGTTAATATTTGTGATTTTGTACTTTTCATCATACTGTTTAAAAAAGAAAATCATATTAGAATAACAGTTTTTATTATTTATTCAAATTTAAGTTTAAAAATACATGTTAGAATAAAAATATTTATTTATTAATTATGCTTATTTTTATTCTTTTTTATCATGTAAAATTAAATTTTATTAAATAGTATTTATTTATAATTTTTAATAATTAACTATTATTTAAAAAACTTGTATGAAATATTATTTTTTTAAAATATGTATTTATTATAAAAAATTAGTAAAAATTATTTTTATTTATATAATTTTACTTATTATTATTTATTTAAGTATTATTTTCATTTTAATAAAATATTTTAAAAAACAAAGCGTGTAAGAGACCTTATATATTAAAAGTTAATAAGACCTAATCCGACATTCTTAAGTTTGATTAAGCTATCCATCATTTTGATGTATAAGAAAATTATGATGAATAAGTTTATACAATACGTTATCTGCCCCAAATGACAGATAACGGTATAATATATAGAATTAGCTTATTATATCATATCTAATATAGGATGTCAATCACACCCTAAAATAATTTTTTTTTTAAAAAAAGTGTATCTATTACAACCCAAAGTAGTTAATTAGTTTGTTAGATCCACTAGTTAGTTGATTAGGATTATAAATAAGAGAATTACCCCCATTGTAAATCAGTTTTAGTTTAATAAAATGAATTGGATTCTTGAAGAGTTATTTATTGAGAGAGAACTCTTATAAGTTCCACTCGAAAGAACTTACCTCTGCTGCCATTAGGGTCACACCACTTCCTTATCAGCCCAATTCAACAATGGGATCTTGATAGATAATTTATTTGTAAATGTTGAAAAAAAAAAAAAGAATTTACTTGTTCATACTTGTTGGTTGTAATTAGGAATAAATTATTTTTGTTACACAACCTTGAGGACAAGATTGATTTGCAGGGGAGAATAATGTTACAATCCAAAGTATTTAGTTTGTTAGGTCCACCAGTTAGTTGATTAAGACTGTAAGTAAGGGAATTACCTTCACTGTAAACCAATTTTAGTGTTTTTTTTAATACTATAAATCAATTTTAGTTTAATAAAGTGAATTAAATTCTTGGAGAGTGTAATACCCGGTTTAGAATAAATGTTTAACTAGAATAACACGTCAGTAATCAAGAAAAAAATCATAGTTTACATTTTTGGGCATTTTCTAGTATAGTGATACAAGAATTAAAATGGTTAGAAAAAATTTTAAAAGTATTAGCTTAAAAAAAAAAAAAAAAAAGAGGAAAGGGAGACCGCGGTGCACCATAACTCCTATGGCACACCATAGGCCCCCCTTTTATTTCATTGCACTGCCTCAGCATCGTAACTTCACTTTTTCTTTCTTCTTTTCGTTTTCCTTTATCCCCTGTTACGTCTCTCCCCCTGTTACGTCTCTTCCTTTCACTCTCTCAACCCTTCCTCCCTCTTACTCTCTCCATCTCATTCCTTCCACTCATCCCACCACCATATCATCTATTTGTGCCACCTTCACCACCACAATATCATCTATTTGTGCCACCTTCACCACCACAGAACCCCTTCTTGCATGTTTTCCTTCTGTTTGCATCTCTCCTTCACCAGTCTCTCTCTCTTTCAAATTTTAGCCGTTCTGGCTTTAAGTAGCTACGGTGGTTTTGCTCCTTCCAAACTCACAGCCCTCCTGGTAAGTTACTAGTCTATAACTTTGTAATTTTGATGGTAAATAGAGGGGTTCTGAGGTGAGTTTATTGTAAAGAGTGAATAGGACTCGGAAACTCTAGTTTTAAATTGATAAAATTAAAAGAGTTGTAAGTTAATAAATTATGTGTTACTTGACTTTAGAAGTAAATTAGATTGACTTGTTAGTTGTTAGTTAAACTAATAGGATGATTATGTGGGAGTGAGGATAGAAATTGGTAGATGAGAAATTACTCTAAGTGGAACCAAACTTATATTTAAATTATAAATAATCACTTATGTATGATTTCAGATCCCCCAGGAGACCAACCTACCAGTTCAGCAGCCCCCAGGACCTAAATCGGACATTCCCTGATATTTAGTGAGTGGACAATGTTTTTATAGCATATGATTTTATTTTATACAATTAGTATGAGTTTGATTTTAATATATATGTTAACAGTCCATTTTTATATATTTAGTTAATTATGAATATTCTGTTTAGGGATACAAGCGCTTTACGATCGATATATCCATTTATTCATGGATATCTATTTTGGTTTGAGGAATTTTTGCTAGTATGCAACGGTTAAATATTCGGAAAGCTTGTTAAAAAGAATATGGATTTTCTAAAGGTTGGGACAAGCTCTTGAATAGTTGTTTAAATTCCTAAACTGAGTTGTTGGGGAATTTTGTTTGAGTTTGAAAACCTTTCTTGGTATTTTGCTTGTGAAAATTTTGTTTTGGATTTTTGAACTCTATTGAGTATGTCCATTCATTAGAAATTTGATTGATTTTATTGCTCTAGCTTTTATTTGATACATATTACCTTGGTTTTATATACATATAGTGGGAGGAATCTCAGTTTATCGGTAGCTAGCGGTCGTTGACGCTAACCTTGGTGCACCTTGGTTCGAACCCAGCTAGTAGGGGTGTTGCTAGCTCGGTGAGTGTGTGAGGCCAACATACACTGCCGACTAGTCAAATCTGAAGGGATTAACCCTTGTTGGATATTTTCAGAATTAAAACCCTCCCTGCTTTGATATTTACATTTAAGATATATATTTTCAAAATTGCAAGATAATATTAATTCTATTTATTTTGAAAATTGTCATTCAAATTGTGAATAATGTTATTTCTCCACATATTGCATGGTTCTATATTAATTTCTTAGTTATACTTAGTTTTGATATTAACTTTTTATTTATATGTAATTTGTTTTATTTTAGAGCTTGTCCTCATGTGCTATAGTACCATTGCCCCTCACTGAGTTAGTTAGACTCACTTATTTTCCCTTCCTATTTTAGATCTTAGTGTTGTACATGCTTTTGGTCTTCCAATGGTATAGGGTGCAGACACTTTTTGACAACCCCTCTACATGTGAGGGCTTTTTTTTGCCTTTATTATGATATTTTGAATATAATTACTGCCTTAGAGTTGCTCCATGATCCACAGACAGGATCGTGCTGCTTGAAATTCTTTTGGAAGGGATATATGTATAGGAACTTGTTTACTTGTAAATCATGTTTATGGGTAATTATAGTAGCTAAAGATGCATATACTTATATGTTCACATGTATGGATATGTAGACGGAATTATTTTACTATTGTGAGAAATGAATGCCTAATACTTGGATAAGTGCAAATTATTGAAAGTGCTCTGAGAGCCTCAATTGGATATATGTGCTGGTTGATTATTGGAACTGGTCTGGCTTTTACAGGGAAGCTGGAAAAATAGGGGAGACTCTGTCTGTTTGTCACGGAAAATTTAATGTTTAAGGCTTGCTAGAGGTTCGTCACTTCCAAGCGCCGGTCACGACTCAAGGTGGGTCGTGACAAAGGTGGTATCAGAGCCTGATTAGGTCTATCTGTGGTTGGTGGAGCAAATGCCCTTTAGTAGTATTGCAATTGTGTAAATGGTTGCTGGCCCATTTTCACAAAATGCAATGCTACCAGAGGCTTTAGGAAATTCTTTTCTAAATGTCTTTGATTTCCTTTGAGAATTTGAATTCTTATGGTCTCTTTAGGAATCTAAAGTGTTTCTCTCTTGAATAGGTAGAGATGCTACCTAGGGTGCAATCCCAGAGGCAGCGAACTGAGGAAAATGAGCCCTCAGATGCTGGATCAGATAGAGCCTCATCCCCTATGCCTGGGGATAGGGGCAGAGGTAGAGGTAGAACCAGAGGTAGAGGTAGAGGTCGTGGGAGAACGGCTAGGTGAGTTGCAGAATCAGCCCCTGAAGGGGGTATGGCTGAAGTAATTGCTGGGATGCGTGGATTGCAGCAAGCAGTTGAAACTTTAGTGGGGTTTATGGGGCCACAGCCTCGACCAGGGGCTGGTCCACATGCTCAGAGACAAGCTCCGCCCTTTCCTGGCGTAGAGGTGTCCATGCAAGAGTTTCTTAACCTGAAGCCACCAACATTTTCGGGTAATCTAGTGACTAAGGATCCACAACTGTTTATAGACAAGGTGGGCAAAACCATTAGAGCATCGAGATGTTCCACTACAAGAGCTGTTGAACTTGCAGCTTATCAGTTGGAAGGTGTAGCTGAACAGTGGTATGAAAATGTACTATGGGAGAGACCAGCTGGATCACAGCCTATGACTTGGGAAGAATTCACTAAAGCTTTCATGACAAGATTTCTTCCTGCAAGCACAAGAGCAAGACTCGCTATAGAGTTTGAGAGACTGACGCAGACTCAGGGGATGACTATCACAGAGTATGACACGAAATTTACTCAGCTGTCATGTCATGCCTTGCATTTAGTAGATAATGAGCATATGAGAGCTGCTAGATTCATTAGAGGGTTGGCCGATCCATATTTTACAGCGTTATCACCTCAGATTGGGAAGCTTACTTATGGAGAAGCCGTGAATGCTGCCTTAGAAATTGAATCTGGCAAGGCAGACAGGAAAGCTGCTAGGGAGGTGACCAAGAGAATGAAGACTCGGGGTTCTTATTCTGGTCGTGCTAGTTTTAATGGAGCACCTAACCAGCAGGGTACACAGTACACTCCTCTGCGAAGGGTGACATCCTCTGAACCATCTCTTATAAGTGCTCCTACATTAGGTTCTCAGGCTAGGAGTACATATCAATCCAATCTTTAGAGTTCTGGGCATTCAGCTCCTTCTGTTCCATTATGCCAGACATGTGGAAAGATGCATTCTGGATTGTGCCATCGAATAACAGGAGCTTGTTTTCAGTGTGGTCAGACTGGACATTTGAGGAAGGATTGCCCTCAAGTACCTAGAGGTCAAGGCCGAGGATTAGTTCAGCCTATTGCTCCTTCATCATCATCTCTTGCCAATCAATCTCGAGGTGATGCCGTTGAATCAGCAGGTAGAGGAAGCAGAGGTAGAGGTGCCTGGGGCCGAGGATTTGGTTCAGTTGGTAGAGGACAGCCGAGGGTTTATGCATTGACTCGCCAGGATGCTCAGGCATCTAATGCGGTGGTAACAAGTATTCTATCTGTCTGTTCCTTTGATGCACATGCTTTGATCGATCCTGGATCTACACATTCCTATGTGTCGATATACTTTGCTTCTCGATTTGGAGGACTGCCTGAACCTCTGAACCAACCATTTTGGGTTGGCACTCCGATGGGAGAATCTTTCTTAGTCACTTTTGTGTATAAATCATGTTTAGTGACCATAAATGGCAAAGACTCCAGGGTAGATTTGATTGTTCTAGATTTGGTTGACTTTGATGTTATCTTGGGAATGGATTGGTTGGCCTCTTGTCATGCCACCATCGATTGCCATCAGAAAATAGTGCGATTTGCCATGCCAAGCGAAACACCTTTTGAGTTTAGAGGCAAGGTTAGTACCTCCCCATCTAAACTTATCTCTCCTCTAAGAGCTATGCACTTCTTAAAAAGGGGGTGCTTGGGATATTTAGCTATGGTGCGAGATGTTTCACTTGAAGTCCCCTCCATCACACAGATTCCGGTAGTCAAAGAATTTTTGGATGTATTTCCTAATGAATTGCCAGGGATGCCCCTAGATAGGGAGATCGAATTCTGTATTGATCTTGTGCCCGATGCTCAACCTGTAAGTGTACCTCTTTATCGTATGGCTCTGGCAGAACTAAAGGAACTAAAGGAACAACTACAAGAATTGTTAGACAAAGGTTTTATCCGTCCTAGTACTTTGCCTTGGGGTGCACCAGTGCTATTTGTGAAGAAAAAGGATGGATCTCTGAGGTTATGTATTGACTACCGACAACTTAACCAATTGACGGTACGTAACAAGTATCCTCTCCCTAGAATCGACGATCTTTTTGATCAATTGCAAGGAGCAGCATGTTTTTCTAAGATTGATCTTCGCTCAGGTTATCATCAGTTGAAGATTAAAGAATCAGACATTCCTAAGACTACTTTTCGAACCCGCTATGGGCATTATGAATTTCTAGTAATGCCCTTTGGGTTAACGAATGCTCGAGCCGCTTTCATGGATCTGATGAATCGGGTGTTCAAGCCTTTTCTAGATCGCTTTGTTATTGTTTTTATTGATGATGTATTGGTGTATTCTAAAAGTCGAGAAGAGCATGAGCATCATTTGAGAATCGCTTTGTGTAACACCCTCCCAAGCACAATACTATGGTTAAGTCATAGTACCACGCCCTGGAGCTGTTACTGTTACCTGAGTGGACCTCATCTGACAGCAACTTCAGCCGTCTTCAGAAACTTCTACAATTATCTGGAGACAACATGGAAGTAGGAGTGAGAATTATAAAATTCTCAGTAGGATTCTCTAATTTTCATACATAGTGTCATCATGGTCGTCTCCAATTTGCTTTAGTTTATTTTGAAAAAGATGAACATGCTGCACAAACTGTTTAATTTTACATTTCGAAAAATGTCTTATCCGAAGCAAAGTTCATTTTAATCATACTCTTAGCATTTGGGAGAACCCATAAAATTCATTCAATTATAACACCATGAATAATAACTGTAGCATATTAAAACACAGATAACATCAATAAGCTGAGAATATAACATCTACACATAAATTACTCATACTTAAATTCATGCCTATACATGAAACTTGCTTTTCTTTCTTCATCTTCCTTTTTGTCATAAAATCTTTAGTCTTTAGTCTTTTACTTGGCACACCTAGGCGTTACGTACCGCTGTCCCTAGGGTGCATTTACTGCCCTTGGGTAGCCTGGCCTTGGAGTGAGCTCGTCAGCATCACCCGTAACCGTCGTCACACCGACTCACCCGCAAGGGGATTCACGTGCCTCTAGTCTTGGAGGGATCTCATTCTGGTCACGTGCCTCTAGTTGAAGGGATCTCTTCTGGTCACGTGCCTCTAGTTGAAGGGATCTCTTCTGGTCACGTGCCTCAAAATTGAGGGATCTCATCTGACCACGTGCCTTCAACATAGAGGGATCTCATCTGACCACGTGCCTCCAAGGTAGAGGGATCTCATTGTCTCAACTGCCTCCACAGGGAGAGATTCAAGTGCAACTGCCTCCAAGTGAAGGGATTTCATATCTTTATCATTTAACTGCCTTCACAGGGAGGGATTTCAAATAGCTGCCTCCAAGTGAAGGGATTCACATTCAATATATTCACATTCTTTCCTTCTCAAACATATTCAAGCATAGTTATACATATGCTACATCACTTACCCTCACATACCTCATAATATAATTATATCATTCTTGAATATAGAGTTCCCATATACATATTCACACTTAAATTCATCCTTACACATAAACATTCATAGTCTCATAGATTTCTCACAGAATTTGGCAGCATAACAGATCAGATCCGTTTTCCCATGAATAGTGCCAATTCTCACAGACAAACCAGTCATAGCAACACAATCAATTTAACACATAAATATCAATGTCGAACTGGCAAATCTCAACTCAAACCTTATATGTTTCACTAACACTTATGAAATCATCCATTGGGTCACCTTTGCCAATCTATTTAGCTCTGCCTGAATTTCATATGATCTACCTTTACCTCTATTCAACTCATTTAAACCTGAATTCTAGATATATCATATTTCTATATGTCTACTTTCTAACCTCTTTGGTCCCATATCATTTTGATCTACCTAACTCAAGATATTTAAATTTTACCTCAACTTGTTCAGTCACTAGCCCGAATTACACTCCTGGAAGTATAAATTCACTAAAATCGAAACTAAGCTCAATTCTTATGAAATTGGTCTTATATCAAAGCTAACAGGATAAAATTTCATTTGCCACTAGTTTCACTCCATTTGCTTAAGTATACCTCGAGTTATAAGTCCTGAAAGTCTACCTTCCTGAACTACTCCATTTTGGCCTAGATTGGACATAGGACAACTTCCTCGAATCACTGGGAACAATTGGGACCATAACAAACTCGGAATCTTATATTGAGGTGTTGCCCTGTGTGTAAGATTTCTAACAAAACTGGTTTCACTCAATTTGGAGTTGTATAGGGTGAGTTATACCCCCCTCAAGTCACCCTGCTCGAATGAAGATCCTGAACCCTAGGTCAAACTTCAAAAATTCGTATCTCCCTCAATACTAATCCAATAACCTTATATGATATATCTATGGAAAGCCTTAAATGTCTACTTTCATCTAAAAATGGTTTCATCGGATTTGGCCGATTGTAGGCGGCACCGTACACTCCGTCGTACGGACTGCCGTGGAATTCTCACTCAGGCAGCATCCCAACCCATCCATTTCTTCTAATTTTCTCCTTTTAATCATAATTCTAATCCAAAATCTTGTATGAATTTAATCATAACCCATCATAATACATCCAATAATTCATCACATACACAAAGAAGAGTTCAATCTCAAGCAATCATAAGGCAAGGAATTTAAGAGGAGAAGTAGAATCCTACCTCTTTGGAGTATGATTTGAGCTAGGTGTTGAAACTTAGAGTGTTAGAGCCTTACTAAGCTTGAAGGAGTAATGGAGTTGGAGAAGAGAAAAGAGAGCTGAACAAGGGAGAAAGTGACGTAGAAAATGGGGCTGAAGGAGAGAAAGAGCTGAGTTTATAAGCTTAAGGTGGTAGGTAACTTGGAGGGCTTTGATTGGCTGAATTTTCTTGTGGACAGAATTTAGCTACGTCTCCCTATCAGTGTAACTTGCCGCCATACTGTTTGAAATCGGAACTCGCATTTACTCTATTTCAAGTCGGAACTCATCCTTATTATACTTGAAGTCGGAACTCGTGTCGTTTTTACTTGAGCTGGGAGCTGAAGCCTAATGTCGGAACTCGTACCAGCTTGTTTGTGACTTTGGGGAAATCTTGAATCAAGGTCGTAGGCCGTAAGTCGAAAGCTCACAATCACATAATCTCGGAACTCGGGAATGCCAATGCTGGATGTAAAATCGGAACTCGTGTGACTGAAGATTTGCTCAAAGGTCCGAACTCGTGTCCATCCTACTTGAGTTCAACACTAAGGTCGGAAACCGGCAATAATCAAAATTGAAGCTTAAATCGGAAGTCGTGTATATTTTCCTTGAGACATGAAGTCGGATCTCATGGAATTACGTTCATGTGTTCGGACTTGAGGGTTAAACTCGGAAGTCGTGGAAAATGATCCGCATTTAATTCTAAGTCGTACCGGACATGAAGTCGAGAATTCAGCAAGACTAACTCGGAACTCGGGAATAATATCTTATCTGTGTTTCAGAGATGAAGTCGGAAATTGGAATGGATCAATCCTGAGGGCGAAGCCGAACTCGGAAATCGGGATGTTACACTTTGCAGACTCTCAAAGATCACCAATTATATGCTAAATTCTCAAAATGTGAATTATGGTTAGAGAAGGTGGCATTTCTCGGGCATGTTGTGTCTAGTGAAGGAATCATGGTAGATCCCAAGAAGGTTGAAGCCATCCAACAATGGCCAAGACCTACTTCTGTGACTGAGATTCGCAGTTTCTTAGGACTTGCTGGGTACTATCGTCCATTTGTTAAGGATTTTTCCAAGATTGCTGCTCCATTGACTAGATTCACTCAAAAAAATGTGCGATATGAATGGTCAAACGATTGTGAGGCTAGTTTCCAGAAACTGAAGGATTGTTTGACCTCAGCTCCAGTTCTTGTATTACCCTCAGGTTCAGGAGGGTTTTCAGTATTTTGTGATGCCTCAAGAGGGGGGCTTGGGTGTGTTCTGATGCAGCATGGCCGGGTGATTGCTTATGCCTCGAGACAATTGAAGAGGCATGAGCAAAACTACCCCACCCATGATTTAGAAATGGCTGCGGTGGTTTTTGCTCTAAAGATCTGGAGGCATTATCTTTATGGGGAAACCTGTGAAATTTATACAGACCATAAGAGTTTGAAATATATCTTTCAGCAAAAAGACTTGAATCTTAGGCAGCGGCGGTGGTTAGAACTGCTTAAGGATTATGATTGCACCATATTATATCATCCTGGAAAGGCGAATATGGTGGCAGACGCTTTAAGCAGGAAATCAATGGGCAGTCTAGCTCATATAGCTCTTGTCAAGAGACCATTAGTGGAAGATATTCACAAACTAGAGTTAGGAATGGTGCATTTTGACCTTGGAGAGTCAAAGGTGTTTCTGGCTCATGTGAAGGCTCAATCTTCGCTTAATGCACAAATTCAAGAAGCTCAGAAAAAGAATCCCAAGATGACCAAAGTAATAACTGAGGTTAAGAGTGTAAAGGGTGTTGGATTCAAAATTGATACTGAAGGTGTATTACGATTTGGTGATCGACTTTGTGTATCCAATACTGGGGACTTGAAGAAAATAATCCTAGAAGAAGCCCACAATTCCAAATATTCTGTGCACCCAGGTGCCACTAAAATGTATCAAGATCTTAAACAACTATATTGGGGGGAAGGCATGAAAAGGGATATAATTGAGTTTGTTTCTCGCTGTCTTATCTGCCAACAAGTGAAAGCGGAGCATCAAAGGCCTGGTGGTTTACACCAGCAAATTCAAATTCCAGATTGGAAATGGGAAAGGATTACTATGGACTTTGTGACAGGGTTACCGCGTACCCCTAAAGGATATGATGCTATTTGGGTAATTGTCGATCGGATGACTAAGTCAGCTCACTTCCTTCCAGTGAGAACAACGTTCAATGCTGCTCAATATGCTCGGTTATACATTGATGAGATCCTCAGACTTCATGGAGTTCCAATATCTATCATATCTGATCGCGGCCCTCAATTCACTTCACATTTTTGGAAAGCCCTTCAACAAGCCTTGGGACCCGGTTTGGATCTTAGTATAGCTTTTCACCCACAAACAGATGGACAATCAGAGCGAACCATTCAAATTTTAGAAGATATGCTAAGGGCATGTATCTTGGAGTTCGGTGGGAGTTGGAGTAATTATCTACCTTTGATTGAGTTTTCTTACAATAATAGCTATCAAACTAGCATTCAAATGGCTCCGTTTGAAGCTTTATATGGGAGACGTTGTAGGTCACCCATTGGGTGGTTTGAACTTGGAGAGGCAAAACTTGTTGGGCTAGATTTGGTCCAAGATGCCATGGACAAGGTTCGGTTGATTAGGGAAAGATTGTTAGCAGCTCAGAGCAGATAGAAGGCGTATGTGGACCGTAGGAGAAAGGATTTGGAATTTATGGTGGGCGAGCATGTGTTTCTGCGAGTTTCTCCTATGAAAGGGGTTATGAGGTTTGGCAAATGGGGAAAACTTAGTCCTCGTTATATCGGACCTTTTGAAATATTGGAAAGAGTGGGTCCTGTTGCATATCGTTTAGCGTTATCACCTGAACTCTCAATGATACATCCAGTGATTCATGTGTCTATGCTTCGCAAGTATTTGTCGGATCCTTCACATGTTCTATCCTCACCCGCCATTCAGTTAGACGAAAACTTGACGTATGAAGAAGAGCCGGTGGCCATTGTTGATAAACAAGTGAAGAAACTTCGCTCAAAAAAGATACCTCTAGTTAAAGTAATTTGGAGGAATCACTCCATAGAGGAAGCAACTTGGGAGACGGAGGATGCTATGCGTGCTTCTTATCCCCATCTTTTCCTATCTCAAGGTAATGCTCCTTCCAAATTCGAGGACCGAATTTTCTAAGGGGGGAAGAAAATGTAATACCCGGTTTAGAATAAATGTTTAACTAGAATAACACGTCAGTAATCAGGAAAAAAAAATCATAGTTTACATTTTTGGGCATTTTCTAGTATAGTGATACAAGAATTAAAATGGTTAGAAAAAATTTTAAAAGTATTAGCTTAAAAAAAAAAAAGAAAGAGGAAGGGGAGACCACGATGCACCATAACTCCTATGGCACACCATAGGCCCCTCTTTTATTTCATTGCACCGCCTCAGCATCGTAACTTCACTTTTTCTTTCTTCTTTTCGTTTTCCTTTTTCCCCTGTTACGTCTCTCCCCCTGTTACGTCTCTTCCTTTCACTCTCTCAACCCTTCCTCCCTCTTATTCTCTCCATCTCATTCCTTCCACTCATCCCACCACCATATCATCTATTTGCGCCACCTGCACCACCACAGAACCCCTTCTTCCGCGTTTTCCTTCTGTTTGCATCTCTCCTTCACCAGTCTCTCTCTCTTTCAATTTTTAGCCGTTCTGGCTTTACGATTTTGCTCCTTCCAAACTCACAGCCCTCTTGGTAAGTTACTAGTCTATAACTTTGTAATTTTGATGGTGAATAGAGGGGTTCTGAGGTGAGTTTATTGTAAAGAGTGAATAGGACTCGAAAACTCTAGTTTTAAATTGATAAAATTAAAAGATTTGTAAGTTAATAAATTATGTGTTACTTGACTTTAGAAGTAAATTAGATTGACTTGTTAGTTGTTAGTTAAACTAATAGGGTGATTATGTGGGAGTGAGGATAGAAATTGGTAGATGAGAAATTACTCTAAGTGGAACCAAACTTATATTTAAATTATAAATAACCACTTGTGTATGATTTCAGATCCCCCAGGAGACCAACCTACCAGTTCAGCAGCCCCCAGGACCTAAATCGGACATTCCCTGATATTTAGTGAGTGGACAATGTTTTTATAGCATATGATTTTATTTTATACAATTAGTATGAGTTTGATTTTAATATATATGTTAACAGTCCATTTTTATATATTTAGTTAATTATGAATATTCTGTTTAGGGATACAACTGCCTTACAGTCTGATATATCCATTTATTCATGGATATCTATTTTGGTTTGAGGAATTTTTGCTAGTATGCAACGGTTAAATATTCGGAAAGCTTGTTAAAAAGAATATGGATTTTCTAAAGGTTGGGACAAGCTCTTGAATAGTTGTTTAAATTCCTAAACTGAGTTGTTGGGGAATTTTGTTTGAGTTTGAAAACCTTTCTTGGTATTTTGCTTGTGAAAATTTTGTTTTGGATTTTTGAACTCTATTGAGTATGTCCATTCATTAGAAATTTGATTGATTTTATTGCTCTAGCTTTTATTTGATACATATTACCTTGGTTTTATATACATATAGTGGGAGGAATCTCAGTTTATCGGTAGCTAGCGGTCGTTGACGCTAGCCTTGGTGCACCTTGGTTCGAACCCAGCTAGTAGGGGTGTTGCTAGCTCGGTGAGTGTGTGAGGCTAACATACACTGCCGACTCAGCCAAATTTGAAGGGATTAACCCTTGTTGAATATTTTCAGAATTAAAACCCTCCTTGCTTTGATATTCACATTTAAGAGATATATTTTCAAAATTGCAAGATAATATAAATTGTATTTATTTTGAAAATTATCATTCAAATTGTGAATAATGTTATTTCTCCACATATTGCATGGTTCTATATTAATTTCTTAGTTATACTTAGTTTTGATATTAACTTTTTATTTATATGTAATTTATTTTATTTTAGAGCTTGTCCTCATATGCTATAGTACCATTGCCCCTCACTGAGTTAGTTAGACTCACTTATTTTCCCTTCCTATTTTAGATCCTAGTGTGGTACATGCTTCTGGTCTTCCAGTGGTATAGGGTGCAGACACTTTTTGACAACCCCTCTATATGTGAGGGGTTTTTTTTGCCTTTATTCTGATGTTTTGAATATAATTACTGCCTTAGAGTTGCTCCATGATCCACAGACAGGATCGTGCTGCTTGAAATTCTTTTGGAAGGGATATATGTATAGGAACTTGTTTACTTGTAAATCATGTTTATGGGTAATTATAGTAGCTAAAGATGCATATACTTATATGTTCACATGTATGGATATGTAGACAGAATTATTTTACTATTGTGAGAAATGAATGCCTAATACTTGGATAAGTGCAAATTACTGAAAGTGCTCTGAGAGCCTCAATTGGATATATGTACTGGTTGATTATTGGAACAGGTCTGATTTTTACGAGGAAGCTAGAAAAATAGGGGAGACTCTGTCTGTTTGTCACGGAAAATTTAATGTTTAAGGTTTGCTGGAGGTTCGTCACTTCTAAGCGCCGGTCACGACTCAAGGTGGGTCGTGACAGAGAGTTATTAACCAAGAGAGGAATCTTGTGAGTTTCACTCAAAAGAACTTATGAGTATCCTTATCACCTAAACTTAGTTGGATATATACTATTTCTATTAACAATGAACATATACTTAACAAAATAACTAAAGTATACATGACCTACGATTGAGTGAAATAAAGTGAACTTTTTCCTTTATATAATAGTCTTTAATAAGTGCATTCAAATACTCCAACATATTAGGAAAACTCGACAGAGAATATATTGATACGAGATAAGTACTTTGGTTATGCCGTAAACTACTTAATTAACTCCGAAAGTCTAACAAGATTACAAGAATATTCAATATCCCAACATAATAAAATAAGAGATTAATTTATATGTATCAATAGTATAAAAGAGTTTTACACTATCATTCAATCAAATACTTTTATTTGTAAGATTTTTAATATAGCAGATGATTGAGTTAAACACTTTTACTGATATAGTCATATATAATTGGATGTCTATATAAAAAAAATTTTATACTGACAGTACATACAAATTAAATACATAAAGTAATTTATCACAAATAATGAATATTAAACCAAATATTTTATTAGTACCAATATAGGTTTTTAATCAAGACTAGTCTCATATCAAATAAGCAAAAGAAAAAAAAAAAAGTTTCTCATTTTATATTAGTCTCGCATTAAATAGATGAAAGAGTAAGAACTGAAGCACGATGTTATATATTTGAAGTCAAAGTTTTTTAATACAAACTTTGTTTCTCGTATTTTTTTTATATATTGAAAAATTTAAGTTGAGAGAAAAAAACTCGTCTTTGCTTTTTGCAAATGCTATGGGTGTCACTTATGTTCGCTAGCTTTGCTTTTTAATTTTTCAAGTACAAAAAAAAATCATCTAGGGTATATATCTCTACACTCATTAAACACTTATAGATAACTTAGAAATTAAATCCAATTTATGATAATATATAAATAGAAGATCAATCAAGTGAGTAAAACCTTGGTAAACTTGCTTGCCATACACTAAACAAAGTAATAAGAGTGAAATTGACTTTTGGTTATAAATTAGATGCCAAATAATTAGTTTAATGAAAAAAAATTAAAGTTTTCATTAATTTTAGTCTTTTTAAGGAAATAACTGTTCCAACCTTGTGGTATCTACAAGTCAGTTCTTCCATAATCGACTTTTTTTTTTTTTTTTAAATTATTTGGATCGGCCAGTGTGTGGATTCTTGATTTTTTTTCAGTCTAGCAACTATGGATAACGCTTCTGATATTTTAAAGAGAAAAGTGATGATAAATATATTACTTTGTAAAAGAAATAATATTATTTTATGTATATTCTAATTATATCGAAAAATCCAAAATGGGATTTTAAATGCATAGGTTTGTTTTTATAAGATCACTGTATTATATATTTATACTAGCGTCTTTTTTTCACCCGTGCATTAATTTTTTTATGTAAATTATTATAAAACGGATATATTTTTAAACATGAAAAATTAAAATGCTTGTGTACTTTAGTTAAATTTAGCTAAATAAGTTAATAAATATAAAATAAAGGAAACAATTTCATTATGATTTTAATCTGTAATACAATAAAACGAAAGTAGAATATAACAAATTGATTACAAAAAATGGAAAATTATAAAATGCTTCCCTAATGATTGATATATAACCGAGATCCGAGGTTGATCTAGTTACTTGCATAAAAATAAAATTAGTTATTAATATAATTTTATTAATAATTTTAGTTTATGAAATAAAATAATTTACCTTAAAAAAATATTTGGAGTATAAATAAAAAGTTTCTAACATCAAAGTTATAATTACCTAAATATTAGATCTTTTGAAACATCTTGTGGTAGATAACATTTTTTGTTGTGTTGTATAAATTTTCATTTTCATCTAAAATTAAAATCTTTATCCTTTTCTTTGACTTGATTATTGATATAACAACATAGAGTTGCCCATAAGTGAAAAGACAAACTTTGCAAAAAAACAAATCAGCATACAACAAAGATTGCTCTTAATTTTATTAATAGTCATTGCAAAACAAAACCTTTTCTTTGAAACTTTTAAGACATTAGAGAGAATTAAATTCATATGAAGATTGCCTGTAATAACCCTAAAGATATATATCTCATCTATAGATGTAGTTGTAAGACCTACAATTGGAGTGTCATAAGAATAAAAGAAATAAATTAATACAATTTAAATTGTTTATATTTTCTTATTGTAGTTAAAAAAATTATTTATTATAAGATTTAGAATATATGTGAATATAATTCATTAATTTAAATTTCATACCTTAAACCCATGGTATTTTTGTTAATGAAAAAGTAAACAATACTATTTATTAAAGCCTAAAGTATCTAATTTAATAGATATAATTATAATTTGTAAATGAAAAAGAAAATATTTTACTCTCTGAATTATAAGTTATGTGTATTTTATCTTATGACTTTTGAACATACAAATCAACCTTTAATACTCCTTAATTGTGTAAATGGACTCTTCTGACATATTTAATAACCAAACTACCCTTATCAAAAACGTTACATACCCATTTCTTTTAGTGTTGTGTGGCGTTTTTAATAAAGAGAAAAAGTTATAGATAAATAAGGATAAATGCTAAATTTTGGGTGGTTCAATTTTAGTTTTTCAAGGGTGGAGGTGACGTGAGACGTTGTGGGGTGGAAGGAAGGGAGATGGAGAAAGAAGAGCTTAAAGAAGAGTGAAAAGGAGGAGACAAAGAGTAGGAAGGTAAGGGTAGTTTGGCCATTAAAAGTGATAGATAGGTTGACTTGCACGATTAAGAAATGTCAGTTGTTGTTTTATATGTTTTAAAAGTCAGGAGGTAAAGTGTATATAATTTATAATTTAGGAGAGTAAAGTGCCTTTTTTCCTCTTGTAAATATGAATACACAATTGGAGTGATGTAAGACTAAAAAAAATTAATTAATAGTAATTTTAATTGTTTATATTTTCTTATTAAAGTTATAAAATTATTTATTATAATACTAAAAAATATATAAATATAGTTTTATAAAAATAAATATATAAATTTTAGGATTTAGAATTTAGGATATTTATAAAAAAAATTTATTATAATATTATTTGATTATCAATTTTATTAATCTTGCTTAGTAAAGGTACATGCTCTCTTTCTATAAATAATGGACTTTTCTTTGATAAATTTTTTTATATCCATTATAGAAGAATTAGGCTTCAACTGCAAGCATGTATGTAATTATAATTCAAAACACAGTTGATTACCTAAGATCAAAAGATTAATATGAAAAGTTAGCTAATCTATAAGAATGTTATTAATGTAAACGATTAAGATATGAATATTACAAATTTGAACTACTCATAAAAACTATATTTTATTTATCTAAATAAATTCTAAATGATTAAAATAACAAAACACTTATGTTAACAATCACAACCATATTAATCATAATTAATAAAGTAATTATTTATTGGATTTAATTCATAATTTTAATAGGGAGATCAATTTCTAATTGTGTTGCTCAAATATTTTTTCATGTTCGCACAATTTTATGTTTATTTATTTTAATTAATTTTCATTATTCATGTGAAATCTTTATTTCTTTTAGCTATTTCACCTCTCTTAATTTGATTCAAAGTTAAATTGCAAATAAAAGGAACAACATTAAATAAAAAAAATCCAAATTAATGTTGCTAAATTTAAATAAATAAAAAGCATAAATATTGATATGTTTTTAATGATTTAAATTATCAAAATTTATTTTTGAATAGTAATTATCACATGCTTTTTATAGTCTCTCGATTATTATATAATTTTTATACTCTTTTAATCTAAGTATTATTATATAATCATTATAATCTCTTAATTCATATTTTGTATTTTTTTAGCTATGAATATAAAATCATAATTTATATTAAATCAATATCCATGTCAATTTACATTTAGGTAGCGTTTGGTATATTACCTATTAAAATTACTAATAATATTGATTACCACTTTGAAAGATTGTCATCTTTTAAATTGCTGGTAATGTTAAATACAATGTTTAATATGTATAGGTAATTTAAGTGGTAATTCATATTACCCTGTTTAGTATATAAAAAAGATTATTAGGTATTACATATTTTAAATCAATATTATAATTAATTATGATTATAATAGTTATTGTTATTAATAATTATTATTAATTAATAATAATTACAATATTTATTTTTAATAATAATAAATTATTATTATTATAATTATAATGGGAGAATTGCCACATTGGTGGTAATCCACATTACTTTGAAAATCTAGATTGTCAGTAATGTTGCTCAACCAAATAAGATAATGGGTCCAAATAATTTGATCAAATATTACCAGTAATCTAGATAGATTACCTCATACTAAATGTTACCTTAGATAAATCTAGTATGTATTGCTATTATGATTGGAGGATGAGTGAGATGAGTGAGATATATATAATAAATGTCAATAACTTGTAGTGGACCTCATAATTATTCATTGTAATGCGTTAGTTGGAGTTTTATTTTTTTTCAAAAAAATCAATCAACCAAAACTAATTAATTGTATTGGATCTAAATAAATCTTTCTAATTTAAAAAAAAAAGGTTGAAGATAGTGTAGTAGAGAGTGCCTAATCTATTGACATATGAACATTCTTTCCAGTTTATGGAACCTTATATTATCGTTCTTATAGATATAGGTGTGTTTGGTTGTGATTTTTTTGGCAAAAAAAAAAAATTCACTTTTTTCATTAAAAAAAACAAGTTTTTATATATTTAGATATTTTTAAAAAGAAATAAAAATTTCAAAAAAAAATTATTTTTAACTTTTTTGTAGAAGCTGAAAAGAATAGTTTTTGAAAAAAAAATTAATTTTTAACTTTTTCAATTATATATAAAATTTAAATTTTATAATTGCTTTTCCAAAAAATTGAAAACCAACACTTCCATAAATACTAGTAAAAATTAACTACTTTGAGTTTTTTTTTAAAATCATTTTTGAGTCTTCACAACAAATTCCAGTAATGGAAAGCATGTAAAACAAAGGCTTTTTTCTATTTTAAAATTTTTAAAAAATATTATTTATGTATATCACCTTTTCAATATTATTTTCCAAAATATTCTTTTTGGTATTATAATAAATTCAATTCAAGTTAGATCAAATTTATTACAGGACAAATCTAGCACTTGATGCATGTAATTCGATCTAACTTAGATCAAATTCAACACTATTTATGTGAATAGTATTAAATTCAATTTAACATAGATTGAATTCAACATGGCTCCAGCTATTAGGGTGGAGTTTCGGTTGAACTCTAAAATTTGGGTCCATGGTGGACCTAGTATGGTAAAATGACCAAAAGCAATGGTTAATCATCATACAAGTGTAGCTAATTGCCACACAAAGTATGATAAAATGCTAGATTCACAATAGATCGGGATCTATTCTGAAATATAACAACTATTAGACCTTACTGCTATAAAGAAACAAAAGAAGATGACGTCCAGATCAGTCGTTAGAGGCTTAAGAACCACTATTCAATATTTAAAAATCCATATTTATTGTTCTTATGTATGTGACTATAAATATATATTATCTTACTATATCTAAAGTCAATATTTTTTTATATTTATGTTGCACTAGTGATGAATTCGATCTAAATTGGTTTGAATTCATCACTATTCACCTGAAAAAAAAATATAGTCCCATGATATTTCTTAATTAATTGCCATTATAATAAGTTAACCAAACTAAGTTACTATTTAAGTACATTAACTAAGTTAACATACCCTAAAATAATTTCTGAGTTGCCATTAAATTACTTAAGAAATATCACAGGTTTATTTTTTTTTTCTTTTGGGTGAATAGTAATGAATTCGATCCAACTTAGATCGAATTTACCAGTGGTGCAATATAAATATAAAAAAATTGACTTTAGATATAGTGAGAGAATATATATACACTTACCGTCATATATATAGGAACAATAAATATGAATTTTTAAATATTAAATATTATGACTCGTAATTCTCTAATAAATGATTCAGACGTCATCCTCATTTATTTCTTTACGGCCATAATAGAGAATAAAGTCTAATAATTGCCATATTTTAGGATAGATCTTGGTCTATCATGGATCTAATATGTTGTCACACCTTTTGCCATGGTTGTATAATAATTAATTTTTTTTTTTGTCATTCAATGATATTAGATCTATGATAGATCCAAAATTTTGAAATTCACCCTAAACTCCACCCTAATAGTTTGGAGCCATGTTGAATTCATTTATGTTAAATCGAATTCACAATCTAAGTTAGATCAAATTTCATGCATTTGATATTAAATTTACCTTGTAATAAATTTGATTTAATTTGAATCGAATTTACAAAAGATATTTTAAAATATAATGTTAAAAAAGTATATATAGGGGGTCTTTTTTTTATATGGTATTTAAAATTAATTTTTACCAAAATATGAGATTTTGGAGTGAATTACGAAAATATAGGAATTTTCGTAATTATTTTATCAATGACGGTTTTTCAGAATGCAATAGCTTTTTTAAAAAGCAAAAATCGCCATTGGCATTTTTTGAAAAAGTAAAAACTGCCACTAGCGGTTTTTGAGTCCCATATCTATATATTTTACCCCATAAACCCATATTCTTGTATATATCACATTCATCTACCATATTAAAAATAAAAAACCATATATGGGTAAATAATTTTTTAAAGTTTTAAAATAGTAAGAAAGCCGTACAACAAAGCCACACGTGGTTAACTGGGGCTCACAGCATCATCATAGTTTGCAGACACAATTCACAGCTTTTGTAAAGAGAAGCCATCAGTCACGTGCGCACGTGTGGTTTGTACCGTGCTTTTTATGTCCCCTATAAAATGGTGATAATAATAATATATCTATAAGGTTAAAATAGTGAAAAAAGAAAAGTATATAAATCTCTGCACTCAATTTTCTACCTCAGCAGCAAGCTATTAGCTGTGACACACTTCACAATAGTTCTCCCCCTTTCCTAAAAGACAAAAGCAAATTCCCACGCCTTTTTCTTTTTCTGTTTCCAAATGTTTTAAAAATTTACTGGAGATTAAATAGTTAAGAGTTTGAGATTAATTATAGTTTGATTAGTTGAATTAATTAAATTCATAATTAAATTGTAACTCGACTAAATTATGTTCACCCAAAAGTGATTAGTTATAACAGAAGTAGGACTGATATTTTAGACAAACTACAATTTCAGGTTATGACCCGAATTGTTTAAGATACTGAACTTGTTATTTTAGACAAACACGAATCCTGAAATTGTTATTTTGGAGCAGATTTTACAATTTCAGGTTGATTACATTGGGTTTGATGCTAATATACCACTATGATGTCAATGAGCTAAAGTTTTGGAAAACAGTAAGGCCCATAGCGTATTTTGGGGTGTTTTTATAGTTGTCAACTTCATGTATAGGGCAAGGTTGGTCCAACAACAACAACAACAACATCAGCATGCAGCAAAACTCTCGAATGAGGACGATTAGTCTCAATCTCACAGTACCAAGGTCCATTGTTTAAGATACTGGCTCACTTGTTGCCATTGCGGCGAACATGAGTGAAGCCAAGCATCAATGCACTCTAGTCCAATCTTTAATTATGTGGGCTGTAGTCAATTGAGATTGAGATGTTTTAATTTTGATAAAACGAGCTAATATGTGATCTATGTTAGAATGCAATTTTAAAGTCTAATTATAGATTTAAGTGATTCACTTATTTTGAGATTGGACATCAGTAATTGATTTATGTGGGTAACAATATAGGTCTTAACCTAGTAGATTTTTTTTTATGGAAAGATCCATTAGATTTTGTTTATATATAGATTAGGTCCCTTTTGTTCTCCACAACCCTATCATATTGCTATTCTATGGCTCGCCCTATTGATAGCCGCTATGAGGAAGAGTAGGAGTTGTAAAGAAACACTTAATCTTTCAACTATACAGGTTATCACCTTGGTGATTGGAGACTCCCATTCACATGACTATAGCTTTGGAGGTAATATTTATTGGGTGTTTAAATTTCTAGTAGAGATTCAATAAAGTTTTTTACATTTGGTATTGTCACAATGTGCCCGGAGGGCACCGCGACGAGTGACAACAAAAGAAAATTAAAAAAATAATTTCAATAGAGTCGTTCCCAATTTTTATTATGGAAAAAATCGGAAAAATCTTTTCAATTTGCAAAACTAGTCTTTTTAAAGAGATTGGATTCGGGAGTCTATTTATGCATAGAGAAGGATGAAAGTTTAATTCCATTGCACTTCTAATACATCCATTTTATAACAGTTATCCTAGAATTTGGTGTGTAAATTAATTAATAACCTTAATAATATTTATTTTTTCCCTTTAAAATAAAATAATTCATTTACAAAAGAAAAGCAAAACAAAACTAATGTAGCAATTATTTACAAAAGAACATAAAAGCAAAATTAATATACCAATTATTTACAAAAGAGAAGAAAAAATAAAATTAAAATGATAATTATTTACTAAGCAAAAATGACACAATAAAGGCAAAATTAATGTGACAATTATTTATAAAAAAATATGATAATTATTTACAATAGGAAAGAAAAACAAATTTGATGTGATAATTATTTCTAAAAAGGAAAAAAAATAAAAAAAAGATTAATATACAATTATTCACAAAAAAAATAAATTAATATTACAGTCATTTAAAGAGTTAAAATTGAAAGAACAAATTTTAAGAAAATTTAATTTTGATTCGACAAAGATTAACCGCTCCTACGTATCCTCTGGTGTAATGAGGAATTCAAAATCACGTAGTTTTTGTAGAAAATAATTATGGATTGGATTAATTTTATTTATGAAAAGATTTTATTTGAAAAAGGGAAAAAAAACAAATCCACTCTTGCACAGGGTTCAGGATAACATGAGCTATATACAATAAACCCTTACAATTCTCATAACTCTTGAGGATGATCAAGCCATACATCAAGGCTAGAGATTGTTACATGGATTAAAAATAATTTAATTTATTTTTATACATATAAAGAATAAAAATTGTTGAACGAGACAAAGATCTCAAAATAAAGAAAAGAAAAATAATAGAAAAATTAGAAAAGAAATAGAAAGAGCAAAAAAATATAACCAACACAATACCATTTTCAAGGAACGGCAATGCACAAGTACAGGTGCTATGCGAACACCATAGATAGTGGTGATACACCATAGATGATACCCTTGATAGTCCAAAACAAAATTTACAGATTGCAGGATTGGCTTCGTCATAAACGAGATGAATAAGGAACATGATCAATATACAATGACTTGCAAGATTTAGAATGGCATAATGATAGATTGTGTAGATGTGTGTGTGTATATAACAAGGAACCAAATGAACGAATAAGAATGTGTCGTATTGTGTGTTATGAAAAACAAAATCAATGATAAAAAATGAAGTATAAGAATTATACCAGGACCGTAGCAATACTTTGTTTTGATCGCATCTCTCCTTTTCTCTACAGCTTGCAATGAGTATGGTCCTTTTTCTCTGTTTTTTTGTCCCCTCTTTGCACACAATCACAAATTTTTGCTCTTATTCTCTCCTACCGTTACCAAAAGACCCCCCATCTCCTTTGATTAGTCTGCTCTATTTATATATGTTGGAGAGATTAATTACAATTAAACCTGATTGATTCTAATTGGAATTTTGCCTTAATGGTAATTGGCAAATTTGATATGATTTGGATACAAATGTGAAAATTAATTGTGCCCAAAATTAAGAGATGCTAGCTAGATTTTGATCCCATTTATTCTGATTTGATTTTGATTTTTCTTTTCTTCTTTTCTCTTTTTTTTTTTAATTTTCTTTTTCTTCTTCTTTCTTTTTTTTTTGGGTTATTTTCTCTTTCTTCTTCTCTCTTTTTTTTTGGTTAAAATATTTATGATTGGGCTATCCTCTTATTTTAAAATGGACTAGCTTTCTTTTTCTTCCTTCTTCTCTTCTTTTCTTTTATTATTTTTTTGTTTTATTTTTTTTGTCTCGGACAAAATATGGTGTTCATAGGTATCAAAGCAAGTTATGCTAGGACTAGAATTCATTTTTCGAAAATTATCAAATTATTTTAAATTTATTATTTCTTTGAAATTATTCCTAGATTAATTTAAAATAAGAATTCATAACTTACAAAGTTTCTTTCGATCTTAAATATATGTCTTGGTTGGATTGAACAAACTTTTGTGATAAAAATAACCGTGAAATTGTTTTATCATATTATCAGTTTAGTTTCATTTAATTTCTAGGGATTGAAAAAATTCCTTTTTATCTCTTGTTATTGAACCTGATGTCAGTTAAATCAAAATATCTATGAAACCTTGTGTTACCATAACAAAAATGACAATGAGCAATGAGGATTTAGGGTTTGAAATATTTTGCTCCTTTCCTCTCATGCAAAATCCGATAAGAAGTTTTGGAATTGGGTTTGTCATCCATGTGAAAACATACAAATGATTGAATTTCCTTTTAACCATGACTCAAATCCATGATCGTGGTTGTAACTCCTATTGCTCCTCCATCGAAATGAAGAGGACTTAACTTCCCTTATCTCCTCCTTTGGGCTCTCTTTTGTTGGTCACATGTTCATGCAGAATAGGAGTCAAAAGGACTCGATGGCAATGCTTGTTACCTGCATTGAAAACATAGTAGGACTTCATGGTTGGCCGTTGGTGGTGGCTCACCATTGCAAGTCCTCTTAGGAGTAGCAAAACCAACTACAGAAGGAAGATAGAGTTGCATTGTTGCCATTGGTCGGTCGTTGGTTGGTGTGTGATGTGTTCGTGGTTGCTACGTGACATCCCTCACTACATTGCTGCCTTTGCTACTTATGTTACCACCAGTCCTTATGTGCTACCAGCCTTAGAGCTTAAGCCACTGTCTGTTGCTACTAAAGGTTGCAATTTTCAAATCTGCTACCATGGTCTTGGTCTCACAGTGTTATGAGAGAGATGGAAAAGGATAAGGTGGTAGTCTTCCATGGCCACCTTTGGCCATTGAGTAGAAGAGAGGTGTTGCTATATCATGAGATGTGCGGCATCCCTCCATGGTTGCACTATATGTGTCGTGAGGGAGAAGATAAGCTTCGTTGTGTGCTTGAACAGTCGCGCCTTGTGCGCGTATAGTGCATGTCTGGGTCATGACCACTGGAACTTGATCAAAACCAGACGTTTCGGCCTCGACGTCTCTGATTACCACAAGAAAATCTTGACTTCCCTTGTTCATTTAGTGTAGAGCACTCAATGAGGAGATTAGACTCGTAGGGGTTAAACGACTATCACCTATCAAGATGAAGGAAATACTGTCTGAAACATCAAACCTCACTGTCTTGGTATAGTAATTCACAGTAGCATGACACAAGCTAACTAATTCATGCTTAGGATGACATCAAAATCTACTATCTCTAGAAGCATCAAATCGGCAGCTAAAGTGTCTACCCCATTTATACTGACTACTCCTAATTAGAATATTAGCTGGACCATCAAGGGCTCCTCCATCGGAGTGCTAATGCAAAATGGGCAATCTAACAGCATAGGTTATTTGCCAAAATAAGATGCAAGGTATAAGGACACGTACAAATGTGTGGAACTCAGGTCAAATAACATAAGAGCATCAAGAGTACAAACTTGCGAAGTACCTGCCACAACCGCATTCGATGCCTAAGCATCTTGTTGAGTCAATACAAAAAGTCGTTGCTAATCTCTCCCAATCTGACTTGCTCTCTACTGCCAAAGCCTTTACTACCTGCTCCTCTACTTGTTCCCCTACCTGTTGGACCAAAGAGCTATCAGAGATAAGGCTAAAAATGATGGCGTTGGTGTCGCAAGATTTATAAAGTCTTGTCTGAAGCTTCCTTTAAGGTGGGGCAATCTTTCCTGGTATGACCAAGTTGATCATAGCCCAAACTTGCTCCCATAGTCTTGAAACATACCCTTGAGTGATAGTTTCCACAAATTTGACATGGCAGCCTAGTAGAACTTGACTGCCCAAATCCCTATATGCTCGACTGAGACAAACTCCCAATCTGAGATCTTGAGGTAGATATACTCATCAGAATAGGCCTAGAATGTAACATCCACGACTTCCGACTTCCGAGCCCATAGTATTCCCAACCTCCAAACTCATCTTCAAGGCTGGACAGACAAGGATTTACAATTTCCGACCTTGTGTGAGCGTGTATGAATTTTGACCTCATCAGTATGAATTCCAATTTCCGATTTCAGGAGCTAAAATGAAGTGACTGATGCTTCCAACTTACGAGTTCGTCTTCGACTTCAGCACAATTTACGACTTCCGACCTTAGCTATCAAAGTTCAAAATTTTCGATTTCCGACTTCGTCTCTAAGGCTCAAATGAACTGGCTATATTCCGAATTCTGACATTATGATTCACAAATGTACGAGATCCGATCTCGAGTTCAATATCAGTAGCTCTCATTTCTGTATCTTTTCGAGTTCCGAGATCGAGATTCTATAATTCCCGATTTCCTGGTACACGGATTAATGTTGTGAATTCCGCCCTCCGGAATTATGTTTACGATTGATTCGTTTTGCCTAATTTCCCGATTTCCGACTTTAAGTGCTTGGCTTCACACCAGGCTCTGCTTTCAAGTTTTGACTAAACTGGATGTTTTCCGAGTTCCGACTTCACATGCAGGATGTTCACGAGTTCCGATTTCATTTCTAGAATATACTGGAAACTAGTCCTACTCTAGGCAACGTGGAGAGCAAATCTACCGCACAAATAAGACAACGTGGAGAGTAGTTTGGTCATAAGAAGAGGGCAAGGTTGGCTGAAACTTAGCCCTATGTTTAGAGGCCAATCAAAACCTTCAAAGTTAACTACTACTCATACTTATATAACTCTCCTTCTCTTCTTTAGGTTTTTTTTCTCACGTTGCACACTTCACTCCAACTTTCTCTTTTCTTTTCATCTCTCACCCAACTCCTTCATACCTTGGACTTTTACCAAGTTGCAGCTACAAACTCAAACCAAAATCATTCACAATAAGAGGTAGGGGTTCTAAATTCTTACTTGACTTTTAGGTTCTTGAAGTATTGATGGTGGTCTAAATTTTACTTTAATGTGTTGATTAAATAATTATGATGAACTATAGCTGAACTATGGGTTGTCTATGAGGTTAAGACTTGAATTGAAAGAGATAAAAGATAAAGATATGAACAAGTTGAGAGGCTGAAAAATCCAAAACCCTCGGCAGTCCGTATGGCGGAGTGTACGGCTTCGCCTCCCGCCGTTTAAAATTAACGAGACCATTTTTATGTGAAACTAGACATCTAGGGTTTTCCATAGACATATCATATAAGGATTTTGGATCAGAATTGAGGGAGATATGAATTTTTGAATTTCAACCTAGGGTTTTGACTCTAGCTCTGGGCAGATTAGGTTATTTAGGGTAGAACTCGACCTATACTACATGAAAATGAGTGAAACTAACTTTTTTAGAAAGCTTATACATAGGAGAATATCTCATAAAAATTTCAGAATTTAATAAGGTCCCAGTTGCTCCCAGTTCTCCACGCAATTTGCCCTATGTCCACACCAGGCTAGAATAGGGCAGTGTAGAAAGGTCCGAATTCGGGGCTTGTAATTCGAGCCCCTCTAAGCCAAATTGAGTGGAACTTTTTCTAAATGAAACTTTGTTCTGTTAGCTTCAACATGAGACTAATTTCGTATGAATTGAGTCAGTTTTCGATTTTTAGTGGATTTTTACTTTTCGTTGCCTAATTTTGGCTAGCCAATGGGCGGGCCGAGATAAAATCTAGATATCTTGAGTTGTAGATACCAAAATTGGATGGGACCAAAGAGGTTAGAAAATAGGCACATGACACTTTAACATACTCAAATTTGAGGTCCAAATGAGTTAAAATGAAATTATGGCTTGAATTACAAAAATCGGGTTGGTTGAATATACTGAGGCAGGATTCCTACCTTAATGAATTTGATATGGATTTGAGTTCTATGTTGGAATATAAATGTGAAGTTGTGTTCCTTGTGATAAATTGATGTATTGATTGGCTGGCACTATTCATGGGGAAGCGGACACGTTCCGTTATGCTGCCAAAATTTCGGTAGAACCCATGTACAAGTTATGAATTACATGTTAATGCATATGCATTCTTAAGAAAGCCATGAAAGTTATGAAAGAATTGTGTTATTATGCAAGTTCCATACTACTTGGGCCAGCCCCGGATAAGAAGTTAAGGGGAATAGATCAGTGGGAAGGTCGAGAAAAGTAAACCCGGCATTCCTGTATAGGAACGAGCTCGATCCTGATAAGCAGACTATTACATAGGAGTCTAAAATGGCCAAGAACTCCCAGGGGACCAAGAGATGGAAAATGATAGAAAGTAATGAAAAAGTTTATGAAGGAAAGTTCAAGAACGAGTCTACATGATTACATGAATGCATGAATACATGAAATAGTTACATCAAGATGTTTACAATTGTATGTTATAATTGCTCACTGCTATGCATTTATTTATTTCGATTATCATTCTATGTATCCGTATTAGTAATCTATTTTGTTTCTTATGTCAAGTAAAGTAAAACTGAACCTTGCCTCGGACCAGACATTTTCTTAAACTCATGAAAATGGACTTTTCAGTTTGAACACATATTTTATAATTAAATAAAACCCGAGGCAACTGAGAATGTATGTGACGTCGATGCAAAGATAACCGAACCCTACTGAGAATTTTCTTGAAATTCTCACCCCGTTTTATGTCTCCCGCATCATTCTCAGACACCGGCGATGGACTCCACAGCTACCCTTTTCATTGAGATTCCTGCGTTACAGCTCCACCATGATCCAGAGTTGGACTCTTTGTACATAGCTGGTTCGTGCAACTTCCGATTTTACCTCTTCAGCAACAGGAACTTTGATGTTCCTTTACACCATCCCATCTTCGACCCTGCTACCCCTTATATTGTCGTCCCTCTACACATGGCACACCCACATCCTGCACCTCCTGCACCCGCAGCACCCAAAGACCGACTACGCCTGAGTCACCACCGCAGGCAGCCCCCGACATCCCGATGAGTTCAGAGAGTGACCCCTCCGAGGCCACCGGCTCGTCGCTCTCTTCCTCCTCGGAACCCAGCGCAGACTATACACCGGCTGAGCCTGGCATGGCTAATAGCTACCTGACGGAGTAGCTTAGCGGCAGGAGATGTTGTACAGTATGACCCTCTTTTGAGCAGCATGTAGCTTTGGGTCATGGACTTGGCTGTAGGGTTAGCAGTAGGTTACGAAATGTCCTTTGAGGACCATAGGGTATTTTGGCAGATGATGGCATTATGGTCTTTTTGATACACCAGCCCCCGTATGTATTCTACTTTAAAACTTTGTACAAAAACTGAAGCAGTGGCTTATGATATATATATATATATATATATATATATATATATATATATATATATATATATATATATATTTGCACGTATGCAGTAACGCTATTGTACTATACTTATCTTGGTGATATTTTGTTCGATTCGTTTCGCTTTTAGTATAGCAGCGTGCCGTTTCGTCAAAAGAAAAAAAAAAAAAGAAGGAGAAAAATGTTTATATGATGATGACGATTTAAAGAAGAATAAAATAGGAAAGGTAAATAGAGTATCAACACGGTAACACGATCTGACTAGTTTCATGCTATGACTTAAGCATAACATAAAATTAGTAGGGTGTTACATAGAAGAAGTAGCCCTACCCGATGATGCTTATTATTAGCCCTGATGGCCATGCACTCCCCCAGAATTGGACCCACCAGAGAACGAACCTTGCATCTTCGGCTTCTTGCCCATCTCCCTAAAGGCTTTCCTTTCTTCCCTACCAGACTTAATGTCGTAAGTAGCATCTACTATCTCCGCATATGAGATCCTCCTAATCAGGAAATAAAGAGTAGTGAACATCGACTTTGCTAGCCCTCAAACAAACCTCCAGCCCTTTATGGTTTCAGTGGACACCATGTGAGGGGCATATCTAAGAGTTGGGTGAAGTGAGCCTCATATTTAGTCAAGACATGCCTGCCATTTGCTTCAGCTTCTCAAACTTAAATAGCAAAATTCTCCCTTTTATTGACAAGAAGAAACCTATCATGAAGGCCTCGATGAATTCTCCCAAGTAAAAGGAAGGCAGTTTAGCAAACCTTCCCATTCGAAAAGTGTCATACCACTGCCTTGTAGAACCTTCTAGATTATAAGCAGCCAACTCTATTACTCTATCACTAGGGCATTTGAGGGCTCGGATAACCTTGCTAGTCTTATCCAAAAATAGCTGTTGATTATCTTCCAAAGGATTTTTGTAAAAAGTAGGCAAATGTAGCTTAAGAAAAGACTCGAGCGACACTTCTGCACTTTCATGGAGCTGACGGTGCCCACAAGTAGGAGGAACTAGCCCTGTATGGGATTGTGCTACACCCTTTCTCTGATTAACTACAAACTCCACCAAGTTGTTAGTGGCATGATGATCCCTCGCATCTGAGCAACCATATCAGTATCTCATATCTTAGGAAGCATTGCACCTTATAATAGTGCTCTGAAAACCAGATCGGACTAGTCGATCCAACAGGTTGAGCCAAGAACTGGAACTCTATCCAATCCGGTTATCTCACAAAATTTGTGTGTTAAAAATTGGTCAAAAATTAGCAGAACCAGTTAAAAATTGGCAAACCACCTAAATTGCGGCAATTTAAACGCGCTAGCAGTTTTAGAGAAAGGAAAAATAAATATTAGATTTAGGTGATTTCAATGCTTTTTTCTTTGAGCTACACTACGGTACGCTATTCTTTCCTCTTTATTCCACTCCATTAATAATGATCCTCTCTTCTTTTCTTTGTTGAACTACCGTTGCCTTATTATGCCTTTTTGCATCATTGCTCTCCACAATGGAGGACGGAGTGTGTCAGCGAACTAAAAGTAAAGATATGCAGCGGCTACACAAGAAGAAGAAGGCAATAGAATATAGTGTTTTTAACATGTTGGGTTTGAAGTTTTGGGCCAAAGAGTTTCTGAAAAAAAAAAAAAAACAAAGAAGATAAAGTGTGTCTACAGATCATTTTCGAAGAAGCCTCCTAGAAAAGAAAAGAAAAACAAGCTATAGACTATTCAAAATAACACCTAATCTATCTAAGTGAAGACTAGGAAGAACATCATTAGGAGGGTCTTGCCATAACTCCAAGACATCTTGTTGCTCAGTACCTATTTTAGCTAACACATTAGCACTTGAGTTTGCTTCCCAAAGAACATGGGTTACTTGCACAACCCACTGCCGCTGAAGGATCTCTAAAATATTAGCCAGAATAGCACTGTAGATATGGAAAGGATGCTGACTCCAGCTATTAATCAATCTGCAAGCTTCCTGAGAGTCAATTTCAAACGAAATTTGATGAAATCCAAGGTTCCAAGCTAAAGCCAACCCAACTTTAACACCTGTAAGTTCAACATAAAGAATATCCTCATCCCCTATAAGACTTGAATAACCATGAATCCAATTGCCTTCAGCATTTTTGACAATACCTCCATACCTAGCTCTTCTTGGTGTACCTCTTACACTACCATCCGAGTTGAGCTTCATCTAATTCTGTTGTAGCTTAGCCTAAACAATTTCTCTAGGTTCTCTCCTAATTTTAGTGTTTATCCTATTGAAAGCACAATGAATATCATGAAGGGAAGCTTCAATCTTGTACCCCTGAGAATCCAATTCTTGTCTTTGATAACATGTTCATTATGCCATCTCCAAATCCACCAAGTGACCACCAGAAACTTCACTCCTCTAGCTCCCCGCAAATTAGTGCTAAGCCAGTCATTGGTATTCTAATTGACAAAGCAACTATTAGTGAATCTGAGAGCATCCCAAACCTGGCGAGAAAACTGGCTATCCCAAAAGTAGTGAGCAATGTCCTCAGTGGGTAAGTTACATCTCATACACGTAGCTAAGTGAGCAAGGTCTCGATGATGTTTGAATAAATTTGTAGGCAAAGCATCATGAAGAGCTAACCACACTATCAACTGCATTTTATGAGGCACTTTCATTCTCCATATCCAGCTCCAAGAATTCTCAGTATCCAAAGACCTTTAAGACTGTAACATCCAGTTATAAACACTTGAGGTCGTGTATCCACCAAAGTAAACTGCACTCCAAATCCAAGAATCCAAGCAAGTACCAGATGTTGGAATTTTCATGTGTCTCATCTACATTATGACATGAGCTGGGAGAGTTGTAGCAATTCTCTGTAAATGCCAATTCCCATTACTCTAAAGGTCACAAACACGCAGGTCATTATCCTGAATGTTAATACAATCACCATGCCACAAAGTTGCCCTTTATACAACCAAGTATCATACCACAGAGAAGCTGTTCCATTGGCCAAACGAAATGAGAAACCATCCTGTAACATCTTTAAAGCTTTAAGAATTCCTCTCCAAATAAAGGAGCAAGAACATCGAACTTTTGGAGCCATGAATAGAGAGTTATTTCCCAAGTATTTTGCCTTGAAAATCTGAGCACTCAAACATTAAGGCATATTCAAAACCCTCTAAGTCCATTTACCAAGTAATGCAGTATTGGCTAAACGAGTATCCCTAAGACCAAGTGTAACATCCTCCCAAGTATGATACTATGCTTAAGTCATAATACCTCGCCTAGGAGTTGTTACTGTCACTTAATCGGACCTTGTCTGGCAGCAACCTTCAGCCATCTTCAATCTTACTAGTCAACTCCACCTCGGAGGACCTTCTTCGAAACTTTCGAACTATCTGGAGATAACACGAAAATAAACATAGGAGTGAGAACTATAAATTTTCAGTAGGATTCCTTAAACTACCCTATGCTGTGTCATCGTTATTATCTCTAGCTACTTCGGTTTATTATTAAAAAGGTGAACATGTTAATAGACTTTCTAGTTTTATAGTTTGAAAATGTGTTGTCCGAAGCAGAGTTCATTTTATTCATGCACTTGTTAATCAAAGGAAGAATCTAAACATAATTGCAGCAGAATAATTACGTCTGTATATAGATGCAATTAGTCTCTTAATAAGCAGGGAAAAGAATTGGAAGCATAACCATAACAGATCAAAGAACCACTAAATAATATGCATTCACGAGTATCCTGTTAACTTCCTTTGCTTTCCTTCACCCACTAAACATGAGTGGCAATGAGCTAATACTGTGGTTGTCACCACCATAAATTTTCGGTACTTACACTAGCTGGGTCATGCCATGCCTCATGTAAGCCCTATCCTCTATACCCACACTAGCTGGGTCGATGCCATGCTTCATGTGAGTGAGATGCTTGCATATGCTTTAATCTTTAGTCCTTACTACCCTTGGGTAGTCTGATTCATCACACAGTACTGACCCGTAAGGGGATTCACGTGCCTCTAGTCTTGGAGGGATCTCATTTTGGCCACGTGCCTTTAGTCTTGGAGAGATCTCATTTTGGCTACGTGCCTCTAAGGTAGAGGGATCTCATCTGACCACGTGCCTCCAAGGTAGAGGGATCTCATAGTTTTATACTGCTTTCACAGGGAAGGATTCAACGTGCAACTGCCTCCAAGTGAAGGGATCCACGTCTTATCTTATTGAACTGCCTTCACAAGGAAGGATCTCATAACTGCCTCCAGGTGAAGGGATTCACATTTTATATATTCACATTCTTTCATTCTCATACATAATCATGCATAGATATGCTAAATGCACTCATGCATATGCTTCATTGCTTACTTTCATATATTCTTGCATATAGAATTTTATGTTCATATCATGAATATTCATAATAGAAACTATCATAATTTCATTAATATACTTTATATCATACTTAAATCATTCTTGCATATATGAATCTTATGAACATAACACATAAATGTCTATCACATTCATATAATGCACATATTTCTGCCAGAATTTCGATAGCATAACGGATGAAGTCACTTCCCCGTGAATAGTACCAGTCCACCAGATAGTCATTCATACAGAAAAATCAATGCAAGGTATAGATGCTCCAATAATCAAACAAAGTTTCATAACCTTGGTTTTGTTTTCTGCCACTTCCCTTTGATTCTGCCTGATTTTTGTAACTTAGGCCATAAATTCATTTTAACTGATTTAGACCTGAATTTTGGATATGTTGAAGTGTTATGTGTCTATTTTCTAACCTCTTTCGTTCTATCTAATTTTGATTTGTATAACTCAAGTTATTTAAGTTTTATCTCGGCCTGCCTTGTGGCTGGCCAGAATCATACATTTAAAAGTAAAAATTCACTAAAAATAGAAAACTGATCCAAATCATACAAAATTGGTCTTATATTAAAGCTAACAGGACAATCTTTATTTACAAAAAGTTCCATTCCATTTGCCTTAGTAGGGCTCGAGTTATAAGCCCAAAATTTGACCTTCCTGAACTATCCTGTTTTGGCGCAGTTTGGAAATAGGGTAATTTTCTTGGATCACTGGGAGCAAGTGGGACCTTATCTAACTCTGAAATTTTTATGGGACATTCTCCTATGTGTAAAATTTCTAACAAAGGTAGTTTCATTCAATTCCAAATAGTATAGGGCGAGTTCTACCCTAAACAACCTAGTCTACCCAGAATCAAAGTCAAAAACCTAGGTTGAAATTCCAAAATTCATATCTCTCTCAATACTAGCCCAATGACCTTATATGATATATGTATGGAAAGTCTTGAAAGTCTAGTTTCATATAAAAATGGTTGCATCTAATTTAATTGGCAGTAGGCAAAGCCATACACTTCGCCGTACGGACTGCGGAGGGATTCTAGGTTTCCAGTTTCTTACATCTTCATTCTTTCACCTTTTCTTACATCCTAAACAAATTTAACATCAAACAATAGCCACCAGCCAAATAACATCATAATCACTCAATTATCTCATCAAGAATTGAGTAAATAAAGTCACCAATAGCCACCCATAATCAGAATAGCAAGACAAGAATTGAACCTCTACTTCTTGTTATGAGTGATTTGGCTTGATTTTGAAGTTGGGCTTTCAAAACCTTGTTGACCTTGAAGCTTTGAGGGAGTTGGGTGAGTGAAGAAGAAAAGGAGAGAGCTGGAGCAGAGGAGGGAGGTGCAGAAATGGCCAAAGGAAGGAAGGAATTGTGTATATAAAGGCATGAAGAGGTAGTTAGAATGAAAGGTTGTGATTGGTTGAAGCTCATATAGCTGAAATTCAGCCAACCTTCCTCATGTTTTATGGCCAAAGTGGCGCCACTTTCTTGAGTTAAGTGGCTGAGTTCTCAACCACTTAAAGTAGGGTTAATGAGTTAAAATTCTATTAGTTTGGTTCCGACAGTTTAAAATACCGTAATCTTACCGATTTCTTTTAAATCGGTAAATCGGTTTTGAAGAAATTTGTGAAGTTTTATATGTTTCTATTCTAATTATTTCTAATCTTAATATCTCTGATTAACACTTAATTAGCTCCTAATTAATCTCCAATTAATTTCTAATTAGCTTTACTTATCCACTAAAATCAAATTAATCAATTAAAGGTTTAAATTAATCGTTTTGCAAATTGATGGCCTTTCTGTTTTCTGTTTTTCATGGATAATGGCATCTTCGTAATTATGGGCAAGTCTAAGGACATCCCACATCATTACATGTGCAGACACCTCCGTGGCTCAATCAGCTGAGGTTTAGGTTTCTACGTTTTCGCTACACGATTCTGCTTCATTTAAAACCTTATTCTGCTAATCCAATTGATATAAGGATCTAAAGGCTATTTTTTTAAAAAGTTCAGGGGCAAGGTTGTAAATAATAATAGTTTGCCCAAAGATATTTTCATCATTTCCTATTACGTTATACGGGGATGTTACACCAAGACCACCAAACTTCTTTAGGGTAGTCCCTGTCTCCCAATTAATTAAATAGAGACCTCTTCTGCTGGTTCTATCACTCCAAAGAAATCTCCTTGTTATTCTATCTATGTCATCACAAATACTTTGGGGAAGCCAAACTCTTTGCATAGTATGGATGGGAATGGATGCCAGCACTGACTGGGCAAGGTAGGCTCTTCTTGCTCTATTTAATAGAGAAGACTTCCGAGTGGCCAGTCTAGCATGAAGTTTTCCATAATCGGATTGGAGTGAGCTCTGCTCATCCTTCATATTATAATAGGAACCCCCATATAGGTGCTTATATTAGACACCAGTCTGATGGATATATAACTCGTAAAAGCCTCATTCTTAGATCTAGGGACATTTGGAGAACAGATACTCTAGATTTCTCCAAATTGAGCTTTAATCCAGAAGCATTATAAAATTCCTAAATAGTTTCCATAACAAGCCTGATTTGGGACTTCCTGGCTTTGCAAAATAATAAAACATCATCAGCAAAGAATAGGTGAGAGATAGCTGGTCCCCTACGAGACACCGAAATAGGAATCCAAATACCATTATTAACCTTCTGTTGAATTATCATGGCAAGCTTTTCTATGCATAAAACAAATAATTAAGGAGATACAGGGTCTCCCTGACAGAGCGCTCTAGTGGGAGTGAAGTTTTCCAATCTATTACCATTCCAAATGATTGAGAGGTTAGAAGATGAAACACAACTCATAATCAGCTCAACCATGATTTGAGGGAAACCAAAGTCAATGAGTGTCTGGTGGAGAAAATCCTAATTAACTCTGTCATATACCTTCTCTAGGTCCATTTTGAAGGCAATAGCTCTTTTCTTACCCTTTATCTTCTTCATGGTATACATAATCTCCTGAGCAATAACAATATTATCAGACGTACCTCTCCCTAGAATAAAGCTCCCTTGAAGTGGACTCACAATCTCATCCAAATACAGACATAATCGGTTAACAAACACTTTTGTCACTAATTTATAAACTACATTACAGAGACTAATTGGTCTAAAATTCTTAAGGTGGGTTGGATTTTCCACCTTAGGAATTAAGACAATTAATGTCTCTACTAGCCTGTAATCAATATGTCTTGTGGCAAAGGCAAAAGCAACTAACTGCCAGACATCATTGCCAACCCCTTCCCAATATTGCTTATAAAAGATTGGTTGAAAACCATTTGGACCCGGAGCTTTGAAGGATTTCATGCCCGTAATCGCCTTCTTTGTTTCTTCCATTGAAATTGGTGCTGTAAGCCCCCTCACAACTTCATCTTTGAGAGAAGGGCAAATAGTAGGAATATACTTGGTATCCTGTACTTGGACTTCTTCATAGAAAAGATTCTTGAAGAACTTCTGAACCTCATCTATAAGAATTCCCTTATCAAGGCACCAAAGACCACCATTCATGTGAAGTCCCATAATTTTGTTCCTCTGCTCCTGACTTTAGTTTGGACATGGAAGAATTTGGTATTTCTATCCCCAAATTTTACCTAATTCTCACAGGATTTTTGAAGCCAAAGCATTTCTTCCTCTGCCAACACCTTCTCATGCTCCATTTGAAGTTGTTTTTCAATGTTTTCTAGGGCTGGAGCATCCCAAACTTCAAGCCTTTTTCTAGATGCCTTTTATTCTCGCCTCAAGAGTTTTTTTTTTCTTAAAAATATTCCCAAAGACCTCTTTACTAAAATTTTGGGAAGCAATCTGAACCTCCTTTAGACTAGCTAACACGTCATTACTAGCTTTTCTCCAAGCCTCTTTCACCAGCAAACCATAATCCGAGTGCATGATCCACGATGCATGGAATCTAAATGGTCTATTTCCTCTCTCCAGATTTAGTCCTCCACAACGAGGAAGATTAGGGCAGTGATCAAAATGCATACGAGGGAGATTCTCCACCACTGCCTTAGGAAAAGCCATCCTCCACCTTATATCTCCAATGGCTCTATCTAGCCTCTTCGCCAGCCAAGGATAGCCCTCTCTGTGTCTAAATCATGTAAATGCTCATCCAACTGCACCAAAATCAACTAACTGGCATACCTCCATAGTTTCACGGAGTGCATTTGCCCTTTCAGTAACAAAGGAACCACCTTTCACCTCCGACGTTAGCAACAACTTATTCAAGTCACTAATGATTAATCACGGAACATCAATAATAGCACGAGCACTTCTCCAATAATCCCAAAGATGAGCACAAACAAATGGTGTTGGACCCCTATACATTGCACTGTATAGCTAGTGTTTGTCACCATGGCTTAATTTGACTATCACACATTGCTGGAAAATATCCACAACTTGGTAACGATATTTTCCTTTACACGCTAGAACCCAAATTCCTCCAGAATGACCATTAGCTTCCATTATTCCAATAGCCTCAAACCCCAATTTATCCCAAAAATTACCGACTATAGAGAAAGGGATATGAGTCTTTAAGATAATGAATATAGTATGAGAGAATTTCCTCACTAACTCCTTCATGTGTCTTCTTCCTCTTGTGCTGGCTGCACCTCTAACATTCCAAGACATAATATTGCAATCTTGGAATTTAATCATTTATAACTAAATAAATGGTGGCAAAGAAAGACAACCTTATTTTTTACCTATTTCCATAGCCATATTTGTGCCACCCTCCATACTAGGATTGATGGCATCATTAGCTACCTCATTTTCAAAGTTGGGTTAAGCCATGGCTTCTAGTTCTTGCGTCATTATTTCATCACATCTTGCCCCGGTATTATAGCTTGAATAATAACTTTCCCTTTCAAAGAATCTCCTTTGATGCTTTGAACCTGTAACGGAAGTTGGCCATCTTGTTGTGCTGAGAAAATTGCATTCTCAAGTTGCATGGATATGGACATGAAATTCTTCAAATTTGTTAGGCCCATCTTTGTGAAAACCTTCTTCACTGTACCTATAGACAGAGAGACCACAGCAGTCAGCCTTTGTGTTGGGCCTTCCTTGCGGGCCCTCTTTTTTTTTGTTGTCACCCCTTATGTTATCCTTACTTATTCTCCCTGGATAGTAGGCGTAGACCCTTGCATGAATTTTACACCAACTTCTGCATGGAATCTTGTTGATACATCTTCTTTGTCGCCCAAGATTTGAAACTTATTAACATTTCCCAAACCTTTCTTTATGTTATGTTGGTTTCACAAATTTGGCTGCCATTTTTTCCTTTGAACCATCATCCAATCTCCATGTAACGTATCCAAATCATGATTCCCACTAATTACAGGAATAATCTGTTGAGAATCTGGCTTGGTGTTGGCACCCATCTATGTGGAATTCCAAACCTACCCTTCTCTTGCTTCAATCGCAACCTGACTCACTTTCGACACTCCTTCAGCATGCACTGCTATGGCGATATTCTAAGAGCAATCTCTCTTTAAGTAGCCATAGCAACCACATGCAGCACATAATAAGTGGAAGCCTTCATGTTCAACATGATACCAATGCCCTCTTAATCCTACCTTCCCCAACACCGATTGTGTTAAATTGATCTCTTCACAAATTCTTGCAAATTTCCCACATTTAGTGTTGATCGTGTTGTTGTCTATCTTCACTAGTTTCCCTACCATGGATGCCATCATTACCAAAACACTTTCATCAAAGAACATCATGTTCAAACTTGGAAACCTTATACATACTAGAGTTCGGTTGATAGTTGCCGTCTCTGCTATGAAATCCAGATTCCATGTACACACTGCAAAATAATGATCAAACACCATCCATGGCCCCCCTTACATGACCTTATTCCTATCCTCTTCTTTGTTGAATTTGACAAGAAAGAAGTCATTCCCAATGTCTCGCATGTCAAAACCCGCTTCAAGTTTCCACAGTGCTTGAACTCTATCTCTGAGGACTTTGTATCCAATATTCTTCCCCAAGAGTTTAATGATCAAAGCCTTTTTCCAAGGCTTACTCAACTCCTCCACTATTTTGTCATCCAAGTGAATCATTGGTGCTAGTTTATTACCATCAATATATTCCACATGTGCCAATTTTTCCGCAAGTAAATCTCTACGATTGCTTGGCTTGATTGGGGCTCTTCCTCCTGTCACCTTCTCTCTAAATGTTACATAGGCAGTCACCAAATTCCCTTGTCATCCCCTTGTGCCACCCCCATCGGATGGTTTTTCCAATGGGGGGTTAGCTTTAAAGAAAACCCTAGCAGAGTTATCACCCCATAATGTAGCCTAATTAAACTAATATGCTTAAAGTCATCTTATTTGGTCCCAAAATATGATCCACTTTTACAAACTGTATAAATTTGATTTTATTTTTGTTTTTTTTTGTTAATAATTTTTATTTATTTTATAGCATATATATATATATATGAACCATTAAACCTTTGAATCTATACCTTGTGTAGTTCAATGTTCAGTTTGATTTTTAGAACCTTGTTTGATGTAGTGAGCATAGGGATCTCGACATGAATGAATTATGAAACAATATATATCTTAAACCATAGATTTCAAGACGCAGACTTAAGAATGACATTCCTAAAAGCTTTTGGTAGAATCATGCCTTGTGAACATGGGTCGACTTCCATAAATGCAATCGTGACTCTAATAAAGAGGACCTGCTCTATAATATATAGGGAAACCTAAGGCTCTGATAGCAACTTTGTTGCAACCTAACCTAGGATATGACCATCCTCTAGCAAGCCTAACACATAAATTTAAAGGAAAAATAGACATAGTTTTTTTTGTATTTGGTCAATTCCCCAAATACAAATTCTTTTCTTGCATCAAAGAGCACACGCATACAAGACATTTGGGATCTAGGTATTCTCAAAATGCACCCAACAACATGCAAGTTACATATGTAAGAAACATCCAACCATATCCATAAGGGAAAATATAACCTGCTCACAATTATCCAATGTAGGTAATCAGGTATGTAAATAAGTTTATATATATATATATATATGAAATTCATATATATTAAAGTTCCAATACATAAACTTCCAATAAACCAAATAAACAAAGGTTAGGCTTTGCCTGTGACATATGAAGCTAATATAATAATACTAAATAGACACTTCCAAAAAGCGTTCCAATGTAAGGGTTGCCCTTAACAAGAAGGCTCACTAACACGAGAATCTAACTACTAGGGAGCTAGAGGAGCAGAACTTGGATTAACACGTGTCTAAAAAAAGAAGGGAGGGTGAGTTTTGGAACTTAGTGATAGACAAAGTATCCCTGATTCATATGAGACAAATACAAACATAATTAAAAGATACAAATATGTAAAATACATAAATAATAAACCCATAAGTTCTGTAAACAATTAAATTAAAATATATACTTTACAAATACTTAAGGAGTTATCAAATAAATAGGAAGTTATCTAATCTTGGATAAACTATTAGGATTACACTTAGGCGCCATTCCTTCATGTGATCCTGTAATAGTTAGGAACCACTTCTTGAGTGGCCTTGTAAGTAGTCATGAACCTCCACCTAAGTGGACATGTAAATCAATCTAGTCAAGATGCACTTAGGCAAACAGCTAGTGTTGTTAGCTAGAGATCCTATCAGATACCTTCTCAAAACCACTTGATCATATATACATATATAATTACCAATTCACAAAGCATTTTGTCAATAAGGCAAAAGCCCTTAAATCGGAGTCCTTCTCAGTTTCATTTCTAACTCATATCTCATAAACAGAGCATTAGACTTCTCATAGTATATTAGAAGTTATTCCAACAAAGTTTCATGATTCTTTCCAATAAAGCAAAAGTATTATTTCTCCAAAATTGCCTCACATGTCAAGTTTATCTAAAACATAAACTAAACCAAGAGGGTTTTATTAGTATATAAGTAGTTATGCATAGCTAAGACAGAGTCTCACTTCTTTCTTAAATATTTCACATTTATAATAATTAAGATATATTAGAAAATAACTAGAGACATAATGTCTACTCACAGATTTAGTCCAAGAGGTGGATTTTAAACTCCACGGAGTGCTAGAGCCAAGAAAATGATCCTTAGAAGAATTTAGCACCATAGACATCACGATAACATTTATGAGCTAACAATGTCATGGATTAGCATAATCTAACACAAACACTCAAATCGCCCAAATCCCTCAGTTCTAGGGCTCTGAAGAACCACATTAGATACCCATAAGAGTAGATAAACATATAGAAAGCTTAATTTAGAGATGAAATCAAGTTTAAATGTTACCTACTAATCCAAGAGGAGGAGAAGAGAGGGGTAGGCCACTCAAAGCTCTCCACCAAGCTCCAAGTTTGTCAATGGAATCCTAGAGAAAGAAAGTCATAAAGAAGAGGAAGAAGAAGTGAGTGTAATGTTAAGGGAGCAAGAGGAACTCAAAAATGTAAGTGGGTAAGGAAGGAGGAGGTGATGATCGGAGAGGAAAATAGGAAGACAAAGAAAAATGGATAGGGAAGAGAGGGGCGCTGCTTTTTTTGAGGAAAGGGAAGGAGAAAGAAAACGTGAAAAGGGGTGGGGAAAGGGGAGAGAAGAAAATTAGGTTTTGTTATCTAATATTACTCTTATTTACATTAATTTCCTTTTTAGTTTTACTCTTCATTAACTTCAAACATAAATATAAATAAACAAATATCCTCATTTGGATTCAAATAAAATATCAAGAAAATTAAAATTTTTAAGAATCAAAATCCAATTTTGGGGTTTTTAGTTCAAATTTGGGAAAACTTGTGTTTTTATAAACTTTCGGGTTAAAAACAAAGAGATTAATGACCTTCTAAAGTTTATTGAAAATTAGTCTTTAATTCTTTGATATATAGGGAGCAATTACTGAGACTTTTGATCTTTAGAAATTGCTCCTATCATATAGCCCTCCAAAGAGATGTAAGATTTAGACTTAGAAAAGTTTCAGAGTCTATTTTGACAGGAAACACAATTTATATTTAATTGGCTTAAAAGGTTATTCTCAATTATATATATGGATCCAAACAATTGAAATTGCGTAAAAACATAACTCACAAGGAAAATATAAAAAAAATAAAGTATTCAACACATGCAAAAATTACTGGTCATACTTATAGCATTTTATAAGAAACAAGGGTATTACACATAATCAAGCAAAACAACAACATACAAAGACCACACACCATTAACAAATTTGCACTTTTGTTTGTTGGAACCATACCCAAACTATTTGAAGAAATGAAAGAAAAGTTATCTTTCACCTTTTCTTTGTCAAACCTGTCACTCTGATCACTTCAATGCTTTATACATCACACTACTTCAATTCAATGTGTTCCCCTTATTCAAGAATTTGAGGGAAATGAGGTGAGATAGATATTTTTTTTCCTTGAGGAGTATGGATTTGAAGGGAAGATTTTAGGGGAAAGGGTTTAACAATGACAACTGATAATACGGCACTGCCCTCTTTCTCTCTACCCTACGCCGCTTCCTTTCTTCAAGAGCTTTCCCTCCTCTTTTCAAATCAAGGGGAAGCCACCTCATGGAGGTGGTTCATCCCCTCCATTGTTGTTGGTCACCCCCTTCCCTTCTAAGTTTTTTTTTCCCTTCTTTTTTTTTTTCCATTTTTTGGCCTTTTCTTGCCCACCTCCTCTAATTGATAGTGTGCTTGATCTTTATGTCTAGTGAGTTGTCTTAATGGTAGGATGTCTGGATCAAAGACTCATGTTTTGGAGTCTTGCGGCTATAGTTATCTCGTGGATCGGATGACTATACTTACAGTAATGATAGATTGACAACCTTTACTAATGAATATTGGTTATGATTTTTTCTGATATAGTGGGCCTTTTTCTATAACATAAGGTTGTTTTCGAAGGTTTTGGTAATTTAATGTGTGCCACGAAGCAAGCTACTGGTGTAAAGATTTGGCTACTAGTGTGTTTAATAAACTATATGCTACCATATTCAACTCCTTAACTCTAAAAAGTTGTGGCTATTATGTTTTGTTTCTATACAACCCGAGAAAAATGGTTTTATAATGCTTCAAATAGACCTGAGATCTAATGTGTTTATCTTTGCATTCATGGGTATTTGTGGTATAATGCGATAGCATCCATGCTCTCAGGTTTCTACTAAAGCTATATAATTCTCATTGGTTAGTTTTCTAGACTTAAGGGGTGTCTGGCAAACTAGAAAAATTAGCTAACTAGGTACAACATAGCCTGATTTTTAATAATCGCTGTTTGGTAACTACCTAAATATTTTAAAACTATTTTTTATTTGAAATAATTTAGACCTAAAACCAATTCTTAAAAAAATTAATTTTAAATTAATTTTATTTCGTCCTAATTTTTTCTTCTTCTATTTTATATCTTCTCAGTATTATGTTTCTCACTTCACACCAATTAATTCTTTGTCTACTAATTTTGTCAATTGTTTGCCGTCATTGTCCACCACCGTTTGCTGTCATAGTCCACCACTGTCCGCCACCGCTGTACACCATTGTTTGCCGCCGACTAGCATCGCGATCGCCATCGCCTACCGCCGACTACTATCATGATCGCCGCCACCGACTACCGTAGCGATTGCCACCGTTTGTTGCAGCTGCTACTGATTGCCACTATCCGCCACCACTGACTGCCATTATCCACCACTATTTGCCACTATTTGCCATCATTGCTCCCCCATCTGTCGCCGTTTAGCCACCACCATTTTCTACCACCCGTCGCCATCAGTTGCCACTGTCGGCTGCCATAGTTTGCTAGATTGTTTTTTAATGACATAATAAAAAAGAAAGAGGTACAGGTAAATAATAATAATAATAATAATAATAATAAGACGATAACGTATTTTAAAACTAATTTTTAAATTATCGAATCAAACAATGTTCAATAAAAATCTAGTTTATTTTTTTACTAGTTAATATAACTAGTTTTACTTTGTACAATATTTACTTAATGTTTGAGATTGCCAGACACTTCATTAGACTATTTATGTTAACAAATTCTAATATATTGCACCCAAACTTTAATCAATAAGGCTTTCCCGGCAAAAAAAAAAAAAATTTAATAGAGGAATTAGTGCGTCTAACATTTTTTATGGTCCAGGGCTACGGTATGAATCTTTTTCTCGTAAACTATATTTATGTGATAATATTTTCATCAAGGCTTAGCTTAGGGGCTTAGGGCTTCGAAAAAAAGAAAAAGAAAAAGGGGCAGTTTATTTTAATGTGAGATGGTGGGTCCCACACCGAGTGCACCACGTGTGGGAAAAGCTGTAGTGGATGGTTCGTCGATGGTTCCTCGTGTCAACGCTTACCGCGTAAGCAAACTGCACGATAAAAAACATACCCACCGAAATCGAAACGCAGGAGCATTTCTTAGCGCTGTCTTGTGTTCTCTTGTCATCAGATTTTCAATTCGATTTCTGCTAAGGTTGTTGGTTCGATCGCCATGAGTTTCATCTTCGGAAAGAGAAAAACACCCGCAGGTTTGGTTCATCATCACGTGCTCCCATCGAAAACTCTGTTGACCGTGAATCTGGAAATGAAAAAAGTTGAAAAATGTTCGAATTGGGTTTTGCTCAATTTGGATTATACAGTTATTATGTCATGAAATTTTTAATTTTTATTTATCTTCACCATAATCACCTGTATTGGTGCCACAAAACCTGTGCAAAAATTAAATTACTTTGATACTTATTTGCGTTATTTATATTGTGTCACTAGTTTTTCTCTGCTTGTTCTGATAATATGCTGAATTTGTAATTACTATCTCCATTGACCTGTCAATTTCAAATTTTCAATCATGCTTTGAGCTATGAGAATAATAGTTTTAGGGAAACTATTTGGAAATGATTAGTTGTATACTTGATTCAAATGGAGGTGTCTATGTGACAACGATCGCTAGTTTCCCATATGCATTTACATATCCTTTAGATTACTCATCTTTTGGTTGATTAGCTTGATTTGGTGGCAGTCACTATAGTTTTTGCGTGCTGAAGCAATTTTGCATACTTGATTTCGTAGTATATGGCTGTAAGTTGTGACTTAATTTCAGAGCTTCTGCGGGAAAATAAGAGAATGTTGGACAAATCAATTAGAGAAATAGAACGAGAGAGGCAGGGTTTACAAACACAAGAGAAGAAATTGATTGCGGAGATAAAGAAAAGTGCCAAACAAGGCCAGATGGTACGGTGACTGTGTATTTTATTGTACCATTTGCCTTTTAGTTTTTGATTGTAGCATGTTGACCATGTTAGTTTAGCTGCTTTTTATTGCAGATTTATATAACCCCACCTCTGCTCCTATGGTAGAGAAGTGAGTTGGCGTTTGCAGCTTAATGCTGTGTATGTTGCTGTCCATACTCGTGGTTGAGGAAATTGTTCTACTTATGTTCCCATTAGTAATAAACAAAGATATGTTGTTACTGATGTTGCAACAAGTAACTGTTTTCTCTAGTGCTATTGCAGACTCGATCTTACCCTCTGCTTGTTTTCCCAATGGATCTGTTAATTACCGTTGTTCTGAGTTCTACTATCTACATAGAAAGAAAGCAGTATACTTGAATTACATTTAGAGCATGGATTAGAAGTATTTAATTTTACATTTCTGCAGCATTTGAATCCTTCTTTCATTAAATTTAGGGTGTCTTCCATGTGTTTGACACTTAAATTACATTCTCATTTCTGATACTCTTTGTCTATCACGTTATTTGCAGCATACTGTGATATAGGGAAGATATTGGATTTCTGTTATTATATGCTATGTAGGCAAATGAAGTTGTGATGTCATCTCAACCTCTGCAAGATTAAATAAGATTGTGCAGTTTAGTTCTCAATTATTTAAAGAAATCATGAGATAAATAAATGAGACTGTCATTTTTCTTTTTTAAATTGGAACTCCACTTGCATCCCCTTGGGTTGTATTCAAATGTAGAATGATATTAAAATGTGAAATTTTAACTAATGTAGTTCTTGTAAGATAGTGTAACTGGGTTGCCAACTATGAATGTAGTTTGGTTTCAATATTTTTCGACCAGTGAGTTAAAATGTTTATGCCAATCTTGATTTGGTCAATAATGCTATATATAAGTTTGTCTGTTGTTTATAGTTGACTCTTGATTTAGACTTTATCCATTAAGATGGGTGGTATATGTTTCACCAATGCCATTTTTGTATTTCATGTAATGTTTTCCAGGGTGCTGTTAGGGTTATGGCAAAAGATCTTGTCAGAACAAGGCATCAGATTGAAAAGTTTTATAAGCTAAAATCACAGCTCCAAGGTGTATCACTCAGAATCCAGGTATGTTGTTGTGGTAATTGTATATGTTGTTTTGTAAGCATATATGGTTGTTGTAGGATAATAGCTCTGTCCTAAGGTTCATGGCATTTTGCATTTCTTGTAGTATGGTTACCTCGCTAACACCAGCAGAATTTTGATCAAAATTTATGACTTCTCCTTATTTGAGTGCTAAAAGCTAGTTCTTTTGTAATACAATTGTTCAGACATTGAAATCAACACAAGCAATGGGTGAGGCAATGAAAGGTGTGACAAAGGCCATGGGGCAGATGAATAGGCAGATGAACTTGCCATCTCTGCAGAAAATCATGCTAGAATTTGAGAGACAGAATGAGAAGATGGAATTGACAACTGAGGTGATGGGAGATGCAATAGATGATGCTTTGGAAGGAGATGAAGAAGAAGAAGAAACAGAAGAACTAGTGAACCAGGTTCTAGATGAGATTGGAATTGACATAAACCAAGAGGTATGTTAATTACTTGTTTCCCATTGCACATATTTTTTTAGCTGAATCTAAATGACTGAGTCGCTAACTATGCGTTTGTTTTGATGCACAGCTTGTGAATGCACCATCATCAGTTGTTGCTGCTCCAGCTACACAGGCTAAGGTACCTCAAGTTGAAACTACAGCGAATGATGATAGTGGGATAGATAGTGATTTACAGGCGAGGTTAGACAATTTAAGGAAAATGTAATCTTCTCTCTGATATAGGGACTCCACTTTTGCTGTGAAAAGAGAAGATCACATGCACCATATAGTATATTGATAAGTTGTGCCAGGATTGGATGAACTTATGATTGTAAAAAATGATTTTTTTTTTTTTAATAAAATTCCTTTTTTCGGTTTTGATATGTTAAAAGGGTGGATCATTTGAATAATTTACATGAAGTATATATCTCCGTTCACCCAAAAAAAAGTTTTGTAGTCTATCTATGTAGATATCAATCGACGTGCGTTGATTTTCTCTGTGCATCAAGTACAGTATAAGCTGTTAAAATGGGTTTAGAATGGGTTTGATATTATAAAAATGGACTGATGTCAGTTTGAGTATATGCTTAAATGACAGATCCAGCAAGGTGGGATTTCTATTAATCTTCGTGTTTCGAGTGGTGTTATGAAATTATTTCTTATTTGCATGCTTAGTTTTTTGCTTGCCCCAGTTAGGGGAATGGACTTGCTGTTCCCGCGGTAAAAGGCTAATTGCAAAGTGCCCCAAGTGCACCTGTACCTTAATTTTAAGGCGCGCCATCGTTGATGCACCGTCTAAAGTTGGTGCTTGATGCATCGGGTCTACCATAGAGTTTCCCCTTCAAATGTCCACCATGTTCTCTCCCTCCCACTCACCAAAAAAAGTAAAAAAAAAAAAAAAACTACGGACATCACCAACTACCTTTCGCCCTAAACCTTTCTTCCCTTCAGAAGCACTCCAGAAGCACACCACCCTCAACCTTTCACCGACAAGCACTCCTTGACTGCTGGCAAACTCCTACCCACCCATCCACATCATTCTTCCCTCCAGCACCCATCCACATTTGGGCACCTTGCCTCACAATAAAACCACCTATGTTCCACCCTTGTGGCTACTCCTCCGCGGTCTGCCGTCGACGACTGCGAGGATTCACCGTGCCTAGATCCATGGGTTGCTTGACTATATCATAGTAATCATGAAGATCCATTCCGACAATGTCGATGGCAACATTGAAGATCCATCCATATTTGTGTTTCATGATCTTTTGCAAAACTTGCAACCGGAAATCTTCTTGCTCCTATTTCTTGTTCGGAGAGGAAAATGGTGGTTGTAACACCCTTGCATATATAATACTATGCTTATGTTATAATATTATCCGGATGAGTTGTTACAATTAAATTGCACGGACCTTGATTTGTTATTTAATCAATCTCTCCTGCAAATATTACAATATTCGTTTATAGTCCAGCACTCCAGGTGTTAATAGATAACTTTTCGGCTACCAATATATATATATATATATATGTGCATATACTTGTAAAATTGTCTTCAACAGTTAGAGTAATCTTCGTCAGTTTTTCGCTAGGTTGTCCCTCATCAAAATTTGCTGAGTGGTCTAGAGATGACATGGAAACACATATAAGGATGAGAATTTTATATTCTCAGTAGGATTCCTAGGCTACTTGGCAGTCCATGTCATCGTTATCGCTTCAGCAGCTTCGATTTATTTAAGAAAAAAGTGATTATGCCATATAAACTGTAGATTTCATTTTAGAGAATTCAAAAACATCTGTCCCAAAGCAAGTTCATTTTATCATACAATTGTTAAACAGAAGATATATCATAATATTAATAATAGACTATTAGGGAAATAAGACTTATCATATGCAGATGTTGCTAAATACTGATACAAGTGCACCTCACTTTCTTATTTTTTAGTAACTTTCTTTTCTTAACACACCTAAGTGTTATGTATCGCCTTCCCTAGGGTGTTTGTACTTTCTTATTTTCCTTTGTACTTGGTCCCTTAGAGGTGAACGACCTCTCTCACATCTGGATAATAGCCTGCTTTTCAAGACCGAACTCATTCCTATATGTGATTACCATGTTTATTTTCCTGACTCTTACAACGATTTATTCCCTTTAAATTTGTTTAGGGGCTGACCCAAGTCGTATGGAATCATTATTAGATCTTTAATCATACAATTACAAATGCATATGTTAGAGGAATCATATTCATGATGTATAGTTCTTATAGTTCTATCAGAATCTCGGCAGCATAATGGATCAAGTCTACTTCCTTGTGAATAGTGCCATTGTAAACAGAGAGTCAGTCATAGTAGCAAAGCTAATATTGTACATTAACCTTTTAGCATTATCATAGATTTGCACATTCAAAGTTCATTTGAGTTCATACATGCATTAAGACAATTCTGCTTATAACACTTCATTTTGCCCTATTTTGGTTATTTATGCCAAAATTTCTATTTAGCCTAATTAAATATCAATTTTTGAAGCATTGTTTGTCTAGTTTTTAATCTTTCTAGTCCACTAAGTTTTGATAAGTATAACTCAAGTTATTGAAGATTAACTTAGGTCTACCCTGTTGCTAGGCAGAATTAAGCATTGAAAAGTACAAATTCGCTAAAAATAGAAATTTGTTGAATTTATATGAAACCTATATTATTTTAAAGCTACCCAAAATAACTTTCATTTCCAATAAGTTTAATTTAATTTGAGTAAACAGAGCTCAAGTTATGAGCTCTTAAAGTTGGTCGACATTTTTTACCTGTTTCAACCTAGTCAGGACATAGGGCAACTTTGGTGAATTGCTGAGGAAAATAGGGAACAAATCAAGTTCTAAAATTTGTATGGCATGTTACCTTATTGTTTGTTTTCTAACAAAATTTGTTGCACTCTATTTAAAGTTGTATAGCGCGGGTTATGCCTTGCACCACCCAATCTGGTTAGAACTAGAGGAAAAAATCTAAGGTTAATTTCAAAAATTCATATTTTGCTCAATACAATCCAATGACCTTATAATTTATACGATTGGAAAAGCTCTAAATGTCTAGTTTCATATAAAATTAGTTTCAACAAATTCTGATGTCTATAGGCGAAGCCGTACACTTCGCAGTATGGATAGCCTTAGGGTTCTTCAACTTAATCCATTCTAGTTGTTTCATCTTATAGTTTTTCATTCAAGTTTCAGTTCTAATCCAATAATTACATGCTAATTGTCACATCCTCCCAAGTATGGTACTATGCTTAAGTCATAATGTCTCACCTAGGAGTTGTTACTGTCACTTAATCGGACCTTGTCTGGTAACAACCTTCGGCCACCTTCAATCTTGCTAATCAACTCCGCCTCGAAGGACCTTCTTCGGAACTTTCAAACTATCTGGAGATAACACGGAAATAAACATAAGAGTGATAATTATAAATTCTCAGTAGGATTCATTAAAATACCCTATGCTGTGTCATCATTATTATCTCCAGCTACTTCGGTTTATTAGAAAAAAGTTGAACATGTTAATAGACTTTTCAGTTTTATAGTTTGAAAACATATTATCCGAAACAGAGTTCATTTTAGTCATCCACTTGATAAATAGAGATGAACTTCAAAAAATAACTTATCAATATGAAGAATAAGTAATCATAATATAACGATTCGTAGTAAGATATGACACAATTGAATAACATGTAAAGATGGAAGCAAATAACTTCTTGATGTGAGCACATTCATCAATCTTTAGTTTTCTTTACTTTCTTTTTCTTGGCACACCTAGGTGTTACGTATCGCTGTCCCTAGGGTGTGAGCTTGGATGTGTCTTTAATTGGAAGGATCTCATTTTGACCATGTGCTTCTAATTCGGAGGGATCTCATCTGGTCACGTGCCTCCAAGTAGAGGGATCTCATTGTCATGTCACATGCCAGAGTATGATCGCCATGTCATACCCTATCCGGGTGTGATCGCTATGTCACACTCCTTAGGATGTGCAATCATCATCATATGAACATCCCTAGCTCTCACATATTTCTACCGGAAATTTGGTAGCATAACGGATCAAATCTGTTTCCCTATGATAGTGCTAGTTTCAACAGACAGTCAATCACAGTAAGAGATCAAATATAATACATTAATCTTTTAAGCACCAACATGAAACTGCAACACTTAGACTTTAACTAAGCTCATATATGTATTAAGGTGCCAAATCCTTTAATTTTGGAAATCCTGCTCATATCCTTCAACTCTGCCCATTTTTAGAAATTAAGCCTTAAATTCATTTTAACTCATTTAGACCTGAATTTTGGATATGTTGAATTGTTATGTATCTAGTTTCTAACCTCTTTAGTACCATTAAGTTTTGATATATGTTGCTCAAGCTATTTGAATTTTATCTCAGTCTATCCTACAACTAGCCAGAATTGCATCCTGAGAAATAAAAATTTACCAAAAATAGAAATCTAAATGAAATTATATGTAACCTATATCAAATTAAAGCTGATAGAACAAGCTTTTATTTCCATTAAGTCCCATTTCATTTTCTTGAATAGATCTTGAGTTATAAGCTCCGAAATTTGACCTTTCTAAGTTGCCCTATTTTACCTTGGTTTGGACTTAGAGCAACTTCCTTGAACCACTGGGAGCAAACAGGACAGTAACTAACTCTAAAATTTTTATGAGATGTTTTGCTATTTTTCTAACAAGGTTGATTTCATTCAATTCCAAGTTGTATAGGGCAAGTTTTGCCTTAAACAACCTCGTCTACCTAGAGTTAAACTAAAAAATTTAGGTCAAACTTTCAAAATTCATATCTCCCTCAATACTAATCCAATGACCTTATACTTTATATGGTTAGAAAGCCCTAGATGTCTAATTTCATTATAAATAGTTTCATCAAATTTAACCGCTGTAGCTGGAGTCATACACTCCGCCGTATGGACTACCGTGGGGTTTTGATCACCCAGCCCCTTACTTCTTCCTATTCTCATCCTTTTTTACTTCTTATTCGATTTAAACACAAAAACAGTCATCAAACTAGTCAATAATCATCATATATATCCAAACATCACATCAAGAAGTGAGAAAATGAAAGCCCCACATAGCCATCCATAACCAACAAGATAAGAACAAAGTTGAATCTCTACCTCCTTTGTATGTGATCTTGCTAGATTTTGAGTTTAGGTGGGTGGAATCTTATCAAAGCTTGAAGGTTGATGGAGTAGATTGAAGGGAGAAGAGATGAAAGAGGCTAGAAGGGAAGGAAGAGGGCGCAATCTTCCTTGAATGAGAGGAGAAAAATCTGATCCAAACAATTAGTAAGTAGTTGGCCATTTGTGTTGTCATTGATTGAGTTTTGTGGCCATATTTCAGCCATGTCTCCCTCTCTTTGTGGCCTTTGTTGCGCCACCCATAGAGGGATAAGTGGTTGAGTATTCAGCCTTAACATAATAGAACTTGGGTATATAATTCTATTGATTCAGTTCTGATAGCTTAAAATACCGGAATCTTACCGGTTTCCTTTAAATCGGTAAATTGGTTTAGAAAAATTTCTATGAAATCTTCTATGCTTCTAATCTAATTCCCTTACATCTAATCTCTCTAATTGCTAATTAATTAACCTTTCATTAACTTCTAATTAATTCTACACATTCAATAAAGTCAGATAAATAGATTAACATCGTAATTTAAACATATTGTAATTCCGGATGTTATACTGAATAATTTCTCTTAGTCTTTTGCATAACAATCTAAATTTCCTTTAGCTCTAGTATTTGTAATTCATCCCTAATTACTCTTATTTTTCTAATAAATTGATTAATAGCAGAAATCAATTACACTGTTTCTTTGGGATTGGGATTGTTATCTTTTCGCTTTTTCGTAAACCCTTTAATATTTTATGTTTGGTTTCCGTAGCTAATGGTATTTTTGTAATTATAGGCAAGTTTAGGAGCATCCCATGTCATTTCACATATGAATACCTCCAAGGCTCAATTAGCCGAGGTTTAGGTTTCTACATTTTCGCTACGTGATTTTGCTTCGTTTAAAAACTTTATTCTACTAATCCTATTGATATAGAGACTTATCATTTTCTAAAAAGTTCAAGGGCAAAGTTGTAAATAACAAAAGTTTGCCCAAGGATATTTTTATCATTTCCTATTACTTTATATGGGGATATTACATTAATCCAGCCATAAAACATCACATAAACACAATATATTATCAAATAAATGAGTGGGACTAAAACCCTCATTAGCCACAAGATAAGAAAAACTATGAAATATAGCGAATCATACCTCTAGTTTGATGTAGAAACTAGTTAGATTTGAATTTTTGGTGGAGAAAGTAAGTGGAGCTTGGAGATGGGAGAAAGATGGAGTGAAATTGGAGAAGAGAGAAGGAAGCGTGGCCTGCTGAAAGGGGAGGATGAAAAATAAGGGAGTGAGGAGGAATTTTCCAAGTTTATAACACAGAGGATAAGGTTGTGAAGCATGTGATTGGTGGAGGCTTTGGGTGGTGAGAATTTGGCCAAGACTCCCCTATATTAGTGGCTGTCCAAGGTGCCAAAGGGGTGGAGGTGGCTGAATTTTAGCCACCTAACTTAGGTCTTTATAGTGAAAATTCTACTAATTCGGTTCTTATGGTATACAATACCGAAATTCTACCGATTTCCTTCAAACTGGTGAAACATTACTGGAAATCTTCTTATATTTTCTACATGATTAATTCAAATTCTTCCAATCCTAATCTCTCTATAATTCACCTCAAATTATTTATGCATATTTAATAGATTCGAATAAATCGATTAACAACATAAATTAAACATATTGCGATTCAGGACTTTGCAGTGGTAGGAGGAGGGGAAGCGAACTAGAGAGATGGTCAGGAAGAAAGAACAATGGTGGTGGAAGGTTTATGGCAATTTTGTCAGTGATAGCAATGATCGATTTTTTGGGGAATTGCCAGGACAGGTAGGGGAGAAGGGAATAGAAAGAGTGAGAGTCTACATTATATCAGAGCTTAGTTAGTGTATTGATAGACAATCACTTCTCCACCAAATTTCACCATTAGATGGTAAGGTGCATTAAGCACCAACTTTAGCTAGGTGCATCACAACCTTTGCCTAATTTTAAGAGAAATATTTAATGAACTTATATTTTCTGGAAGATCATATTGACTCACACTCCATCTATAATTGAATGGGGTGTGAGCTCCACTTGAATTGAGTCCACACCCCATTTAATAGTGGATGTGATGTGAATCGATACGATGTCCTAGAAAAAATGAGTTCACTTATCATTATTCTAATCTTAATTGTGTTTTTATTTTCTTTTGTTATTTTTACCCTTGCCCTTGTGTTGTTCAAAGTCAAAGTTTAGAATATAGGGTGACTATTGACAGGAGAAATTCTTACATGATCCGAGAGCACTACGTGGTTGTGCTCTCAGTCAATTATATAAGTGCATTTTTATGGGATTATGTGTTAATTGTGGGTCCTATATAAAATATATTTACATAATTAGTTTGGGAGCATAGCCACATGGTGCTCGCAGACTATGTAAGTATTTCTTCTGCTGACAGAGCACTCTTAGTAGCCCGTATGAGAACTAGTCTCGAGTGAAAGTGAAGATTTTCAAGTACATAATTACAATGAAGAATAAATAGTTTCTCCAAGGATGATCAAAGTAACATAATCATAATAGTAGCCTTTCAAAGTTTATTATTTTAAGAAAATTAGGAAATCTAAATAGCAGAACAATATATTTAAAGTAGCATAATAGTTATAGTCTATACCTTGCTGTAAGACTTCGAAATCAATATCTTAGAGACAACCAAATATTGCATGGTTAAAGTCTCTTAATTTTTTTTTTCATTTAAAATATAAGTAAATTTTATGTTAATTTAATTATTGAGAATGCTTGTTTTTTTCCCCCTCATTTAGAGTATGTTTCAAATGGTGGAAAAAATAAGAGTAAAAATGTCATGGATTAAATTCATGAATAATATGAAAGTTACCACTAACTTCTCTTTTTTATGTGTTTACAATAATCTATTTTCTCTTTTCATTCTTTCATTCCTCAGTTCTTTTAGATTAAATTACACTCTTCTTCCTTGAGATATGTCTTTAATACATAATCCTCCTATCTATTTTTAAAATATACACTTTCTTCCCCTCAAAGATGAAATTGTGCTACACTTTAATCTATTTTAATGTTTTCCATTAAATTTTTTTGTTTCCTTATATTTATTACCCTATTTTTGGGATCGAAATACCCTTTTATTAATATTTACGTATATTGAAAAATTTTTTACAAAGCAAAAAATATGTATGACAAAAAAAGTAAAAATTATGAGACCGATAATAACATAAAGATATAGATGTGTGTATGTGTATGTATATATACATATTGTTAAAATTTCTAATTATCATTATATTAAGAGAGCAAATTATTATCAATTAAAATAATTTGTGACGATTATTTAAAATAAATAAAAAAATACATACATTTTCAATTTACTTGTTTATATAGTTTTATCATTTATTCTCTCATTATTTTCTCTTTCGCTTAACATTAATTAGTTATTATATAATGTGAAAGTGAAAGAAAAAGTGATAAGAAAATGAGTGAAATGAGACAAACAAATGAAATTGACAAGAATAAGGATGGGTGTAAATACAATATAATGGAAAGGAACCATGATAACTTGTCATGCAGATGGCAATGCAAAGAATCTATATTGTGTCTTGAAATATTTTTTTTTTGGATTAAATATATTTTTAGTCCTTATAAATATAGTTTGTTTTGGCTTAAATTATTCTTAAAAAAATTTTTTGGCTATTGGTCCCTCATTTTTCTAATATTATATTTTTAGTCCTTGCTATTAGTTAGCACTGTAAAATAGTGGTATTGATAAGGACCAAAAAATATTCTTAAAAAATTTATAAGGATAAAAAATAAAATTTTCAATATTTGCAAGGATTAAATGTGTATTCTAAATATTTATAAGGATCAAAATTTAGAATGACAAGAACTAAAAATATAATATTATAAAAAAGATGGATCATAATCTAATATTTTTTTAAAGGGTCTAAAACCAAAACAACCTATAATTATAGGAACTAAGAATATATTTAAGTTATTTTTTTATTGTTATTTTGCAATGTTGACTATCCCTTTTCACAAAACCATGTCAAATAACCGGATGCTACTAGGACAATATAGTTTGGGCAAATTACACTTATCTCCATGAGTTCTTTCAATATTACACTTAGCCTTCTCTCGTTTTTAGGTTGACACTCCCTTAATTTATTTAAAAACATTACATTAACCTCCCCTAACAGAAACAAACCATTAGCTCTGTTACACTCCTCTATTTTATTGATTAAAAAAAATTCAAAACACAAAAAAATGTCCCATATGCCCGTTCTTAAAGACCTTATTTTATTATAATTCCATAACAGCCATGCCCCTCATATTCTAGTCTCTTGCAACTTCAACATCAATTCTCTATTGTTACATAACACTGTTACCATCAAAATTGGATGTTTCATGTTGAATATCAAAACTACATTATTCAACCTCACCCATTTTTGATGACTGGATTCATAGCCTGTGCTCCAATTGTATTCCTTTAGAAATATCAAATCTATATCCAAATAAACACCATCATCCTGGTAAAGCGTGGCTAGCCTCCTTAGATTTGATTAAGTAGTGGTTTCAAAATCCTATTCCTGAGTTCAAAACCATATGAAATTAAAAACAAATAAATTATCATAAATCAAGAAATGATGTTGTTCCTCCAAATTAGCACAAATGCTAGGGAGGAGTGGTGGCGGGGTGGTTGAGACTTTGGTCGCAAGTTGATGCTGCGGAGATGGAGGAGCTTGATCTGATAAAGAAGGTGGTGGTCATTAGTGTGACGTTATGGAACGGAAGATTAGGAGAGAGAAGAATAGGTAAAGAATAGAAGAATTAGGGATTTTTGTGGGGAAAGAATGGTTTTAATGAAAATGGTAAAATGAACATTTATTATGAAGTTAAGATCTATTAGGGGCTAGGAGAGTCAAGTGTCAACTTAAAAACTAGAGGGGAACAAATGTAATATTGAAGAATCTCAGAAAGATAAATGTAATTTGTCCTTATAGTTTTTTTTTTCTATAAAAACATCATTCTATATATAAACTAGTGCCTTGGGCTAACATGGCAAAAAAATAAAAATTAGTGGGCCCTATTTATGAGCCAAGGCTGTGGTGCACTGGACAAAGTATGGTGCACCACACATCAAGCTATCCAATGGTCAAGATCTTGCATCCTATCCATACACCAATTATCTATGGTGTATTATAATTTTTATTCACTCTAGTTCATCCCTCACTTTAGCTTCATTGCCAGTTTCCCGAGTATGCTGCATTATGCCTCTTTCCTCCTTGCTGCAAGCTCCACCTTTGTAGTTGGTTATGCTTCATCATGGATGGTGTTGGTGGCATCCCGATGGCGGAAGCAGCGTAGTAGCTCGACGATGGATTGGTGGTTGTGACGTGATTGAGAAACGCAGGTGCGAGAGTCTAGTGGCAATCGAGAGTGGCGCAGTGGTTCTTAGTGGGTGGACGTCACGATTCAATCAGTACAAAGAAGATGGTGGTTGGTTAGGATGAAAAGGTGGAGGAAGAGGCAGTGTGGCAATGGTGAGGGACAATGCGGTGGTGGTGAGAGGTGGTGTAGTGGTGGCTGATGAATGATAATAATTGGGGGGGTTGTTGTAGCGAAAGAGTATGGAGGAAAGAGATAAGAAAAGATTGTAGTATATCATCACTTATTGATCTCACCTATAGACTATCGTATTTTTATCATTGGATAACCTAGTGTGTGATGCATCATACTTTTTTCGGTGCACTATAGTCTTCGCCTTGTTTACATCGCCCTTAGTATCTCAAACCTAGAAATGGCTTTCAAGGTGCCCTAAATTGATTAGTGGAAAAGAAAAAAAAAAAGTGCCCTAAATTGATAAACTATTTCTAAAGTGATACTGAAATGGTAAAAGTGCCTAATTATGATTCAACTACCTCAATTGATTTGACTTCTTAATACAATGAGGGCTTTGCAATGTCATAAGTTTGATCAAATAAGAATACACTACAGCAAGCAAAACTTTAGTTATCTAGAATGAAATTAGTCCAACACTCTATTGTTTCTTTAGCTCACATTCATTTCTCAATAAAAAGGGGAGGGGGGAAGCTTTTCAATGCACTTTTATCTAAAGAGTTTAAAGTACAAGTTTGGTAAAGTTTTAAAATTAAAATTATTTCAACAATTATTCATTTATATAATTACTTTTTTATATAATCTATTATATGATAATTAATTTAGGTTTGGATATTTTAGCTAAAATATGATTTTAACATAATCTACTTTGTTTAGATTATATTAAAAAAGTTGCTCTTGTATGATAAAATTATTAAAAAGGATATGAGATATTTATATTATATAATATTTGATATTTAGGGTCAATTTAGTAAAAACATAATAATTTTGAAATAATCAGTTTTTGCTCATAAACAAAAGTTTCAAAATTTAGCTTAAGATTATAATTTTTTGCTTATAATTAATTTCCAGTTTTTTACCCAAACATGTTAGATTGTTTAAAAACAGTTTTCATTCAAGAAAAAGAAAAAACTTTTTTTATGAAGTTCCTAAACATGCTGTAATTTTGATGTATTGATAGTGTAAAATTTATTTATACTGTCATTTAATCATATATTATCATATCAATAAATATGTTTGACCCTCACATTCACTACTTAAAATGTCGTATATATAGAATAATTTAATTGCATAATAGTATAAATTTTTTTTTGTAATATTAATACATCAAAATTAAATCCTTCTCTAAAATAAAGAAATTATTATTTTTCCCGAGCACTATTGACACCTCCATAAGTTAAAATAAAAGAGGCTCAAAAATATGTGTAAAGATACCCAAGCAATGAGTCAAACATCCAAAAAGTTGAAATTGATTTAAAATATATTAATAAATATAACAATGTTAAATTAAATTCAAACTCATAAATTTATCGAGATAAAATATGTATTAAATGTGCTGTGGACTTAAGTTTAAGAGAGGACTCAGTTTAAAAAACTAGTTTACTAGGTGAGAGATCTCTTATATTTAAATATTATGCTTGGGTGATATCACTTCCTAATGTAGGATTTAAAGTGTTGCACCCTATTTAAAAGTGAATGGCTAGTGGCCCATATGAGGCATTTCAAGCGGCTTTAATATGGATTTCTAGGTAGCCCTTTCTTGGGTTTCTCATTTGCTATATTGTCCTTTCCATGTGTTAACTTCTCAATAAAAATACCAATACTATGAACTCAAACTAAAAGAGAGATCAACTAAAAAAAGTTGCCTATTTGATAGAAAAGCTCCTAGACTTAATTACCACTTTTGGATAACATGACTCACCAATGTGAGACTTGTAACAAAATGCCTTAATTTATAAATTTCAAACAAGAAATAAAGATATATAAAAAAAAAAAGTTGAACAACTCAACTCATACTTTTGTCAGTTAAATTGATCGTTTATTTAATCCAAGGGATTTCTAAACTTCCAACTATCAAATGATTTTTTTCTTATTATTTTTTAAAATTTTAATTACATTATTATTTTGACACTTTTTAAGAGATCAAATTTAATATATTATCAATGTAAACGTTCTATACTATCATCAAATCATATATTATTATAACTGTCACTTTTGATATAGTGATTACAAGATAAATATTTTGCTAATATATCAATACTTCAATATATAAGAAATTTTACATCAACAGTGCAACAAAAATAAATTTATTTTTAATGTATATTTAAATTAACTTGTTTTCCCCCCAAAAAACAACTTATTGTTTTTAAAACAAATCACTATAAAATATTTGTAAATACCTTTACAGACAACTACTTTGAATAAAAATTAATCAAATATAAATTTCTAAATTATTTTGATTTAAGGTTTAGGGTTATTTAGATAATCCATCTAATTTGATGTTTTGAAGATTTTGTTGATTTTTTATATCACTCACGATGAATATTATTTAAATAAGTAATTTTGAGCTTAACAACTAATGAAATTCAAGGGAGCAGTCTTGATATCCTAAATAAGGATTTTTTAAATCCAATTATAAAATTGATTTTTGGTTTACATCTGTTAGGGTATGTAGATTGTAGAACTTATTCTATACTAAGACATCTCTTTATTTATTTATTGCACCGTAATGAGTCAAATACTTAGCTTTTTATTTATTTATTTATTTTTTATGTGACTTAGATTTTTAACGGTAAAAGGCAAGGAACTCTTCCAAGTACGAGTTAATTTTAGAGAAAACCTTGTAAACTCACGGACACAAGCTCCAAGTACACCAAAATATGTATATTGCTTCCTTGGGGCGACAGAGAAGGCAAATGGGCCATCCTATTTTGCCGCAAGTTAACTTTAAAATACAGCAGGGTGAGTTGACTTTTTTATAAAATGGGTTGAAGTTATTAACCTATCCTATTTATGGTGAGTTGATAGGTTAATTTATTTAAAAATTAAAAACAATAATAAAAAATGATCTATCTAAAAATTTAAAAAATAGTGGATTAAGTAGATTTGCTTGTAAGTTGATGGACCAATTCATCTAATTCAACTAAAAAATGAATTAAAAAAAATAAGATAAAGCGGCTCAACTTGCGAATTAACTTGCTTAATTCACTAAATAAAAAGAATTAAAAATAAAATAAATAATTCGATAGATTAACTAGCCTCATCCTATCCTAACCCATAAATTATGTAGGACATGTTGAAATAACCTGCCTTAACAAATAAGTTATAAATCAATTGTTTTGGATTCAACTCATTTTATCATCTCTACTTGTGGTAGATAACATTTAGAGTCACCATATTAGAAGAAATGCCCAAGCATGAGCAAGTCCAAGAATCTCATCCCAATAAAGACAAATATATGAAGTCGACTTCAAGTCCATTTTGCATTTTGGGTGAAGGCTGATTATTGTTATCTTCTAGAACATTTTCTAATTGTTGAGTCATATTATTGCCTAGCTATTTTTCTTGAATTTGTTGGTATAGTACAGGAAGTTCGTTAGGATTCCTTTTGTATTATAGATATTGTTAGATTTGATTTTATCCTTGGTGAGCTATCGAATTTAGCAATAGATCCAGATTTGCTATATATACTATACATATTTTTCAATGATTACAATACACAAATTGCTTCCAAATTCATCAATAAATACTTCTCGTGATGGTATCAGAGCCTTTAGGGGCTCTGCTGATACGTAGACTCTCTTATAACCATGCCGAAAAATTCTTCCTATTCATCTACTAATACACCTAGCCATTTATCCTTCCATGGCACCACCTCAATAGCAAGTAACCAAGATCTAGCCCAAAATCCTTCCAATCCCACTTATGTACACCCCAGTGAGAGTCTTACCACTATCATTGTCACGCCTGTCCTTATTGGAAGCAATTATCATTCCTAGTCCAAATCCTTTAAAATGGCCTTTGTCTTCGAAAACAAAATGGTTTTTCTTAATGGGTCTATTACCGTCCTAGTCACCATAGATCCATTATACTCTACTTGGGAGCACTGCAACACACTGATCAAGTCCTAATTGCTAAACTCCTTGGCCCAATCCATAGTTCAAAGCGTAATCTATCTAGATCATGCCATTGATGTATGGTCTAACTTGAAAGAACAATTCTCGCAGAGTGACTTGCTTTGGATTGCCGAGCTCCAAGAGGAGGTTAATGCTCTAAAGCAGAGGTTTTAATCTGTGACTGAATACTTCATAGATTTGAAATCCTTATGGGAAGAGCTCGATAATTATAGGTCCATGAGTATTTACACCTGTTCAGCAAAGACCTATCACCAGTAAGATTTGATTATTCACATCCTTAAGGCTCTTGATGAGAGATTTTCGGTTGTACATTCCCAAGTCTTGCTCATGGACCCTTTACTTTATATGAACAGAGTCCTTTCCATTGTGATTCAACATGAACGACAAAATCTAAATTCCATCTCAGTTCTTAAGGAGCACAATGTCTTAGCTAACTCCTTTAACAATCATCACTTATCTTTTGGAAGAAAATACGGCACTGCTTCTGCTAGTGGAGGCCGAGGAGTCTCCAAGAAGGTTTGCACTCGCATAGGCCACACAATTGAAATTTGCTATGGAAAACACAGCTACCTGTTGGAACATTTGCATTATCCAGGGCGGTCGCATTATCATAATTGCAGTTCTGCCACTGCCACTATGAATAACTCAACATTGATGGGGCTCTCGAGGTTGAAGATGTAAAGTAGAAGGAGGACATAATTAGAACTAGGTTGAATCTTACACTACGCTAATATCAAACCCTTATGGCCCTTATCCAACTTGCTAGCGGTTTGGGGTTGGTGGATTCTCTAAAGCCCAAACATGTTACTGTCATGAATGTCTCTCAAATGGGCTAGCTAGTTTTGTGTCTAGCCCAAGTCTTGGTAATACACTTATTTTCTATTGTGTACATCAGAATTCCAGTATCACTAATCACACACACAAACACACACACACACACACACACACATACACACAATGTCTCCACCCAATAGTCCATGGATATTAGATTTTGGGGCTCTTGATCACGTTACCTCATCCCTCACATGGTTTCAAACATATTCTAAAATTAAACCCATAAGTGTCAACTGACCCAATAGTTCTTGGATCACATCTCATTATTTAGGAGTAGTTAGGTTTTCTTCATCTTTTGTCATTTATAATGTTCTATATGTGCCTCTTGTCTCTATGTCTAAATTAGTTTCATCTCTTCATTCCACACTCAATTTTTTTGATGATTGTTGCAAGATTTGGGATGTGACTTCCTTGAAGATGATTGGTTTGACTAAGTTGAGAAAGGGGAGTTATCACCTAGTAGTCAACAAAGAAGAATGGATTTTGCCTTTTGACTATCCTTCCATAAATTCATCAACGACCACATTCATTACCTCCTCCAATCTTTGGCATTTTAGATTAGGACATTTGTCTAGAAACCATTTAAATGTTTTGAATCAAAAGCACCTTTTCATTTCTAACCATAACAATGAAATATGTGATATTTGTCATTTAGTAAAGCAATGAAAGTTATCATATTCTACAAGTGTGAGCCGAGCATCCAAAATATTTCAGTTACTTCATCTGGATATTCGAGGGCCTTTCTCTAAAATTTTTTGTACATGGCTATAAATATTTCTTTACTATTCTTAATGATTTCAGTCATTACAATCAAAAGCTAAGGTTCAAATTAATGTGCAAAATTTCATTAATCTTTTTGAAAATGAATTTACCACAAAAGTTAAGTGTATTCGATTTGATAATGATCCTGAATTTTTCTTAAAATATTTTTTCTCTTTTAAAGGAATTTTATATCAAAGAAGTTGGGTTAAGACTCCCCAATAAAATGGGAGAGTGGAAAACAAACACCAACACATTCTTAATATTGCAAGAGCTTTAATGTTTCAATCTAATTTACTATGCAATTTTTGGTCTTATGCAATTAATCACACACTTTATCTCATTAACAGAGTACCATCTCACATCAATAATAAAACTCCTTTTGAGCTTTTATACAACAAAATTCCAAATTTTGAAATGCTCAAAGTTTTTAGATGCCTATGCTATGCATCAACTTATATTGCTCATAGACACAAGTTTGACCGACGGTCCAGACATGGAGTATTTCTAAGTTTTCAAATTGGAATGAAAAGATCCATTATTTTGGAGTTAGATACCAAAAAAATGTTAGTTTCAAGCAATGAGATGTATTTTCCATTCTTGCATAATGCCAAGGCCCAACACACAACTTTCTCACATCTTACTGGCTCACATCCTCACTCTCTTGAACCTATTTTCACCTCAGACACACCAGTTAGGCCTTCTTTTAATGACATGCCTAATACCCCAATATCCTCAATAATAGAATCCAAGCCTACACCTTCAGCCTCTTCCTCACATTCCACCCTAGCTCTTTCACCCTCGATTCCACAACTGTAGTGCTCAACTCGCCCAATCATGCCTTCATCTCGCTTTGTTGATTATTGTGTCAATCTCTCTCTCAACTTGCCATCAAGCTTATCTTTAAGGAGTGCTCATCCAATTTCTTCTATCCTTGATTATTCTACTCTTTCCACCACCACAAACACTATACTCTATACTTGTCCATTAAGTGTGAACCGACAAGCTATAAGGAAGCTAATCTTCATGAACACTAGTCTAGGGGTGTGAAGGATGAGATAGAGGCCTTGGAGTTGAATCAGACTTGGGTTCTTGTTGATACTCCTCCTAATGTCAAACCCATAGGCTGTAAATGGATATACAAGATCAAGAACAAACCTGATAGCTCTATAGGATGCTACAAGGTGCAACTTGTCACCAAGGGCTATGCTCAAATAGAGGGAATTGATTAATCTGAGACTTTCTCCCTCGTTGTTAAGATGGCAACCAATAGAGTGATTCTTGCTCTAGCTTCAATCAACCGCTAGCATGTTTAATAGCTTGATGTCAACAATGCATTCTTAATTTCAGACTTGAATGAGGATGCATATATGATGGTTTCTCTGGGTATCTCTACTTCTCGTCCTAATTTGTGTTGTAAGTTGCTTAAGTCCCTATATGGATTGAAATAAGCAAGTCATAAGTGGTATAAAAAATTATCTCTTTTAATTATGTCTTGTGGGTATTAGCAGGCTTAAGCTAATTGTAGTCTATTTATTAATTAAAGCTATTGATAAAGTGTTTACCGCCTTGATAATTTATGCTGATGATATAGTTCTCACTAGAAATTCAATCATAGGGATGAATAGCATTAAGCATGTTCTTAATTCTAATTTTTGAATTAAAGATATTGGTGTTCTTGAATAATTCTTGGGTTTGGAAGTAGCACATTCATCACAAGGAATTTCTATGTCAAAGGAAATACTGTCTTGATTTGCTTCAGGATTCTGGTTACTAGGATCCAAGCCGTCTTTAACACCCATGGACCCTGTAATTTGATTACACCAAGACACTAGTCAAGCACTCACTGATGTGACATTCTAGCAACGAATGGTTGGTTGTTTGTTATACCTTACAACTACTTGTCAGGACATTGCATTTGCTACATAGCAACTTAGTCAATTCATGGCTCAACCAACTCAGTCAAATTTCAAGCCAACAAAGCTAGTTCTCCGATATCTTAAAGGTTCCCTTGGTAGGGGGTATTTTTCCCTAAAGACTCTCCAATTCAACTTCTTGCCTTTAGTGATACTGATTAGGGGGGCTGTGTTGATATACGAAGGCCTGTCACAAGCTATTACTTTTACTTGGGCATTCTCTTGTATCTTGGAAAATGAAGAAGCAAAGTATTGTCTCTCAATGTTCATCTGAAGCCAAATACAGGGCGCTCACCTCCACCACTTGTGAGTTGCAATGGCTCACTTATTTGTTACAAGATATTCAGGTTTCTTATTCTCGTCCAGTTGCTCTACACTGCGATAACCAAAGTGCCTTGCACATTGCTGCAAATCATGTTTTTCATGAACATATAATGCACTTGGATATTGACTGGCATCTTATTCGGAAAAAGGCACAAGCTGGGTTAATGAGATTATTGCCTATTTCTTTTGAAAATCAGTTAGCCGATATATTCACTAAGGCCTTTCTACCATAGCTTTTTACTAGAATTCTTTCCAAGTTAGAGTTAATGAATATTTTCCAACCTCTAGCTTGTGGAGGGATATTACAAGAAATGCCCAAGCATGAACAAGCCTAACACCAAGTCCAGAGTCTCAACCCAATAAAGATAGATACTTGAAGTCAACTTCAAGTCCATTTTACATTTTGGGTGAAGGTTGATTATTGTTATCTTCTAGAATTTTTCTTGATTGCTGCATCATATTTTTGCCTAGCCTTTTTTCTTGAATCCGTTGGTATACAATAGGAAGTTTGTTAGGCTTCTTTTTGTATTGTTGATTTTGTTAGATTTGGTTTTATCCTTGGTGAGCTATCGAAACTGGTAGCATACCCAAGTTTTCTATATATATTGCACATATTCTTCAATGATTGCAATACACAAGTTGTTTTCAAATTCATCATTCAATACTTGTCTTTATTTTCCTGACACCGTTTGATGGATTTAGGAGCTCATATTGATGAGTTTTGTAAGCATAATAATTTTGTGAACATAAGCTATAATTAGAAAAGATTCCTTTAGTTAAAAAAAATTAGAAAAGATTCCTTATGTACAATATATCGAACAATTTTTAAGGAAGCAAGAATTCAAACTTGATATATATAATTTGGTTTCAATTTTGTTTGAATAATGCTTAATGTCATAAAAATGATGGAAGCGACTATTGACACCCTAATGTCTATTGTCACACTCTTTTTATTGCCTTCATTTCAATATCTATAAAGTGTCCTTAATTAAAGGTTGTGTTTTTTTTTTTAATGCAATTATTAAAGATTGTGTTAAATATTTGTCTATTACCACTTCTACATTTTAGATTATATTGATTAATATTAAATATGAAAATTAAATATTTTTAATTTAATATTTTTAAAATAATATTAACCTATTAAATCAAGCTCATAATAAGCCTAATCCATTTACAAACTGAATAAAAAAAATTGTAATAAAATCTTATTTGATCTTTTTTCTAATATAATATTTCTATGATATTTACCTTTCTACGACCATGTATTTTTTATATTGCTAGTCTCATAAACTCTTAGTCTCCTTTGAGTTTTTTTTTTTTTTTTTTTTTTTTTTGTGGGACCTTTTGATTGCTTCCAATCACCTTCGTGACAAAAGGAAAGTAAGACTCGTTTCACCCTTTGATACAATTGTAATATTGCGATCGAGATGCATTACCTTTACTTCATATGATTTTAAGACTTTTATTTGTTTAAATTTTTTTTAGAGATTGTGTTTCTTATATATTTTGCATATTAGGTATGTTTTATTTTTCAATTTTTGAGGATAAGATTTATTTTAAATTTTTACCTATTGTCACTTTCATATTCCAAAATTGTATTTAATAACCATACTAATTAATACTAAATACAAAGATCGATTACAATTAAACTCATAACATAGCACAACAAAAATCCTAACTAAATCTAATAATTTACTTGTATAAAAAATGTAGTAAAATAAAATTTAAATACCTTCTCAAATTTGATGAAAAAAAAAATATAACACTCTCTGATCATATTATGTTTGTGCAAGAATAATACATCCAAATTTTTATTATGTTATAACTCCATCAACAAGAGTTTATGAGACATAAGAGGATAGTTGCAAGAAGGTAAGTACCATAGAAATATTGTATCAAAAAAAGTATTGGATAGGATTCTATTGCAAAAATTTTTTATTTAATTTGTAAATGAATTGGGCTTAGTATTTGCTTGATCTAAAAGGTTAGTGTTATTTTAAAATTATTAAATTAAAATAGTTAATTTTTGTATTTAATATTAATCAATATAATTATAATTTAAAATATGAGAATGACGATAGATAAACATTTAACACAACCTTTAATTAAGGACATTTTAGGGATACCAAAATGAAGGCAATAAAAAGGGTGTGTCAATTTTGTAGGAAACTTTTGATTGAATGATATTCTTTTATACTTTCAAATATTTTTATTAGAATTTAATTTAAATATACTGACAGTATAAAATAATTTTACACTATCAGCCAATAGAAATAACGGAAAGTGCTAACTCATACAAATAATTATCCATTATAATGAGGGACCCACCATAATTTCTCACTTTTTTCAATTTCTATTGATTGGCAGTGTATAACTATTTTACACTATCAGTATGTACCAATTAAACTTTTTTTATTATCCATCGTTGTTTTACGTCTCTTTCCCTCTTTTATTACAGCTAAGTCAAATTCATACGACTCGTTTCATACTATTAATATATTTGGTTTAATTTTTAAAAAGTCTTAAATGATGATTGACGTGAAAATTTATTTCTTCAGCTTTGTCTAAATCATAATTTTAGGTTCTAAAAGTTAAATCAAACATTCTAGCGTATATGGGGCATCTCTGATTTTATATTTCTTTTCATTGTCTGTAAAATCAAACCTAACAAATGCATAATCCTTTTTTTCTCGTTTATTTTAAATCAAACCCAACAGTGTGTTCTCGTTGGGCTGACCCTTATTCTTTATTTTTTCTCTTCTCTTTTTTATCTTCCTTTGTATAGTGTTGTGAAAGGGCTACCATTCTTCTTTTTTAGTGACAATCCTCCGTTTTCTTTGTCTTTCTATTATTAGAGTTTTGTGTCTTTTATTATCCCCTTTGTAGGTGTTTTTTATTGTCTCTTTATGGACGTTTTGTTTCCTATTTGTGGATGTCTTGATTTTTTTTTTCTTATAGGTATTTCTATTGTAATAATTTTATATATGACAGAAATATTTAGATTTCTTTTTAATAGAAATGTAATACATCCTTCAAATTGTAGTATTTTTTATGTTAGTCTCCAATACAAAATATACGTAAATATCGATAATTTTTGGATAAAGAATAGAATTACATATCATTGATTAATTTAAAATATAAAATATATCTATTTTTTTATTAAATTCGGGTCTGATATTTTTTTTTTCAATTTGTAGGCTTGTTCGTGAATATTTTTTTTTCATTAAAAAAAAAAACCAACTGTATGTTCTCGTTTGTCAATTTGCTGATGTAAACCAAGAAGGTATCTTTTCCTTGCAAACTACAAAAGGAAAGAAACAATTACGACTATCCAGTGTTTCTCGTTCGAGACCCCTCCCGTTGGCGGTTTCACTACAAATTGACTCTCTCGTTTCCTAAAGGGGCAAACGGTGTAAGTGCATTTCAATAGCTACATGGAAAAACAGTGCGACTAATAATAGCTCAATCAGTGGCCAACCCCATAATAATAGTAATAATAGTAATCAATGGAAACAAGACGGAGAAAGTTGAAAGATGTTGACACATGTGGACCGAAATGAATGGTCTGCATCCGGCCAATGAAATAGAGCTGAAGACCGACACCCTTCCCAGTACCCACACTGTCCAACCGAGACCCCATGAAAAGGAAAAGGCCGAATCTTCAACTTTATGTATCCGAGTCACTCACACGTAGAAATTCATAACTATACATTGTTATAACCAATTACCACATAATATCAAATATATACTTATAATTTGATTTTGGTATATTTTTAATAAAAAAATTACATATAATTATTAAATTATATATTATTATATTATTAAAAATATTTTTTTATAAAATAAGTTTAGAAAAATTTGTTATCGATTATCCTATCAGAATCAAGAAAGGGCTTAAAAGGTATTTACAAAAATACAATATTGCTCCTGGGCCAACTACCATTGAAATATTTGACTTTGTAATAGTTATCTCGAAAGTCATATACGATGATATTCGGTTGATAGTATAATACAATTTACACTAAAATATATTAAATTAAATAATATTCAAAATGAACTTATTATTTAAAAAATATTTTTATATATGTATAACAGTATTAAACAAAATGTTTACAATATTAAACAAATATCTAAAAATTTCCTATCCAACTTAACCTAAGTTAGTCCAAAGGAGTAAAGAACCAATTGTGGTGGTGTTGAAGTTGTCGTTCACTTGTCAATGTCCCGTCCCAGAAGGCAACATGGCCCCCACACATTTCTGAACTCAATTAGCAGAGATGCCACCACCACCGGACTCCATCAACAACCCATCACCACGAGAGTTCTCTGACGGAAAAGGGTGACAAAAAGGCCCAACGGGTGTTCTACAAATTGGGCAATCAAAGTGAGAGTAAAGCCACATGTCTATGCAAAGGGCATGGAAAGAGTGCTTGCACCTTGGTAGCTTCCTCACCTCCTCTCCTTCTTCGTACACTGATAAGCAAACGGGGCATTCACTATCATCATCCCCAACACCTTGTTGCTCTTCGAATCCCTCTGCTCCTTCCTTTTTTGCCTCTTCTTTCTTGTACTTGAAGCTTGAGAGCAAGTTCCTATGTGAGTTGTCAAAGCTCCTTCCTTCACTAGTGACCACTACTTCAACCAACCTATTTGGAGGCTGTGATTGTGTGTGGCGCCTGTTGCAACGCTTGATGATGATGAGGTTGTATATGGCTAGCACTATGGCTGCGGTTCCCACCACCACTAGGCCATAGTACAACATGGGCATGCTGTTCTTGCTTGGTGAGGAAGAGGGTGGTGGAGGGGGTGAGACTATGAAGGGGCTTAGAACATCACTCATTTTCTTGGTGCGGGTGGTGGTTATTTCGGTGAAATTGGGAGCTGGAATTTGGAGAACAAGCTTGGAGAATGTTTTGTAGTCAACTAGAGACATTAGTGCAAATCCTATCCATGGGTCAGATGATAGATTTATTAGACATTTAATTTAATTTTTATTAAAATAAAAATTAGTATTAAGTAGTTAATCTAAAAGCCGTGGTGGTTATGTTATCATTGAATAAGAGAATAAAGAATATATATTTTTTCTTCATGTTAAATAAAATATGTCGTGAACTATTTACTATGTTAGAGAAAATCGAGAAAAGAGGACAAAGAGAGATGTACAAAGTACAATTGGGGGATAGTGAACAAAGATGAGTGAGAGAATGAGAGGGACAAGAATTGTAGGTAAGTCCCATGCCTCTCTTGCACATTGATTCTATTTTTTTCCCTACGGTTTTGGTAATCCTCTCTAGCTAAAAATTAAAAACCATGTCAGAATCGATTCTATTCATCGGTAAACGGGGCTATGATTTCCCTAAGATTTCATCCTTATAATGTCTATTTCCAACAGAGACATGCTGCAAAATGTGAACGATAATTTTCTCTATTTCTTTCTATCTTATTAGGTTAAAAGGAGGAATTAGCATGTACAGCAATTTTGTTTGGGGTTGAGGGGTACAACAAGTAGCATTTTGAGTTGTTAAAAATTAGCAGCGTTTATGATGGAGTTTGAATTGATTTTGAATAAAATATTTATCAATCTAAATAATGTAATTAAATTATAGTTTAGATTGAATTGATTTAACTTACAAAAAGTAATATTCAATACAATTCAAATTTTTATAATTTTAATCAATTTTTAATCTAGAGTGGATCGATTTAGTTAGATTGCATTCAAAAGTTCTCCTAAAAATAGACTTCCGGCGCAAAATTTGATGTCATATTGCCATCACCCTTGGTCAGACGGAGCGCCACCCAAAATCGAAAACAGTAAAAAAAAACCAGAAGTGGACGCGTGCTTTCTTTGTTAATTGGGGAAAACGGCTAAAACTTCCTATTTTCTACATATTAATTGAATGATATTAGAAGCACTTTTCCGGCAAATTATAATTAGGCAAAAGACTAAAAATTAGAATTCCACTGGACCGCCAGTTGCCCGTATATATGTTCCGTTGATTTACTTCCATTTACAGAAAAATTTTTTATAAAAATATTACTTAAAATTCTTATAGCTTAAGGTTTAACCTTTTTTAGAATGCCGTTTAATATTTTAAAGATGCTTTTTGGGCTAAAATGTGAATCATATATACTCTTGTAGGCCAGTAGGCCCATAGGTCAATTATTCTCTTCACTTATTTCAATAATAACCACTTCTTTCCTCAAAGATTGGTCAGTATTTTTATTACCCGATTCATATATTAAGGTGACTTTATGGCTTAGCTGATCATACAGTTTAGAACCCTTAACCATTCCTTATAAAATCTCTTAAAACTAGCAAAGAGGGACATGTTCTAACTTAGCTTCAATATCCTAATATCAGAAAACCTTAACCTATCCTTAGCTTCATCGCCGGACGGCCAGACTCATTATCTGGCCAGTTAGCTACTTGAACTTTAGTAGGAAAAAAATTAATTCTATATCTCCTACGATTAAATAATTAATGATTTGACAAGAAATTGATTCTATTTGACCGCTATATGTTACTATTTTAACCAGCGGCGGAACTTGAAGAAAAATTTTATGGGCCAAAGACTTTAGCATATAAAATATATGATGATAACTAAATTAAAATTAATATGTAAAATATATAACAATTAAATTAAAATTAATTGCATATTATATATTTAAATTTTGAAGTAAATCACTAACATGATAAAATAATTTTAAAGATAAGAATTATAAAGTACCTTATAATGCTGCTCTCTGCTTTTTCAACATTAATAATTGGAGCGATAGAATAATCAACAACCGATGATAATATTGAAGCTATATTTTCCCCCTCTTGTATATTGGCTTTTCTTTTATAAAATGCATCCATTCTTTGATTTTTCATTATTAGAACTTGAAATTATAAAAGTTGCAAAAGAGTAAGGGAATGATTGAAAGAGTCAAAAAGATTATAAGAGATTAAAGTGAAATATCCAATTAAATACTTAAAATAAAAAAATTACTACTTTTTAATATTAATATTAAGAAGCCCTCTTAGATATTTTTATTCAAGTGAATCTATATTATTGGTATCAAATTAGCACAACAATTTATATAATAAAAATTGAATTTTTTTCCCAAAAAATGTCCTAAAAATTGTAGAAAAATAAGAGAACACAAAATATTGAGATTAGTACCTAAAAAAGAGAATAGAGTCAATTATGTTACTATTGTGCTACCACAATGCCACATGCTTATCACTTATACCGTGTCTGCGATGTAGCCCTCTGATATTTTATGCTGCAGCTAGAGGTATAAACCGGTTGGTTTGAATCGGGTTTGAGTAAAAAATAAATTCGAATCGATGAAATTTAATTGGATTGGTTTAGTTTGAGCTTTAATTTTTTTTTCAATAAATCCGAACCAAACCAATCCGATTAAGATCGAGTTGGTTTGGTTTAGATCATCGAATTGAAGTAAAAAATAAAGAATTATATTTTTTTAAAAAATTTATTTTTATAACAACTAACAATAATGTAAAACTTGATTATGATATACTTAATAATAATGTAAATAGACAAATTTTTTAAATAAATATTAACAAAATGATAAAAAAAAGTGACTGTTGCTAGAAATTTAAGTACAAAATTTTGAAATATTAGAAATTAAAAAAATTAGTTGATTGGATGATTAGATTGGGTGTTTGGATAATCGGATTGAAAAATCATAAATCTGAAACCGAACCAATAATAATTGATTTGATTTGGTTCTATCTTAAAAATAAATTGATTATCCGAACCGATCCAAACTGATTTTATTGATTTGGTTTGGATCTCAGGATTCATTAGATCAATCTAATTTACTTACAACCCTAGTGCATTCTTGCAACTTGAAGATTTTGAAAAAAGAGGAAAAAGACATGCAGATGAGATGCGGCGGGACAAGTTGCTGCTATTCACGGTTTTCTTTGTTTTCGTTAATTGATTTGGGATAGTGGGGCACTCCATAATGGACAACAAATTTAATGGTCCACGATAATTTTTTCTCCATTAGTTTTGTACTGCTGCTGCTATTCACAGCTTTCCCCTTCTTTTCGTTAATTGACGGGCACTCCACCGTGGCCAACAAATTTAGTGGTCCACGATAATTTTTCCTTTTAGTTTTGAATCCCAGTGGCCGTTGGTTAGCAGAACTTTAGGGTGTCTATTGAACCATTTTAGCTATCTAAATCTCTCTACGAAGATACGTAGTACTAAATTTTTTGTAAAAACTTTGGGGGGGGGGGGGCCATAGCCCCATTGTCCCTATAAAGCTCCGCCTCTGATTCTATCTTGCCGACTCGTTAGAGTGACTAAATGATTAAATCCTAATATAGTTAAATTTCTTTAAAAAAAATAAAAGCACATGTAATAAAACCCTGGAACATAGGAATACTTAATTTTCTTCTTCTTTTGCTGTAACCTGTAACGAACAAACTGAGGCCATGCACAGGATTTTTGGTGGAGCGATCCGTGATTCAAGAGAATGAAGCATCAGTTATCACCGCATTTTGTTTATGTGCGAGTCCAAGTCGAAGCGAAACTCTTCTTGGATTGGGACATATATTAATTGGACGGTAATGTTTGATGGCGCCCATGTGGAATTTCGATATTATTTCTACCTCCTTAAGACCATAATATTTTCTCAAAAGCATTCCTTTCATTCAAACGATCGCTGTTGACGCTTTCGGATTATGTGAGATAGATTAAAGTTCTGCTATTTTAGCATGCATGTTTTTTAGTGGAGAGAGTGAAAGCCAAAAAGGAATAGATGAAAGAAAAGAATGGAAGGACTAAGGAGAATTTCCCTTTTAATTGCGCGAGAGTTAAATTAAAGTATTAGAAATGAATAAGGCAAAATTAAACATACAATATAGTTAATATGCATACTACAATTTTATTACACATTTCTAACCCATCATTTGCTTTGAGAGAGGGTAAAGAAGAAAATGAAGAGAAGATAGAAAAAGTATATTGACTAAGGACGGAGATGAAAAACAATTAAGGTCAGTGTAAAATATATATTCATTTATTAGTAGATTTGAGAAAGATTTGTGCTTGATTTGTAGAAATTTTAGCCAATTTTTATGATATTTGGACTTTTTGTAAATTTCTTGTGTTCAATATTGATTTGGTAATTGTTTGCTAATTTTATAGGTTTTATTGCCGATTTAGCTTAATTATTGCAAGGAAGGAATTTATAACAATTTATTAGAGTATCTTGGGAAAATGTTAAACAAGAAAAAATTGTATCTCTTCTTGGAGAGGTTGAATTGAGATGATCAATATGCTCCAGAAAAATCAAAAGAAAATATCTAATGCTATTGTTGATCACAAGTTCTAGTTCTCAAATATTTCTAGTGAAAATCAAGTTACAAGATTGAGAAATAAATTTGTCAAAGTTCTATTTAACCTGACCTCTGCTCAATATTTTGCTAATATCTCAAGGTACAAAAGTCCAATTGAGGTGATTTTTGAGGCATCGAAAAGTTAACTTAAAAATCTACAATTGTTATTTTATCTTTGAAGGCTATTTCAGCTATAAAGAGTCGTACAGAGCGTACGATTTGACAATCTAGATTGTACCCTATAACAAAATGCGAATTGGCCTCTCTTAACCCAATTGAGATACAACCAAGGGTTAATTAGACTTCTTTTTCACACTCTTTGTTGTATCTTTTGTCTCATAACTAAAGAATATTATTTTGGCTCTAATCTTGGATATAAAAAGGGAAGGCTAACCCTAGGAGTTCTTTATGGGGGAGAAGCTTAAGAGACTTCTTGCCTTGTAGAACTTAGACACTTGGCTACAAATCCTTGTTTTAGAAGAGGCGACATTCTTGGAGCTCGGAAGAAGAGAAGATTCATCACCTTAGATAACATTATTCTTATCCTTCTTCTTCTCTCATGTTTATGATATTTTTTTCTTTATTGATTATGAGTCTTGTATTCATGAGTGGTTAACTTTCTTATGACAGGGTGAAGATATATAGCCTTTGTGAATAATGACATATTGACTTCTATTTGATTTAATTTATATCTTTCTATTTCAATTATTTTTATTTTTGTGCTGAATGCTTTCCTTGCCTAATCACTCATAGGGATGGTTCTAGAGTAGTGCAGACTGAAAAGAATCTAGGTGCATCCTTGGATCATGAAATAAAAACCGTTATTCACCTATTTATTTATGAAGAGTCTGGGGTAATTGTGGGAAGAAAAAGGGGAATCATGAATCATTCATACCTCTTACCTTGGAATTCAATTTATAGGTACACAGTTGTCTTTTAAGGAGTTAGAGTAGATTGGTATGCTAGAGGAATCTGGCACTAATTAGAAGTGGATCCCTTCCCAACAATTGAATATATAAATTAATTAAATTCCAGGAAGTTAATGATGATTAGGAGGTGAAATTGAATCCCTAGTGCTCATCTCCATTGATTTTCTACATTCTCATTGTTATTATATTTTTCTTTTAATTGAGTTCTTATTTCTTTGCTTTCAAATCACTCTTTTGCGATCTAATCATGCTTTGGTAGCTTGAATGGATTCTCATTAGTGATTGTCAAAATCAATTCTATTAAGAACAATATTTTGTTCATTACTTTATTACTTGCTTGTTTGGTCCAGTGCACTAAAGAAACATATAAAAAATCCATCACATATCTTGACAAACCTGAATATTCTGATCGCCTCTTCTGTTGTTTTTCCACATGAAGTGGCACACCTGAAAACCTAGGTCATGGAGGCCACAAAGGTCTACTACTTCCTTGAAATTATTGATCCGCTTGTTGGAGTCATCCTTTTTCAACCCATCAAGTAGACTCCAAGATAGGGTCCAGTCCAAGGCAGCAGGAGCTCCGTGAAAACCTATGAACTGCCATACCTCAACATCCCCCTCCCCTTTCATAGTTGTATCAATATAGCTCAGACAATATTTTTCAATTTTCAGTTCCACATCAGGCTTCCCCAATATTCACAAGCCTCCGTTTCTACCATCACAACTTACACCATGGCCATAACGATAATCCACCCACCTCTTAAATTCAAAATCCGTTGAAAAAATATGGTTTCTAACAGAAAGATGACCCCAGGATCGCGTTGCGTCACTAGGAGGTGTAGAGTTGGAATTACTCAAGGATTCTCGCGTTCCCAACAATTTCATGCAAGGATTTGCATGGTTCCTAACGAGGTTGCATTGCAACCACCATTCAATAATGTCAGGATATCTCATCCACTCTCCATCATACCTACCATTCTTCGTTTTTGATTCTCCCCTATCCTTTCCATCTCCATGAGAGTCCCCTCCCCTCTTTCATAACAGTATTGATCATATCAATTCAAGGAATCAACTAATTAACCTAAAATCTTATTATATATTCATCTATCTTAAAAAAAGCAAGAGTTAAGGACATGTATATCACCTAATAAGTCTTAAATGCTCTTGGCATTGTGGAATAGTTTTTCTTCCTCCTCTATAGGCATAATAACTATTACATTTACGTGGTCTATATACTTGTTCCGCAGATCCTATGAAAACATTAAAGGGTAATTATGCTTCGGGTTAGTTCAAGAATTTTCTCACTCTAATAATGAGCTGTTTGGTTAAAATTTTCCTCTCCAAAAACATAATCAAAAGCATAATCTTAAATATAAATAGAAAATTATTTAGGATTTAGATATAATTATAGAATTACTTTTTATTATAATTATAAATTATTTAAATATAATAAATATAAAAGTACTTTTTCAGTATAAAATTATGAATAAAAATACTTCCTCCTTAAAAGAACACGTCCAAATGCACCCAATATTTTGCTCCAAATTAGTGTGCATATATAGAAGACAAACGAGTATTTTATTAGCTCTAACTTGGACAAACCAAAACTAGGTAATCATACGTATACATATATTAGTGAAAAAATTTTATGTACGCGTATGTTCACTTTTATGCTAAATTGACACTTGCGTATGTATTCTGGATTTTTTACTTTTCTTTCTTTCCTTTTTTTTTTTGGTCGTGAACAGTGGCTTTGCAAAATTGGCACTTGCCTATGATTGCTTTTCTTTGTAGTTATCGAATTGAACAAAATATGTAACATTCCAAAAGCTCCTTGCAGTCCAAAAACAGTGTGATCGTCAAGTGCAAATTGTAATTTTTGTTGACCCATTCCTTTGGGCTTTGCCTTGATTGAACGCATCCACTTGGCGCTAACACCCAATGAATACAGAAAGGGACTTCCTTATTTTTAAACCACTTATAATTAGCAAGCGATCAAATGAAAAACTAAACATCTTTTCACAATGGAGTATGGCCCAAGATTTTCTTTTCTTGTACGCAATACTTTAAGCTGAGAAGTGGTTCACAACCTTTTAAAAAAAAAAAAATTAAAAAAAAAAACGAGAAAGAGGTGGGATGTTGTTGAGGCTGTTGCTACCAAAAGTGATTGGGAGACATATTTTTTGAAATACAGTATGCAATATATACAAAAAAATAAATAAAATAATAAAAATACTTGAATAATGAATCTTATATGATCATTATTATTTTTGTTCAATTTTTTTTTCAAAAAATTATCAACATATTATTAAAAAATACTGGTAAGTCTTGCATATATATATACGAGACTTACTAACATTTTGAATAATATACTGATAAGTTTTTGAATAAAAAAATTGAATAAAAATAATAATGATTATATGAAATCTATCATCTAAAAATTTTTGTTATTTTATTCTCTTTTTTTATATGTATTGCGTACTGCATTACAAAAAATACATCTCCCAAATATTTTTCTTTGCAAAAGTAGTAACTTGTGACTTTGTAAACGTTACTTACAGTATTTTACTCATATTATATTATTATTTTTTATATTATAATTCCCTTCCCAAAATGGCTACTTTTTTTTTATTTACTTGATAAAAATATTTTTCTTTCTTTTCATTATTTACTATATTTTTTTTCTTTCTCAGTAACATGTTTTTCTTTCTTTCTTTTCTCTGTAGTCTATCTTTCATCATTTTTTTTAATTTCTTTACTGTTTGTTCGCCTTCTTTCTTTTTATCCTTGCTTCTTTTTTTCTTCTTTTGTATCTCATTATTAACTAAATTTTTTCTCTCCTTATTTTTCATTATTCCCTTCTTCTTTTACACTTTTCATCACAAAAAAGAGGGGGGAAAATGTAAAATGGAGAGAAATGGGAAAATTGTACCGCTTTGTTGCTGTCATTTTTTTAAAAAAATTTTTGTGTTTGAAAAAGAGCTCAATCATGTCTTCCATTTATTATAAAAGAAGCATATTTTGACATTTGAGAAAGAGAAATATAATTTTATATCTTTATCAGATTTACTAATTTTATAATTTCTTATAATTTTATTTTTATTATATTTTTACTTGTAATTACAACTTTATTATTTATTATAGGGTAAAGCCTCATTTAGTCTCTCACATTTTACAATAATTTTAACTTAGTCCCAAATTTTCTTTCTTTCTTTCTTTTTTTTGTTTTTTACTTATGTCCCTAACATTTTCAAAACGTTTCGATCTTACTCTTTTCATATATGATATTCAATTATAGACAAAAAAAAAAAAAACTGATATTAAGGTTAAATTTCAATGTTAGTAATATTCAAACACCACTAATAGATATTATTTGCCTTCAATTCTTCAAGAAAAAGTTTCAAGCACGGATTTTAGCATGAGAAAGATTAATTGAATGTTAAGAGGGTTTAAATTAGAAAGTAAAACTTTCATATCCTACAAAAATATGGGGAAAAATGATAATAAATAATATTATCTCATTCAAATAAGTAATGAACACATCATCATTAATATTATAACTTGACCTCATATTAGTTTTTTTCATTTATAATTTGAATGCCAAAATAGTAAGAATAAGATGTTTTGAAAATAATAGAGACGTAAATAGAATAAAAAGAAAAATTTTTGAGACTAAGTTAAAATCGCTATAAAACGTAAGGAACGTAAATGAGGCTTCATCCTTTATTATATATGAAAAAAAATCTATATTTTATATAATCTATTAAATCTACATTCCATGTAGAATCTTTCTCATTTGAATTTTCTCTATTGCCCCATCATATTACTCCCTTAAAATATTTAGACATAGAGAATAAAATCTAACTTATATTTCTCTTATTTTTTACTTAAACTCTTTGATCCTAATTAACAACTTGACATGTTTGGAGGGAAATCATTCTCTTTACGTCACATTTATCTATTTTTTGTATTTTTTAATTTCTTTCATACCACATTTTTAATTTACTATCTCTTTCATTATTTCTTATTGTCCATATCCTTTCTCAATTCCTTATTTTTAATACTTTTTATGTAATATCCAGTGCGAGTTGTAGCTGCCTGTCGTTATTGAATCTTAAAAATTCTAAGTTCGAATCTTATGCCTCTTTGGAGGGCTAAAATATCAAGATATTTTTATAAAATCAAAAATCCCAATAATAGTTCTTTGGGCATCACTGAGTTGAAAGATAATTTTTAATAAATTTTAGAGGACTGATAACCCATTCATTTTTAACCCAAGAATTTGTAAAAAAGCAAGTTTTCGGAAATTGTACTAAAACCCAAAAAGTTGAATTTTGATTCTTAAGGATTTTGATTTATTTGATATTTTTATTGAATCCAAATAGGGGTATTCCATTATTTACATTTATGTTTTAAAGTTAATGGAGAATAAAGTTAAAGAGGACATTTTGAGGACATTAAAATGTAAATAAATGTGTGTTATACCCTAAGTCTAGATGACACTTGAACCAGGGAACTAAGTTTTGGACAGTGTAATCGATTACCCTTGGGTTAGTAATCGATTACAGTCCTCTTCGTATGCCACAGACTAAATTTTTTTATTTTGGTAATCGATTACTAGGAGTGGTAATCGATTACCACGACACTATATATAGCCCCGAGATACGTCCCTCTCTCTCATTTCACCATTTTTCTTCTCTCTCTACCTTTTCAAACTCTCTCCCTTCTCTCTAAACTCATTCCTTCACTCCCCCTTGCCTTTATCTCAAATTTTCTCATTCAAATCACACACTTTTTCCTTCCCATAACATAAAACTCTCATCTAGATTCTTAATCCATTCCTCCAAAACTAATCCAAAGGAGGGAGGATTTGAAATTGGTAGGTGCCACCAAGGCACTTGAATCTTTCTTCATCTACTTCCAAACAATATGTAAGTCCCTAAACATATTTTTCTTCCTCTACTTCCTCTACTTTCTTTGTTATATATTTTGATATTTTTTTGCTTATGTCACTTACCGCAAGATATAATAATAAAATTCAATGAGGCCTAATATCTCATATCACATGACTTGATTAATTAGTTATCCATAATTTTTAATGTCTAAGAAGGTTTTAATGAATAAGTTAATACAATACTTATTGCAAACATTAAAATAATTGATAAAGTTATAATATATTATATTAACTTATTCTATTAGGCTGAATGCAAAATGTTCAATAGATCTTTAATTTTGACGTGGGCAATATTACCCGCACGTTTCCAAATATTTATCGAGAACTGTCATATTTTTCCTTTCCTTTGATAAAATTATATTCATTTGAGCAACCTAGAAATTTATTATTTTATATTTTAATACTGACATATGATTTTTAAAAAGGGTTATAAAATGAAAATATTTCTCAAATCCCAAATTTATATTTAAGTTTAATTTGTGAATTCTCTATTTTAGATATATATTCATTGTAACCTATGCAAAGTACGAGTATTGAAACTAATTCCATATGATAAGTGGTCAATCCCCATCCCACTCCTGCTCCCCTAGTATCCCTTCCCCTCTAGGCCCCAAAAATAGAAAAAGGTGAGAAAAAGCATCCTCAATTTTATTTGTTTGAAGAAAAAAAAGAAGAAGAAAAATCACTAATCTTAAAACTAAATAAGTATATGTAATGTGATTAAATATTATTTATCATGGTCAATCAACTAAGTTAATCTACTCAATCCCATTAGCTATCAAACCATGATTTAAGAAGCAAAAAATTGAGTTAGTTTGTTGAAATTTTAAATTTTTTCTAGGCTTAAATATGTTTTTAGTCTTTATAAATATTCATTTTTTTGGTTTTAGTTTTTCCATAATTTTTTCTTTGGTTTTGGTCCCTTTTTTTTCTATTATTATGTTTTTGGTCCCTACCATTTAGCCATAGTATAAAGTAATGATATTTATAAGGATTAAAAAAAGATTAAGAAAATATTTATAAGAACAAAAATAATATTTCTAATATTTGTATGGATTGAACACATATTTTAAAATACTTATAAGGACTAAAATTTAAAATGATAGAAACCAAAAAAAAATAAAGTAAAAAAAAGGGTTGACAACCAAAGTAAAAATTTTATAAGGATCAAACTCAAACTACCTACGTTTATAGAGATTAAAAAGCATATTTAAACTATTTTTTCTATTATCAAAGTAAGTGGTAGTTGGCTTTCACAGTCATACAAAGTATTTTGTCCAAAAGCATGGTGTTAATAATTCGTATGATAATTATTTTAAATAAATTAATAATTTAGCATTTTGCGTGATTTACTTTTTTCTTATAAGATTCAATGTTATGTCAATAACTCGTGTCATATACTAACCACTTGTTTGTTCCAAGAGATAGGAAAGTAGCATGGAAAGAAAATGAGTGAATTACCAGGTTTTCCCTTTATTTTAGTAAAAGGGGAGGCATGGTGCGAAGAGATAGTAATTGACCATTATATTCCATATAAAATGACAAAGTTTAAAAACCCCGGATTAGTTTTCTGCATTTTTTATTTTAAAAAATTTATTCTATATTTTATACTTTAAATATTAATAAATAAAATTTAATAGTCAGTATTTATGTTATTTTATTTATGTAATTTATAAAAAAAATTTAAAATTAATTAAGAATAAAACTTTTGCACATTATTATAATAAGTACATGTATGTGATTTCATCTTACTATCATTTATTTTACTACACATTTTAATACAACTCTCTTTCTTTCTATTTTCTCTTCATTTTTTTTCTTCTTATTTTTTTTTCCTCTCATTTTCTCTTCTTATAGGGGTGAAAATGTGTTATGCTAGTTAGGCCTTACCTTCAATGAAGTTTGTTTGTTTTATAATATATAGCTTGAATTTAGCTTATTTATATGATAAAAATTAATGCTATTTTAAATATTTCTGGTGATATAAATATGTTTATTCAACTTTTCTACCAAAGTCGTAGTAATGCTACAATTTCATAATCTTGGAGGTGGGTTTGGAAGCTAAAAGTTCCTTTTAAGGTCTATTATCTTATTTGGTTAGCTCTCCTAGATCATTTACTAGTTAATGATATTAGATTTCGAAGGGGTTTGGTAAGCTCACCAGTTTGTCCTAGGCAAGGTTGTCAAAAGCGAGATCCTACATAGGAATGGAAGGAGGATACATGATTGTAAAATATAGGATTATAGCATGAATCATAAGATCCTACCAGAAATAGACAATTACATTTATAAAAATATATATGACATATAACAACACCAATAAGTAAATTACTCACAATTAACAAAATTATACTTTAAATAATACTTAATCAAAAGTCAACAAAAATAAAAATACCCACTTAATCCTCAAACAGAGAATGAAAATAATCACACTGAGACAAAAAATATTTAAAACCAGTACAAAATAAACTAGTGGCAGCAGTTAAGTGAACTCGTAGTCCCGTCTCACACTTAAGAAATAAATCCCACCTCACTAAATGTGTTGTTTTATGCTGGTCCTTGCATAAAAAGATCAATATTGATCTTTCTTGTTTGGATCCTCGGATCAGAAATTTATTAAGTTTTAAATTATTTCTTTTCACAATCCAATGATAAAATTAAAAAGGTTCATGATTAGACCTTTGTTTCAAGGTCTAGCATAAACACTTTCTCACCAAATAGAAGCTCTAAAGTCCAAACAAAAAAGAAGAAGAGTTGAACACAGAAGCAACCAGAGAGAGGAGCACCGCGGGCATGAGAAGGGATAGAAGTGGCCAGAGATTGAGCAGCGGCTGGTTGTTGGCAACTACGCGAGCAAAGGCATAGAAGGTGGAGGGATTCATGTGTGTGTGTGTGTGATATATATATATATATATATATATATATATATATGTACTTGAGAGTGAAAGGCTTCTTTTGCAAGGGTTTCTATAGGAGTGGGTTGGCTCGGTCGCATGATGAGTCGGATCACAACCGAAATGGGCAACAAATTTGGGCGCGGCTAACTTGCCCAGTTTGTACGATCTCACCGATCTTGCAAACTAGCTTGGCACTCCGATATTGATCCTACAACTCTGAGCTACACAGTAGGATCCGGAACGGAGATGGGTTGTGGGTGCGTGGGATCGTGCGCTCCTACAAGCTAGCATGCAATCCTGACAAACCATGGTCCTAGGTGCAACTTGATGTCGAAGACTATGTACATTTCACTGTCTTAGAGATTGTATTCATGTGAAGGCCATTTGGTTGTTTATGGATCCTTCCTTTCCTATTGAGTTTTTCATCATGAGTATTCAGGATTGGCTCAAGAGTTTGATGTTGGGTGCTTTAGTGATGGTTTTTGGGGTGGGTCTTTGGCATGTGTAGTGCATAAGGAATGACCTTATCTTTTTTGGTTCTCTCCCTCCTCGGGACATAATTCAACGTAGGATGGTCTGTGCATGTTGGATGCTTATAAGGTGGCTTACTCCTCTTTTAGGTTGCTGCGAATGCACATCCACATTTCTTGGTGCCCATCCCTCCCTCCTTTGTAAAGATCAATATAGATGGCAGCTTTTTAGGGAATCTAGGCCGTGCTAAGATTTGGTGGTTTGTTGAAAGGGAAGAGTAGTGGTGTATGGCTTCTAGCCTTTGCAAGTTCTCTTCATTAGGCTGATAACTTGTGTGTAAGCAGCTTCTTGCTTCGAGGAAGAGGTTGTAGTTAACTTAGGATAAAGGGTTTAGAAGAATTATGATAAGAACCTTGGGAGAATCACAATACAAAAGCTAGCTATTATGATGGAATAGCACAAGGCCTTATAAACTTCTTATCGGAATCTCATACTTTCGATGTGGGACTTAAGTCCCATACCTTGCGATTGGATTCTAATATCCCACTAAGCTCCATAGCCCTAGCGCCCACACGGATTGGCTGTGCACTAGCCCCTCTGATTGCTTTGAAGCTATTCGGTTAGTTTCAGGTAGCTCATCTTCCTTCCACAGGTATGCAGCAATCATTCATGATTCTTAGAAGTTGATCTCTCAAAAGTCATTGTGTCATTTCCAGCATGTGTATTGCGAAAGGAATCAAGCTGCAAATTATCTTGAGAAATTGGGAGCTACATGTAGACTGGCTTCTTGTGTTTGGGACTCCCCTCCTATGGGCATGGAACTTATCCTGCTTGCTGATAGTGTAAGAACAGTTCACTTGAGATAGTTTCTTCTTGGTTTGGTTTTTTCTTTCCTTTGCCCATGTACCAAAAGAGATTTTTTTTTTGACATTTTATTTACAATAAAATAAGCAAAAAGTAGGCATAATCCATGTAAGTTGTTAAATTAACCTTCAAATTTAATATGTTTAAACTTTAATATGAAAGAAACACTTAATATTAATTTTTTTTGACATGTACCAAAAGAGATTTTTTTTTTGACATTTTATTTACAATAAAATAAGCAAAAAGTAGGCATAATCCATGTAAGTTGTTAAATTAACCTTCAAATTTAATATGTTTAAACTTTAATATGAAAGAAACACTTAATATTAATTTCCTCCTGCATAGTAACGTAACCTATCCAAAAGTATAACAAAACAAACATAATAAGCAAACACCTAGAATTATATATATGACAAATGCTGCCGTGTACTTTGTGATCTAACTGTGAGGATCACAAGGTGTATTAATACACCAACAACACTTGATGCTCGATAAATACCCCTTGTCCCTTCTTGCTCAACCCGATCCCTTATTTCTCCACTGCCATGCTTCCTTAGTACCACCCATAGCCACGCCTGCCACTGTCCTCGCCCCTAAACTGTCGTGAATAGCACCCTTTCATGGATCCTCTTGCTTCCCATACCCCAACCTGGTGCAATTCAGTAATCTCGACATGAACAAAATGAAAATCATGGCAAATATTATAAACCCATTGTCATTGTCAACAGAGAAAACATGATAATTAAAGAAGAGAAACAAAGTTCAAGACCACTTGAATCAAAGGAAACAAAATCACTCAAGTAAGTGTACTAGTGGTTTAGTTCCCAAATGGATTTTGAGTCAATTCACGCTTTAGTGTCGTGAAAGTGCATTATTGTGTCAGTTCCCAAGTGGGTCTCATACCAGAAATTACTGTCATGCCCTACCATAAGCTTCACATCACAAGTTGCACAGCCACCACCATGAAAGCTAACCAACTTGCAACTAACCACCAGCCGCCATCTTCCTCCTTTGCGGAGCTGGAAGAAAATTCTTAGGGCCCAAAGAATTTGACATATAGATTAGATTATGACACCTAGATTAAAATGTACTGCACATCATATATATACATAAACTTTAAAGCAAATCACTAATAACAAGATAAAAATATTTTTTTTTGTTCTAACATTTTGAAATTGACATCAATTTAATCATAAAAAAATTTTTGCCTTCAATTTAATCCTGAAAATTAAATTTGGCATCAAGTTCTCTTTCCGTCAAATTATCAGTAACTTCTATTACAATTCATCTTAGTTAGCATATTAGTATAACACTATGTTACTTATTTGTCTTTCTTAGCTAATGAGGGGATATAATTTCTAGCTTATCAACTTGAAAAGAACAAAAATATTAGAAAATAAATAAATTATAATGATAAAATTAATGTCAAAATATTTTTAGGACCAAATTAACATTAAAATTCAAAGGGTTAAAACTAAACTAATGTCAAAAAAATTTTCATAATCAAATTGATGTCAAATTCAAAATATTAAGACTAAAAAAAAATATTTTTGCAAATAGCGTAAACTAAAGAGAAGGATTAAAAAATACCTTATAATTTTGGTATGCCTTATAGTATTTCTATGTCCATGTGTTAGGTTTATAATTAATGGACTTTTAAGTTAAGTTAGAGAAGCCCATTTTAATGTAATCGAAAAAAGAAGAAGAAGCCTGTTTTAAACTAATGGTCTATATATATATATATATATATATATATATATATATATATATATATATGCCTAAAAGGGAAGTAGGGGTATTATGATTTAAATCTGTAGATAATTTACCTGAACGAACTCTGTATTAATATTCTTTGTGCTAATTCCCTTTCTATTTTGGTTAGGAAACAAGCTTTAATGCCATGAATCTAGAAGCATGCATTAAGTCCCATGTGGTTAAGGGCAGTAAGGCCGTGGCTATAGAAGATTAAGAACATTTGAAAGCTGATTTAAAATAAAAATGAAATAAATTTTAGCACTAGAAGAACTTTAATACTTAGTTCACTAGATAAAATATTTTATAGATCCTTAACATAAAACCTTTACCAAACCTAAAGGAACTGATATCAGATAGGAATAAAAACTTTATGTTTTTACGATCTTTCTCTTGTCGTTTTTCTACTGGCTCTTCTTCTTCCTCTTCTTCCAATGGTCAAGACAATGATCACCAAACAAAAAACAAAACAAACAACATCTTCAAAGAAGAAATTTGTTTTGAAAATACAAACGATGAGGATCTAGGAACCTGGGAAATTCCTAGGATTCCAGAAACTCAAATTTACAAAAATGAAAAGAAATCTTTCTTCTCCAAGTTTGACTATATAGTCAGAATTGTAGAAGAAGTTGTCCCTTTGGATGATATAGACAAAACTTTTCAACTTCTTTCAAACAAATCTATCAGAAAACATAAAAAAGAATTCAATTTTCTTCATATATGGTGCATTCAAGTCTCCCTCAAACCAACCATCAGATTTAGTATGAACACTTCTGTCCTGATCTATCTTAGAGATGCTAGACATAACTAGTTTCATGATTCACTTCTTGGAACTGTTGAAATAAGCATATGTGCTGGGCCAATTTACTTTAATTGTTTCCCAGATCTCACGGTCAGTGTTATTGATAGAAATATCATGCATGTATTGACCCTTAACCTCTTGATATCTGGACTCGATATGATAGTTGGATTTGTTCCCATAAATTTAACCTACAGGGTCCAGTACAAGGTCATAAACTCCATGATCTCTAGAGTTCTCAAACCAAAACAAAATGGTGAGACTACTTTGTTTCTCACTAATACAACCAAAGCCAAGGTTACGGTGCCACAGGCTATCTAATGGAGTGATATAAAATTCTCTAAAAAATGGACACTTGATAGAGTGGTTCCTGCCAAACCTAAATCAACCCTTGATTTCCAAGGTATCAAGCAATATGATACTGGAAGTGTTGAAATATTCTTCGATAGAAGAAATTCATTCCATTTTGGAGCCTTTTCTACATCTGAGGTTTCTGAAGACTTCAAGGTAGCCGCCTCGATAATGTCTAGAAGGTCTTTTTCAATAGCCTCACAAAATGAAATACCAAACATTTAACTCTGCAGATTGGACACATCTTCTAGCCTTCCAAGGCTAGTTTATAAAAAAGAAAATGATGACCAAAAATCCATTCAATCTCCAACTTACTCTTCTATGAATGAACCTTATGACGTGTAAGTTCCCATAGATAAAGAATCCCTAGAAAAAATTTTTATTCAGAGGATTTGACCCTTCAACGTGAAAGTTTTTTCCAAAATTTTCAGGGAAAAAATAGGAAAAATATTCAAGAAAAGTTTTATGAATTTCTTGAAAAGGTCAAACAAAATATTTTCTTTTTTGACTGGTTTCATGCTTATTTTGTTGTTAATAGGATTAACTATCCTTGGAAAATAGATTTGGGTGAAAAAACCTTAGATGTTCATTAGCATCTTAAGGATAACAAAAATGTTTAGTTTGATTTACCCCCAAACTCAAAATTCCAGCTTCCTATTGTCAAGAATGCTGAAGGAAAACCTATCATGTCATCACCTTTCAAGACCAGAAAGGATGATGATGCTATAAATCCGAGAGACATCAAGAGTCTCATGGAACAATCAAATTACACCAACAAATATTTCCAAACTTTGGGTCCAAAACTATTGGCCAAAACTATTAAAATCAAGGAAGAACCCTCTTCTTCAAAGATAACTCCCGAAAAATAGATGGATAAACCACTTTTCAAACCCTTTAAGGCTAGTAAGACTCTTAATCTTCAGCTCAAACCAATCTCTTCTCAGAAAAAAAAATTCTTGAATAAAATCAATGGAAAACTTAATTGCTTGAAATGACTGTCTCTGATACTCCCCAATAGGAATCTTCTAGGATTGGCTCTAGGATTGTCGTTAGCAACCTAGAAAATTCAAACTCTAAAATCAATCACTCAGAAGAATCCAAAAATGATAAAATCAATCAAGTTTCCACCCAAAATTGTAAAAAAGCTTCCAAACTTTATTATCAACGTGCTGCTCCTCCAGACTTATTACCTTCCAAACTTTAGTCATTATACAAGATCTTCAATACGAGATTTAAAATCTCAAAGTTGAAGTAAAAGATCTCAAGGATCAACAAAAAACTCATCAGGATCTGATTGAGACCTTGATTAGCAATCAAAATCAAAATGAGAGCTCTACATCTGATGATGATAGTTCTCAAAAAATTAACCAAAATGATAAAGAATTTCTTAGGTTAATTAACATGTTAAAAATCCAAAAATTTTACATCAATATTAAAATAAGAATAAAAGATTTTATTCTTGAAATTGTTGGATTGTTCAATACTGGTGTAGATTCTAATTGCATTCAGGAAGGACTTATTTTAACTAAATATTTTGAGAACTTCTGAGTAGCTTAGTACTGCTAGTGGTTCGAAGCTTAGAATTAATTTCAAACTCTTTGAGGCAATAATTGAACATCAAAACCTTAGGGACGCCCTTTATTAGGTCTCTTTTCCCTTTAAACATCATCAAGGATGGTATTTTTACAAAATACTTAGGTGAAACTATCAGTTTTCCGTTTTTAAGAAAACTGATTTCAAAAAAAGCTTAACCAAATTCAAACAAAACAAAATCAAATCAATTTTCTTAAAGAAGAGATTTCTTTCAAGAATATTGAAAATCAACTTTCCAAACCTACAGTTCAAAAGAAAATCTAGAATCTTTACGAACTTATTCAAACTTCAGTTTGTTCTGACCTTCCTAATGCTTTCTGGCAAAGGAAAAGAACATGTTGTTAATTTACCTTATGAAAAAGATTTTCATGAGCATCAAATTCCAACTAAAGCTAGGCCAATACAGATGAATGAGGAACTCCTCATTTACTGTAAAAAAGAAATTAATCTCCTTGACAAAGGCCTAATTCACAAATGCAAAAGTCTTTGGTCTTTTTCTACTTTTTATGTCAATAAACAAGCAGAGTTGGAACAAGGAACTCCGAGGCTTGTTATCAATTATAAGCCTTTAAACAAAGCTCTCCAATTGATCAGATATCCATTCCCAAACAAAAAAGATCTCTTAAATCGACTTCATTCAGCAAAAATATTTTCAAAATTTGATATGAAGTTCGGGTTTTGGCAGATCCAAATCCAAGAAAGTGATCGCTATAAAACGGCCTTCACTGTCCTTTTTGGGCAATATGAATAGAATGTAATGCCCTTTGGACTCAAGAATGCCCTTTCTGAATTCCAGAAGATCATGAATGATATTTTTTATTCCTACTCAAACTTCATCATTGTTTACATTGATGATGTTTTAATTTTTTCCCAATCAATTGAACAACATTTCAACCATCTTCATATTTCTCTTAAAAACATCAAGCACAACAAGCTTGCTATTTCAAAAACAAAAGTCAAACTTTTTCAAACAAAAATTAGATTCTTAGGGCATAATATCTTTCAAGGTACAATTGTCCCAATTGATCGAGCAATTCAATTTGCGGATAATTTTCCAAATCAAGTCATTGACAAAACTCAATTACAAAGGTTCTTAGGCTATCTTAATTATGTTTCTGAATTCTTTCCACAGCTTAATAATCTTATCAAACCTCTTCATGACCATCTGAAAAAGGATCCTCCTCCTTGGACAGATGTTCATACAAACGTTGTCAAATAGTTAAAGGCCCAGGTCAAAGATCCCCCTTGTCTTTACCTACCTAATCCTCAATCTTTCAAAGTTATAGAAATTGATGCCTTTGACTTAGGTTATGGTGGCATCCTCAAGCAGAAATTAGACAACAAAGAGCATGTCATTGCATACACTTCAAAACATTGGAATACTGCACAACAAAAGTATTCCACAATCAAAAAAGAAGTTTTGGCACTAGTGCTTTGCATTTCAAAATTTCAATCAAATTTACTAAACCAAAAATTTTTTGTAAGAGTTGCTTGTAAATCTGCAAAAGACACTTTACAAAAAGATGTCAAAAATCTTGCATCAAAACAAATTTTTTCAAGATGGCAAGCTATTTTAAGTATCTTTGATTTGAAATTAAGTATATCAAAGGGACTTCAAATTCTCTTCCTGATTATTTCACCTGTGAATATTTACAGGGAAAACAGCAGTGGCTTAACGCCAAAATCATCAACATCCTCCTCTAGGGGAGGAAAAGCAAAAGACAAAGGTAAATCACTAGTCATCTCTGGACTAGCAAAATCAAACAAAAAGGAGTCTTCCACTCCAACTGGGTCATCAACCCAGTAAAATAGTCAATCTGGGTCATATACCCAGCAAGCCTCCCAAACTCTCAAACAAACCAAGGAAGACATGCTTTCTCGATACAAACACTGTTAGCCCTTCAAAATCAAGGCCTAACCAAACTACCTAAAAAATCTTGGGCAGATATTGCCTCTGATAATGATGAGGACAATGATTGTTCATTAACTCTCATGATTCAAAATCTAAGCCAGCAATTTACGAAACCTAACTTGTCCAAACAAACTAAACCCATCCAAAACCCAACAAAAAAAATCCCAAACACAATATTTGGCCAAAGAAAAATTCATGCTAGTTATTTAAATCGAACCAGAATTTTGGGATAAAAATCCAAATAAAATTCCTTCAAAAATTTTCCCAAATGACTTTCATTTCAGACCAATGGCCCCCAACAAAACCAAAAAATTTTATGAGTTTATATATGAGTTTATCCTGATAGATTCAAACTCTGCATCTATCAAACATTACAAGGATAAGTCTAATCCTCCAAACACTACTCATTCTACATTCCAAACCCTCAAGGTTCTGACACCTTCTGAATTTGGAAAAAAACCTAAACAATATCAAAAAGTTTTCACAAAACTTTGATCTAGCCGGATATAATTACTGGGATTATATTCAATCTTGGACCAACGTATTGTAGTTCCAAAATAAAGCCTTCTGCCATTCTTGGCTCATTTATTTTAAAATGAATGCTTTATATAAATTTCCTCATTGGTTTTCCCAGTGGTGAAATTTCTTTGGACCAATCAACCAAATCCTTCCGGCTGAGGCTTCTGAAGAATTTCAAACATTTTCAAAAATGATAAACTTATCAAGAGATCTTTTCCCAGTGGATCTCCATTTTTATTCAAAATTTTCTTTAGCCTGGATTTTTTCCTAGCAATATGTTTTTAGCAAACACAAAAATACAAACTTGATGCCCTATCTTCAATGACAAGCTTTTGTGAAATGGTGGGCAGAATTTGATACTTCTTGGGCTAGTTCACAAAAAGTCAAAGAATGGTTCAAGAAGAATCCCAAACAGCTCTCGGCTTTTGATGTAGACTCTTACAAATTTCTGAATCAGAGGACCCAAATTATGTCAGCACTAGGCGCATCCACCAGTAACGAATCACTTGCTCAAAATCTCAAGGAAATCCTAGAAATACTGCAAACTGACTGAGTCTTCAGCCAAACAACAGTTACGGTCATCCTTATCCTCTACATCTTTTTCAGGGTTCTACTAGAATGAAGATGACTGTTTTGGAATCATTGGCGAAGACTGTTGAGCCAACTCAAGTCGGCACAAACGACAAACCTGGCCAGACATATGGAATCTTCTTTCCAGTCAGCCAGCAAAGAAAAATCTGCTTTTAGCAAAGCATCACAAGACTTTGAAGAAAGCCCTTTCACCTTTTGTCACTTTTTGTCATTTCAGGTGTCAGGATAAACTTTTCACTGTTGTAATAGTATTCAGTCATGTAACCTGTACTATTGTTATAGTTTCAGTCATGTAACTTGTACTGTTGCAACAGTCCAAACTTATGTCTATAAAAGGTTTGCCCATCTCAATTGTAAGGCATCCTTTCACAATCCGAGAAAAATTAGGAGAGTTTTCAGAGTACCTTGAGTTCTCAATTGTAAGCTTTCCTATTTTCAATAAAATTATATTTATCTATATCTGTTGGTCTTTCTCTCTTTCTCTTTCTCTTGCTAGTCCCGACGAACTACCGCGCTCTGGGTTCTCTGTTTTATTTTTGGTAATTTTATTTATTTTGCATATCATTTGCATTTGCATGTATTAGGTGTCCGCCTCCTCCCTACTTCTTATCCCTTGTGATTATATATATATATATATATATATATATATATATATATATATATATATATACATATATATATATATATATGTATATATGTATGTATGTATGTATGTATGTATGTATCCTCACCGCGTACCACCATCTTCTTCAAATACCCACCACCTTGAATTGGCCTCGCCACTAATATTTGTGGGAATAACAACAACCAAAACAAAAACAAAAACAAAACAAAAAAAGGGTCCAACTTTGAAACTACTATTGTGTTGTGTTGTGTGTGCATCGCCCATTTTTTAATGACCACCCATCATATTGTGGGATTATTTAGGATCTAACTATGAAGGAAGGCTCCTCGTTGGAAGAGGAATTGCTGATGGTGGCAGCATCATGGTTTGCTTGGGTTGGGAGTAAGAGGGAATCGAGGGGCCACCAAGCTTTGGAGCATGATTAGTGAGAGGGAGAGAGAAACCAAATATATTGTACAAAGAATTCATTGAGAGCAAAATATCGGAAGGCACAAAGAAAAATGAGTTCGAGAGATAATGTCATCTTTTACAATACAACTAGCTTCAATACAAAGCTTTCCAGTCAAAGTGATGAGTTGTCTTTCCATTCTGAAATTGCAATAGTTAATCAGAACAACAAGCATAATGCTCAAATAAAAAAACACATGAGATGTCCAAGCCAAAAAACACATGAGATGTAATTCATGAGAACTTTTAGCTTACTAAGCCAACTCTATTGCCTCATGAGGAGGATTATGGAATGACTCAAGATTAGAATTCAGGCCAATGCAATCAAGCACCTCAATTACACATGCTTATAGCTCATTAAGTCAATTCTATTGACTTATGAGTTGGGGGCATATGGACCAACCTAATACATATCAAACCTATCCAGAGTACTTAAGGCTTGGGTGATTAAACAAAATTTTGTGACTCTTTAGTTTTGAGCCACCTTCTTTATGACATGCCATCATAACAAGATGATTGGATTCTTGCTTTTAATAATCAAAATGTCATTTTACCATATGACATAATGGGTTGTCCAATCTTAATGACCAAAATTGCTAGCTACATAGAAGCCTATGAAGGGGGCTTTCATTGAACAATAAGATCATTTCTCTTTAACCTAGTGTACATTTAAATAAAGATCCAACTAAATTATCTCACTTGCTACATGCTCTAGCTGTCATCCTATGACAACTAAACTTTATCAACTTGGGCGGGATCATAGTACTTGTTGTGTAATAATTCTAATTAACAAAAACACCTTTATACATATTAAAAAATTATTTTACAGTAAATTTGAAAATAAATAATTGAATTTATCTAATTTTATAAATTATTATGTCATGTTAAGTCTCGCAAAACTTGATAAGTGTATCATATAACTATTAGATTAATATAGGGATACTAGGTATTTTATCCTATATGTAATAGCAACTACAAGAATTTTTTTTTGTCTAAACCACCAGTATCTGAAACTTATTAGATTCCAACTAATCTAGCTCAAGTGTTAGCCCATTATGGGAGTAGTGCTCTTATAACATTATTTTTTCCTATCCACAAAACTTGAGCCTAAGACTTTTGCTAAAGGGAATAAGTACCAAACTACTTAAATCAACAAAGTAATAATGGTACCAAATACATGATAAAAATAAATAATATATAGTATAAATATATCATGTTAGGGTTTATACAATATAACAAATAGGGCAGCACAAGACTAATCACCTTTCTAATCTTAAACAGTTATAGAAAGCACAAACATAACTACGGGGGTTGTTCTATCTTAACTAGAGGTCTTGGGTTCGAACTCTGGGTACGCAATGGCATTAAAACCCATAAAGGAAAGCTCGAAGTGCCTATAGAAGTCCTATTCGACTTGAGCAGGAGTTCCTCTAGACGGAGGATACTTGTGGTTTCGACAAGAAAAATGAATAAAGGTGGATTTACTCTTAGTGAAACTTGTAATATGTTTCAGGCTTTAATATAATTGAATAAAGAATTCAATTCCATTTTCATTCTTCATAGAATAAGACAATAAGTGAAAATAGAATCATTAGGGCAGAGGCAACAATATCATACATATGGATGATGCTATGGTGCTCTCAAACAATTTGGGAGGATATAATCCTCATAAAACTTTTTTGCAAAAGTTTGATATGAATAATGTAACATCCCCACTTTTGTAAGCAGAGCATAATGGAAACTTTGAATTATTTCCTTTAGGCAGTTTGAGAATTTCTCAGACAGTGCTATACCATGATGATCCTCACACTCAGAATTTTAGGGTACTATAATACTGCCGTTGAAAATATGGAACTGCCATATGTTAAAAATTAAGAAATGACAAAAGTGCTCCCATAAACTTTTGTTAATTACAGTGATGCCCAAAATTTTTAGAAATTATATTTTGACCCCAAAGACTTATTCCCACAATAACCCTAAAACTTTTCATAAAATAACTTTTATGTCCTCACATCTATAGAATTAGCAGAATGAGATTTTAAACAAAGTAGAATCACGTGGTGAAACTGTAGAAGTTTAAATCTCTATTGATTGGGCCATAGAGGCAGTCTGGTGTGAAATAATGTGGGATGGTCCTGGACTTACTCAAAATTATGAAAATACCATTAGCTATGGAAAATAGAAAATAGAAAAGCTCCGAATTTGGAAAAACGTTTATTTCACGTTAACAAGCAATTTATTCGATCTTATTGACTAAGTAAGGTTAATTAGAAGTTAATTAGATGTTAATTAAAAGGATTAGGCTTAGGAACAATTAGAATAGAGATATAGAAATTCTCTCAGAGTCATTTAGTAAAGTTTTGCCAATTTGAAGAAAATTGGCGAAGATTCGATATCTTAAACCGCCAGAACCGAACCAGTAGAATTTTCTACTGGAAACCCTCACTTAAGTGACTGAAATTCAGCCACCCCAGCCACCCCTACCACATATGAGTGGCGCCAAGTGTTGCTTAAGATAATGGAAAAACTTGGCCTCACCTCCACCGGATTTTTATCGTTTTTCGCCTAGTTGTTCGGTTTTTATTAAATAATTGAGGTTAATGAAATCCGACTAAATATTTATTTGGGGTTAATTAACTAGTAAATAATTGAGACTAGAGTGGAGAGAATTAGATTAGAAGCATAGAAGATTTCATAGAAATTTTCCTAAACCGATCTACCAATTTAAAGGAAATCGGTAAGATTTCGGTATTTTAAACTGTTAGAACTGAATCAATAGGATTATGCATCCAAAATCATATGACTCAATGGCTGAATACTCAGCCACTTATTCATCCATTGCTGGCACAAGAAAGGCCACAAATTGAAGAGAGTTGGCTGAAATTTAGCCACTAGCTCTCAACTAACCAAAATCCAAGTTGCCAACTACTTCCTTGATGCCTTAATGACCTATTCCTTTCCTTTTCCCTTTAGCAAAAACTATGCCCCCTCCTTTCCCCTTCCAGCCTCATTCATCTCTTCCTTTCAATCTACTCCATCAACCTTCAAGTTTTGACAAGATTCCACCCACCAAAACTCCAAAATCTAGCAAGATCATATACAAGAAGGTAGGAACTTCATCTTTTCTCTTGTTTTCCTCTGATTTGGGGCTGCCTAGGGCTTCCCTTCTCCTTTTTTTTGATGTTATATTGGTTGAATATGATGGATTATGGGTGGTTTAAGATGTATGATTGAGTTAGGATTGAAGATTGGATGGATTGATTTAAGAAAATCATGAGTTCAAGATGCTATTAGGGTTTTTCCTCGATGGTCCGTGCGGTTGAGTGTACGGCTCCGCCTACAGCCATTTAAATTTGATGAATCTTTTTTATATGAAACTAGACATTCAGGGCTTTCTATATATATAAAATATAAGGCCATTAGATTAGTATAGAATTAGTTATGAATTTTTGATGTTTGACCTAAAAATTTGGATTTTCATCTGGGCAGTATGAGTTAAGAAGGATGTAACTCACTCTACACAACTCTAAATTGAGTGAAACTAACGTTGTTTGAAAGTAACATAAAAAGAAACCTCCCATAAAAATTTCAAAGTCAAATTCATTGCCAATTTTTTCCAACACATCAATAAAGTTATCTTAAGTTCAAACTGGGCTGGAACAGGGTAGTCCAGTAAGGTCAAGTTATGGGGCTCATATCTCAAAATAAACTCATGCAAATGATATGTAACTTATTTCATTTGAAATCTTGTTCTGTTAGCTTTAACTTATAAATTTAGTATGATTTCACCCAAATTTCCATTTTTAGTGAATTTTCACTTATAAGGGTGTATTTCTAGCTAAGTACAAGGCAGTCTGAGGTAAAATACTAATAACATGAGTTATATAAATTAAAATGAGATGGGACCAAAAGGGTTGGAAACTAGACACATAGAGCTATGACATATCCAAAATTTAGGTTTAAATGAGTTGAATTGGACTAAAGGTGGATTATACAAAATTCGGGCAGAATGGGGTAAAGTAAGCAGAAAACTCTATTGATGTTTGTATTAAATTTGATGAATGATATTGTGAATATATATAATTGCTGTTCCACATAGATTTGCATGTTTGAAGGATTTTACTGGCAGTCTAGCACTGTTCATAGGGAAGTGGACTCGATCCATTATGCTACCGAATTTTTGGCAGAAGTTTATGAAGTTATGAGAACTTATACTATGGATGATTATGCTTTGATTATATTTACATTTACATATCATGTTCATGTACGTCATGCATGCAAGCATAAATAGAATGTGATATGAGAAGTAAGGTGTGAGACATATCCATGAATGCACAAAGCATCTGCATGCATGATCAGATATAGAAAGCAAAAGATGCTGAGAACTTGCAAGAGGGACGTACTAAGCTACCACACGAAGCATGGCATAGACCAAGCTAGTGTAACATCCCCATATAACGTAATAGGAAGTAATAAAAATAAACTTTTATTATTTACAGCTTTGCCCCTGAATATTTTAGAAAATGACATTTAGATCCCTATATCAATAGGATTAATAAAATAAGGTTTTAAACGAAGCAGAATCGCATAGTGAAAACGTAGAAACCTAAACCTCGACCGATTGAGCCACGAAGGTATCCATATGTGAAATGACATGGGATGCCCCTAGACTTGCCCATAATTAGGAAGATGCCATTGGCCATGAAAAACAGAAACAGAAAGGCCATCAACTTGCAAAACGATTAATTTACACCTTTAATTGGTTCATTTGATTTTAGTGGATAAGTAAAGCTAATTAGAAATTAATTAGAGATTAATTAGGAGTTAATTAAGTGTTAATTAGAGATATTAGGTTTAGAAATAATTAGAATAGAAACATATAAAGCTTCACAAATTTCTTCAAAACCGATTTACCAATTTAAAGGAAATTGGTAAAATTACGGTGTTTTAAACTGTCGGAACCGGACCAATAGAATTACAAGCCTAAAACCCTAGAATCTAAGGCTGATAACTCAGCCACTTTGCCCCATAAAAGTGGTGCCACAAGGCCACACTCTATGAAATTCAGCCAAGTATTTTGAACCAATCAAATTCAAGCCAAACCACCCAAAAAGCAATAAGATTTTTCAGCTCCTTTTGACTCCCATTCAGACCACATCCAATGCCACTTTTCTCTCCTCGCATTCAGCTTTCTTTCTCTCTTCTTCACACACCAAAAACTCTAGCCAACATCAAGCCAATTCAAGCTTTGTTCATCCAAGCTTCAAAAATCAGCACAATCACTTGGAACAAAGCTAGGAGTTTAATAATTGCATCAAATCTGTGGTATTGGCTGGCTGAGCTTGGATTATTTTCATGATTCTTGATGTGTTAAATGGATGATTATGATGATATGTGATTGGTTTTGGGCTGTTGGTTTGGTTAAAATCGAATTTGAAGCAAGAAAGAATAGAAATAAGAAGAGCTGAGGGGTTGGAGAACCAAAACCCCTCGGCAGTCCGTACGGCGGGGTGTACGGCTCCGCCTATAGCCAATAAAATTGGATAAAACCATTTTTATATGAAACTAGACATCTAGGGCTTTCCATAGATATATCATATAAGGATTTTGGATTAGAATTGATAGAGTTATGAATTTTTGAATTTTGACCTAGGGTTTTGACTCTAGCTCTAGGTAGATTAGGTTGTTTAGGGTAGAACTCGACCTATACTACTTGAAAATGAGTGGAACTAACTTTTTTAGAAAGATTACACATAGGAAAATGTCCCATAAAAATTTCAGAATTAGATAAGGTCCCAGTTGCTCCCAGTGATCCACGAAAGTTTCCCTATGTCCAAACCGGGTCAGAACAGGGCAGTTTAGGAAGGTCAGAATTCGAGGCTTATAACTCGAGCCCTACTAAGTCAAATGGAATGAAACTTGTTTTTAAATGAAACATTACCATGTTACTTTTAATATGAGTCTAATTTTGTATAATTTGAGTCCGTTTTCGATTTTTAGTGGATTTTTACTTTTAGGTGTCTGATTCTGGCCAGCCATTGGGCAGGCCAGGATAAAACCTAAATATCTTGAGCTATAGATATCAAAATTAGATGGGACCAAAGAGGTTAGAAAATAGACACATAAAAATTTAACATATCCAAAATTCAGATCTAAATGAGTTAAAATGAATTTAGGGCTTCATTTCTAAAAACCGGGCAGAATTGATATAATGAGCAGAATTGAATATAAGGGTTTAATCCCTACATGATTGATATTAATATGATATATGAGGGTTCAATCCCTACATGATTGACATTATTGTGATATGTTTGCTGCTCTATGTTGAAATTTTGCCTGATTAGTTTTACTGATAGACTGGCACTATTCATGGGGAAGCGGATCTGATCCGTTATGCTGCCGAATTTTCGGCAGAACTGTAAGCAGGTTATAAGCATCTATATGTTATGAATATGTATGTGGAAATCACGTATGCAAGAATATGTGAAAGTAAATGATGAACCATAAGTATGAATACACTCAGCATGACTATGCATGATTATGTATGAGAATGAAAGCGTATGAATATATTGAATGTGGGTCCCTTCACCTGGAGGCAGTTATGAGAACCCTCCTTGTGAAGAAAGTTAAATAAGATATGATATGAATCCTTTCACCTGGAGGCAGTTGCACTTTGAATCCCTCCTTGTGAAGGCAGCTACCCTCTACCTTGGAGGCACGTGGTCAGAAGAGATCCCTCAATTGAGGCATGTGACCAAAATGAGATCCCTCTAGGACTAGAGGCACGTGAACCCCCATGTGGGTGAGTCGGTGTGACGACGGTCACGAGTCGAGCTAACGAGCTCACTCCAAGGCCAGGCTACCCAAGGGCAGTAAAGGCTAAAGACTCAAGACTAAATATTAAAGCATATGCAAGCACCCCGCTCACATGAGGCATGGCATCGACCCAGCTAGTGTGAGTATAGGGGCTAGGACTTACATGAGGCATGGCATGACCCAGCTAATGAAAGTACCGATTGAAGGTCCCATATTCCTAAGGAACGTGACATGGTGATCATGCTCTGATGGGGTATGACATGGTGATTATACTTTGGAATGTGGCATGTAAAGATTTTATGATGAAAAGGAAGGAAAAGAAAGAAAAATAAACTTTATGTATATGCATGAATTTAAGTACAAGTAAAGTTATGTGCAGATGTTATGTCCCCAGTATATTGATGCTATTATATTTTATTATGTGTCAACTACTATTCCTAATATAATTCATGAAATTTGTTTCGTATGGGCTCTCCCAAATTGCCAAGTGTGTGAGTAAAATAGACTTTGCTTCGGACATTATATTTTCCAACTTTAAAATTGAACAGTTTGTATAGCATGTTCACTCTTTTCATAATAAACCGAAGCAAACTGGAGATGACAACGATGACACAGTTTGTGTTAGTTTAATAAATCCTACTGAGAATTTATAATTCTCACTCTTATGTTTATTTCCGTGTTATCTCCAGATAGTTCAGCAGTTTCGAAGAAGGTCCTCCGAGGCGGAGTTGACTAGTAAGATTGAAGGTGGCCGAAGGTTGCTACTAGACAAGGTCCGATTAAGTGACAGTAACAACTCCTAGGTGAGGCACTATGACTTAAGCATAGTACCGTACTCGTGAGGGTGTTACAGCTAGCGTGGGCCAGAGTGGTATTGTCTAAGACTTGGGCCAGCCCTTGACCAGAATTAAGGGGAATGGACTAGTGTGAGGGTTTGGAAAAGTAAACCTATCACTCATTTATAGGTACGAGCTTGGACCTGAAAAACAGGCTATTACCCAGGGGTGAGAGAGGCCATTCACCTCTGGGGGACCAAGTACAGAAGAGCAAGATCAAATTGCAAGTTAAAGAAAGAGATGAATTAAGTCAAGTACACTTGCATACAGTCAAGTATAAGCATCTATATGTGCATCTTCAATTATCTCGTTATGTCATCATGTTGTCATGATTTTTGTTGAAGCATACTGCACTATTCATGTTTCTATGCCTGTCATATAATATGACAAGTGGTTGTTTAAATATAACCCGCTTCGAGTAAGATGTTTTCAACTTAAAATTGAGCTATTGGTTGTGTATATGTGCTCACATTTTTATAAGAAATCGAAGCGGTTGGAATGTTTATGATGACACTATATACGTGATGGTTTGAGTTTACCTACTGAGAATTTTAGGTTCTCACTGCTTGCTTGCATGTTCTTCTTTCCATTAACATTCCAGATCCTAGACTAAAACTTAAGAACAAGGTAGAATCCTGGGATGTTCATCATGCAAGACTCAGGCTTAAGTCAGCCCGAAGGACTATAGAGGCTAGTTGAAGTTCAAAAAGGGCAACAGCCACAATATAGAAGCAGTTTCTGCGTATAACATTAGTTACAAAAATTTTTCTTAAATTGTAATTATTGTATTTTCTATGCATCAGAAAAGGACGAAGTTTATGAACTATTTTTGGTAATAAAGTGTGCAGTTAAAGGGCCATGTATTGTATTTTTTGCATTTTAAAGATTCTCTTAGCACAGTGATAACCTCTTAATATAACTCCGTGACTCGAGCATGGCTTATATAATAGAAGGTGTTACAAATAATATAACAAGGATTAATGAACAACTTTTTGGGGATTTTTAGCTATATATTTTATCCAAAAGAAAAAAACTTTTGAGAGATTTTTAGTTATATAATGGGGATAAAGAAAACTTTTTCTCTCTAGTGTTTTCTCTTTCTCCAGTATGAAGAAAGATAAAATTTTAAACCTTGTATTTGAGTATATAATAGGGATAAGTATTCAAATTTTTTGGGGATTTATTTTTATGTAACGGGGATTTTTATAACTAAGCTTATATTCAAATAGGCTTTCAAATACTGCCAAAAATCCTCACTCTTCAACTTTAAATCCCCTAAGTTCTATATATCAATCCCCATTGAAATAATGATATGATAAAAAATTTAAAAAGCCTTGATCATCTATTCTTTTCTCGTGATTTCGTTTTGATGCTCTGGTGCATTTGGCTAAAGTGGTGGAATGTGTCTTGGGTGTCTCCTAATAGTCAAAAAGTGTTATTTTGAGTTATGGATGATTGTGAATCTAAGGAAGGATTGCAGAGAGCCTTGGTGGAGATCTTTCTTTGTGGTGATATGGACAATTTGGAGGCTTAGGAATATGATTATTTTTTATAACAAGACAATTAGCCAAGAGGAGGCTATCAACATGGCAAGAATCAGTTTTAATCAATGGAGTAATGTTGAGGGAGCATGATTTTCAAAATAGAGGGCTGCAGCATATGGAGTTATGCAGTATCTGAGAATTGTGAAGGAGTTCAAAGTAGTATGTAGAGGTATTAGTCCCTTGTGTAATTCAAATTCAAAAGGAGGATATTTTGAAGGCACATATTCCTTTGCTATGGAAACTACGATTTAGTCACTATTCAATATTGGTGGCAATTGGATTCATATCAAATTAGTGGTGGCAACTTGTGATACTCACAAGATTTTCAAGGGTGGCTTTAGTTAAACGATTTTTTAGGAGTTTATGCATCAATTGATTCTATTTTGTATCTTTCTATTATTAGTGGTTGCTATTTTTTGTTTTTGTTACTATTTGGATGGCTGCATATTAGTATTTCCTTCTTTTTGTGGGATTTTGGAATAAAACTATCTTAAAAAAAAAAGTTGGTAAACCATCACCAGAAATAGAATATTTTTTCCCCAATTATATAACTAGAAGTTCTCCAAAATTTCTTCATCAATCTCTCTTGGGAGTATTAGATTCTCCAAATTTGGGAGGACTGTCGACAAATCCCATATATATATATATATGAAAAAAAGCTGAAATATTTTACCAAGATTTGATAAATAGTTTGATATGGTTGTAATACTTAACATGAACATAAGCTGTCAAAGTTTTAAGAAGTAAAGCATGCGATCATGGAAAAGACCAATTCAAACATATTAATGCCCATATTAGACTCATAATAAAAAGAAGACAAAATACCCATTTGGTTTTAGATGAAAATTTTGGGTGACAAATTAGTCCTTCAAGATTTGAAAATCCACGAGTAGTCTCTCATAATTCAAAAAAATGGACATATTAATCCATCCGTACAGAAATTTTCAGAATTTTTTGGTTGTACTAATCTGTGTAGAGGGACTAATATGCCTCCATTTTTGAATGGTAAGGGATTACCTATATATTTCCAAATCCTGAGGGGCTAATTTATCTCCTAAAATTTTTGTGAGGGACCAAAATCAGTATTTTGTCTAAAAAGAAAAAATGCCCACAGCAAACTTTTCCCAAGTTCAATGTCAACAATAAGTGCCTATTTAACATCATGCATAGGTCAACTTTTTAACTCATTTTACAAAGTCATTGTAAATAAAAGGAATTCAATATAACTCATGAGTGGGAAAGAAAATACAAATAAAAAATAGAACCATTGAATTCAATCCAAGTTTCTTTTTACATTGATATATAAATATAATTATATATTATAATAACTTGTTATTCTATCTAATCTAGCAAAATGGGGTAGATTACTCCAACCGATTACATAAAAGTGTAAGAATTGAATAACGCTTTTCAATAAACAAAAAGAATGTCATTAAGAATACAAATAGATCACTCACCATTTGTTAGATCATTGAAACCTAAACTACAACACTTGCCAAACTCACCACCACCGAGACCCTTAAAAATACTTGAGTAGGTTTATTTATTTATTTTTTATAAACTCTGGGGCAACAAGCCCGAAAGAAAACTACAAAGAAATCACTCTTGGGAACTTAGTTCCCATCAAGTTTGTAGCAAATTGAATAGAAATAATGCTAGGAATGGAATCATGAATGAAAAAATTAGCACCTTAATGATATCCTTCTTTAGCCAAACCATCTGTACAACCATTCCTTTCACGGAAGACATCAATAATTTTAATAGACCACTGCCTAGTTGGCATGTCTTTGATGGCCTATACCAAAGCATAAGGAGAATGAAGCTCTTATTGTAGTCCTTGGCGAAGAACAACAGCACATTTAGAATCAACTTCAACCACTACTAGGCCAAATCCTTTATCACAAGCAATTTGTAGCCCATAGTACACTCCCCATAGTTCAGGATGTGTAATGGAGCAGTTACCTAGCTTCATACTTAAACTACACAAAAAATTCCCCCCAATGATCACGTAAAAGGCCACCACACGTTGCTGCCTCATGCACTAAGATTGAACCGTTAATATTCAATTTAATACAATTTTTAGGAGAAGGTGACTAGCTAACATTTCAACAATATTAGCTTTTGCCTTACTAACTAGACTGATAGTTTCACGGTAGTTCTTGGCTAAAAGAACAACTCTATGGAAAAGAGCATTGAGATCACTAACCAAGCCTTCAAAAATCACCTTGATTCTATGATGCCAAAGTTCACAACAAGTTGTAACAAAAGTCCACCCCTTGAAAAGTACGAGTTCGCTCCTTAACATTAAGCTCCAACCACTTCTAAAGGGAATGTTGAAAAAATCAGCAAGGAACGACCTAACACTAGTGCTAGTCCACAAAATCTTCGCAACTACAAAGTCACGAAGGACATGGAACATTGACTGCACAGGATCACCACAAATAATGCAATCAGCATTAGCGGCTAAATTCCATCTAACTCTAGGTGAATTGGTAAGAAGAGAATCATTCGCAGCCAACCACAAGGAGGACTACAATTGTTAGGGAACTTGAAATTTCCAAATCATCTTAAAAGGCTAATTCTGCTGGTGCAAATCACAATTGTTGCAGATCTCATAAGTTGAGTTGTAAGAAAAAAAAAAGCTTGAGGAATATAGAAACCAGGCTACAACATCCACATTATTGTTGTCCCTAGGCACTTTCAAAGGCTTTATCAGCTCAATGCAATCCAAAGGCAAGACTTGAGCTAGTTTAAGCTAGTCCCATTGCCAATCTACATCCACAAAATCTGCTAACTTTTGCTATAGTTCATCATCGTTCAAATCAATCAAACCAAAATCCTTTAGATTCTTGACACTTGGTATCCAATGGTTATTTCATAAACCTGTTGAAATTCCATTGCCTAATCTCCATATAAGGTTCTGATAAAACCTCGACCATACATGGCAAATCCCCTTCCATGTATTCCATCTAGTCCCGTTCCTATGAATTTTAGGAACAAGAGCTTGGCCACAATTATACTTATCCCCCATCACTTTAACCCATAGGGACTCTGTCTTGTGTATGAGATTCCAAGCCAACTTCATCAAAAAGCACTATTCAAGTCACTACAACTTCTAAAACCCAAACATGAGCACTCTTAGACCTAGAAATTATCTTCCAACTAACAAGATGGATCTTCCTGTTGTCATTAGAGCCCAAATGAAGCCCCTACATATTCTATCAATCTTGTCACAAATGCTCACTAGAATCCTGGGGTTTGTGTCAAGTATGAAGATATAGTGGCAAGAGCAGATTATACAAGAGTTATGTGGCCATCTAAAGAGAGAATATTGGCCATTAAGCTTGCTGACCATCCTATAAACAATAAATTGAAAGTCCCTTTTGGAGGTTCTCTCATGAAACAAAGGTGTTCCCAAGTACTTACCTAGATTAGCAATAGGCTGCATATCAAGGATTCCGCAAGTTCGTTTTCTCTTGACGGAATGCACATTATTCTAAAAGAAAAGTTGAGATTTTGAATTTTTTACCTTCTGACCCGAACTAGAGCAAAAGAGCTCCAAAATACCTTTTATCACTTGAGCTTGCTTCTTAGAAGCCTTAGCAAAAAGCAACAAGTCTTCCGTAAAACACAAATGAGATAATTTTATTCTTCCTCTATTTAGAGTAATAGGTTCCCAAATATTATGAGACACCAATAAGGAGATCAATTGAGATAATTTCTCAATACACAAAAAAAAAAGAGTTAAGGTGACATGGGGTCCCCTTGACAAATGCCCCTAGTAGGAGTGAAGGCATCAATCCTTCCATTATTCCAAAGTAACCTCATTTTAGTATAGGAGATATACAACTAGATGATATTAACAATATTTTTCATTAAGCCAATGTCATGAATAGTATCCAACAAGAATTATTAGTTAAGCTTGTTGTACCCCTTCTCTAGATAAATCTTCAAAGCCATGAAACCCACACTGCCCTTCTTAGATCACATAGTATGGATGACCTCTTGAGCAACTAGAATATTGTCAACACTTTGCCTAATTGGAACAAAACTGCATTGGTTCGAGCCAACGACTTTATTCATCATATTCTTTAGTCTTGAAGCCATAATTTTAGTGATCAATTTATATGTCACATTACGAAGGCCAATTGATCTAAATTGAGAAATCACTTTAGGCTTCTCAACCTTAGGAATAACGGAGAGAAACTGTCATTAACAATATTGATATTCATAGGATTCTGAAAAATACTCTTCACCCAATCCATAATTGAGTATTTAACATATTCGCATTTATTTTGGAAGAACATAACAGGGGTACCATCTAACCCCAAAGCCTTCGAGCCACCTACAGAAAATAACACTTCTTTTACTTCCTTCTCTTTGATGTCACACCCAAGCAAACTCAACTCCTCATCTGTGAGTTAAGTCAACATACCAGTCACAATAAATCTCTCATAATTTCCTTCATTAGTATATAACTTTGAATAAAACTCAACACCATTGCTTTCAACTTCTGTTGATTTTCCATCCAAGCATTATGATCATCCTTGAGGCCAAAATTCCATTTCTTCTTCTTCTTCTTCTTCTTCTTCTTGCTAGGCCATGAAAGTAAACCGTGTTCTTGTCCCCAAAAGTCACCCATTTACTCTTAAAATTATGCTTCCAGCACAATTCTTCTTGAATCACCAAGGCCTCATACTCCTTCCATAATTCCTTTTGTAGATATACTAGGAATTTATTCTCTTAGAAATAAAGGCCATGCGAGATGCCTTTCGAATGAAGGAGGATGTGATTTTTCTTCCTTATAATATGACTGAATGTTTCCTTGTTCGAGGTTCTAGTAGCTCCAATAAAAGAATCAATATTGTCAACTAGTTCACAATCTTTCCTCCAAGATAAGTTTAGTAGCTCCTCAAATTTATCATGCACAAGCTAAGGAGTTAAGAATCAAAATGGTTTCTCATCACCACCTAAAGAGTTCGTGCCTTCAAACTGCAACAGAATAGGAATATGGTCAGGTTTAAGTTTAAGCATGTATCTCACACAAGCATCCTTAAATCTTGTTAACCAACTATTATTTCCTAGAAAATGATACAATTTCCTCTTAATACTTTGACACTGCCAAGTAAAAAGTTGATGATGGAAGCCAACATCAAACAACATACAGTTAAAGAGATAATTTCTAAACAAATGGGAATTGCATGAAAGCTACAAGCTTCCCTCGGAGCCATTTAGTGAAAGAATAGAATTAAAATCCCCACTTACATACCAAGCATCTTGAATTCACAATGACAAGCTATTGAGGCCATCCCATAATTCCTTACGAAGAGTTGCATAGGGGCTGCCATGCACAGCAGTCAAGTGCCAAGATTCTTCTTGGTCAAACTTAATAGGAAGTTTGACAAACTATCAATTAGCCTCCTCAACTTGGACTAGCTAGGAATCCATTCTCCAAAGACATATATACCTCCAAAAAAGCCCACACCTTTCATAATAAAGTGACCATCAAAGTTAAACTTCTTAATAATCCTTTTCACTTTTTCTCCCCCTACATGGGTTTCAAAAAGACAAATTAAGGAAGCTTTATATTTATTTGTTAATCCTTTATCATCATAGTGAAGCCTTTACCCGAAACACTTCTATAGTTTCACATAATAATATTCATGAGGAAACTATAAGGAAAGGTAAGGGTACCAAAAAAGCTAAGCTAAGAAACATAAGGGGCACTACCCTCCATCACTATATCAACTGCTTCCTGACTTTCAACATCTATTCCTTTCATGCTACTTAACCTAAGAGGTTTCTTTCTCGGGTCTAGAGGATTAGAATTTCCATCTAAGTTCATTCCTTCCCTATGCAGATGTTAAAACATTTCAACATCTTCAATAATTGGGCCATAGACTTGAATGGAATTGCATATCTCCACTGGTCAACCTTCTTGATAGTCTTTCCACCTATTGTTATTCAACACCTGAAATTGGCTCCAATAAGTCTTGTGATCTAGGCTTTATTTTCATAGCTGAGATTTACTTTGCTGGCCCATATCCCTAGTCTCCTTTTCTTTCATGGGATAAAATATGATAGCCTTCCCTTTGTCTTCCATGCATAAGTTTTCGTTTTTGAGGTGCCATCCCTACTTGCTGCTTTCTAGGCTTCCAATTTTTTGGGCTATCTACATTTGGTGATTTGCCATGTGCTTTACTCCTATTTTTTTAGTTTAAGCCCTTTTATTAGAGCTACGTCCCACCCATTTAGAATTAGGAATTGTTTCAACCTTTTCTAGGGCCCCATTGTCAATCACATCATTCTCAAGAATCCGTTCAATCATAAGAACTTATACCGAGATTCTTGCGCAATCATATCATCATTATTATCCTTTCTTGATGTCGAACCTTTCACTCAAGATCCCAAATAACTCCTTTATTGTTTCCTTACAATCATCCACAACCCAAAATAATTAGGATTTGAATCCACTATTTCCACTTTGGTCTCTTTCTTAATTTGAGTTTGAATAGAATTTGTTTTGGAAATCTTCGTAGGATTTTCTCTGAATCTTACTCCATTACCCTCCTCACTATGAGCCTTCGTCACCATCACCGTTGAACGACTTTGCTGATCTCCCTAGGAGACTTCCACCATTGAATTGCTCATTGTCTTCTTCTTGGAATGCATGACTTCAGAACAGGTTTCTACCTTATGCCCATATCTCTTACAGTTAAAACAAATCAAGTGCAGTCCCTTGTATTCCATGCAAAAGTCCTTCCCAGAGCTATGACGGTTGGGCTCAATTTCTGCCTGAAGTCTATTTCAACACAAATACAAGCAAACTTGTCTTTGGAGTGAATTAATGTGAGATCATCAATTTTTAACATAGTCCCTAACTTGGAGCCAGCCCTTAAAAGGAACTTCTTGTTAGAAAGTTCTACTGGCAAGTCTGGAATCCTTAACCATATTGCAATTTTTTGAACCACTTTATCCATCAGTCTGAATAAAGGTTTCTATCTTTGAATCATAAGATAGTGATTAGCAATCACCTAGGGGGCCTCAAATAATGCTTGCGTGTAATCCTCTTCCTTTGAGAACCGGACTAGAAAAAAGTCATTGTTTAGATCCAAAACCCTCACTATGCCAGCTTTAACCTTTCTCTTTTGAATCTAAACGTCCATGATTCTAAGGCTTATCTTTTTTCCCAACAACTTTACTATTAGAGAGAACTTCCATGCCCTACACCATTCATCATACTCCTCCAAAGACACCTCTATTGATTATTTTGGATCAACTCTAATGAAAAAGATCAACTTTGATCCTACATAATTTTCATATTAAAGAAAAAAAAATGAAGGCCTACCTTTGCTAAAATTACCATTGTCTACCTTTGCTTTTAATACCACTAAAATAGGTGGCACGTTCCTATTGCTTGCGGTGCACAAAATTGGTTTTGGTCCTAATTTAGTGGAATGGATCATATTTTGATTCAGTACTCTAACGGAAACCCAAAAATTAGGTAGTCTTGTTTAATAGGACCCATTGCAAATTGAGATTAAAAATGACCTTATGAAAAATGCTTTTAGAGCCCATTTGGTTAGAGAATTAAAAAAAAATCACAACTCGAGATAAAAATAGGGGTTACAATGCATTTTGAGAGAAAAGAAACTATATTTTGTTTTCTTAAAAGTAAACATGGATTCATATTAGAAAGTATCTTAAACAAGGCAGATGCTATGGTGCACCTAGCTAAGTTAAGGTGCACCATGCATCTGTGATCTAATGGATGAAATTTAATAGTGTATCAATATATCAATCACCTGTGATATATTGTAATAGCTTTTCAATTTTAGCTAGAACTTGTATTTATGGTTAAATGCATGTTAAAAGTGACTAAAATTTATCTACATGATCTTAGAATATCGTTAAAAAATTCTATTTAATTTTAAGATCACATAGATAAGTTCTATTTAATTTTACAATCATGCAGATAAATTTTGAAGTTATTATAATGTATCTCAAGTGATTAGTGTATCAATAACCATTAGATCACACTATGCATAATGCATGTTTGACCAACAAGGAGCTTCTTAGATAGTCTCTCTTAAACAAACAAGTTAGTAGGTCAATCAACAGCTCTAAAGTGATTTTTTTTTTTTTTTTTGCATGGAAAAAGCATTACATTCTGTAGTAATATTTGCTTGAAAATACAGTGAAATAAATACATTCTAACGTGCTTCTCATAAAAATTTAGAGAGAGCAATCTCAACTATTAAACAATAGTCACCTAAATCAAATTTTATTGTGTAGAAATTGGGTGCATTCATGCTCTCATACTTTTCATGAGCATTTTAAAAATTCTTGAAAGAGAAAAAGCTTTTAGCCATGCTAATAATCCAAGTCCGACTTCAGGAATGGGAAAGAAAGAGGAAGAAAGGGAGGGAGAGGATGAGAAATAAAGGGAGAGAATGAAAGAAAAGGAAAAAGGGAGAATAAGGGAGAGACATAGAGAGAGAAAGAGAGTTTTACTTTAATTTGTTAGAGAATAGAAGAGTTCATGACAAACAAAAAGAGAAGACAACCTAATTTTAAATTTTATTTTAGGCAAAGTTAATGCCAAGGAGTATACATGAGGTTATAGGTTCAAATTTCATTGCCATCGATGTACTAAAAAGAAAATAAGATAAAACAATTAAAATTAGTATAAAGATATTTGAATTTTATTTAGATACAATAAATATTCAATTTTATTTAATAGTCACAATTTGATAATTTTGGTTTTGGTCCAAACCTTTGATAAAATTTTAATTAATATTATTGACCACTCAAAAATAAATAATAATTAAAGACATACTAGCCACTTCATGCCTCTTAATTGCATATCAAAAATAGGTAATACTTACTAGCACATAATCGATTGAAGTGGCAGATGCTTCTTCTCTTTAACTAATGGTCTTGAGTTTCAATCCTGAGTATCGAGTAACTAATATTGGAAGAGTCATGCCTTGTATAGGATTTCAAGTGCTTAAATAGGATTGCCTTCAATAGAAGGATTCGTGTGATTTGGACCAAAAAGAAATAAGTAACACTTTAAAAATAAATATTAAACTATTAATCACTTAGGAGGCATTTGTTTCAAGATTTGAGATTACATTCCTAGGAATCACATTTCTAGGAAGGTTATACCCAAGAATGTCATTCTTGAGTATTTTAAAAAACTTGTTTGCGTAGCATTAAAAATTCCTAGGAAAATTTTGAGACTCCTAGGAATAAGTTAAAATTTGTTCGATTTATAATGTATATTCATAGGAATATATGTGATAATTCTCAAAAATTCGCTAACATATTTAAATAATTTTTCATAATTGAGGAAAGTAAGATAATTGGAGATATTTTGGCATTTTTCATAATAGTTTTCATTCACATGACATGGGAATATTTCATTCCCAACTCTTATGATGGAAATAAAATACTTTCTAAATATGGGAATGCAACTTCCCTAGGAATGGTTAATATTCAGGAATATTTTTTCAAAACTTGAAACAAATATGGGAATATGTCATTGCCAAGTGATTACTTCCAGAAATAATTTTACAAACCCTAAAACAAATGCCCCCTTAAGAATTACTATTAACTACTAAAAAATAAGCAATAACCATTTAAATGATAATTGCCTAGTTAATTGTTGTCCACTTCCCAGAAATAATTTTACATACCTTAAAACAAACGCTTCCTTAAGAATTACTCTTAACTACTAAAAAATAAGTGATAACCAATTACATGCTAGTTGCCTAGTTAATTGTTGTCCACTTATTATATATGTCTTAACTTTGAGTCTTATGGATAAAAAAAAAAATTAGTCTTGAAAAAACTTTACCCTCATAATTAATCAATTCAAATCAGGCCAGATTAGATTATATATGATTATCTATATATATATATATATATATATATATATATATATATATATATATATATATATATATATATATATATATATATATATATATATATATATATATATAAGTGGTCCTTGATAATATTTATTGAACTATTAACTATATAGTGACTATGTACGGTTCATCGCTTAAAAATAAATGATAACCATTCATGAAATAGGCATACGATTGTTATTGACAACCATATATGAGTGATAGTTGTTGATGGCAAATATCAAATTATTAACCATATTCATTGACTACTAATGAGTAGTGTTGAAACTCATAAATGAGTTATAACCATTCATATGCAACCCAAGAAGTGGTTGTCAATGACTAATTCGAGACGAATAATAACCATAAATAACAAAGTTAATTTTACCAACGAACTGTAACTCAAGTAGCATCTCTCTTAATTTATGTGATAAGGGATTTGTTGGCTTTGTGTTAGGGGTTAAATCCCCATTTCCCCTAACTCTATTAGGAGTTTCTTAGAATAAAAAAAAAACAAAAAGAAGAAGAAGAAGAAGAAGAAGAAGGTAATTATGATTATATAATCATTCTTGTTAATTAAAATTGGAATAGCCCATTTTATAATTTTGATTTTATTTGTTCTTTTTATTAAATACTATTTCTTAATAATTAATTTTTAGTATTATTTTTTATTTTATTTCGAAACTCAATATTCAGACCAAAGGCATCTTCATTTGGTTAACAAAGAGAAATATTTTGATTTACATTAACACTATGTTTGGATAATAGGTAATATAGGAAATGAAAAGAAAATGATAGAAAAGTATAAATAATGTAAGAAAAAAGTTAAATTGTGTATTTGCATGAAAATCTTGTTGCTATTGTTTTTATCCAATCACTACAAGATCAACAATTCTGTGGGCTTGGACTTTTGCTACTGACATAAAAACATCCCTTTTCCTGCCTTCAGATGCAAGCCATAAATGTTTGTCCATTTTTTTGTACATAAACCTTTGTGGTCGTTTCATCCAGCTTCTGTAGTTCTTCATCTTCTAGGATAAATACTCCCATTTGTGACTCATAAAAAGAGTGCTATCGCCTTTGGTGTTATTTTTTATCTTCTCACATATCATCACTCCAAGTTGGTAGTTCCCACTATGTACCTATCCCGAGTTAAGCCCTGGGATTTGACGATGAATTTAAAAAGTCACCTATATAGGGATGTCAAAAATCCCCACTTTGCGGGGATCCCCTCGGGGAGCCGCGATTGGGGATTTTTTCCCTGCAGGGATGGGGATGGGGAGAAAAGTCCTCCCCATAGGAGGTTTGGGGATGGGGGCAGGGATTACTCTCCTCGCCCTGTGGGGACCCCGTATATATAAAAAGACCACATTACTCTTACTAAATATCTATTATATCTATATATATTTATACTTTTAGGTAATTTCACCTATATTTATTTAATTTAATAATTTAAAAATATTACCAACCCTAACCTATCCTGACTCATTTCACTCAATTTCTCATCATCCCCAATTTTGAACCAAAGTTCATTCAACCGTTCCCCACCCGCTTTTCTTCTTCGTGTTCTTTTTCTTCTTTAACCTAACAGTAGCACCGTCCACCGTCCGCGTCTCAGCCCTCCAACACAGTCGGTTTCTGCTTCTTCTTCTCCGCACCGCAGTTGCAGATCGCTTTTCTACTTCTTCTTTTTTGCATTGCAGCTGCAAATCAGGTTTCTGCTTCTTCTTCTCCGCAGCTGCTTCTTCTTCTCGGCACCGCAGTTGCAGATCACTTTTCTGCTTCTTCTTCTCTGCGTGAGCTGCAGATCGGGTTTCTGCTTCTTCTTCTCCGCAGCTGCTTCTTCTTTTTTGCACCGCAGTTGTAGATCACTTTTCTGCTTCTTCTTCTCCGCACCGTAACTGCAAATCAGGTTTCTGCTTCTTCTTCACAGCTGCAAATCGTGTTTCCTCTTCTTCTCCTCCGTGACTTCCGTAGCCATCCCGACGCATTTTCCACTGATTTGGGTCAAGGTGAGTTCACCAGGCATTCTTGTACACTCCTTGCTTTGGGCTCTTATTACTTTTAGTTCTATGCAATCAAAACCCATTTTTTGATTACCACTGCCAATGATGAAGAGCAAGCTCAATTGCTGTGGTTGCACTTCCTTTATTTTCTGTTGATGTTACCTTATGTTCATTTTACTTCTCTTGTTTTTTTTTTTTTCCACATTTTGAAGTGTACATGTGCATTTTGCTATTTGGTGGTCGTAGGAACAATGTGAGCATAATACTGAACAAACACCCTTGGTTTATTTAGGCTTCTATTCTCTATTTTTGGGTAGAAGTAGGAACAGAGCTTTATTCATTTTCTAAGGATGAAAGAACAAATCAATGCTTATTAGATTGGTCTTGGGGATGTGAATTAATCAATTGTGCACAAGTTAACCTGCAGATTCTACATACTTAATGCTCAACTATATTTTGGCATAAGTTAATTACAAGCTTTTATCTCTATTTTGTTTTCAGTTATTTCTGCACCCCATATTGCATGCCACATGCACAGAGTGAAATTGGCAACATCCAAAGGTACTTGTTCTTGTTGGTGTTAGGAGGAGGATGGCAATGAGGAGATGAGAATAATTGAAGTTGAAGCAAGTTATGTTTGGTTATGTTGAACACTTAAATTTGATTATATTGTAATTTGTTATTTTGAACAATTTCATGTTGTAACTATATTTTATGTTTAATGCTTTTGTTGGACTAATTAGGTATATCATTACTTATTATGCTTTTTATTTTTTTTCTAATTTTTTTCAATTTTTTCAATTTTTTTCGTAAATCTGGGGATCCCCATGGAGACTCGTGGAGATGCGGGGAACAAGGATGGGAAAAAAAATCCCCCATGGCGGGGATCGGGGACTAGGGCGGGGAGCGGGGAGGCACTCCCTGCCTCCGCCCCACAGAGGTGACAAGCCTACACCTATAGATGTTTTACACTTGATATTTTCTGGATAATTCTTGCATCATTTGTTTTATTGGGGCTGTAGCACAGGGTGTTTGAAAAATAAATACAAATAATGAAGAAAAAGAATTCAAGCGATCTATTCTCTCATTTTTTTTCCTTCAAATATGCATCTTTTATTTCTCAAAATTGAGATTGGATGAGGCGAACTAAAAATTATAATTGTTAAATAGTATAATAATTCTGTTTCATTCCTCTACGATATAAGTTGTAAATAAGATTAATGAAGTTTCAATTAATAAAACCAATTTTCTATTTTTTTTTATAATTAAAGATAGCTCAGAACTCTCTAGAGAGAGGTGCAAAAGAAATACAGAAGATGTCCACACAGGGACTTCAAAGGGAAAAACAACTGGATACAACAACACAAAAAGACCTATGACACGCTACGCCGGACTTAAATGCGACCCAACTTACAACCATGAGAAGCACATTGACACTCAATGGGAACACAGTCCCAAAACACAGGACTCATCACATCAGAGTCACACAAAACAATTACTAAACACACAAGAGAACTCCAATGACTTCGGGCTTTTGAGAGCTACCAAACAATTCAGTCAACCTTTACCCATCCTCTTTCCTCTTTGACTTGCTCCTTTTCTTCCCTGTCTTAGACTTCTTTTGCTCCAAGACCACATGCTCAAGCTCAGCGTTGCCACACTTGTCAAGAGATGCTATAACTTCATCTTCATCATCGGCATAAAGGCCAAGCTTTTTGCCCATCTCCCAAGTCTTCCTAGCTTCAACAGGAGAACCAATTGTCGGATCCGAGGGATCATTACTGTTGTCTTCATGTAAATTGGCTGTATCACGATTAGCCACACCGTGCTTAATCAGGACACTTTTCTTCTTTCTCAGTATACCACTCTTTCTTGTCTTCTTTACTTTGCTTTTAGCATTCAAGGCCATAAGCATTTTGTCCTCTTCATGCAAAGACATCTCCGGTACTTCTTCAGATTTTAATGACATCACTAGGCTGCAATCCTTTTCAGAATACCCATCCTCAACCATGTTCCCGACCCCTTCCACTTGAACACGCATTTGATTACCAAGACCCATTTCAGATGAGCCATGAGGGCACTCCTTTGGGTTGGAGCTTGGCCCAAAGCCAGGTGGACAATCATCGAAATGGGAAAGTCGTTCCAACCCGTCAAGAGATCTTTCCATACCAGAAGTGGGCTTAAGAGAATCAAAAGGCCCAAGCCTTCTATCACCGATTCTCATGAGACTGTAAAAACTCCCACGTTCACGTATCATCGTGTACACTCCTAGTTTGACTACTTTTCTCATGGGAAGTATCATTGGCATTAAGGGCTCTCTCCACCATACATTGACAGTCCCTCCCACTTCAGCTTCACGGGTTTCTAGAGCATTGTTCCCACAACGTAAAAACTAATTTTCTACTACATCAAAAGGAAAACTGCTTTTTTTTTTTTTTCCACAACACAAAATGACTTTGTAACAAGAAAAAGAAAGACAGGATAAAATACACATTATCCTCGAAGTTTAAGTTATTTATTTTTATTCTTCGCATCATAGCCTTAATTTTCGGTCAGCTTTTCTTTTCCCCCAAATTCTTCTTAACACCTTCAACGACAAAAAGGATTGGGACTCTCATTTTCTTTCAAGGCAACTTGGTCTTAACAGCTGCAACCCGTTCAACTTGAAAGGACACAAGTTACTCGAGCAAGAAACGTTGAGGTTGTCAAACATGACAACAATAATACATAAAAGTTAAACTCTTTTATTATTTAAAATTAAACTTTTTACCATTCTTTTATTGTGGGTAGACCTTTTCACCTTAAAATATCACAATTTTTTTCCCTTTTTTTTTTTAAAAAAAGTTTCATTTAATCCTTAAAAAAATTTATTCATTCCCGTTTAGTACCTTTGTTAACCTGTCGTTAATTTTTTTCCGTTCAACTTGGAGTCCCATATGAAAGCTGAGATGAATTAATAGATAAAAAGAAGGACTAAATAAAAAATTGTGATATCTACATTAAAAATATTTACTTACATAGTAAAAAATTAATCTAAAATTTAATAAAACTAATTTAATGTAATTATTATTAATTTATTTTATATATATAATATAAATTTATATATATATATGTTAATTTATAATATATATTAATATTGAATTGTTTATGATTCTGAATTTGAGTTGAAACAATATATCATAATTTATTTATTTTTTAACTTGAACATTTAATAGTAATATAAAAGAATTGTGATAAATTAGAAGTGATTAATTAGCTAAATTTTTTTAAGTTCATATAAAAATATTTTTTTAATATTCAAATTCTTTCCATAATAAAATAATTTTTTAATCATTTTATAGCATCTTGTACATTTTAATTTAATCATATTTATATAAAGTTTTTTCATTTCATAAAATATAATATAAAAGATCTTTAAATAGACATTTAATCATGTATTGTCTCATCAGCAAAAATATTTGATTCAATGACCTACTATCTTAAAAGTCTTGCAAATATAAATATTTGATTAGGTGATAATATAAAACTCTTTTATATTACCAATATATAGTACATAGTAATTAAACTCCTTTAAATATTATATGATAAAACATATATTTTTATTATCCATATATTTTTATAATCAAGAAAACTAAATGTAAATTGATAAAAGAGTTAAATGAAAAAAATCTTATTTAAAGGACCAAAACATAATTAAATTTATATATATTCTTTTGTATTAAGTTATGCTATGTGTTATTTCCATTTTTGGCAATTAGAAGTAATAGTATTCAAATCTAATCCAATCCAATCAAAATTGTTAAACCAATCTAATCCAAACTAAAAATCGATCAAAACTGCAAAAGTTTGTATTTGTTTATATCTTATTTTTTACAAATCACTTGAATTGGATTGAATTTTAGATTTAATTTTTAAAATTGATTTAATTTAATCCAAATAGAATAATGTTAAATAATATAATTTTTTAATTATTAAGTTTATACTTTTACATATAATAATTTAAATTTATCATATAATTTTCTATATTTATATGTCATTCCCATTTAAATATTATATTATAGATATTATATAAGTCATTTTTTTTATTTTTATTTATTTATTTTATTGATTCAAGTTATTTTTTATTTATAATACTTTATACTTAAGATTTTTTTTTTTTATAAAAATCGATTAAACCGATTTAATTCAAATCGCAAAAAATTGGTTTGAATTGGATCAGATTTAAAATCTAAACAAAATAGATCCAATTCAAACTATTATATATTTTAAAAAAATATTGAGGAGATTTATTTTTTTGTGAGATATTATGCTGACTCATCACTTACTTTTTGTGAGGGGACTCATTTTTTATGGTGAGTCAACACAATATCTCATAAAAAGTAAGTCTTTCTATCATATTTCAATATTTTATTATTTGAATTTGATAAATATTTTATTGAAAAGTGATTCAAACTCCAACGCAAACACCTCTAATTAGAAATTAAAAAAAAAAAAAAAAAGGAAACAATGAGTGTTTTTCGTTATTTTAGGTAGCGATGTAACCCCCTACCTGCCATTTAAATAAATAAACTTGATCCGGAGCATGCAGAAACCAGACGTCAAAACAGGAAACATCCTGCCGCGCTCTCAAGTCTTATCCATTTGTTTTGTTTTCAAAGCCCCAAATATTCTAATTCTATAGTATTTGCTTCTTTGATCTCCTCTCTCTGCGTTTCCAAACGCTTCTTTCACCCTAAAGAAAAGGGTAACAATAATAAATAAATAAATAAATAAAAAATAAAAAACAAATACGGTATTTCAGACATTAGTACTCACATGCATAGATTCCGGTGTACTTGTGTTGTTTTTCCCAGAAAGCTCAACTCCACAGGCAAGATTCTCGGAAAATTTCTAACTTTCCAGCAAAATTTCCCATTTCACCACCACCCCAGTTGAAGCTGCTGCTAGTTCTCTATTCCTACTAAGCTGAAGACATCGTATTTTGATTGAATTCTAAGAACTGCGTTTGGCAGGAACCAGATTAAAAGAAAAAATGAAGTTCTCATTTTTCAACTTGTGATGGAACACGATGAAGAAAAAGGCGTGGCACGCAAGAAAGGGTCAAAGGACGAGGTTGTTCTTCGAATTCCCGAGAACGAAACCAGTTCATATTCTCCTCAGCACAACACCACCCAGATGGGTTCACCTTCAAAAGGGTACACAGATTCACATGTTGAGCTAGCAGAACTTCAGAATCTCAGAAGCAGTGTTCAATCTTCAACAGAGTCGGTGACAACTACAGCAAGGTTTTTGGGTCGTTCGGAATTCTCGAAGCCAAAGTCCAGAATGGCGGAACCAACGTATCCAAAAACTGCAAGCTTTGTTGAAGAAAAGACCCAAATGAAGAGTTTCAAATCACCTGCAAGGAGTTCTCCTAACAAGAAGGTTGTAGCTACTCCTACTGCTACTCCTCCGAGGGATGTTCCTGACGCATTAGTTGTTACCCCAAGAATCCCTTTGATTGGGACCCCTGTGGAAGAAGAAGATGATGATGAAGAAGTGTACAAGACTGCAGATGTTGAAGTGACCAAGAGATCTGGTAAGAGGTGGAAGGTTATCGTTTTGATTGAGTGGTTTGGTTTTATTTGCATTGTGGGGTTCTTGATTGCATGCTTTGTGGTCCACAAGTTGCAACATGGGGAAATTTGGGGCTTGGAACTGTGGAAGTGGTGTGTGCTTGCATTGGTTATCCTATGTGGAAGATTGGTCACTGAGTGGTTCATCAATGTTCTGGTTTTCTTGACTGAAAGGAACTTCTTGTTCAAGAAGAAGGTTTTGTATTTTGTTTATGGTGTGAAGAAGAGTGTTCAGGCCTTTATATGGTTTGGTTTGGTTCTTCTAGCATGGGGTTTGCTTTTCAACCGTGGGGTGAAGAGAACCAGAAAAGTTAATAGGATTCTTAATTATATCACTAGAGCCCTTGCATCTTGTCTTATTGTAGCAGCTATATGGTTAGCTAAAACCTTGTTGATAAAGCTATTAGCTTCATCTTTCCAATCTACTAGGTTTTTTGATAGGGTTCAAGAATCAATTTTCCATCAGTATATTCTCAGGACTCTTTCGGGCCCTCCCTTGATGGAGATCGCAGAAAGGGTAGGCAAGAGTTCAAGTAGTGGCCGACTGAGTTTCAGGACCATGATTAGAGACAATCGGAATGAAGGGAAGAAAGAAGAAGTCATTGATGTGGACAAGCTCAAGAAAATGAAACAAGAGAAAGTTTCTGCTTGGACCATGAAAGGATTGATCAATGTGATAAGAAGTTCTGGGTTGTCTACCATCTCACAACAGAGTGTTGATGAAGATGAGAGTGAGCAGAAAGATAATGAGATTACTAGTGAGTGGGAAGCAAAGGCAGTGGCTTATCGAATTTTCAGTAATGTAGCCAAGCCAGGAAACAAGTAACATCATTAGCCTCCAAAAATTTCCTTCAATGTTTTTCTCTGATTCACATTTTCTCTGGAATTACCTCTCTCATTTGGCCCTGAAATTTACTAGGTACATTGAGAAGGAAGACCTCCTGCGCTTCATGACTAATGAAGAGGTAGAAAATGTGCTTCCACTATTTGAAGGGGCAATTGCAACTGGAAGAATTAAGAGGAAGTCTCTCAAGAATTGGCTGGTATAGTCTGCTGATAAAGTCTATATTACATTATATTTGATCCAAAAGCTCTTAATGTTTATTGAGCATTTAAATAGTTGCAATTTTTAAAATGTTTCCTTTACCATTATTATTTTATACAAAGAATTTTCTTTTCACTCTTCTTGATTCAATCATTAACAAAACACTATAACAGGATCCAATTTGATTGTTTAATTTATTTTGTGCTGAAAATTTTGGAAGGTATATATAACTCTACCATCCATAAGGTAGTTTAATCCAAGCAGGAGAAACCATGTTGGGTTTCTTACATTTGCCACACATTGGCCAAGCATATAACACTGTCCTTAACAGCATGAATATTTCTTCCAGCTATCTACTCAGTTCAATGCTACAGGCATGATGCTCACATATAATTCTTGTTTGCAGGTGAAAGTCTACCTTGAACGTCGATCACTTGTACATTCACTAAATGATACGAAAACAGCTGTTGATGAGTTGAACAAGCTTGCTTCTGTAATTGTCCTTGTTGTGATCATTATTGTGTGGTTACTTTTAATGGGATTCTTAACAACCCAAGTTCTTGTCTTTATTTCATCTCAGCTTTTACTTGTAGTGTTTATGTTTGGTAACACGGCTAAGACTGTATTTGAAGCTATTATATTTGTTTTCGTGATGCACCCATTTGATGTTGGTGATCGCTGCGTCATCGACGGTGTTCAGGTAGTTTTCAACTCTAACAACTCTTTTAACTTTCATGTGACAAAAAGCATCTGATTGAGACATTTATACTTTGCAGATGGTTGTAGAAGAGATGAACATACTGACTACAATCTTTTTGAGATATGACAATGAAAAGATTTCCTATCCAAATTCAGTTCTGGCAACCAAGCCAATCAGTAACTTTTACAGGAGTCCAGAAATGAGTGATTCGATTGAATTTGCAGTTGATGTTTCAACTTCAATTGAAAGAATTGGAGCTTTGAAGGCTCGAATAAAAGCGTATGTGTTTACTTTGCTCTAGCTCTAACTCTAGATTATGATATTAGTAGACTTTAGTAGGATTTATTATGGTTTTGCATAGTAACTGCTACTTCTTGGATGGGATATGAAAAACAATACTTTTATGTCTATCCTCTTGGCCTGTGTGTTCTGGCAAAAATTTTGGGTTGAGATAAGTGGTAGATTGTGGCTAGACCCAGAAGATTTCTCTTAATATTTTACTATAATGCTTATGAATGCAGCTAATCTTGATTCATGGTTCCTTTTCTTTCCATTGTTGTGGGACAGAGGATTGGACATCATTTTTAACTTTACTGATGTAGTTTATTACTTTTAGAGTTTTGCATGGTGATTGTTTAAAAACCAAGGTATGTGAGCTTCTACTCTGTCCCCCTTCACCCGAGAAAATTTTCTGAATAGAAAGAAACAAGATATTGTTTGCTTTACAATTATTAATGTGAAATTGATTTTGCTTGGTGTTAGAGATGATTGATTTCATTTTGCATTATCTCCATTTTACTTGTGATTTTCAAGTTATTGATATTTTTGCTTAAAATTTTAGATACTTGGATAGTAGGCCTCAGCACTGGCGTCCCAACCATAGTGTAGTGGTTAAAGATACAGAGAATGTAAACAAGATGAAAATGGGTCTCAATGTTACTCACACCATAAATTTTCAGAATTATGGGGATAAGAGCAGCCGAAGATCTGATTTACTCCTGGAGTTGAAGAAAATTCTTGAAGATCTTACCATTAAATATCATTTATTGCCACAGGAAGTTCATGTCAGTTATGTAAGGTCCGAAGATTCGACAAAACAAACAGTTTGGAGATGATCTCTCTTCATCAGTTGATATATGTTTTCACTTGGTGCATGTTTGTGGCATGAATTTTGCGTGCCAATATTTCAGTTCCAAACGGATTTTTTCACCCCAAGAGTCTTTACATTGCTTTGTTCAAAATTGAGGTAAAAAAATTGTTGATAGAAAAGAAGTGAAATTGGTTTATGCATTGTGCTTCCCTATAATTTACCGAGCTGATAGACCATGAAATTCAATGGCAATGTTTTGGAAAGTAGTAACAATGATTACAGGAGCTCCCTTTGTTTAGTTACTTGAAAGAGCAGAAGTTGTGTCATTGATTTTTGTATTCTGGTGGAATTAGCTCTCAACTTGCAAATTGCATCAAGAATGCCATCTACCAAGTTGCCGAATAAATAAAAAAACGGCGCTGACATGAGAATGGGAACCGGAAAAGTTCAAAGTTTACACACGTGATTTGTTTCTTTCTCTTTTTTTTTTTCCCAAAAAAATTGTTTTATTCATTTGTAATATGTGGAGTCATATTTGTATGCATGTTCATGAATGACTTGGCTTTGTTTATCTTTATATTATTATCACCACGTGACATCAAAGCTTTATTTTTTGTTAAAAGCATCCATCGATATGACTTGTCTTTGAGCTATATCGTCTAGAATTCAAACTTTAAGTCTGAAACTTGAAATTGATTTGGAGAAAATTGTATGAGATATATACTTAATTAGCAGATGTTTAACCCCTTTTAGTGTGTTTGTTTTATTATTGAGAAAGTCTAAACCATAGTTTGAAGCATGTAAATTGATATTCAACTTATTTCAACATGTTTGATAAATGTTGAATTATATTTTAACATTATTTCTAGTCTCAAACCACGATTGAGTAGGACCCAAAAAAAAGAAAATTACTTTTTCATTGGAATAGAAGTGAGAAGGGGCCATCAAGAAGTTCATCTCATTTATGTAAGGTCAGAAGACAACACAAACAGTTTGGAAATAATCTATATGGTTTCACTTGGTGCCGCTATGTAGCATGAGTTTTCTGTGCCATTATTATTTATTTTAGCTCCATACTATGGTTTTCTCCCAAAGTCTTTATCAAGCTGCATTGCTCAAATTTGAGATCAAAATTTTTGATAAAAACCAAGTGAACTTTGTTTATGCACTGTGCTTCCAGCTAAAGATGATGGCATTGTTTTGATAGTAACAAAGATCACGGGAGCTCCCTGTGTTTCGTTACATAAGAATAGAAGTTGGCTCATGATTTTGTGGAATTAGCAGGCCTCAACTTGCAAATTTCATACGAGTTGCCTAATAAAGGAAACGAAGGTGCTGGCAGTGGGGATAGACATTAAAAGGAGAACTAGAGTTCAAAGTTTAAACACGTGATTTGTTTCTCTCTCTCTCTCTCTTTTTCTGGGGCATGTTATTTATACATACCTAATTAACATCTTTTAAGGACATTCATAAGTTACAAAACATTTAATAAATTTCTTCTAAATTTATTTCTAATTCTCACTCAAGTGATAAGATGTCAGATTTATATCATCTTTTTTTATCTGCAATAAACGATTCTCTTATTTTAGTTTATTTTATTCAATTAATAGAGTGATAATAACCTAAAATCATATTATGGATTAAATTCGTGATTAAGAGGTGGTTTAATAAAGTAATGATTAGATAAGGGATTGTTTGGACCTTTTTGAGGGACCTAGTATTGGGATAATGCTGTGTCCAAGAGTATCTCAAAAAATAGGCCAAACATCCCCCAAAAACTATCTCTTTTGATGTGGATTGGTAGGATTCTAAGTGTGATGCTACCTTAGGGAAGGATATTTCTGTATAGGAGACCATTTGGATCCAAATAAGGTCAAAAATCCTTTTCACTCTTGGAACACTTTGATAATGTCGAATGGCTTTCACACACCTCAACCTAAGCTCAATCCATGGTTATATACCAAATTAGCAATGATTCCATGATAGGATGAACCCTCTATATCCCTTTGTCATGCCCAAATGTATTTAGCCCTGGAACCTCTGTGTAAAGGTTGGTAAAAGGCATTGCACAGTGACCAAAGTCTCATGAAAAGTCACTTTCATAGCCCCAACATCTTTGTCTCTTGTTGAAAACACCTAGCGAACTCCCAAACTTGGAGGCCATGAAGTAAACCCTAGAAAAAGCAACACAACAAACACATTCCATAAGATTACACATCTTAGAGAACCCAAAAAAACACCAATTGATCCCATTCTCCCTAAACCTGAGTGATCCAAAGAGTGAGTGCACTAGTAGAGCATCTCGGGGGTTGAACCAAGAATGCAAGCCTTATCATCCCTTTTGGATCTTTGTGGTGGTTGCATTTGTTCACTATTGAAAACCACCTTAAGAGACTAGTTCCTTCTTGCCTACCCGTTGTTGCATTTTCTCTAAAGTTTACGTATCCTAGAATCTCTTAATCTTGGTTTAGTGCCTAAAAGCACTTGCTGAGAAATAAGTTCAAATCAAAGAGGCAGAATCATGCTTATGTACCAATGAATGACTTATTATTGTTTTATCTTGATGTTTTTATTACCACGTGATATCTAAGCTCATATTTTGTGTTAATATCATCCATCGTCATGACTTATCTTTGTTCTATATGGTCAAGAAATCAAAGTATGAGTTTATATTTGGTTGTATTTTGTTTTTGATTTAAAAAGTGTTGTTTTCAATTTGGTGAAAATTGTATAGGATATATGTGGGTTTGGGTCCACTTAGGGTGTATTTAGATTAGCTATGAGATTAAAATTATTTCAATAGTTCATTATAAGTATAATTGATTTTATTTATAATTGGTTATGTGAAAGTTAATTTTTTGTTTTGATATATTATTTTAAAAGTAATTTTAAAGTAGTGTATTTTGTTTGGATTGTATAAAAAATTATTTTTGTTAGGTAATTTACTAAAAGAAGGTGCAAAATGATTTGTTTATATCATATAATATTTTATAATTAGGGTTAAGTTGGTAGGAATATCATAATTCTAAAACAATCAACTTCTATTTACACTAAAAAATTATAAAAATAATACTTTTTAGAAAAAGTTATTTCTAATATAAATAAAATAAGCTAAAGATTATAATGAATTTCACACTTATGCAAAGTTTTAGGGAAAAAAAAACTACATTAGAAGAAAAACAAAATTAGCAATGTGCATAAAAGAAAAAACTGGTACCCTTTTTTCTTCTTCTTTCTTGTAACTTAGGGTTAGTAACCGAGGCTATATTTGGAAGTGACACAATAAGTAAGGCTTGATGGGCCCATACAAATAACAAGACAAAATGGATGAAGTTGGGCCAATGAAGGACCAAGTATTTTAATACTTTAAAAAGTTTCAATACCATTGTGAAGAGAGAAACAATAAAATCTTTGAAGTGTCTTCATAGGTAATAATGGGGCAGGAAACTTCCCACAAATTCAAGAATTATTATTCTGAACTCGACATTAAGTATGAGAAGAAGGTTTCCAACACCTAACAATATAATGGTGTAGATGAAAGAATAAACAAAATCATTATGGAGAAAGTCAAATTTATGTTGAGAATGGTTAAGCCGCTAAGCAATTACAGTGTGAAACTGTTCAAACTGCATGCTACTTGATTAATAAATCTTCATTTGTTCATTTGAGCTTTGATATTTTTGGGAGGGTATGGTGAAGGTGTTTGGATGCAAAAGCCTTTACTTAGATAAATAAGAAATAAAGACAAAAACTTTATAATCGTGTCATTCCTTGCGTATAGTGTCACATATCATTTTTTCGCTACAAGTTATGGGATCTAGAAAAAAAGGATTATTGGAAGCAAAGATATAGTGTTCATAAATAAGGAACCATGTCATATTCTATAGTTCTAGAGAAAACTAGTGAAATTGGATGTAATATTGATTTATACTAGCATCTTCTTATGAAAATGCCACATAAGGGGAGAGTTATAAGAACATGGCGTTTATGATGAGCTAGCAATAAATGATGTTGGATACGGAGGAAGTCTCAAGCAAGGGAAGCAAGTGTCTATACTACAACTCAAGAGATCTAATAGAATGCAATGTCCACCCAATAGGTTCCCTAATTCAAAGTTCATTTTTCTCAATGGTGAGTAGGAACTAGAAAGTTTTGAAGTAGTTCAAACTTATAAATGGGAATGCATTTCTAGCATTCCTCCATAAGAAGGCTTTGACTTTTGGTTGGACATTTGCCTTCCACATCACTTTTCATAATCTTTCACATTGTGTTAGTTGTTGAAATTTTCATATCCTAGAGGGCATCTGTATTCATTTTCTCATCCAACTTCTTTGCCATACCATCTTATATGCACTTTTTATTGAGAGATGTCCTTTATTGCCAAAAAACTAGCATATTGAGTCTTCATGATTGCTATTTGCCAATGGTGTTGTGATGATTGTCTCAACATCTCGTCTAGAGAACACTAAATCAAGTAATTCTTTATTTTATATCTTCAGCACTTGTAAAATAGGCTAAGAGATCAACGGTGGAGATGAATCTAGAAATTGTGGGTTCTGAAACTTGAAGTAATACTCAATAAGCAACCGTGGGCTATCTAAATCCTGGTAGTAGATCCATCACCCATCTTCCAATTATAACCCAATTATAGGATTGATCGCCTAACCAAAATGCTCTTCCAAATGCATGAGGGGCTAGAGTTTGGGGCTACATTGAGGGATGAGGTAGTCAGGTAATACTTAGCTTTTAGGAGTCTACCCACCAAGGATTCACGATGGGTTAAAAACATCCATCCTTATTTAGATAACATTGCTAAGTTGAAAGAATAAAGGTTCATAAACCCTAGTCCCCCATTTGTTTTTAGCCAACATATCCTCTCCCAGCTGAGCCAATGAATCTTTCTCCTATTTGTATTATTTTGCCACTAAAACTTTGCCACCATGTTTCCAAGATTTCTTCATAATGATAGAGGGATTTTAAAGCAACTCACAGAATTTGTAGGGATTGTCTGAGCCACATCCTTTGTTAAAGTCTCCTTCCTTCTCATTGATAGCAATTTCTCCATCCATACCTTGACACTTTTCCATGCTCTCTCTTGTATGGATTGGAATGATTGATTTTTAGTCCTAGTAACAAGATTAGTTGCCCCAAGTATTTCTTGGAAAAGGTAATGTTTTGGGCTCTCTGATCCTGTGATATGTCTCTCCCGGTGTCTGCCATAACATTTAGACTAAACAAAATATTTGTTTTCTCATAGTTAATGCATTGCTTAGAAGTTGTGCCATACAAATGTAAAATATCAAGAATTTCCTTACTATCATCTTTTGTAGCCTCAGAGAAAATTAAATTTTTGTCTGCACAAAAAAACAAAAAAAGAATAAGTGTGATATCATGGGGATGCTCTACAAATTGTAAGACTTGTAAGTCTCCCCTCTTCCTCTGTTAGAGCTAACAGAGATGAAAGAGTTTCTGTACAAAGGACAGAAAAGATAAGATATAAGGGATCGCCTTGTTTTAATCCTTTATGAGTCAAAAGGAGTCGCTTGGCACTCCATTAAGTAGGGCTAAATATAAGACTAAGATGAAGGTCCTCTATATTAGTATTGCTTTTGTTTTTATTCTCAAATGTTCTAAATCTTCCTCACCAAAACAGATACTAAAAGAAGATTTTTAAAGATCTTAAAATCGAATATCATTTATTGCTATATAGGAATAGAACCTTCAACAATGCCATAACAACCAGTTTGGAAATAATCTTTATTCCTATCTGTAGATCTTCTTTTGTCTAGAAGGAAAGCATGTGGCATTCTTCATGTAAGAGGGTGAATTATGGTTGTTAGGCTTTATCTGGGTTAACCATTAACCCGCTACCAAGTGCATAAAAGGATAGAGTTTCTTGCACATCAAGTGTGCACTCTACACATATTCTCATACTTAGATTATGTGAGAGAATCATAGTGTTGATGTGCCCAAAACAATGTGGGGCCAATTGTAATCAGATTGTGAAAATTGTTCAAATATGTTAAATCCCACATTATTTAAAGATATAACCAAGATAGCCTTTATAAGAGATTGAGCAACCCTTACTCATGAGACAATTTTTAGGGTTGAACTAGGCCTACTCAATCTTAAGATGATATTAGAGCCTATCTTGTGTTTAATATTGGGCCACATGTAAATGTTTAGTCCTACAAATTTCATGTTCTCGATGTCTTGTCTTGAGCGTAAAGGGGGTGTGTTAAATCCCACATTGCTTAAGGATATGGCCAAAGTAACCTTTATAAGAAATTGGACAAGCCTCTCCCATGAACTAACGTTTGGAATTGAATTAAATCTACTCAATCTTAAGATGAATCATTATTCATCCAGGAATGCCAATTTCTTACTTTTTATTTCGATTGTATGAAGTTATGACTATTATGATTATTTTATCTTTTTTCAAGAATGTAATGTAATATCTAATACCTTTGTGATATCTAACTTGGGAAGCAAATGTTGCATGGATATAGGTATCAATATTGATATTTAGGGCTAGAAGTGAGCCGATCTGAGCTCAAGCTTGGCATAGCTCGGTTTCGGCTCGATAGTATGAGCTTGGCTCATGGTTTGACTCGATAACAAATGAGCCTGATTCTAGAGTTTAAGCTCAATTTGCTAAAAGTTCATAAGTTGGCTCAAACTCGATAAGCTAACTTGATTTAGATATAGATTAAGCTTTTTGGTTATAAGTACATAGACTATTTTTAACATAATTTATATACTATACACATAGATACAAAATACTGACATAATTTATATCTATAAATAATAATAATAATAATAATAATATAGATAAATGATACATACATATATTTATTGAGTTAGCTCATGTGCTACTAATTCGAATATGGCAAAACTCAAGCTTGACTCATTTAATAAATGAGTTCAAATTCTTAGCTTAAGTTTAGCTCATGAGCTCAATTTATCGAGCTATTAACAAATTGAGTTAGAATCAAGTCACGAGCTAACTTACTCACTTCCAAATCTATCGATACAGATGAGTACAATGATACTGCAAAATTATAAAAACTTGGATATTAGTATAAGAGGATATAGTATATAAAAAAATGAGATCATACACAAAAAAAAAATGGTTAAATTATAAGATAAATAAAATTTTTATAATATTTTAACTTCAAATTTTTATCAAAGCATTACAAAATATATCAATCAAGTAAATCAAAGATGCGCAAAATTTGAAGGATAAAGTAGTAATTTGATTGCTTTAAAAGTAAATCAGATAATTTAGTTGCAAAATTTGATATTTTATAAGGACTAATTTGTACTTTAATTTACATCAGTTCATTGCAACTTGACTAAGATGTACTAAAAGTATTTGGTGAAAATTCATATGTATCCAACAAATACCTGCAAATACTATTGCTAGGTACGTATATGGTACCACTACGACAACCATTTAACAGTAGCCATGCATTGCAACCATGGACTAATCACTGTTGTGAATAATATGATAGGCAGAGTCACAAAGCTCATATATATTGATTGAAGATGATGAAAAAAGAATATCTTCATTGAGAAATTTTTTGAAGGAAGAAGAAGAAAATGATGTCATGGTCTTTCATTGGTGCGGTAGGTCCTCAACAAAATTGGGTTTTCGAACAGAGATATTATTAGGAGTTTATGAGGCAATTAAATTCTAACCAGTTATAAAATAACATTTTAACTTCAAATGACAATTAATGGTGAGTCTTTTTACTATATACAAATAAAATATTACTTTATAAATGGTCAACTCACAATCCTACTTGAAGATCTATAAACAGCTAACAATTTTTTGAACAGTCTCGCTCGTTCAGCTACTTTGTGATCGCATTATTTAATGGGTCAGATTAATATGATACTCCAATCCAAGTAAGCTTTATAATTTATGTTATGGGTTGAGTTGGGTAATTGACTTTGACTGGATCTCATTGATTTAAGGCTGGTTTCAATTATGTCCATTTTAATAAACCCGCTCCGATTGGACCCCAAGTATTCTATTATGTTCAATACATGTTGTTGACCAACGAAAAAAAGGTTCAATAACATGCTTTATTTCATATCTTAAACATTTTTAACATAAAATGACGTGGTCACGTTTATTATTATTATTATTATTATTTTTCTCCAATAACTTCAACTAATCCCATAATCAAGGGGGTTGATTCGGCTCACATAACCAATAGCCTCTTACAGAGCCCAAACGGGCAAATACGGCTAAACAAAGAATAGCCCACCTGAGGACCTCAGATTAAAATTCCAACTCATTTGGTGATGATTGGACCAACAAGATAACCTTATCCATCACTTCCCAATGGGAAAGCTGCCACATCGGACACAAGCAAATACGCCGCATATTTCCACCTCTCAATCCACTCATGCCTTCACCACCATCCCTCTCAAAACACACAATACAGTACTCAAATTTCCTCAAATGTCCACACAAGCTTCAGGCAGGTAAACAAGCAGGAGAAGAAGAAGAAGAAAGAACCTAGAGAGAGAGAGAGAGAGAGAGAGAAGGAATGGCTTCCACTTCAGCAGTTTCAATGGCCATGCCACTAACTTACTCCAGCCAGAACCAGAAGAGGGTGGTGCCTAGCTCTGAGGCATTCCTCAAGCCACTGTCTCTAAGGCCTTCAAAGGCTGTGGCAGCAGCAACAAAAACCAATGGAAGATTCCAAGTCAGTGCCTCCATGAAGGAGAAAGTTGTGACAGGGCTCACAGCAGCTGCATTGACAGCTTCAATGGTGGTTCCTGATGTGGCTGAAGCTGCTGTCACACCTTCCCTCAAGAACTTCTTGCTCAGCATTGTGGCTGGTGGAGTTGTGCTTGCAGTCCTTGTCGGTGCCGTGGTTGGTGTTGCCAATTTCGATCCTGTTAAGCGAAGCTGATGAAACTCTTGAGGCGCTGCAGGGAATTTTAGACTTTCTCTTATCACGATTTGTCTTTGTAATGTTCTTCTCTGTTGTGTGTACTAATATGTGATTCTTGAGCTCCACTTGAGCAGAACCTTCTCAGTTCTTGAAATGTGATCTTCGTTTTGGCACATCACAGATACTGATTGATGACATGTCTCTCTGCATGGAAACCAAATTAACAAGCACAGCCGTGATAGATTACTTTTTGAAACAATTGAACTAAGGGACATTCTGGAATATAAGTATAACATAGCTAACAGAAAATTATAATGGATTAGAGAGAGAGAGAGAGAGAGAGAGAGAGAGAGAACTGTTGTTGATAAATCAAAATAGTATATATTGTATGGAGCTATCAGCTTCCACTGAGAGCAATGGAATGCCCTGCGTAAGCGCTCATTTTAAAATATTATAGCTGTTCATGTGAGATAGGAAGGCATATATAACCAAAAAAAAAAAAAAAAGAAGAAAAAGAAACAGAAAATTCAGAGCTTGAACTAATGGTATTTAAATATATGTTTTACGATGGGCACATATGACACAATAACTCAACCACTAATGACCAATTCTATGTTAGCATGTAAACTAATACTAACAGGTATGGCTCATCGCATGAAAGTATACTGATTTCTAGCTATAATTACTGCCTGGAAAACTTGGAAATCAAACCAAGCATGTATCTACTCTCTGAAGAATAATTCACTTTATCTGCCTTGACTACTGTAACCTTCACCCTTTGTTCATCGCCATACAATTCCTCTTTGATTTTCAGTCTAAACACAAACTGGTTGAAGAGTCTACTCTTGATTATTTCTCCAAACCTGTCATCATCCTGCTCTTCATACTTCAACAAGTACAGCTCCTTCGCTGGGTACCCCATAATCTCTTCCCCTGATTCCTGAAAAGCAGTTACCCAAGTTATTCCTGTATGATCCAGAATTTGAGCTTGAAGAAGGTACCGGTAATCGCACTCCTCAAACTCTTGGTTGCATCTATCGCATTGCCATCTCACATCTCCTGACCGAGTCACTTTCTTATTGCATTGTCGATCTCCAATCATCAGAGGGCAAGCTGTGTAACAAAATGTATCTGTCTTGATGAATGATATGGATGCTCTCACTGTTATCCAGTCTGGCTTATCTGACCTTCCCAAACCTTCATCCTTGATCTGAGACACAGTTTTACGTATCTCATTCTTTGGTCCTCCTGGCATAATGTCCTTAGAAATGGATAGAGAAGCTGAATCTTTTCCCACTCGATCAAACCAGTCTCTTAAGGTATGAGCCTCAGGAAAATCAGGATCTATGAAAAGCTGTGTGGTAGAAATAGTACCTATAGACTTTCCACTAAAGTCATTAACCTTCCCAGCTTTGACTGCCAAAATGGGGAAAAATCCAGCATCAGCCATCTCTTGTAGCTTTTGTCCTTCCCGGTTGCAGAATTCGCCCCAAAGAGTTAGCTCAACACTCCTGCCAGACGAGTCCTTTAGATTCAAAATTCTTCTTTGAGTTTCCATCCCATTCTTCCTCAAGATGGGAACTGAAGGATTCACAGATATCACAACCCCAATAACATCAAGGATGGAATTATTGTCAACATTCTCAATGTCACTGATAGGCCTGAAGGAGAACTGTTGTCTGGGTATGGAATCATCTTCATCTGGACAAAGTTCAACAGTTGAATTTGAATCCAAAATAATTTCCCATTCATTCTTCAAATGGTTGAAATTCTTCTGTGCAGGTTTCAAGCTACCTTTGGATATCAAGTAAACTTTACCAACTTCAATTGCATTGTAGAAACGATCTACAACAGCATTAAAACAGGTTACTCGTATTTCACCTCCATCAGAATCAAGGAGATCAAAGGAGAAGACTTTCCCATCTCCACGAGCATTATTATAGCGGCGCAGATCCCCTTTTGCAGTTACCCTTGCCTTGATGGCCCACCGGCCTTGATAAGGATTTAGAGCTGCTATAGGAATGATGCGGGCCGGTGCCTCATTTTTCACAATTGCACCGCGGCTTTTGTAAACTGGAGGTGGTTGGTAAGGAGGTTGAACTGTCGGCCGAAAATTCTGCACATTATGAGTTGTTTGAGCAGCCGGTTGATTCTTATTACCCCTGGACGAGTTCTGGACAACACTATCGGGTAATGTTCTCTGAGGTGGTAAATTGGATTCCCCCAACGGCTTTGGATTCCCAATTATCTCACAATCTGGTATTATAGTTTCCATGTTGAGCACTAAAATAATCCTGTTCAAGCATAAACAGTAGAAGTAAATAAATTAATTTTATTTGATAACTCTAAAGTTGAAGACTAAATTCCATCTGCAAAATGTTTTTGACCCTTTAGCATCCACCTATATGCAAATACTTCAAGAACCACTGGTTAAGGTTTTGCCAATCTTCAATGAAGTTGCATTTATTAATTCTTATCACCAACCATTCACACAAGGGACACAAACCAGAGAAAAAAGTGAACGAACCTCGAAAAACTTATGTACAAGAATTAAACTATTTTTCTGAATTTTCAATCTTGCATCATGGACAATGCATCTTCTAAAAGGTTTAAGTTTTGCTTCCAGAACGAAGAAGAATGCTTCTACAAATCCTCAAGGGGTAACCTAGCAACTTAGTCCTTGGAATTATTCTCAACTTTCAGTTTAGTGAATTATTCTCAACTTGCAGTCTAGTACTTGAATTTTATTATTATACGAGTTTTATAAATTCAAGTACAACTATAAACTCGTCCAATAATTAAATTCAAGCACTACACTGAAAGAGGATAATAATTTAAGGTGCTAATTTACTCAAATTAAAATCAAGTATCCTAAATTTCAACTAGATTAAAATTCGAATGACAGAGAAATTGAAATTTCAATCAAATATCACAATAGCATAAATATTAATTTGACTTTATTAGCAAAAACTACTCCAATATAAAATGAGATTATTAGATGCGAGAGAGAGAGAGAGAGAGAGAGAGAGAGAGAGACTTGCGGTCGCGTAGAGGAGTGCAGATATACTCGAGGAGCTGAACAACGGAGCCTTTCTTGACTCGGCCGGTTCGGACTCGGTCGTTGAGCTGAGTGGCGAGCATGGCCTGGTGAGACGAAACGGCGTCGGATAGCAACATGCGGTACCTCTGCTGCCGCGAGTTCTTGTTGCTGGTACTACTCGAGACCAACGCCAAATCTAGAACCTGCACCAGTGGCTTCGAATTCACGTCGCCGCCGATTATAGCCGGAATCGCGTTTGCCGTCAGATTCACCGCCATACTCTCCCTCCCCAAGAAGATCAACGACTCCCAAACAGAGAACGAAAAAAGGGTTGCAGAAACAGAAATAAAAAGAGAAGGAGATTTTGGCGGGTTTTGCGGGTATGGGCCGTGTCTGCTGTTTTTGGGCCTTTGGCCCATTTATCTCTCGCTAAATCCAGTTGCAACAAACACTGCACTAGCAACCTGAGAGAGTACCGCAACGGAAGAAGAATGCGCAGAATGGAAGAGCTGAGGAAAGGGACAGTGACGTCACTGGCCTCTCTCTTCCCCGTCGAGGAGGCTCAGAAGGCCACGAAGCGCGTCCAAGACGCTATTGCTGAAAAGCACGGCGAGCTCGACCGTGTACGAGGTTTCGTCGCTGACAACAACAACCTCATCAGCCTCGTTCAGAAGCTCCCCGAAGAAATCTCTCACGACATCATGGCAAATAACCTCTTTTTATTTTTATTTTTATTTTTTATTTCTTGTTTTCCCTCTGGAAATAGTTTCAAACTTGGGGAATGGGTTTTTCAGGTTCCGTTTGGGAAAGCAGCGTTTTTCCCCGGACGTTTGATTCACACCAACGAGTTCCTGGTACTGAAACTCCGCGTTTACTTTCTCGCTTCAATAGTTGCGTTGTTGAATTGAATGTGTGTGTGTGGGTGTTTTTTTTTTTTTTTTTTTTTTAAATATATTTTTTAATTTCGTTTTGGTTGTTAGGTTCTTTTGGGAGAAGGCTATTATGCGGAGAGAACGTCCAAACAGACCTTTGAGATTTTGAAACGGAGAGGGAAGGCCTTGGATTCACAGGTTGATTCTCTTGAGGCCACGATCAAGGACCTTCAAGAAGAGGCTTCGTTTTTCACTGACACAGCTTCTGAAGCTGCGGTGGGTTTCACTTTTAGCTGTTGTCTCAGCACTAATGTAGTTTGAACTTCAAGGCACTTTTGACCTTCACACTTGCATTCTGTTTTAAATCTGTGGATGCATTTTGTTTCTATTTATTTATATTTTGAAGAATTCTTGGTTATTCAAAAAGCGGGCTGGTGCTGTAATGCGTATTACGATTTTTTTTTTTTTAAAAGTTTTCAACAGTGTCTCCAGAGCTAATTTTAGCTTCCTGTGCTCCATTTTTCTTGTGATTTGATTCTTCTTGCGCATTGCTTATGCATGCTTTTTCTTAAATGAATGATTGCCGTGGTGATATTTAATTGGCACAGGAGGGTCTTGTGGAGATAAGGGAAGACTATTATGTGGAGGAAGACTCTAACGGAGGGGAATCTAAATCAGGCATGTTCTTGCGTTGGTTGCTTTATGAGGTTTAAGATTTTGTAAGATGATAGTTCCGTTCTCTTATTTTCAATTCGTTTCTCTGAAGGTTTCAAATTTGTTAAGATTATCCAAATAGCACTAGTAGTAATAGTCAACCTCTTATTTTAAACAAAAAATTAAGGGGCTGTTTGGTTTCTGTTTTCATTTCCTATGTTTCCTGTTTTTAGGATTTTGTAACAAAAATAGTGAAAATAGGAAACAAGATTTTATTGTTTTCACTATTTTAGTGCTTCCTTCACAAAATCCTGGAAACAGAAAACATAGGAAATGAAAACAAAAAACAAAAACCATCAAACAATTATATTTCACAATTTATAATACAAAAATTAAAATGCTACTAAAACTCTTCTTTTGGGAGGTTAAATAATTTTATGTAAAGTAGTTTCTAAGTAACAAAGGGGAGCCTTGGCACAACGGTTGAAGTTGTTGCCAGTGAAGTTCCAAGTTGTGGAATCAGCCTCTTGCAAATGCAAGGTAAGGCTGCCTACAATAGACCCACATATTGGGACCGACCCTTCCCTAGATCCCAGGCAGCACTTTTATAGCACTAGGTTGCCTTTTTATATTTTTAGTTGCTGAATTTCATATACTATTTTTCTATCCCTGAACAGGTTTCATTGATTTGCATACTTTTTGTGGTTTTCTTTTTCTTTCTAACTTTATTGCCCTATGTTGGAAGTCTCGAATGTGAACCATCATAAATGTTCTGTTTCTTTTATTTATACTGTTTCACTTGCAAGTGTAAAACAATGCAACAAACGAATGTTCGTACTTCTAAATTTCTTCCATGTAGCTAGCTGACCCTTAGCAGTGGGGCAATATTTGGTTGTTGTTGTTGTTGTATTCTGGAATGAGATGCCAATATCCTTCTTCAGGTCTGCCAAAGCAAGATTCTCCTAATCTTGAGAAAGCTAGAGCTGATGATGAGGAATATGCTCGTATGATGTCCAGATTGGAAGAACTTGAGAAAGAAGAGCTTGCTGCAGAAAGTGGCAATCACAATGATCAAAACGAGGAAACTACAGATGATGTTGATGATATTTCATATCAGAGACCTGTTGATAACAATCTTCGAAATTCAGAAGTAATATTTTGATTAATTTGTTGAATTCTGGATTAGAAATCTTGCTTAGAGTATATGAGGACATTGGACTTCAATAACTTATTTCTTATCTTCTATGACTGCTCAAATAGGATTTCCATCAAAGCATACCACTGGACCAGATTAACAATAGAAGTATTGCTACTGAGTTTGCAAATAAGCATAATAATCAAGATGTAGCCGATCAGTTGAATGTAAGATAGTGTCTTTCTATTTTCCTAGTGCAACTTTAAATATGTTTAATATGATATATATCTTTCAGCTGATATAGCATGCTTTTGCGTTCTAATTTTCAAAATGCAGTTTGCAGGCCTGGCTGTGCAATCAAATGTTGGAGGTTAGTCTTCAATTTCAATAAGTTCTTAATTCTTATTTTATGTGTGTATGCATATTTTGTGGTCCTGTGTATCCCATAATAGTTATCCATGCTGCTTGCTTCCATTCTGAACTAATTTTTCTTGATTTGAACTATCAGTTGGGGAAAATGCTGCTCAAAATGTGAAATCCATTGATCATAGCGAGAAGATTCCCATACGCCATGGCGAGAAGACAGTTAAAGCAACTACTGCACCAAAAAGTGAGGTGTGTATATCTTGCTATGAAATTTTCATCATAATTTGCTGTACGTTGTGGTGACCCATGCTTCCTAGCTTCTTGATGGACCTGCTCCACATGGTTATCAACAATATTTGTCATGCTTGGACATTTGATAATGCCTAAGCCGGACCTTTATTGGTTGCTTAATCTGTGAATAGAATAATACTCAGCAGAAGGCAGCCAAAACCCGAAAAAGAAAAAAGAAAAAAAAAAAAAGAGGGGGGCGGGGGAGCAAATACACAGTAAAATAATTCCTGAATAGTTTTAGTACTTTTTATTGGGGTATGTATGAGTAAATGATGCGGACGTGGCTCCATTGTGTGAAATTTCTGAGATACAATGTAAACTAGGAGGATGATTAGGAGTCCTTCCAAAGAAGAAAGCCTTTATAAACTAACAATGCAACAAGCCTGCCTAATCTGTCTGCAACTGCCGTAAATATTTCTTCTCCTTTTTTTATTTATACTAAATCCTTTATAACGAATTACCAAAAGTTGCTTTCCGTTTGTATTAATTTTGCTTATGACCATAGCACGGCTCTACAGGACTGTAGGGTGCAATCTGGTAGCAGGATATTTAGAGTGAGTTTGTTTCACTTTTTAGAAAAAGTGATTTTCAAACTTAAATTTTTTATATATAACTGAAAAAATTGAAAATTAATTTTTTTTATAAGCTATTTTTTTCAGTTTCTACAAAAAAGTTGAAAATACATTTTTTTGATATTCTAATTATTTTAAAAAAATTATCTAAATATATGAACATTGATCTTTTTTAGTGAAAAAAATGACTTCTTGCTAAAAAAATCACAAGCAAACACACTATTTATATATAACTGAAAAAAGTGAAAATTAATTTTTTTTTCAGAAGTTACTTTTCAAACTTATATAAAAATGCTGAAAATAGATTTTTTTGATAATCTAATTATTTTTTAAAAATTATCTAAATATATGAAAATTAATTTTTTTTTTCAGTAAAAAAGGTGATTTTTTACCCCCAAAAAAATCACAAAAAAACACACCCTTAGTTGTCTAGTAGATATTTTTTCAATGAGAATGCTAGAGTTAGAATTGATGAAGATGGAAGACTAATAATTTGGTATTTTAATGTTATGGACAGTATGATAGAGTAAGGTTGTCTGGAAACAAGAAGTATTGTTAATAGGAATTAATGCTTTGACCATTAGTCTTGAACAGTGACTTAAAAAGTTTCAAGAACTTGAAAGTAAACTATTCAAGTGTTTCCATCTAACTGCTTAAAATTTTTTGTGAGTTGGCCCTTAATATGCACAATTTTCTTTTACAGGTTCAACACCAAACTTCACAACCATCATTTGATAGTCGCAAGGTGTGTTTTATACATACATACATACATGATCAACTTACTTTGAGTACACTTAGTTTGTTGAATAACTTTTTAGTGAATGTTGACTTCTTTCTATCCAATTATTGAATTAAAAGTTCTCACTAGGTAAATAAATTCCATAAAATTTTGTATAATTTAAAAATGATTTGATACTTCATTGCATGACTTTAACTTATAGCTTTTTTTAATATAATTAAATGTCAACTATTAGATTACTTACCTATGAATTGCCAATGTATTTGAAATTTGGTACCTTGATCATCAAGATAGACATATGATTTAATAAATGGATTGATAATAGCGTGAATATGCTAAATTTTCTTTTAGAGTTAGTAATCCCTTCCCATAAATAAAGTATCAAGCACTTTACAATATTTACCTCGCGTCATTGTGCCTTGCAATAAAGTGCGCTGCTGCCTTTAATTTTCTCCAATAAATATTTTCTGCAGGCTTTTACAGGCTCCATCATAGAGCATACCGAGAATCTAAAAACAACTCCGAGAGAACTAAGTTCAACTTCATCACAGGTGATTTACTGATATATACGTGTAGTTGTTCAGTAAATAAAAATGAGAAATACTAAATCCTCCTAATTTGTGTGCCTAAAAATCCTACTAATTCAAAATCTCCCATATATGTATTAAATAGTACTTGGATGTTATGTGAATTACAACTTATGCCATTATGGATGAAATTTTGAATTAGGAGGATTTTTAGGTTAATTGTTAGGAGGATATATCAACACTTAATAAAAATACTTGCTTATCTAATTTATATTATGTTAATCATAGTATACTTGTAAAAGGTGCTTATGTAAAAAGACTTTTACAATGCCATTATTGACTAAAATCTATGATAATCATGCATATGACCTTCACAGGTTTCTGGTTCTCAACCTTCAAAACCAGTGTCCAGATTCAAAATGCAGAGAAGATAGCCACAATAATATGAGAAGGATGCTCGAAGCTTTTCTCTTTTTGGCAGTTTAATGTTGGTGGCATCCGTGATTATTGTATGATGTGCTTGTTAGAATCAAAAGCAGAAAAAGTGGGTGGGATAAACCATCGTGAGGAGTAATAATGTCTTTTCTTTATTGAAGTAAAATAGATTGAAATGAAGATGGAATTTCTACCATTTAGGCAATGAATGTGATTATCAAGGTATACTTTTATGATGGAATTGTAACAATTATGATTGATAATTATAGATATGACTCATAACAAGCGAAAGGGGGATGGAAAAGGTTATTGATTTTAACTTAGTAACACCTCTTGTATTATGTAAAGGCAGGTGAAAATTAAAATGTTTACATTTGTCCTTTTCACGGTGTACATATTCATTTCATGCAATATACTTCTTTGTTTTGCGCGTAGCCTTGGTCTTTTTTTATTTTCTTCCAGAATTTTTTCTTTGAAGTGAATAGAATGACAAATTTTTGGGTGGTACGAAGTTCATGACAAATTGTTGGTTGGGGGGTACGAAGGTCCATGACACTTGTGCTACAGCACTGGTCGCAAATTGCAATTAGATATTCTTGTGGGATAATATTACAAGCTCATTGATTTGTGGTGGCAACTTCATTTTGCTGTTGAACTTATGAGAGTAGAGGGGCTGCTATTTGTATTCTTCTAAATTTAGCACGTTTTTTATACATTTCCTGTTGTAGCTACTAACATGTGTTAGGCTAATAACCTTCTCTGAGTTGATATTCTTCGTTTCTTCTTTCTTGCTTTAATTATCGATACGCTTTAAAAGCAGCAAAAATAACTATAATAAATTACAAGAACGTGTGAACTCGCTTAGGTTGTTCAATACTTTATAGTGAGATTGTTTAACCCTAATCTTTTTGGGCAGAATGCTCTTGATAAGTGAAAGCGTGCAAAGTAAAAGAATTTTTTGTGAACTTATTAAGAGTTGGTTAAATAAATCAATTTCGAATTATGTTAAAGATGAATTAAGAGTGAGCACGATAATACATTAGAGACCAGTGTCAGCGATTCATTAAATGAGTTACTATAAAATGGTAACCACTACGTGCTTTACTTGGAAAAATGACTAAATAAAAGGCACAGCTAGGGACTATAAGTAATAGATACGAGGAAGCTCTATATAACCTACACTAATGAATTTAAGTTTGAAAATGGAAATCTAGAAGCGCAAATATTTCAGAAAAGCAACAAGATTTCAATCAGTATTGTGCAATATCCATCCTAACTTAAAATGTAGCCAGAAAAAAATTATCAAACATGACCTGAAGGGCGTATTAGCTATTCACGTTACATAATAGCTAAACAAAAGAGCTTTGTCACCCTACCAAAATATAAAGTTGCAACAGATGTCTAGTGCTATAAAGACGTATCTCTTAAGGATATATTTTGCAAGGACACTATAATCAAAAAGAGAGGTAAAAAAAGTTCCAAAGATCTCAACCTGTTGGAGCTTGACAAGGCATGGAAGGACAAGGCAAAAAGGCATGAATCACAACCATCAGGGTTATCTCTGAGGAGGTAAGGCCAAATAGTTCCATTTGGTACTATCATCTTGCAACAACATTAAACTTGAATAAGAAAGCTACCACAGCTACAAGGCAGGTTCTTATTTACAAGGCATTGGATGCCAGGAGGCTGTAACATTCTCTTGAAAACACCTTTTTTCAAATCACTCATGGCTCAGAACGCAATGTTATCGTCCTTCCCCATCACAAGATGCCCACTGTTTTCTTCCTTTGTCCTTCTTAACATATATTTGTGAAGAGCAGCCACAAGGTGTTGTTTTCTCTTATTAGCAATTTGGACAAACCTGTCAGGAGCAATTGACCACTGACCATGCTTAAGGGGTTAATCATAGAACTCACGAAAGTGTTCCCAGGTTCCAAGGGATCCAGGTGCAACCCAGTCAAAGAGATTAAACAATTTCATGATCTCATTTTGCATTATGGTTCCAATGAGAACAAAACGCCTCAGGGTTTTAATTGCTAAACAAGCTCTTTAGGGTTTTGATTTCTCATTCTTAAGCCGATGAAGCTTATCAATAATGACACTGCTCCGGTTGATATCTGACAAGGAACTGGCAAGTATCAAAACTTGTAATAAGTATCTCCATTCCTTTTGCTGCCAATTTATCATATATCTGATCTCGGTTTGCACCATGATAAATGGAAGCACTGAAGTTAGCCCATTTAGTGAATTCGTTCTCCTAGTTGTGAATGACAGAAGTTGGGCAATTTTATTTTATTTTTTATAATCTAAATCTCTAGTATTTGAGGCTTACTAAACTCCAGTTAATTTGCCTCAAATCAAGTTGGTCCATTATAAGAATAAAGCTTTCTTAATACTAATTTTTTTTTATTCATAAAATTTGAATTGAAGACTTAAGAAAAATGTGTGTTGAAACACTTGAATTAACCAGACTTGGTTGGACAAATTATTAATAAAAGGTCTCTTCCCTACCTAGTTTTCACCTAGTCTATTTCTCCACCAAACCAAAGATGGCACCAAGAAACCCTATTGCTTGAATTGTCTTTCCAAGAACCTTGTTTCAAATGTCAATATCTCAGAACTTCAACTTCGTGTTTACAGTTGGAATTTTGGTGAAAATAACGAAATTTCACAAAAAAAAAAACAAAAGGGTCTAAGACTATGTAATAAAATAATATAGACACGAAATAGAAGATTATGCCTACAAATTCAGAATTTATAGGGCTTGGATAAGATAACAAGATGCAATATGTGGTTTTATAACTTTCAAAAAAAAAAAAAAAAGAAAAAGAAAACAAAAAAAGAAACTCGAAGAAGACATAGACGAAGAGTGTTGACATTTGTGAATTTGGTGAAGAGTATTGCTATATAGTATGAAAACTTTTCGTACAAATCTAACACAAGTTGACATTGTTGCATTTCAGTAGAAAAATACCAGTTAAACAACAAGAGAAAATTGGGGAGTTTAGCAGAAATCACGCCACGCCCTTTCGTATACTAGTTTTACGGAAACCATTTATACTAACGAGCATTTCTCTTTGGTGAAAAGGTCTAAGAAACAAAATAGAAAATATCTTTTTCCCTTTCTAATCACTCTTGTCTTTATTTTGAAATAGAAAGGAAACATGAAAAATAAAAAAAAATAAAAAACCATAAATTTATATTTTTTTAAAAGTTGAAAGATAAAATCTTTTTATGTTGAAGGAGCTACCACAATCTTTTAATTGTTATGCATGTTGTGGTTGTGGAAAGGAGAAGAAATGAACATTTACTATATATAGGCTCTTGGCACAATGAACTCCCCCCCCCCCCCCCCAAAAAAAATAGTAAGAACAACTATTATGAACATTAAATTCTATATTAAACCATATCTTGGAGTATTATTGCATGACCGATACCACAATAGTATTGAATTACCATGGTTTGTCTGGCAGGGTTCTTAAGATTCACAATATACAATAGTACATGCATTAAAATTGGAATACCACCATCAATGCATGATAGCCACCCTTTCATTGATTGGACTCACTTCAACGCCACACATGTGTAGAGATGGCAATGGGGATTCGTAGATGGAGATATTCGTGGGAATATCCACATATGGGGATTTGAATGTGAGAATTTTTTTTTTTTTTATGAGGATGGAGATAAAGATAAAAATCTCCTCATAGTGACTTTGGGGATGGGGATTATGCCCCTCGTCTTGTGGGGATATCCATCCCGAGAGTATATTGGTAATTTTTTGTATAAAATTAATATTTATTATATTTTTAATACAAAAATAAAGAAAATACAACATTAATTTACTTACTCTCTCACAGTTTCATATATTTATTGTTATTTATTATGGCATTCTTGTTATAGACTGATTTTTGTGGGTTGATATAAAATTTAAAAATTTGATAGTAATGATATAAGACTATAAGTCTAAAATTTAGATCAACTTTGTATTATTATTCTTAAGTTTTCTTTTTTATTTTCAAAATTTTTAGGCTAATTAAATTATTTACAAATGTTTTCTTAAATTTTTAATTTTTTTTTGGATATTGGTAGATCCTTGTGTTGGGTGGGGATTTGTGGGGAACAGGGATGAGGATAGAGGAAACTCTAGAAGCATGGAGCAAGGAGTGGAGGACTACTCCCTACCTTGCCTTGTTCCATTGCCATCCCTTCACATGAACCCTTAATCTTACTCTTTCACGACCATGCTGTATAGTGTTTTGCTATTTTTCTCTCTCAAAATTTCCATACTTTTATTATGTACAAATAGCATTAGCCATTAGCATGTGTTTTCATGCATATGTGTGTGCGAACGTGCGTGTCTTTTTTTTCTTTTTTTTTTTTTTTAATTCAAATGGGTACTTATATGATGATTCTAATCCATTTTAGTATTGGTTTGTAGACTAGAGTTTTGAACAAATATAGAGGACATTAATCAACATATATGTGCATGTATCTTTGTGCATCATATACATACAATGATGTTACAATACATATTTTTATGGTAAATCAAAGAGATCAAAGACCTAAAGACAAATAATACAAACGAACTCTATGCCAACTATTCTATCAAAACATACTGGAAAAAGTAACAACGGAACTGAGTGAAATTCGTTCTATCTAAGCCCCAATGACTGCTCAATGCCCATGCTTTGCCAAGCGAATTAGCACACAAATTTGATGGCCTTTAGACAAGAGGCCAACAAATCTCCCTCAATAGTCAGTACTTCTAGTATGAATTTTAGCATCACTTAAATTAAAGGCGTGTGTTAAAATGTTGCTAGCTAGTGCTTAAAGATAATATTTTAATATACTTGGACACTTCCCACCAAGGTAGCACAAGGGTGCAAATCATCAGAACCATTATCTAGCAATTGGATTTGGATCGCAAACAGGGAATTCACTTCAACTAGAATATTTGAAGCTCAAGATATATACAGTTAGACATAAATAATCCATGCAGCAAACCCACAACTCAACTTGGGAACTGTAAGACTTCCGTACTCATGGGGGAAGAAATTTCTTTCTCCGCTGAGCATATTGGCCATTAGATTTCTGAATTATGTACTTATAGTGGGTCCTATGTAACCGTCCAAAGGTGAGAATGCATTGTGGAGGAATAAAAGCTCTTCCTCCTGAAGTGTAAAAGAATTTTTCCAACTTGGGTAATTGAGCAATCTCCGAGATTACATGGTTTTTATTATTAATATGATAAATGATTACATTTATGCATGAATATGGGTTTAGGATAAAACTTATCTTAATATGGGTTTAGAAAAAATCACTGACGGTAGTTTTGTTGCACCACAAAAGCTGCACCTGTCCAGGACCCATGCATGAGTCAAAAGGACATGTGGAAGGCCTCCGAAAAATTGCCAGTGGTCCAGTGGTGGTTTTTATCAAATCACTATGCCCCCTGCAACGCTGTTGGAATCTCTGAGCAAAGGCGATGGGAATCTATCAAAAACTGCCAATGGCAGTTTTTGTTGCAGTAATCTCTGCAACAATGTCAAATCATGCTCTCTCTTTGCAATTGCATACCGTGTATATATATAGTGGAAGCAACGAAGAAGAAGTAAGGAAGCATGTGTATATATGCAGCATACCATCAAACACAGAAAGAGAGAAAGAAGAGGTAAGGAAGCGTAGAGAGAGTGTGATCTATTTGAAAAAAAAAAATAGAGAGAAAATTATGGGGCATTGGTTCTTTTGACATTTCAAAAAAATTCCTAAATAAACTTAGATTTTTGGATTTTTAAATTTTTTCGATCGATCAAATAATTTGAAAAAAAGAACTAGGCCATGTGACAACCGTGTTCGATCCATGTCTATATGATATCCAAGCTATGTCCAGCTATTTTAATGCGTGTTTGAGCCAAAAAATAATACTTTTTAAATGAGACATATATGACCATGTATCGACATGTGTTGTACTAGCGTCTAATGCCTGTCGGTGTCCTACTTGTGTTGAACATGCTGACACACCATTCAATTGGTGTTCTGTGTTTTATAGATTGTGACATTTAAATAACTTTTAATTTTGACTATCTATATAAAATTATTGAATCAAGATTTATTTCTCTCACCTTTTATACAAAAACATTCCTCTTATTTGATACACCCTCATTATACCATTAAATAATGCTTATCAATAATTTTTTATTAATAAATTTTTTACAAAACTCACTAGTGAATTAGAAGTTTATATATTGTTTATCATATTTATAAGTTTTTATATTAAGATGAAATCATTTAACATATATTTTTATACACATCAAAATTAATGTGATGATGCATATTGTTATTGTTATATAAAAATAAAAGTTATTTGATCACATCCTTTGATGTTTAAATTTTTAAAAAATTTGACACAAATATATACTTTATATAATAGATAATTGTAATTCAAAAGTTAAATAAATAAAAATTATACTTTATAGAAAACTATTGAGCCGTGAAATATATATATATATATATATATATATTAAGATATATATATATATATATATATATATATATATATATATATCACTACAAAAAATTGTGTAAATTAACACACTTTTCTAACCACTTTTGATAAAATGTGGTTAAATAACACAATAACTATTTCATTTCTTACCGCACTATTTCTTCAATCCCCACTTTACCATTTTCATCCCACATGCACGTCATCCTCGTCGCCTTCCTCTCCACCGTTCTTTGTTACCGCCACTCTCACCACCGATCTTCGTTGCCACCACCACTGCCACTTTGTCATCGCCACCGTCGCCACCGATCTTCATCGCCATCGTTGTCGCCATCGATCCTTGTCGTCGCCATCTTTGCCTCCTATCTGCATTGACACTGTCTTCACCGCCGGTTTTCCTTGTTGCCACCGCCATCACTGCTCTTCTCCTCCGCCATTGCTAAATGAGCTTACGCATCATCAACTAGTGCCTTCTCCTCCTCCTCCTCCTCCTCCATTTCCTCTTTCTCTCCACCGCTTTCGTCAATTGCTGCCAAGGAGTCACAGTTTCTACATTGTCATGAACCACCTCCTTCTCTTCTTCCTCTTCCTCTCCGCCACCGATTTCTGCTACCGTCGTCAACGGATTCACGGTCTCAGGTTATGATGTAAGCTTATCCATTTTCTCTGTTTCAATTTTTTTGGCAGGCATTTCTTAAATGATTACTTGTTATTAACCTATTCCTTAGCTGATTATGTTAAAATCTTATAGTTTACATTTACATTGAATGCTTTGATGAGTAGTTTAGGGCTCATTATTGTTCCTTTGTGTGGTGCGTGCTAGAGTTGCGAATCAATTTGGAAAACAAGGATTCGATTTTAATTGTTGTGTTTTGCTATGATGATTTGATTTTGATATCTTTATTGTTACTAACAAACTCGCTTTGCCTTCCGATTGTGGTGGATATGGATATGGACGTGGATGTCTTTGCTTCAGGGCGGATTTTTGAGGTAATTACTAATTGGTTATGTAAATCTCATGTTCTTAAACTGTATCCTGCACATGAAGGGAAAATAAGAATAGGAACCGTTAGTAGTTTCAATTTTCTTGTTGATTAATTGTTAGTTAATGTATTTGAGGGACATATATTGTTAATGCTCCATTTGTAAACACTTCAAGAAGTTTAATTTCTTGTATCATTGAATGCAGTTTCTTGGTTTAGTGACTATGAGCAGAAAGATGATAAGGATGTCATTCATAATGAGGTATATTTTTCTTCTGGTGTTGTAAAGTTCTTTATAGAATTGTGCATCCCTGCCATAGGTTTCTTGTTACTCTACTACAATCATTATATTTCTTTTAGTTTATTCCTTTTTTTTCCACTTCACATTAATTCTAGTGTAATCTTTCACTCTAAATTGTAGGTTGCAAAATTAATCAAGGATGATTTATGGCCAAACCTGCTTAGTAGCATTACTTTGGGTCTTTTATCATTTAAGTTAGTTGATGACTGCCAAGTTGAATCATCTAAGCTAACTTGAATGTTATAAGTTTTCAGCTTTCTATGCTAGTTGCTTAGTTGCAAATTTAGTGGAGTAGCTCTGGAATTTTGCTTGGCCTTTTGCCATTTCCTTGATTCATCCAAGCCTTTTGCCTGTTGCTGTGGTGAGTTTCTTCACTAAAGTGCCTATAATTGTTGGAGGCCCCTTGGTTGGCAAAGTTATGGACCATTTTGGAGAGTGCCTTTATACAATTGCTTAACTATCATTTAGGCAAGTTGCTCAATAAGCAATAAATGTCAACCAGCATATAGCTATGTCAACCAGCATATAGCTCTTTTTCCTAAAAGGGATCATTCTTTATATTTTCAGGCAGTTGCTCAATTGTTATCTGCAGCAATGATTATTCATGCCATTTCTGTGCATCCTCCTTGAGGGTCTACCCTGCTTCTGTGTCCATGGTCTGTCACATGGGTTTCAGGTGGGGCTATTGAGAGGCTATGTGATGTAGCTTTAGGGGTTGCAAATGAGCATGACTGCATTGTGAATGTACTGTCATTTAGAGCTTAGCCTCTTCCTTAGGCATATGATTTGTGTTTTGAAAAAGTTGTGTTAAAATAAATAATGTTTTGATCCTCAGTGGTTTCTTTCTACAGCCAGCAGGAGTGAATAAGCCGATTGCACTTGCTCAGAAAAATGCTATTCTAAATTGAATTGATCTCCTATGTGAGGTATTTGCTTGCTTTCAGTTTTTTTATTAGCACTACCAAGTTCACTAGCTAGCTTATATATTTCCCTATTTATAGAGCACAATATCCTTTTTCCAGTTAAATGAAATATGTAAAACGGCCTTAATAATTATCAATTATAAGAACTCTGTCTTGGAGACTTATGAAATGTTCCTTTACGCAAGACACAGGTGAGCTCTCTTGGTTTACTTGCTGTTAAAACTTGGTCAGGGGCTTTATTTTGGCTAACTCATTGTGTGAAAACTAAGGCAGCCTTTCCTAATTTTTTATGCAGATTATTTTAGCATGAAAAAGCTGCCAATCATATCTAATGAGGCTAGTAAGAAAATTCCTAAGCTGAAGTATTTGTTTTACCTTCACCTTATTTCAACTATAATACTTGCTTGTCATTATGAAACTAGCAAGATGCTGAAAAGGGCTATAAATTATTTGATTACAGGTTTTCGATTTGAAATGTTATTCTTTAGCAATAATCAAATAAATGCTCATTTTTTGATTCTTCAAGTATTGTTTTGTTGGCAATTATAATATTGGTTAGTATTAGTGATGCATTAATTCCAGTATATCGCTTGCCATTTTTATCACTTTCTCTTGCTTCTTATTGTTCTTGGCATTTTTTTCAAACTTGTGATTCAGTTTTCTAGTCTACAGCTAATGACAAGAAGTTGATTTTTATAATGTGTATGTTCTTTGATCTGGTACGTTTATCCATTCTTTACATTCTTGTAGATTTGACATTCCCCCTTTGTCTTTTGTTTTTTCCTTTCATGCCTATTAAATGTTGCTGCATGATTGATACATTGGAAAGCAAATGAACTGGGGATGTTATTGGTTAGTCTTGGAAATGATTGTCTTTTGCAAAATTGAAAGGATGTTATTGGTTGGTCTTTCTGATGTACATCCATCGCCTCTCTTTTTTTTTTTTTTTTTGTAGTTGTATCTGTCTTCTTTAAAATCTAGTATTTTAGAATTGACAATTAAAATACACTTTGAATCTTGTATCCATGCAGGTGTATTCATTTGGTCGTACTTTCCGGCAGGAAATTCTAGCACTTCTATGCACTTGGCTGAATTTTGGGCCGGTGATATCTTCTTCATTTTCTTTTTTCTTTTTTTCTTTTTTTCTTTTTTTTTTCCCCTTTAGTTCAAGTTGAATAAACTAGAAAGGCAGATATGATTTTAATTACATGTAAATTTTATAGTATTTCATGAAGCATTAATACTCCTAGGTTTTTAATAAATATGTTTGCACAATGTTGGATGAAATGGTTTTCCTTAATTCATTGTTATTGTAATTGTGAGTTACCCTTGTTTGGTGCTCTAAATTTTGTTTGTATGCAAATAGTTTATGAATGATAAATTTATTTTCTTTTTAGGGGTTAAATTTAATCTTTCTTTTTTGTGATTTCACAGTATATTTATTATTTATAGCAATTATGCTTTGGTAGTAAAAAAGTAAAAGTGATATTAGCTACCATTGTTGAATGTCGTTAATGAGGAGGTTGTGGCTATAACAAGGCACTAACCCCATTTGAAAAGTGTGGTTAATTGAAAGCTAATAGTGTGGTTAATCGATACATCTCCCCACACATGTAACAGCCACAGCATTTGCAAGTGTTGGAAGATCGTTTAGCCACACTCAAAAAGTGTGGGTAATCGACATTTTTGAATGTGGCTAATGAACAAATATTTTGTAGTGTATATATATGTCTGAGACGACTTCCTCAAATATGATAACGGAACTTGTTCATTAATGTTAAAGTGAGTAGTTTGTTACGAGAGTTTATATACTAACATATGAAAAAGAAGAAAGAGAAGGTTTGTGATCAAAATTCGAGAAATCTTATTTGTAATTATTTTATGAACTCATTATAAGAGAAAGACAGAAGCCAGTAAGTGTTAAAAAAAAATGATGAACTCATTATCTTTGTGTTTTTTTTTATGTGTTTATAATAAATCCATAAAATAAGTACCAATAATATTATTTGAAACTTTCAAAAAAATATATAATAATATCAGAGTGATGTAATAAAAATGGTATGTAAATAATATGTTGAGGAAAAAAGGAATGTAAACATTCACCAAATTGTATGTACAAATATAATAGTAACTTAATATAGAACTTACATCCCAATGATTTTTAACTGCGTTGCAAATGTATTCTTCATTCTCGTAAGAAAATTTGGAAGCCATCATAGTTAGCAACCGTTTGTACTTTGCATCCTCCTCTTGAATGCACTTGTCTAAATCCCCTCGTGGGTCGTATAAGGCTAACCTGGACCTGAACGTAGCCGATGATTTGTCTGGCATTATCACCTTTGCTGCAACAGAAATATGCACAACATATCTCAGTCTCAAACTCAACAAATCATTAATTAGCACATGCATGCATGCATGCGAAGACTAGCAAGTGCTAGATGGTGAATCACAACCCCGTCTTTAATTCATGTTATATATATTCATCAAAGTTTTAACCACCTAACACAACACTTTTGTTACTTGAAGTGATTTGCAATAAGATATACCATACATAAACTCTTTTTTTTTTTTTAATTTAAACCACAAGTATTTGGAGTTTCTTAAATTTTTATTAATCGGACTTAAATAGAATCGCCTAATATGAGGATAAAATTTTTTTAGTATTAATTCTTTTTATTTATAAAAGACTTAAAATTAAGATCTTAAGTTTACTCAAGACAAATAATTCTCAAAATCAAACAATTTAAACCAGCTAAGCATTCATGTTGGTGGAAAGTGATAATATTAAAAAATTAAAAAAAATAAAAGTAAAAATGATGAGAAAAGAAATGATTTAGTGAACCTCTTAGAATGTTTAGCAACAGCCCTGTTAACCCTCCATTGAGTGATAGAAGATTGAGGCACCACTCCAACATGTTCCCTACCATTCTCAAGTGGTTCCCCGAAACTAAAAGGATCTTTTGCACCAAAACAGATATGAAGAGGAGCCATCTTTGCCGAAATGATCTTGCCTCTAGTCCAACTGAGGCATCGATGAATCTTCTCTTTTCCAATTTAGATGAAAAGAGGAGAAACAATAGATCCAGAAGAGTGGCCTTTTCAGGCTTCAGAATCAGGTAAGTCCCACCAAGTCCAAGTGGTTCCTTGGGCGCCATAGCTTGATGAAATGGCTTTGCAAAGGGAATAAGCAAGAATATGATAGGTTCAGTCAAGTAAAACCTTATGTTGCAAGTATAGGAAATGGAGTCCAGATATATGTATAATGTTCTTAACGCGAAGGGATCGTGTTATATTTTTTCTTTGGATAATTACAATGTTAAAAGGCTCAACGCACATGAAATTAAACAATTGGGAAGCAAGAGTGTCTATCAGAGATGCATTAGAGATCAAAACAAAAACCAGCAGCTAATGCCTAGCAGACCAACACTAATGAAGCAACATAATCACATTCACACCTGCTAATCCAAAACAACGTTGAAAACACATTCTTCTCTTTTGGTATTTTGCTCTTTGATTGTGATTGACACGTTGCCTAACAAGATTATTACTAATTTAGATCTTCATTCGAAAAGATTACTACTTTTTAAATTGCTAATAATGCTATAATATAATGTTTGGTATATACAACTAATCTAATTAACAATTCATATTACCATATTTAGTATATCAAAAAAAATATTAAATAATACATATGCCTTTTATTAAAACACCCTCCAAGTACAATTAAATTACTATTACTACATTTTATTTTGAAGTTATAAAAAATAAGAACAATTTTAATGATGAATATATAATAGAGTTCATGTATTAAAATTTTAAAAAAATATAATATCAATCTACTATTAATTTTAAAAATAGATTTCATTATACATGTTAAGAAAATGTAAAAAATATTAATTGAAGGTACATGTATTAATTATTTTAAATATTTAATAATTTTTAGAAGTATATATATCATAATATTTAATTTAATGTACATGTAGTTATGGTTGTTTAATTTTTTTTATTGAACTTGTAAATAAAAATAATATCTAGTCTTATAATTTTCTTTGAAAAAATGACTACATATGAACCAAGCCTTTTTTAAAAAAAAATGAATTTATAAATAAAATTAATGTCTAGTCTTATAATTTTTTTTAAATGACTAGATTCAACTAAGAATATATATATATACATATATATATGAGCTCATAAATAAAATTAATCCCTAGTGTTTTTATTTATTTTTTTAAAGACTACATATACATTAAGAGTTTTTTTTAAATGAACTTATAAATAAAATTAATGGTTGGTCATATAATTATTTTTTTCCAAACGAATACACATAAGCTAAGAATAAATAATATGAAAATAATAATAATGGATGTAATAAAAAAATAAAGAATTTAAAAAAATACAAGTTATCACTTTTTCGAATAAATTAAATTAACATTTTACATAACCCATTGATGGGAGAATAGGAGAAGGGGAGAGGGTGGAGGAGGTGGAGTCGTCAAAGCCAAGGGAGAGGAGACATGAGGTATAGAAGGATGGATTTGGAATTACATAGAGGGATGGAGGCAACTGGGGTTTTTGGGTACTTTTGTGAAAGAAATAAAAAAAAAAAAATGAGAGGATTGCTATACATATATGATAATCTACATAAACAATCTCGATGGGGGCAATGTACATTACTAGTATGAAGGTAAAGTGGATTGCCATGGATATTTGGATTACAAGCAATGAGGTCTAACCAAATAAGATAATGATACGAGTCCATGCAATTAAAAGTTATACCACCAGTAATTTAGATGAATTATCCCATATCAAACGCCTTCTTAAGTGTGTTTGGACTATCATTTCTCAAAATGTAAATTATAGTATTTTATGGAAAGTTGAAATAGATAACTTATCAAAAAGATCTCCTACACAATTTTCTAAGAATAAATATTACCAACTAAACAATAAGCACTTTTGTTATTGCACATGCAAATACAACAACTTATTTATAAATTACTTTTCATACAAGTCTTTTTATATAAAAGCTCTTTTTACAAAAGGCCTCAATTAAGTTGTTTATGCAAACAGTACATTAATTAATTATTCTTATAGGATTTTAGTAGTAATTAATTGTTGGAGATAACATGACTTGGGCTTATATATATTTTTTAACCCCTATACACATATATTATTTTGGTTTCGATTCTTCTAAAATTTTGCTTTAGTTTTTGTTCCTCTTTTATCCCTTCTTTTATTTTTGATTCTCATCGTTCTAAATTTTGATCCCTATAAGTATTTTATAATAGAATTTAATTTAAATACACTGACAGTGTAAAATAGTTTTACACTATCAACCAATAGAAATGGTAGAAAGTGCCAACTCATCCAAATAATCATCCATTATAATGAGAGACCCACCATGAATTCTCACTTTCCTCTATTTCTATTAGTTAACAGTGTAAAATTATTTTACACTGTCGGTGCATATCAATTAAACTCTTTATAATATGTGTTTAGTCCTTATAAATATTAAAAATTTTGTTTTTGTTTCTTATAAATATTTTAAGAATATTCTTTTGATCCTTAAAAATATCAACCTTTAACACTAGATTTATACAGCAGAGATTAAAAACCTAACAATGAAAAAAAAATCAAAAGCAATGTAGAAATTTTAAAAGAACCAAAACGAAAACTGTCTATATATACACACACACAAAGGAACATAGGCTCATCAGCGCTAAATTTGACTTTTTCCACCAAAAGCTGCTCCTCGATTATTGATGCCGCCAAATTCGCTCGCGAGTTAGATCAACAAAAACCACCAATTGCATTGCTCAAATTTTCTCCATATGTTGATAAGACTCATGATCGTACGAAAACAAAACCGCCACCATTTCAGCATAAAATCCGCATATTAATTTGGGCAGTTCCATGTCGGGGTCCATAACTCCAATATGTGCATGAATTCAGCGAAAAACGCATTCCAATCTACAGAAGCATTTTGAAAAATAACCTTGCTCCTAGTCTCCCAAATTGACCGAACCATTAGGGGAAAAAAAAATTTTTGACAACCACAATTTCCTCTGAACACCCTTCGGTGGTACCTCTAGCCAAGATTCAAAGTTAAACCTGGGACTATCAGAATATTCAGAACACACCCAAGATATATCCCACCAATTACAAGTGCACCAGATTTTTCCCTCTAAATGACCAGTATTTATAGAAACTACAAATATATTTAAGTTAAATAACCTTTAAACAAACCAATGATAGTGAGCTAGCTGTCTCTTTGTGCAGGTCTTCGCTGGTAATATTTGGCCTACATTGGGTACAATGAGATGAGAATACACACAGTATACACAATTTTACCTTCTCAAAAGATTCCGGCAAACACATGGGGTTTTTGTTATTAGTCCAAAAAAGGGTGCTGAGTTATTATGGAACTCATTGATTTTATGGACGGTTCACTCTTTTCTCCAAAATTAAGAGATTCCTGGGGTTTGGCTTGATTTGTACTTCAGCTTCTTTTATTTTTAGCTTTGTTTTTTGGCAAGTTTTTCCCAAGACCTAATCATTCACAAAGCACATAGATCTTTATCCACTTTTCTGAGTAATATGAAGTTGCGTGTCTATATATCCTGGTTATACATCTCCTCAAAAGTGTGGTTTTATTTTTATATAAAAGTAAAAAGTTAGGATTTTGCAATGTACTCCTCCATTTCAATGTATTTAGATATAATTTTTTAACTTTTAGATAATAAACTTACGGTGCTGTACAACCAGTGGACACTAAAGTTTGGCTCTATCATCATGAGGCTGATTTTTTTATATATGAAATTTTGATAGAGTAATTAGTAGGATATGAGATTTTTGAAAAAAAAAATTAGAAAAATATAGTGTTTTGAAGAAATCTATAAAAAATATAGATGGATCCTACACAAAAAATAAAAAATAAATTCACTATCGGTATTAATGGATTATGAAAAAAAAATCTAATAAAAAAGGAATCCGGTATGTTGTTAGTCAAATTTCAATTTTTTTTTTTTGGTGTCTCATGTGCTGTGTGTGTATGTCTTGTCTGTATATGTGAGAGAGAAGAGAGAAAGAAGAGAGAGGATAGAGAATAGATTGAAGAAAGGAAGAGAGAGAGGAGAGAAAAAAAAATGAAAGAAGAAAAAGGAAGAAAGAAAATAAAGAAGAGAAAAATATTATATTCTTTAAATTTTATTAAAAATATTATTTTTTATATTTTTTCATAAAAATTCCATATGAAAAATGATTCCCTTCATTGTAAGGGGTTTTTATTATTAATATGATAAATGATTACATTATATGCATGAATATGGGTTTAGGATAAAATTTACGTTGATACGGGTTTAGAAAAAATGGCCAACGGCAGTTTTTGTTGCACCACAAAGCTGCAACCGTCTAGCACCCATGCATGATCCAGAAGGACGCATGGAAGGCACCGGAAAAGCCACCAGTGGCAATTTTTATCAAATCACTGCGCCCCTCTGCAAAGCTATTGGAATCTCTGAGCAAAGGTGATGGGATTCTATCAAAAACCTCCAATGGCAGTTTTTGTTGTAGGAATCTCTGCGACAATATCAAATCATGCTCCTTCTTTGCAACAGCATACCGTGTATATATATAGTGGAAGTAAGGAAGAAGAAGTGAGGAAGCGTGTGTATATATGCAACATACTGTCAAACACAGAAAGAGAGAAAGAAGAAGTAAGGAAGCATAGAGAGAGAGAGTGTGTGATCTATTTGAAAAAAAAAATAGAGAGAAAAGGAGAAATATCAAGGAATTAAAAATAGTTTGTAATTTAATAATGAATTGACATGGACATATTTCAGAACAAATTTGTGTTGAGAATGTAAGTATTATTTGTTCTGAACAAATTCTTGACATGTGAAATTTTATTATTAACAATGATAGATAAATTAATTTTATTATTAATTATCAAAATTATGAAAAATAATTTATAAAAAATGATTAATAATATTGTAAAAAAAATATTTGTTTTGTTCTGGACATCTATAATTTTGAATAATCACTTTAGTATCAGTATCAATTTTTTTGCTTTTAATTAAAGGTTTACTATTGACTTTTTTCAAAATTTGAAATTAAGCAATTAATATATATATATATATATATATATATATATATATATATATACATATGGTTGCACCCTAAGTGCATAGTTTTTTCAAATACTATATACAAAAAAAAAAGACCCACAAATTAACTTACTAAATGTATATGTTAACTAATTTAGTTTATCCTTAAGTATTTTAATCCCACTAATCATGGAGTAAAAAAATTGTTGTATTTTATTTTATTTTTATATTTTTAAACAAATAATAAAAAAATATCATATTGCATGCTTTATTAATCTCAGTTTATTTACTGTTTATAATAGGGGAGGAGGCTATTGTGACTTTGTCACTTACGGATGATGCCACCCATGGTCGAAATACGTGAGCATTTACGGTAGGCTGGTCTTGATCGTCTTGCACAGATTTGCTAAACGCAAATAAATGGCTCCATTATTAATGTACTTGTTGAATGGTGGAAGCCGAAAACGCACATTTCACCTTCTTTGCGGGGAATGCACAGTCACTTTGGAAGATGTAGCTATTTTACTCGGACTCCACATCAATGGTCTACCGGTCATTGGATCTACTAATCCCAACACTATAGCCCTCCAAAATATGTGTGACGAGCTACTTGGCGGTCGACCTGGCCCATATGATATTGACGGATGTGAAATAAAATTAACATGGCTCACACAACATTTTGGTTCACTTCATATTGATTCTAACATTGCAAGAGTACAACATGTTCGTGGATATATATTATCTTTACTGGGGCATATTCTGATGCCGACCAAGAGCAATTCAGTAATCTATGAAAAATTCTTACAACTGTTGGTGAATTTAAATGAAATTGGGCTTTATAGCTGGAGATCAGCAAGCCTGGCTTTTCTGTATGGAGGGCTAGATCGTGCTACATGCAATGGTGTGAGAGAAATTTGTGGTTGCATAATATTGCTACAAGTGTGGGCGTGGAATCGGCTTCCATGGTTGCCTCCAATACCAGCTGAACCAATGGCTTTTCCTCTTGCTCTTAGGTAATATATATTTAAACAAATTATTAGTCAGTTATAGTCAAAATTGGCTCTAATTAATATTAACTTTCACAGGTGGAGACAACTGCAGTATCCACATAATACTCCATTTAGAGATCTTGGAAATATCATATTGGCATTAGATCAGACGGGAGTTCATCAAGTTTGCATTAATATACCGTAGCATCTCTTGTAATATCACATATACTACTGCATGTATATCTGATTTATTTTTAATAATGCAGTTTGTATGGCAACCATATGGGGATGAAGCTATTAATGTCTATATTCCAAATGACGTCAGAGGCGAGCAGCTATTGTGGTCAATTGTTAGCCCATTGATTTGCTTTGAGGTAATAGAGTAGCAGGCAACTGACCAAGTAATGCGTCAGTTTGGATTTGCTCAGCATATTCCTCTCCCACCCTAAAGACTAGAGGGATTCCATAACAAAGACTTAGGGGGATTAAGAGAACCAAGGAATTGGAGAGCCTTGCATGACGATTGGGTCGCCCTGTGGGACCACCGATATCATGATATATTACAAGGAATTACCATTAACAAATATAATTCTTCTACTGAGTATTGGGAATGGTATACATAATATGCGATTGATTGGCTTTAGTTGTCCCCGTAGATGCAGCAGCCAGCCCTGCAACAACAACAATTCCCTATGGAGCCGCTCCTTCCTCAACAGCAATAGTTCCCTATGGAGCCACCACCCCCCAGCAGCACCATTATCCGATGCATTAGTATCCAGAGCAGTAATTTCCTGCACCTTTTGCACAAAAGGAGTTGTATTGGTCTCCACGGGGAGAACAATGGCGGTCATTTCAATAGGATCAAAAATGGCGAATATTCGTATATGCAATTGGTATCCGCCATGGTTCAAGAAGCAGGGAATCAAGGGGGAGAAGGTCTATTGACTGTAGCAGTAGCAGTGGAATATCTTGTGGGTTACTGTGCACCTATAATTTTGTCATTGATGATACTCAATCTACTCAACGAGCAGCTCCCCCTTGTGAGTTCGACTTGAATGAGGAGGCATCCAATGAAGAGATGCCCGTATAGGAGGATGTGTACCAAGTAGAGATGGTGACACCTAATTATGGGATTACATCTCAACCAATATTTTCCCCAGGTGATCAATGGTCGATGCCACTTATGCGGTGGAAGATAACCTCCCAAGTCACATCTGCATTTGCCCCTGCAGTGGAGCCCAAAGTTGCCTGACATGAGGCTAGGGGGGTGATGCTAGAGGAAATAAGGTTAGGGGAGATGAGGCTGGAGGAGATGAGGGTGTGGGGGAAAATGGTGGCAGACGAAGAAGACGAAGGGGATTACTTTTTATGTTCTAAGTCCATTTACACATGCCCTATTAGATATACCCCCTGGATGATAGACAAGCTAGTAGTGTTCTTTAGTATAGTTCACAATAACATTTTAGTGTTTAATTTATTGTAATGTAGATATTCATTCAGTTTCCATGTTTATGTATAATTAATGTTGTGTTGTTATTCTTATGCTTATTTCACCAATTTATTGTAACTGAATTAAAGGTTTACATTTGTTCCTAACTAATGGATTTCTTCTTCATTTTTTTTACCATCTACTTTTTTAAAAAATATTAAAAGCTCCTCAATTACAATATATATAGTCGCTTTGCATTGTTATAAAAACTAATGATTATCCATTATACAATATTAGATAAAGTGATACTAATTAATTAAGAACTCAATTATAAAAATAATATAACAACTTAATTTAATAATACACATATTCATTAATAATAACAACTTAATTCAATTATCATATAATAAAAAATAATAACAATCTATAAATAACTACTCAACACTATGAACTAGACTCGGGAGCATTTGGACATCGGCTGTGACTATGCCCCTCACCTCGACAAAGACCGCACCGTCATGGTCCTTACATCTCATGCATGTCCATTTCATTCAGGAAATGGGTTGATTTGGGATGGCCTTTTATTGTGCACTTCAAGGTAGGATTAGGGCAAAGTCTTGGGCCTCTATACTGATGCCATATACTTTCGTTACCTATGAGCCCGCACTCCTTCTTGTAGACTTTACATATCTCGCTGATTTTGTATACATCATCGATATAAGCTCGCCAATCAATGTTTTGGCTAAAGCAACAAGCAATCACATGATGACACAGAAATCGATTTGTTTGGAAGTCACCACAATCATAGTACCTTTGCCATAGGTCAACTCTATAATTTAGGCTGTTATATAGCTCCTAAACATGGAAAGCTTCATTTCGTCTATCGAATTGACTAACGCAAAGGCTTCTAGATGCCTGCTCATTTGATTAAAGTCGAGTCGTCACGACTTTGGAGAAAATATGTCCACCATAAATAGCTTTGCCAACCGAAAGTAAGTTGCTCAAACCAGTGCAGTGATGAGAAGATTGCGAGCCCCCTTTAGCACAGAGTTCATGCACTCGACTAGACTCATGGTCATGTGACCCCACCGATGTCCACCATTATATGCTTGAACCCACTTTTCTCGTGAAATTTTGTTAAGCCAATCTGTGTATACTTCTCCACGCTCCTGTATCCGCTCATAATGAATATTAAATTCACACTTCGTCCTAGAATACCCTACAAAACACAAAACACAATACGGTTGATATAATATTTCTGAAAATGGAATTCACAAGTTTAAACAAAATATCAATTACCCATGCGGACGACAAGTTTGTGGAAGTAAGGTGTCTTAAATTTGCACAAGAAATTGGTAGCGATGTGCCTAATACAATAAATGTGGAATGCTCTTGGAGGTTCCCATTGGCCATTACTTCGCTTTATTGCTACATTAATCGACTCATGGCGATCAAAGATAATGCCAACTTCATCTCGGGTCACAACATGTCAACATAAATTATCCGGGAAAAAATGCCATGCATCTGCAATCTCACCGTCAACAATAGCAAAAGCAATTGGCAATATATTTTGATTGCCATCTTGTGCGACTGCTACCAAGAGAGCCCCTTTGTATTTTTCATACAAATATGTCCTATCAACCTGCATAACTGATTTGCAATGTCTAAATACTCTAATGTAGGGACCAAAATTCCAAAACACCCAGCGTAATATTCGCACGTCTGGAACTAGTTCATCTTTGCGATAAGCTTTTGCAGCATCCAGCTGAACAACTGATCCTCGAACAGTATCACACATTGCTATACACCATTGCGGCAAAGCTTCAAATGAGGCTTCCTATTGACCGAATACTTTCTTGATGGCCTTTTGCTTTGCCATCCATGTTTTTTGGTATGTCATCATGTATCTATACAGAGATTGAATCTCTATAATCACATATTTTATCTTAAAAGAAGGATCATATTCTACCATGGGTTTGATACATTTTGTAATTGTGTTTGAATCTAACTTTATGTGATCTTGCAAAATCCTTGGCCAAGTGCAAGTGTATGGTCCATTATACTTTTTGATTTCCTAAAAATATTTATTCTTCCTAAAACTGGCCCTAACAAGCCATCTGCAATCTATGCCAAAGTATACACATTTACAATAGAATATCGTTGATTTTGGCTCATACATTTTGTAATCCACTTCTTTTGATATATTGTAATGCTTAATTGCCCGTATAACATCTTTTCTATCACTAAATTGCATTCCAACACCCAATTCTCCATCTGTAGTATGATCACCTATAAAACATAAAGATAAAATAATAAATATAATAAAATTAAAATGGTAACAAATTAAATGTATAACAATTAATATGGTAACGTAATAGAACTACATCCATAATCTAACATCATAACTAATAATTGTTAAATCTCAGGTAATAAATTTTTTAACTAAAAATAACAATTAAGATGAAATGTCAGTGACTACATACCTAGATTCGCATATTCTGGAAACTCAGGTGCATGCATAGCTTCAAGATCTAAAGTACGTATGAATGATTGCTCCCCAAATGGATGCTGACTAGTCACCATTGTGTTTGATATATGCAACTGCTTGTCATTTGCATCATCATTTGCTTCATCATCTGCAGTATGATCACCACTTTTATATTGGCCTTCAAAGTTTTCACCATCACTTTCATTGATGTTTTGTTCCCATTCTATCTCTCTTTTTGAAATTGTGCCTGACTCAGGTTCTTCCTCCTCATCGTCAGCTTGATGGTAAAAAACAACAGTAGTTTCTTTAAAATTGATGTATAACTCAACAATAGAAATTTGTGTTTGATGTTGTTGATGTATCAGAAACATTTGCTGAAGGTCATCATCATCACTTATTGGAATTGATTGGTATTGCATGAAATCACCAAAAATCGAGATTGGACATCTATATGTTATCTTCTTCACTATTTTAGGGTTCTCAGCTTCTATGCATCGACAAAGCCCACTCTCTAGATCCGCAAACGACATAGTATACGGAATAGAGAAATATACTGCCTTCTCGCATATAAACATCACACCATCACTCATGTTTGTAAGAATATCACCATTAAAATATACCACTATATTTGCACTCATTTTTTTTTTTTTTGCCTTTTCTATTTTCTACTACTCTCTATTCTTCACTCTTTTTCTTAGATTCACAACACAAATATCTACCTATGAGTAATGAGGAGGAATTGAGTTTATATAGCGGAGGAGCTAGTGGCAAGTTTATCATAGTCAAAAACTGTCAATGGCATTTTTTGACCTCAAACCAAAACCCGCCAATGGCGGCTTTTAGTAAAAATATTTTTTCAATGCCAAAACCCGACATTGGCGGTTTTTCAGTGTTAGTAATTTTGAAAATAAAAACTGCCAATAATAGTTTTTTGCATAACCTCATATCCCTGTAAATAACCCCCAAATCCCATATTCACGCATATAATTTTCTCAAATACCATATATATAAAAAAGACCTGAGATTACAAGACCACTGTGATGAAGGACCCATTGGGCTATTTAGATTGCCACCATAAAAGGAGCTCACGTTAAAAATCCCAGCAAACTCGAGACAAATTAAAGACTGGGCATTTCAATCAAGACGAAATTGTTGAAACAAGGTTTGCAAACTTCTTTTAGTTGAGGACTCGACCTTGCAATTGGCAGACCAACATCTACATTTTGTTGGTATATACTATTATTCTTAAAAATAGAGGCATGCATTACAGTTCCTCCACAAGATAGGAAGGGTGGTGGCCAAAGTTACTCAAATGAAAGTGACTAAACTGAGAGAAAATAGAGAGAATTTGAGAATTGGTGAAAAACGATTCTGATTGATTATTGTGAACACTTGAGCCTTTTATATTGGCTCAATAGAGTACAAAGTCTATAGCTACACCTGGTGTATACCATCATTGCTCCAAGTTAGTTACTAACTGCCAGAGTGATACAACCCCAATTAGTTAGTTAGGAAATAATTAGTTAGAGAATATTTTCATATTAATTGTGTATAAATAGGAGAATATTATTAGTTGTAATTGAATAAGAGAATTGAGGAGTTTTTGCCTCATTTGAATGGGGACGTGAGCTTTTGTGGCTCACAAGATGCATGAGATCAGAGATGGTGTTTTTTTGACTCACAAAGATGCATGAGAGAGAGAGAGAGAGAGAGAGAGAGAGAGAGAGAGATTCACAATAATATTTAATTGAGGGCTTCGTAATATATTTAAGACAAAACTCTCAAATTGGTGCCTTTTAATTTTATGCCAGACAAATTGGGTTTTATAGAAAAAACTCAATCTGTAATCCCTATCAATTTCAAACGTCGAATAAATTAGTCCCTCCTCAATATTTTTGAAGAATTTTTAGGACAAATTAACCCCTAATAATTTATAAATAGTTCAAATTAGTCTCTAATAAAAATAGTAAATAAGACAAAAAAAAGTCCAACGAAAAACTAATGAGGGACTAACTTGTTCTATATTTTTAATATTCAAGAACCATGAGATGTGATTTTTTCTTTGGGGAATCAAATTGTCTAAAGTTATGTTTGAGGGGAACCAACTTAAGGATTTTGTCTATATTTAAAAGGTTAAAACTAATTTTTATTCCTTATATGCGTCCCAAATTTTGGTTGTAGTCCCTATACTAAAAATTTTGATTTAGATCACTACACTAGTACTTTATTAAGGAATTAGTCTCTATCATTAATAAATTATGAGACAACATTAGTTTTTGCTAATATATTTAATAGGATCTAATATAAATATAATATGTTGATAATATAATATTCAAACAACCTTTTTAAGGCATTTTTTAGCCCTAAAATAGTCTTTTTTAAAAAGTATAAAATAAATCAAAATAGTATCGAAATGACCATTTTTTTAGCCAAAATGACCCTAACCAAGTTTTATCATATCTCATATCAGCTCCCATTAGTCATATAAGCAAAAATTAACATTATTTAGTAATTTTTTAATAATAGAGACTAACTCAATATTACTATAGAGACTTAAATAAAAAAAAATTGTAATGTATAGGGATCTAAACCAAAAAAATTTTAGTGTAAGAACTAAAACTAAAATCCACGACACCTATAAGAATCAAAAACTAGTTTTAACCTATTTAAAAACATTAAATTTAACTCTTCATATTCATTACATAAAGCCCTTCGCAAAATTAAGCATGTTACTGGATTTATAGACAAGCATTAAGTCTCCGTGCGCGAATAAATCCCACAGTCTCTTCGGTCAGGACACGCAACTCTTCCATGAGTCTGCAATGAATTAAAGCATGGATATTAATTCAATGGGTTCATAATAAATTCAATGCATGCTTATGAATTAAAGCATGGATATTAATTCAATGGGTTCATAATAAATTCAATGCATGCTTAAATTCATTAATATATATAGATATGACTGACGATTCTTTTATGGTCTTGTTTAGAACGCTTGATGCCAGTATGACTGGCCCATCGAGATAATATAACTCGCCCCTTATTCTTTCACCAATCCTGCTGTCTAGTTCCTTATGGTCTGTGTGGTATGCTTGATAGTCTAAAATCTGATAGGATAATGACTGATAATATAAGATATGATTGGATAAAGCCTGATAAAAATTTAATACTATGCAATATTTAGTATGTCAATGTATAAGATATTGTATTATATAAAATATAACCAGAAAAAGATATTATAATAAATATAATTTTTAAATATTTAATTTAAAATTTAATATAATTATTTAAATAGTTATTATAATTATTTTAGCTATTTTTATTATATATAAAAATAATTTTATATTAAAATTCATTTATTTATTATTTTTTATATTTTTTCATAAATTTAAAAAATATGAGAGAGAGAGAGAGAGAGAGAAATAGAGAGAGATTTTATACATCAAAATCTAAATAGACTTAATATTATATTCCTATACTTGGTTGTGTTTTTTATTATATATAATTAAATTTATATGAAATATTATTTATTATTATTTATATATTTTAATAATAAAATTTTTATTCCTATATTTTTATATTAGTTTGAATATTTATTTTACAATTATTTTTAAAAATATTTATTTATTATTAAATATTTTTATTAAATAATATTATTTTTTATTGATATAGTTTTTATTTTTTATTATTTATTTAATAATTATTTTTCTTTTAATAAAATATATTAAAAAATGAAAGTAAAAAAACTCTTATGCATTATAAGCTAATCAAACTTAATACACCCTCCCTAGGTTAGATTAAGTTATCTATCATTAAATGTATAAGAGAAGTTTGACAGATAAGTTTATACAATACGTTGACTCCCCCAAACAACGAATAAAGTCATAACGTATTATATTACATTATCCTATTGTACATGATACGTCATGCCAAACACCCCTTAGCCCAAGGATGATGGGTGCATCCGGTGCATTTAATTTAATTCACAACAAAATATTGCACCCGTTAGCCATTACTAGCTATTAATTAGCTAATTATCATTGTTGTCAACGAAATGAACAATAAATCATAGGACACTTCGCTTTCGAGAACAAATTAATTAATCACGCAATGCATTCAGTATACGACCAATTATTGCATCTATTATATTGGCTTCAATTTTACGCAAATTGGTTGGAAGCGATTGAAGGAGCATATATATGTTAAAACAAAAACTTTGTTTTATAAATATTTGTTTTGTTCTTACCATAATCCATCCACATGAATCTCCATAGGAAGGCACCTGAGCCTTGTATGGAATCACATCTGTATAAAGGTCAAAAGAAATATGCTCATCGATTAATCAAATCACTAATCAAAACCACACATTGGAAAGCAATATGCATTATCTCTAGGGGCTACGGTTTAAGGAAAGTGGTGCTTACGAGTAAAAACTAGTTTCAGAGTGTTATATACTGGCAAGAACATAGCCAAGTGGATGAATATTCCTGCCAGACCAGCCTGTATATATATGAAGGAATTATTTTGAGATTTTGAGTTTAATTCGTTTTAATTGAGTGATTATTGGCCAAAATATTCTATAGGTTAGTTAGGGAGTAGGGACTGTTTCTATCATGTTCTTGTGTTAGACAAATAAAAGTTAAAACAAAATAAAAAGGTTTACATGTGTGACGAAGAGTCCATTCTCCTTGAGCTTAGGTTTGATAATATGCTCATAAAAGTATTTTGTATAGAGATACCTGCTGAACTCCGATTCAGGGTTAGAGATATCCCCGATGATCACATCAAACTTCTCTTGAGATATCTCTAGTTTATCCTTGTACATAATAAATATATAGCTTTTTTTAGAGCAAACCATATTAATAACTTTCAACTAAGTCCACAATTAACCCTTCTATGTCACTTTAATTCATATATATGACAGGTTAGAAAGAGGAAATGTAACAAATTTCACACACATAGGTGAAAATAAAAGATCTTATAACTAAAAAAAAAATAAAAGGATCTTATAACTGTCAACACCGACTTTTCATTCCATTAAGGAAATTTTCAAAAAATAGAGAACTATCTTTGTTGAAATTAATCCAGATAATTGAAAAAAAAAAAAAAAGAGGAAGCGAGAGGGATCAGAAAAGTCAAAGAAAGGAAATTGCTCACTTTGCATCATTGTAAACAATTTGAAGCCTCTCGTCATTGAATGCCTCGTGATTTGCCGTCATATGCTCGCGGCATAAATTGGCAACTTCCTGTCATTAAGCATATTAAAATTGAACTCAGATCAACATTTGCATAAGGATATTGCTAATAAATATGATCAGTTAAGAAGGCTAAGCCTCACTGTCTCTATAAAACAACCTAGTGAACTTACCCTATCTATTTCACATATGATCACTCTCTCAATGTCTTTGTGCTTTAGTACCTCTTTCGCAATTTTGCAAGGGCCCGTCAATCACGAGATCCTACATAAAACAAAAACGGTAAATAACACTCGTCTCCCTTAAAATTTCTTGAAATGACACTCAACCCCAAACTTCCTTAAAATTGACACTCCACCCCTTGAGCTTTCAAAAAATATGCAGCCCACCCCACTGGTAAGTAAATTGGTAATGGTGCTATTACTATAGTTAATTATGGTTAGACAAAGTAACTCACTTTCTTCCACAAAGCTAAAATTACACGGGAGAAAAAGCAAGATTCATCTCCTACTCCAACTCTTCATTCACCTCTACATTAAGTCATTAACCTTCGCCTCTCACATACTCACTTCACCTATGCCATACAAGATTATTGTTAAGTTCACAAATAAAATGATCTCTGTCTAGCCTTCCAAAATTGTGAACTTCACATTCCATAACATGCAGGTTCATTAGGAAGTACAGTAATAAGATAAGTAAGACTACTGCATGATGATTCTTTCAGACAAATAAAATAAAAACCTATGTTATCTTCGAGACATTTCTTCATTATCTACATTAGGCACAAGAATCTTGGTCAATAACATCTCCGGCAGCATATGGGTTCCTACCAGCTGTGCCACTACTTGCCACGAAGAATGAGGCAGGAGGCAGAAGAGGGGTGCAATTAAAAGCTACCAAAATTGATATGGATCTGATTATTGGAAAAATATATATTATGCTATCTATGAGATGATTATTTGCATTTCTTATAAAATGCTTCATAAACTATATAACTTTCCTGCTTAGTCAATAAATTATAACATGTGACCAAGAAAAAAAAAATGCAACTGCTGGCAATTTTCGGATGTGTTATGGGTGGGAGGGAGGTGAAGAGTGATTTAGAGCTTTGTGGGTTTGGAATTTTGCAGAGATAGCTATTGGGCGATGCTGAGGTATTTTTTCAAAAAAATAAATAAATAAATAATTTGAGATTTTTTGGGTTTAAGGTTCAAATGCCTGCATTTATTGGAACCACTCCCACGTCAACATGCCGTTGATCATTTTAGTAAGCACCCACTGCACTTTGAGAAGCATAAGCCGATGGAGATGAAGATGGTTAGCCTCCAACGATGGTCAATTTCTTGCAAGTTTGGGGTTGAATGTCATTCTTACAAAGCTCAACGGCGGTGAGTGTTATTTACCCAAACAAAAATAATTAACTACTTACTTTATTTATTTGTAAGATAGAGAGTGATTCATCTGAAATACCCGTAACATAATATAAATAAATGGCATGCTACAACAGAAAAGTGTTTCTTGAGGACTTTGATTAAATAGCCGACCGACCCCAAAAATGAATTTAAATATCATATTGTATCTCACTTGAAATTAATTTAAATATTACGTTTCCATAATACATATAATAAAGATTGAAACTACCAAGTAGAAAGACTAATATATTATAATATGAATTTTTTAGAGAATTAAAGTACTAAAATAAAAGTAGTTTAGAAAGCAAAATATAGATTTGCCAAAAAAAAAAGGTAGTATTATAATATAATAGAAATTAATTCCCAACACCGGCAACAGCTTCCAATATAGAAAAATATATGGTTTAAATTGGATTTGATTTGAAATGAATTTAGGAATCTTGTCTACATGAGTTATTGAGCTCTGAAACTGCCTTGACCATGTATGGCTACTAACCATCTCTTAATAATAATAATAATAATAATAATAATGATAATAATAATAATAATAATCTCGATCAAATTCAAATGTTTATCCAAAAACTCGAATACTATCAAATATTAGATATTGATATAGACACATGGCACGATACAGAGACACACCAAATTCTTCAAATTGTAAGATATTGTCATGACATATATATACAGGAGATATATCAAATGACAATAAGTTTTTTATGTAAAAAATGAGAATAAGCATTTAAATCATTGAATCAAATTGTGTGATTAAGATTGTATTACTAATTAAAAAAAAAAAAAAAACTCAAACGACATATCTTACTCCCCCTACTCTCTCTACCTTAGACTTCCTTTCCTCCTTCTCTCTTTTTCCCAACTAGCTCTATTGTCTTCTTCCATGGATGCCAACACTCAACCACACATTACCCTTATCTAATCCACCCCCCAATTACCCCCTCCTAAAAAATAATAAGTGTTACATTGCAAAGACAAGACTATATTCATCAATGTCAAATTATCAATGTTCATTAATTTCTAAGCCCCTTCTATAAAAAAAATGGAGCATTCATAATATATATCATGTGCTAATACTTGTTATTTCTAAGCCTCTTCTAAAAGAAATGTATAAGTACATGTACAATAAAAATATTAATTATAGTGATTTTCTAAAATTTAATTTTATTTCCTTCTCCACCATTGTTGTTATCTCCTTTATTGATATAGAGTACACGCTATAAAAAATAGACGATATTGGTCTGAATTTGGATTGAACATTTTAATATTCGTGTTGGCCTATTAAAATAGTTGGAAAAAAAAAATGTATCCAAGTCATGTCTCTCATGTGTCCAAATTATGTTTCCACATATTTAACCTATGTCCAAGATGAATTTTTTTTTTTAATTCCACACATAAGGATGTGTGTCAACATGTGTTGAATGCATGTCACTAAATATTGGTGTCAGAAATGTGTTAGACACGTAGATACCTAAGTCAGTTGGCATGTCCGTGCTTTATTGCATCCAATGGACTTCAAGAAATTAGTGCTTTAGATTTTTTTTTCAAAAAAAAAAAAAGATTGTATGTGTTCCTATTTGAGCTATGAGGTAGGGTAGGTTGGTGTTTAGACTTGGAATATTCTCGCCTCCACTATAGAAAGGAAGCGGGTATATATAGGGCATAGTACCATTATGGTAAGGGGACTCGTTAGGGTGTAGATTAAGGGAGGGAATCCTTAATAGATCAGGGATCATGAAGAGAATCCTACTAGGGATGTGAATGTGAGTTAATGAGGCAATGTCTGTCCTTGAACCAGGTATGTGAAGGTCGATAGGTCAACCTTCAAGGTCAAGACATTGAATAAGCAGCCTTGACTTCGTAGGTTAAGTACGGGAAGGTTGGGAGATTGACCAAGCCATAAGCCTTCCAACCTCGAGCTCAGAAAAGTAAAGAGGTTTGAAATATGGATCGGGCGCAGGAAGGTCGAGAGGTCGACTAGGGCACAAGCTTGCCAACCTTGAGCTTAGAAGAACAAAAAGGTTTGAAGTGCAGGCCAGGTGTAGGAAGGTCAGGAGACCAATCGAGCCACAAGCCTTCCAACCTCGAGCTTAAAAAAGCAAAGTGTAGATCAAGTGCGAGAAGGTCAGGAGACTGACTAGACCATAAGCCCTCTAACCTCTAGCTTAAAAGAGCGAAGAGGTCTGAAGTGCAGGCCAAGTGTGGGAAGGTCAGGAGATCAACTAGGTTACAAATTCTCCAACCTTCAGCGAAGAGTTTGAAGTGTAAGCAGGGTGCAGGAAGGTCAGGAGACTGATCATGCCACAAGTCTTCTAATCTTGAGCTCAGAAGAACGAAGAGGTTTGAAGTGTGGATTAGGTGCAGGAAAGTTCGTAGACTAACCAGACCACAAGCTCTCCAATCTCAAGCTTAGAAGACTGAAGATGTTTAAAGTATATATATATATGCCATGGTGGCTTGTGGGCCATGTAAAGTTTTTCATTGCAATATCAAATTGTTATTGTAATATGAATTTATGATATGACGATGGGCTGAGCCCGTAAAGCATAACCAATGAGTGATGACCAAAGTAGACAAAAAATAAAAAAAGAAAAATAAATAGCATAGGGCCGTGACTAGTAAGCAAATAGTCTTCCAGTAAGTAGAACTTAGAAGAAAAGGAATTGTCCCTATTAGAGTTTCAGTAGAAAACCACTGTACAGGCTGCAACGGCGCTCCAATTGTATGCTTCGTTTGTTCGCTTTCAAGTTTCAACCTTGGCCCCTTTTTTTTAATCAGTTACACAGTGTTGCCTTCATCTTATATCTTTATTAGTCTCAACTCTCAAGTAAGTTAATTTTGTCTGAAACATATTATTATTTTATTATGAAATAAGCTGATTTTTAATCCTTTTACTTTGTAATTCCTCATTTGTTTCGTTTCCAAGTTTTTGTATTGTTATTATTGATTGAAGAAACATACCTATTTAATATTTAAATTGGTGGGCCTATGTGTTGGTTTTTTAGGAACAGCAAGCATAAGAAGTAGTGGGGTTGTGTGGCTATGTTGTCAGTTTTTTATTATATTATTTATGCAAGTTGGAATAACATGCTTTAAACAACTAGTAAAAGGTAACTAAGTCAAGCTGTATATTGGGACTACTCTTATATTTATTTATTTTTTAATGATAGTAGCATGCCAATGTCTGGACCTGAAAACCAGTTATTAGTCGCTGCGTCAAATGAAAATGAATCTGGTATTCAAAATGAAGAACCTACTGCTATTGATATGGCATCACAACTAGAAGTAGAAACATTGATAAATAGTGAGGGAGAAAATAATGGTGGGGAAGAAGAAGAAGAAGAAGAAGAGGGTGTTATTCACCAAAATGAAAAGAAGAAGACATCCTTTGTTCGGTAGCATTTTAAAGAAGTAAAATTGTCTAATGGAATTTTGAAGAATCAGGGTGTCAAAAAAAAAAAAATTATGCAGTAACTGACTCAAAAGCTACAAGCTACTTGAATCGACATTTGAAGAAGAGTTGTCCTGGTTATAGAAAAATGGTGTTGGCCAAACAAAAATGGTTAAACTTCCCTTTAGATAACTCGGCAGCTAGTCCAAATGTTATTGGCCCCATTTTAGTAACTCCTAGAAGGAAAAATGATCATGTAAGACAAATAGAAGGAATGGCACACTAAGTCATGATGCATGAGCAATCATTTAGTATTATGGAAGAGCTTGGTTTCATATTAATGATGAAGTATAACAATTCAGCTTATGAGAAGATCAATCAAAAAACACTGAAAAATGATTATATCAAAGTATATGAAGCTGAAAAAATGAGGCTAAAATCAAGCTTAAAATATGTGAGCAAAATCTATCTAACTACAGATTTATGGAAATCACAGAATCAGGAGATTGAGTATATGGTGATTACAGGTCATTATGTTGATGTGAATTGGGTACTACAGAAACTTGTTCGCAGTTTTGTTCATGTTCTTCCACCTCATGATGGTGTTGATATTGCGGATAACATTTTCAAGTGCATTAAAGAATGAGGCATTAAGTCTAAGGTCTATTCTGTCTCAGTTGATAATGCATCCTATAATGACTTATGCTTAAGGACATTAAAGGATATGATTTCAAGGCACAAAAAGTTGGTTTGTGGAGGGAAGTTATTTCATGTTCGATGTAGTGCACATATTCTGAACTTGCTAGGTCAACATGGCACTGGGGAGATAGCCAATACAATTGAAAATATACATGAAAGTGTGAAATTTATCAACCAATCTGAGGCAAGGTTGCATACATTCTCTGAGATTTTTCAACAATTACAACTTCTTGGTAAAAAGTTGATTCTTGACTACCCTACATGATGGAACTCAACTTATCAAATGATCTCTACTGCATTGTAATTTAGAGAAGTGTTCCAAAGGTTCCAAGATCATGAGCCAAATTATAAATATCTTCTTGATTATGAAGAATGGAAAAAGGTTGAAAAAATAGCTAAAGTTCTAGAAGTGATCAATTGTGTAACAAATGTCATATCTGGAAATGAACATCCTACAACTAATCTATATCTTGCCAAGGTATTTTGGATCAAACTACTTTTGGATAAAGTTGTCAATAATGGGCCTTATTTCATTAAAAAAATGGCTACCAAAATGAAATTGAAGGTTGATAAATATTGGAGCGAATGCAACCTTGTCATGGCCCTTGCAACTTTTTTCGATCCAAGATGCAAGTTGACAACTATTAAAATGTGCTTTCAATAGGTATATGGGCAACAGGCTACAAGAAACATAATATTGGTGCAAGAAGTAATGATAGAGATATATCAGGAGTATATCACCCTATATAATGAGCAGTAAGGGTAAATTTGCTAAGTATTGGTTGAGAAAGTAGTAGTAACTCTACAACACAAAGTTCAAACCCCTCATAATCTAGGTGGTCAATGATGATGGATTTTGTAAGGCAACAAGAAGTAGTTCCAGCATTAAAATCAGAACTAGAGACTTATCTAGATAAGCCAAAACATTTCCAAAAAGAAAATAATGAAACTAGCTTTAGTGCTTTAGAATGGTGGAAGGTAAACAGTGGAAAATATAGGGCGTTATCTATGATAGTAATTGATATTCTTGCCATTCCCATCTCAACTATAGCTTCGAAATCAACTTTTAGTGCTGGTGGAAGAGTAATCGATATGTTTTGAGCCTCTTTGAGTCCAACTACAATTGAAGCTTTGATTTGTGGAGGTGATTAGCTTCAAGTCTTACATGGCATAAGGAATAAGCCTAAGGTAAACCATTGTATTGCCATAGATTGGATTTCTTATTACATATTACATTTTGATGTTTAGGTTGAGGAAAGCTCTACGGTGATTGCCTTGCCAATTTGAGTTATGGAAAAATGTTGATAGGTATAACTTAAGGTTTTTGTTTGTTTTCATTTTGTGACTTTCATTATAGTAAAATAATTATGCTATGGTTGTTAAACATAGGATGGTGAAATGTTTTTATTTTTGCCATATCTAAATCATAATACTTTTTCCATTTATTTGTAGGTTGATGATTAGAAATATGATGAGCAAGAAATAGAATGAAAATTTTGCATTTGGTTATCAGCTTTTTATAATATGATGCAATTTATTTATTTTTTGCAAGTGTGACTAGTTTGTTTATGATAGAAGACATGGTTAAGTATCTTAATTTTCAGGTCAACCTCAAAATGGAAAGCTACAGGCTTACATCTTAGAGTTCATTTTATGATATTAGAGTTGGTGGCTGTTTTTTTTTTTATGATTACGATAGAGGATACGGATTGAAGATATGGTTAAGCATGTTATACTTGTATTGTTGAACTCTTGGATTTAATAAAATGCCTTTTATTGGCTATGGTTTTGTGGTTTATATGTTCTAGATCAGTCTTCTCATTTTGTTGTAGGTTAAGCCTTCTAATAAATTATAAAAAAAGGTGAATTATAATTTAGATTATGGTGTGTTGATTATGATTAGGGAAAGTGATTTGAGTATTTTGTATCATGCGCTAATGTGCATAATATATAAATTTTGTTTAAAATAGGCTATATACTTATAGCCAAAAGATTCAATTTATATCTGTATCGAGTGAGCTCATCGACTTTGAGCCAGCTCATGAGCCAAGCTCGAGCTCGACTTCGCTCACTTCTACCCCTAGTTGCCGGGCTTAGATAGCACCGGGGTTACTAGGCCTTTTGATAATGCCAAGGTTGTGGGGGCTTAGATATTGTCAGGGTTGTTAGGCTTAAATAGTGTCGGGATTTTCGAGCTTTTAGATAGTGCCAGGGATGAGCAGGTTTTGGTGGGTTGATCCAATGTTGAATGATGATGGAAGCATTATCAAGCATCGAACTCCTATCTTTATTGTTACCATATTGAAATCATTCAATCGTATTACCATTTCAAAGTTATATAGCACTTGAAACAAAAAGACCAAAAAGATGAACAAAAATAGAAGATTATTACAAAATAAATGATGTTGTGTCATTTCTTGACCGATCGACTAGGACATTTGTGGATACATCAGACTGGTTGTCATTTCTTTCTTTTCTTATGAATGAAACCATATAGACAAATAAAAAAATGGGGAATATCACAAAATAAATGATGGTGTGAAAATATAGTACTATCCCTTCATCATTCCTTCTCTTATAGCTAAACGTTAATTTTTAGGGATCATGTCTCATTGGTCGATTTTGTTCCTTGCAACTAAGGATTAGGTTAGACCACCTCTCTTCAGCTCAGTTCCAGAGAATTTGTATCATTGACTTGAGTCCCCCCCCTTTGGTTTGTGGAGACCTTGCTTGCATAGTTGGGCTTTAGTGAGTATAAGCTATAACTAGATTTGGAGATCTTCCTGGCATGACCGGTCTTTGGCAAGTACCAGCTATGGATGGGTTCGAAGACCTTATCAGTGTGAGCGGTCTTTAGCAAGTATTAGTGATGGTTAGGTTTTGGAGATCATGTTGGTGCTGTAACGTTCCCAACTCTAATAATAGGCCAATATGGAAGGAAACTCAGACCTGGGGTAAGGGCAAAATAGTAAATAGGTGAATCATATCAGAAGAAGAGGCGAAATCATAATTTTTAGATTATAACGGCAAAATTGTAATTAAAGATTTACGGTTGTCGGGAGAAGCGTTAATAGAAAAACTCAATTCCAGGAATATATGGACCCCATGACATTGGTAGATAACTAACATATATGTAATAACTTTATAAATGACCTTTTATACACATAATTTAAAATAAAAGTGTGGGATTATTCACACTATACATAGTATCTCGGGTAACTTAGAGTACCCGAATTGATAATCAGATATCTTGAATTAATCCTCAAGGATCCCATATTATCTTTTAGCATGATAAATCTAGGGAAACAATCCTACAAAGATTATATATACATGTTATGAGAGTAGTCATAGCAAGTAGCCAGAAATAAGCCACACCCTATGTTAGGCAAATGAGTGGATATAAGAGTGCTGCACAACCCCAATTTGGTGGATTATTCAACACTACTCCTTTTTACAAATATCCCAACAATCTCATCCTCTCCTATTCTTCTTCATGTTCACGCCACTAACACACAGACACACACATTATCCTCATCATTTCCTTCATCTTCTTCCTCACCACCACCATAGCTATGAGCTTCAAACTCATGGTTGATAGCTCTCTTGGCCTTAAAATACCTTGCTCCTTTTATGAAAATTACTTGTCATCCCTCCTTCTTCGAAACCCTTCTATCAATTTCATGATCAAGCATCAAGTAGAGCTTTCCCACCTCCATATAGGCTGTGGCCATGAGAGAAGTGGAAGGCTAGGAGTTGTTCTTGGCTTCTTTGCTTCCAAGGCTACAAGAACCTTGAGATAGGTAGCTCAATCCTAAGTTTATTTCCTCCAATTCCTTACGCCTATGTCATGTCCAAACCCTAGGTTCCTCACTTAAATTTGATGATAGCTAGTTGGATTATAGTGTTGATGAAGTGATTATGTGATGGTTATGCTTGGAGATATTAATTTGAGTATGATTTTGTACTTGGTTGTTGATGATTATGTGTGTGTGTGTGTGTGTGTGTTTATGGATTTGGTTCTATGTGACCAGCATGAGATGGATATATGGTTCAGCCTTATAAGTTATTAAATGGGTTAAATGAGAGTTTAATTAAGGATGGTGGTAGAAAGCTCAAGAATCTAGTATAAGGCAACCTGTAGGATCACTAAATAGCTAGAAAAGTCAAGTCTTAGTTAAATTAAATTAACACTTTATATGAACTAAAATAAATGTTTAGTTAATCTTGAATTAGTCTCTTGAGGTCCTTGAGGAAAAATTGAAGTGAGGGAAATTTATAGCAACTGGGTTAAAGGACTTGAAGTAATTAGACACCAAAAGGAAGACAAATAAAAGCCTAAAATCTAATAGTGGAGGTGTTCAGCAAAAATTGCACTAACTAGGTAACCTTTGATGTTAAGGCCATTTTTTCCTATTAATATAAGAAAAGTAGAGTATGTAAACAAAAAATCTCAGCCATCCAAGCTCAAAGGAATTAGGTATAGATTTTAGAACAAAACAGGACAGAGAACCAAGTCAACCCCAGAACCCTCTACCTAGCTCAGAACTCAAAAATTGGGAAAAAGAGGAGACTCTAGCACAAAACCCGGAAACCTAGGAAAACAAGGAAGAAGTAAATCCTATCTCTCAAGATAGGAATTTGGAACCCTCTTCATGAAGATCATAATCCAGAACCATAGATAACTAGTAAAAACAAAACCCAAAACCTTAGGAAACATTTAAGGGCATAATCCAAAACCCTGGATAACCAATCATGTTGGAACTTGGAACCTTGGAGGGACTAGGAACTCCCTCAGATTGGAACTTGGAACCCAAGGTAACTAGAAAGGAGTTTCTTAAGATCAGAACCAGGAACCTTGGGTAGGCAAGAAGGAGTGAACCCCCTTACTCAAGATCAGAACACGGAACTTGGGGGACAAGGGAGAAGCGACCCCTTTCTCTCAAACTCGGAACCCAAAAATTGGGGGAATAAGTAAACCTTCTCTTTTAAACTAGGGACCCAAGACTTGGGGAGACAAGGAAGATATGGACTCTACCCAAAGCTTGGGGAATTAGGAGAAACTCGGAACTCGGGACTCATGCTTGTGAGGTATGTTGCCCAGCTTTGAAATAAATCAGGATAGTTTTAGTTAAATAAACATAACTTAATAAGTTACCCCTAAGTAAATCACATGGGCCAAGAGGGTTAAGTAAAGGATATGATAAAGAACGTTCCTATAAAATATAAGAGCCAGATGGTAAAAAATGGATTTATGATGAATTTATAAAGTAAGGGCAAGCTTCTAGTGGCCTATAACCCAAGTATAATGCAAGAAATAGAGCTATGAGTTAGGTTATGGCAATTGTTGCAAGGTTTACTTTATGGAAAGATTTGAGCTAGAAATGAATACTTGAATATTATTATACTTGCTTACCATCATTATACAAAACATTGATCCCCTGGGGACGGTGATACATATAATGCCTAGGGCTAAAAAAACCATACTGGGGACGACGATACGTAACATGTAGATGTGAAAATATTGGAACACAAATATATGAAGCATGTGTATAAGTACATAAAGCATCTTTATTCATGACCATATATAAGAATATATAAAGTAACAAGGACTTGTAAGATGTATCAAGCCTCCCCTTGCAATGAGCTAGGGCGATATCATCAAAGATGATCACTTGGGCTAGGCTCTAAATGGATTTAAGGGGAATAAGTAGATGTGAGAATCGGGGAAAGTAAACCAGGAAACCATTTATAGGAACGAGTTCGGTCCTAAAAAATAGGCTGTTACCTAGAAGCGGGAGAGACCATCCATTTCCATGGGATCAAGTATAGATGTTCAAATTGCAAGTTAAAGAAAGAGAAAAGAAAGAAAATTGCACTTGCATAATTCATTTAATATGAATCTACATATGCATGTTCCATTTTCTCATTGTACTATACAACTATCATGATTATGATTGGAATTTATCCTATTATTTCTGTTATATCTGCCCTAAAAGGTGCCAAGTGATTGTTAAAAGGAACCTGTTTCGAGGAATATGTTTTCAAACTTAAAAATTGAATCAGTGCCTATATGTATTTGTCCATATTTTTATGATAAACTGAAGCAGCTAAAATACTTGCGATGACACCCTGTGTGCTCAATGGATCGAATATACCTACTGAAAATTTTTAATTCTCATTACCTGTTTGTATGTCTCCGTAAACATTCCAATACAAAGAATAGGCTTCAAGTCTGCAGTAGAGTTATGAGATTTCTACAAACTAGAGATTATGGACTTGAGTCCAACACCTGAAACTCCAGCCAGAATGTCGAGAGGGGCTATTGGCATCTAAAGTGGAGGATGCAAAACGAGACATCTTTTGTACATTAGAGTAAATATGTTCTAAACAAATTTTTATTTTAAATTATACACCATTCCTACACTTCTGGTTGTAACTCCTTATTCAATAGTGAGGTAGGATATTATAAGAGTCATATAACATGTTTTCTTATTTAAAAGTTTTCCACAACAATCATAGCAACTTCCAGATACAATTCCATGACTTAAACATGGTGTATATATTTGGAGGGTGTTATAGGTGTGGTCAGGCTTTGATGACCACTAGCAATAGCTGAGTTTTGGAGATCTTCTGGATGTGGCTAGTCTTTGGTGTGTACTAGTGATGGCTGGGCTTCAAACATCATGCTAGCGTGATCGGGCTTTAAAGACTACCAATAATGGTTAGGTTTTGGAGATCTTCCTTGCATGGCCAATCTTTGGTGAGCTGAGTAAACAGTCGATGATATGCAAAACATATAGTGCTTGTAGGGCTACATTATTTTATTAAAGATAAATGAAAGTCTAACAGGAAATGAAAATAGAGTAATACCAGTATCATAAAACATTTCACATTCCAAGTTTAATGTATTTCTTTTCTTGATAGCTCAAAAAGCTTGTATGCTCCATGGCCCAGATTTTTTACTACTCAAAAAAGGCCATCTCCATTGGGAGCTAACTTGCCTTTTGTAGGGTGTTTGTTTGCTCTTCATAGGACTAAGTCACCTCCATTGAACTTCCAACCTACCACCTTGCCATTGTACTTCCTCGTTATTCTTTGTCAACAACCGCGTTGGGGATGTTGGTATTCGGGGCAGGGTTGGTGTTTGGGTCCATATTCGTCATAAGATCTTACTCTAGAGTGGTGTTAGGGATGGTAGTATTTCAGGGCTTGCGATTATAGGTGTTGTTTTGTTGGGTAGGGTTATGGAGGTTGGGATTTTGAGAATACTGAGTGTTGCGTGTATCTACCATGAAAATGGTGACCCGCACACCTTTTGCAATGTTAAGAGTGAAGTAGAAGAAGTTTTACCTTTTCCTACAAATGGTGCCAAAATGTTTCTATCTTGAGCTCTATGATATGGTAGATTGGTGTTTAGGCTTGGAATATTCTCGCCTCTACTGTAGAGAGGGAAAGGGTATATATAGGGCCTGGTATGGAAAGGAGACCTATTAGGGCATAGATTAAGGGAGGGAATCCTTAATGGATCAGGGATCATGGAAAGAATCCTGCTGTAAAGACCTTGAACAGGTAGCCTTGACTCCTTGGGACTAAAGTAGGTTGGTCGGTCGGTTGGGGGTAGGTCGGGTCATCATGACTAGATCACAAGCCCTCCAACCTCGAGGTCAGAAGAGCGAAGAGGTTTAAAGTGTGGATCGGGTGTAGGAAGGTCAGGAGACCAACAGGGCTAGTATGATTCCAAAACAACAAGTTTGGCTTTTTTTTTTTTTTTTTGGGTAAATTGATTATGCATTCTTAAATTCACTATTTCTCTTTATTCTCAAATTAAGTTTCATTTATTGCTTTTAAAAGCTTAAAATCATCTTATTAATGAAAATAGAGATTAATTTTAATAGATTGTCGAAGTAAAGTGTTTTACATTGACAACCAAGGCGAAGTCTGTGGTAGGGATTATGAGTTTGGGACTAAACTGGTCATTGAATCTCAATCGTTGAAATCTCATCCAACAGTTGAGATTAAAATTTTTTAATATAAAAAAATGTGTATATTAACTTATTTTTATATTTTTATATTTATTTAGAATAGCATTTACCATGTTAACCCCTTCTTCATTTCTCTTCTATCTTTTCTAGACCTTTGCCAACCTCCTCCTTACCCACACCATTGCCTCTTTCACCACGAAGAGTGGTTTTCTTCTTGTTTTGCCTTCCCACCATGGATTTGCAATCTTCCTTCTTACTCTTGCTGTTATTTGCGCAACCCAAAAGGACGAAACCCATTCATACAACACAAAAATAGCACAACAAAACAAAACAAAAAAAAAAAAGAACGAAATTGTTCCTTTAACCACCCAGATTCATGATACCTAAAACTAAACAACACTAGCGTAAAGAATGAGGGAATAACCAATAAATAACAATAGAAAAAAAGGGGTAAAAGAAGCATAGCACTTACCAAATAAAACCTTCCAGTGAGATTCATTAAGGCATTGGCAGCATGGTCTTCCTCTTTAAACTGAACACACTCATTCTCAAGCTAAACAATTTAATCAACAAACCTAAAAAGGTAAAAGAAGAAAACAAAAAGAAGGAGTACCTATCATGTGATTAGCAAGATTGTCACAGATATTTGGGCTCTGAATCTTACCGAGAGTGCAGTGGGGAAAGGCGTCGAAGTTGGTGTCGACGTCGACACTAGGGGCGGAGATGGGCAAAGGTAGAGTGGCGGAAGTGCAAGGGGGCCAGGGATAGTGCGATCTTGCAGTGGGGCAAAGAAAAGAGAAAAAGAAGAAGGATCGGATGGAAAAGGTAATTTGATATTTTAATTTCATTATAATAGTAATAAGGGTCATTTTGGTCCTAAACTCACCATCCCCACCCCAGACTTTGCCTGACAACCAAACCTATTTTGTCTTTTGTATAACTTTTGAAATAATTATGATAAGAGTTAGAAAATTTTCATGATATGATTATATACAATTAGATAACTTTGTAAAAAATATTTTATAATAGTAGTGTATTAAAATTAAATTTATAAAAATATCCTCACACAATAAATAATTTTGATTTAACTATGCATTTTTCTTTTACTTGCTTTTTAAAATTTGAGTAATGCTACAGAGCTAGAAAAATTGATAGAATCTTTGATAAAAATAATAAGGGTTGCTCAATAGAATAAAGTGATATGACCTACTTATCTATTCAAGGATGAACATGTATACCACATATAATTCTAGCAAATAAATTCTAGCAAACTTATTGACTCTTTAGCATTTTTCTTGAAGTTTATTTCACTTATATAGTGCAAAGTTTAAGCTTAATTTAATATTCTATGATATTTTTTAGAGTTTCATTTTAAAAATTTGCCTTTTGAACCTATAAAAATAGAACTAAAATTTTGTTTCAGTTTTAACTCATAAAATAATTTATTAATTATCTTAAATTTTTATAAATGTATTTCAGTTGAAAAATTTTTAAAAACCAAAAAAAAAAAGTCGTAAACAATTATTGAGATTAGTAGAAATTTCGTTATGTATTCTAAAAAGCACATTTGCGATATGAAAGGAATTATCTTGACCCTTAAATCTATTATAAAAAGGTCAAGACTTAAAATTGCATAAAGATCATATAACTTCTTAGTTCTATACCACGTTTTGTTTTAGACAATAAAGCCAACCACTTTTTTTTTTTGTCTAAATCAACTTATTATTATTGTTGTTATTATTATTATTATTATTATTATTATTATTATTAACATTAACTTCAAAGTTAATATTTTTTAATTATATGATATTTCTACTCCTGTTTTGACTAAGTTATAACAATTATATATATATCGCACATTTTGCTCGTGAAGCTTTTGTACTTGGCCTCTTTTACAACAATGTTAATGTGTTTGAACAATTCAAATAAATGTTACGTCGCAAATTCAATGATTTTGAATAAATCAATTAAAAATTCTGGCACATTTGTTTTTTGATAGTTAAAAAGGCTCAACTACACCAACAGGAGAGGAGCCCCGAGAAGAGAATAAAGATAACAAAATGAAGGAAACACTGAAGACCAAAAGCAATGCCAACACAAAATAAAAAGACACCAATAGCTTGCAAACAAAGACACCAATAATGATCAACACCGCTAAATGCACCAATACTGGGGGGAAGTCTAACACCGAAATAGACCAATATGCTAACAACACCAAACTACCCAACATCAACCCCTCCAACCAACAAACCAAAACCATGAAACTCTCGAACTTAAGTGCCTCCTTTGTGTTTCCTTTGACATCTCCTTTTCTAATGAAGGGAGAAGTCTTGACATTCCTTAACTTTAGACAAAGCCTCGATTATTCCTAAATCATTACTAATCTTGAATCCCAAAGCCTTTCCAATGTTCCACGAATTTTTTGCTTCTATTAGCTCCTCCATTAGCTCCTCTTCGAACGGAAGTATAATTTCTATAGCGCCACTTTGGAAGTTTGAACTTGACTCAAACATCGGGGTTTGAGGAACATTCTTTACTAACTCTGGGGAGGAATCAATAGCTTTGTTTCCACTCTTCAGGGAATTTTCACTCTCTACATTCTCCTTTGCCCTAGGTTGAATAAGAGTCCCGTTAGAGAGCCTATCTGCTTTAAGAAAAGATTCAAATCCTGGTGGGCAATCTAGCCTATTGCACACTGCCATCCCACAGCCCAATTCATTGGAGCCCAAGCCAAATTCTTGCGGCAGACAGATCTCCAAAATCGGTCCAAAAGGAAGCTTAGCTTCCTTCACACATCTCTTTGATGGCCCCACTTCAGTACTGCACTGAGTGACTGCCCAAGAAGATTCAAACTCACCAACCGGGGGGGGGGGGGGTCTGGGAGTGTTACGTCCCCTGTTCATCATCGAACTCACCAACTCTTCTTCCAGAATGCCCCTCTTTGTTCATCATCACCTTCCTTCTGCTGCTTCTCTGGTTTCTTCTTGCATTCAATATGTTCGGACTCCACCGCATGAATCGCCCCCACCATCAAGTCTCCAAGATTACGTTTGATCTCCTCCAAGTTGACTAAATTAAATATCTGTTCAATCACTCTCCAAACTAACTTTTTGAGGCTCATCTTTTCAATCTGTCTCCTTTGTTCTTCTACATTTGATGATGCTAACATTCTTGTATTTTTCATCATCCATCCAGTAACCTTGCCTTATTTGTGCCTACCTACTAACACCTCCTTGAAGCTCTTTCCATCCCTTGTATTTGATTTGTATATCTCATCTTTCCCTATCGAATCCGTCTCCTTCGCATTCTCCACCATGGCCGAACCATTTCGGATCAAACCATATTTGTCATATTTGGCAAAATCAACCTGAAGCCTCCTCCCTCTTATCCTAACTCCATCCAGGTTTTTAATGGCCTTCATAGCCTCCTCCAACTTCTTGAATCTAATGAAACCAAATTTACTAAAGTTGCTCTGTCTTCTTTTTGGTGATACATACACGTTGATGATTTCCCCTTCTCCTCTAAAGATTTGCAAAAGCCAGCCCAAAGTCATCTCCCAAGGAAGAGCATCGATGAAGAGAGAATAAGCCTCGTCCATAACTGAGTAGCCTAATTCAAAAAATTATCTTTTATCTTCATGCCAGTGGCAGCTATGACTCACTTACAAAATAGTAGGGACACTTGCCTCGCTCAGTTCTAGAATTTTTCAGCCATTTCTAATTAAAGTTTATTTGGGATGACCTGAGAACTGCACGTAGGTAGAATAAAAAGACGGACAATTTTGTTGGCCAATTATTTTTATTTATTTATTTTTTTGGGTACATATTGGCCAATCATGTTTGAAGTTGGGAAAGGAATATTTGACTATCAAATTGATGTCTAACGGCGCACTTAAAAATTTTGGGAAAGGAATTTTTGAAGTTGGCCACGTAAAAATTCTTGCACATTGGCCTACCTATAATCATTTAGTCTTTATTTCCTTGTGATCGTTGCACAACGGGGTTTGTTAGAAAGTTTTATATAAATAGTGCTTTTGTATATCTCTTTCGGGAGAAATATGGCAAGAGCAAAACACGTTTTCTCAATACAAAAATTCTTCTTCTTCCCTTGAACAATCCTTGTAAATTGTTCTCGTAACTTTACTAGTTCAAATGCAGAGTTAGTAAAATATAGCTATGATATATTAGGAAGTATTAGCATAAAAATCATCTATACCGAATTATTAATTCGTGATGACGAAATATTTTTATACTCAGTGTCTAGCATGCCTCGACCATGAACTTCGATCAGCATCTTATTTTTATTGAGTTATTTAATTCTTTAATTTAAGCGTTCTTATTATTTAAAGATAATTTTAATTTTTTTTCAAATACTATTTGTGTTATTTTATATAATTTTTCTAACAATCTTAAGAATATCTCATTTTTCACTTAATCTTAAAACAGCATTGCTATTCGTAACCCGACGAAGCAATACGAAAAAGTTTTGCACCAATGAAATGCTTTCTTTGGTGGAGAAAAAACGGAGGAGAGAGAGAGAGGAGGTTGAGGAGAAAAAAAAACTCATGCATTAACACTGTTTATGTCAAAAGTACGATAATAGTTTCGTACTAAATAATAATTTCCATCCTAAACTTCCCAATATATTGGTGTTCTTTGATTTCTATTGTACATGTTTTCTGAATATTGTTTTTGATAAGAATTGCCTTGGGCTATGTATTGCTTGTGGATATTAAATTTATGCAATAAAGTAAAATTCTAATAGTAAATTATTATATTAAATTATACTATATATATTCCATATAATTTACACTCGTCCATCGTATGGTCAAATACACTAGTTTTCACAATATTTCCAAGTTGTTTCACATTACATGGGACCTACATCACGTCCTTGAACAAAGCTCACATTTTCTTCCGTAATCACAAATACCTCGTTCATAAGCCTACAAACAAAATAAAGGTTCCCCTCAATATACTTTCGAGCCAATTGAATGCATCTTCATTAATGGTAAAAATTCATGTATGTTACGACTTACGATGTTTTCAAGGTCTTGTTCAAAACGGTAGATGCTGCAATGACATGCCCATCGAGATAGTATAACTGACCGATGATTCTTTCGCTAATCCTATTATTGAGCTGCTCAATATAAATATTAATGGTTTATCTGAAGCCTGATACATTTAATGTACAACAAAACATTGCACACATTAGTTATCTATTAATTAGCTCATCACTAACAAAATAGAAATAAATCTAGCAATGAACCACAATTTGCTTCACGTTGATTTTGATACAATGTAATTCCAATTCCATTCACTGCTTAGGAAGGGATTCAAGTAGAATATGTTATATTATGAGCTTGTTTTTCAAAATGTTTTGTTCTTTTTTTTTTGGTACAAAAAATGTTTTTTTTTTGGTACAAAAATGTTTTGTTATTAATCTTACCAAAATCCACCCATATGAGTCTCCAAATGATGGGACCTGAGCTGTGTATGCAATCACATCTGCGTAAGAGTCAAAAGAAATACATATTACCAATTAATCAATAATCAAAATCATCAAAATCACACATTGGAGATCAATATGCATCTCTGGTGTCCAGATCTGAGGGAAGATGATACTAACAATTGAAAACTTGCTTTAACGTGTTGTATATAGGCGAGAAGGCATTCTTGTGAGACAATATTCCGGCTGGACCTGCCTGTATATAATAAAGAACTATTTTAACAGTCTTTGTTTAATTAGTTAAAATTAAAGTGAGTGGCCGAACTAATTTCAAGGGCCTTGGTAGGGGTTGATACTTTCATCTTCTTATGTTAATGGAAAAGTAAAGACTTACGTGAGTGACAAAAATGCCTTTATCGTTAAGCTTGGGTTTGGCCACTAGCTCATAAAAGGATTTGGTATAGAGGTTACAGGATGACCTTGATTCAGTAGGATGTGTAAGATCTCCTATGATCACATCAAACTTTTCTCTAGATCTATCTAATTCATCCCTGTACGTAATAGAAACATATAGCTTTTATAAGAGGCAAACCACAATAATAAATCTAAACCAAGTCATAATTAATCCCTCTATGTTACTTTAATTCATACAAATGATGATTTTGAAAGAGAAAAGTGATAAATATCACACTAATGAAGCAGAAGATGAAAGAGCTCATGAAATGTCAACAAATTGATTTGGTAACTCTAGTAGATATAAAAACTTCGGATTAAATGTTCTTTCCAATAAGGAAAGAAATTTTTAGAAAATAGAGAAGATCTATTGTGTAATTGAACCAATCAAAATGAAAAATTCAAAAAAAAAAATGGAGAGAGGGGAGGGGTTAGAAAATTGAAGAGAGAAAATGACTTACTTTGCATCGTTGTAGACAATTTGAAACCTTTGATCATTGAAGTTCTCATTATTTATTGTCAAGTGCTCTCGGCACAGGTTTACAACTTGCTGCAATTATGCATATGGAACTCAAATTAACAATGGTGCAGAGATATTTGTACTCTTTTTTACTTTTTTAATCTGCATGATCAATAATATGCGTATTTTTTTTCGCTTTTCCTATTCATTGTATACAAAAGATGCAAGCCTCAAGGTCTCAACCAGCCACTTACCCAATCAATGCCACACATGATCACTTTCTCAATGTTTTTGTGCTTCAGCACCTCTCTTGCAACAGACCCTCCTCCTCCTCCCATGATGAATACAGCTTTTGGTCTACTCATGGTCAAAACAAATTAGAGGATTAACATTATATATATATAGGGAGCGTATCACATAAGAGGAGTGGTTAATTGTAAGAGTGAGAAGAGTAAATTATAACTATTGGATTTTATGTGAATGGTCAAGATTAAATAACGTCACATGACTTTTTTAAGTAATTATGTGACCATTAAACAACTTTAAATTTTGATCATCCATATATGATTATACGACTCAGATTTGCTCCTATGACTGAGTGATAGAAATATAGGCATACTCATCATGTATTAACAATGCAGGATGGACCAAGCTTTCATGGTAAATGAACTCATCCATTTCACTGCTCTGCAAATGCCCATCAATGACCAAAGCCTAGATGAAACAGAAAAAATAAATAAATACACAATTAAGTTATGTTCAGTTATAGAACAATTTTCTTTGATTTCAAATTGTTGCATCTTGTTAATTTTTGTAGTTATAGATAGACAATGATTCATTTGAGATATCTTTACGTGTTCAACTCATTAAAATAACCTACAAAATTAATTCTCGTTTGACTCTAAGAGCACAAGAGTTATACAAACTACTTGCATGAACATTCTCTAGAATTTGAACCCAGCATCTCATTCTTGGAGGGGAAAGTTATCTAGTTATTACCATCTCAATCAATCTTTCATACATATGGGTTTAAGTTAGTACATATGATAGCTTACCTCATTGAATTGAAAAATTAAGATAGTAAAATAAAATAAAATAAAAAGGCAGGACTCATATATGAAAAATAGAGAAAAAAGAAAGCCTTCTTGCAGTAAAATTTGAATCCCTTTGTGTAGTATAAGATTTGTTACATCTTTTTAATCACCGTTAAATGGACATGCAAATGCAACTCATAATTTTCATCATAGACAAATTGTAACACAAAATTCACCAACAAATGAAACCTTTCCAGATCGCTTTGTGTTAAGAATGGCTACTTGTTGGTTCTGATCACTTATCACTTCATCCTCCACCCTAAGACCAAAATCAAGATGAGATCAAATAAAATTTAAACATAAATTGGATAGTAGCTTGGAAGAATGCATACCAAAAAAGGAACAAAAATAATTCTGTACCTATTTAAAGCCATGCACGATTTGACGTCTGGTTCTACTTCTACCTCAAACCAATCATCACTAACATTGTTGGGCACATTCATTTGTACATTGTGCTCAGCCGCATTAGTGCCATTACCATCATGCTCCTGCTCATGATTGTTAATGTTCATATAATCCTCAATTAAGTGAGGCCCAGCATTTTCAAAAAAATGGGCATCCCCATTTTGGAACATTGGGAAAAGGAGAACCATGAATGCTCTCATGAACATTCTCATCGAGTTACTTGATTCCATGTTCTCTCTCTCTCTGTCTCTCGCTTTGCAAAATAGTGACCAATACTCCTTGCAAATGTTCACTCCTTGTGTCCTATATTAATGGACGAGAAGGGACAAGGTTAACTAATTTAAGTGCCTGTGGTATTATATTTTTTTATTGAAAACATCATATATCCTTTACAAGATCGTGCCTGTGGTATTATATTTTTTTATTGAAAACATCATATATCCTTTACAAAATCGTGAATGCAGTGATTTAAAAATACTAGGCATATTATATTTTTATAAAAAATAATATTATAAATTAACTAAAAATTCATTTATTTTGTCAGTTCCACAACACGTATCACATTTGTCAGAAAATGAGCTAGTGGAATATGTAGTGCATTGCAATTCTCGTGCTCACTAATTCAATTGGGAAATAATAGTAGCATCAAAAGTTAAATCTCAACCGTATGATTGAATTTAAATTTTTATTAAAAAATCTAAGCCATCAAATTTAATGTAGAATTTATTAGTATTATTTCATTAAACATTGAAACGCATGCACAATTCAAGAGCAGCATGAAAGTTGATTTGGCGTGATGGTCTTTGGAGGAATGTCGGGCCCACTTTTCATTTTTTGGAGAATTGTGGACCCAAATACGGTTGTAAGTCTTTCAAACGGAAATAATAAAAATTGGTGAAAAAACTTTGAAGAGAGTTGAGATGCACATACGTTAGCACATAGCTAGAATATTAATTTTTTGAAAGTTTCATTTATAATTTGTTTGACAATGGATTCTTAAATTCAAATTTTCAATTCTTTAATTAATTTACATTTAATACTCACAATATTTTAATTATCTATTTAATGAGAAGATAGAAAAAAAATCAATAATCTTCAATAATTATTTAATGTCATGCATGTGTCTCTTGAGTAGTAAATGCATTTTTACTATAAAATTTTTCTTAGACTTAATTATATAATGTTACGTTGCTAAAAATATTTAATTTGTTTAATAATTATCTTAAATATAATAATATTTTAATAATAGAATAATGTATATTAAATGATAGTATTTTTTGTTAAGATATGTTTATAACGGTGAAACAAGCTTTTACTAAAAAAGGACTAGGAGAGAAAAAAAGTTAAATTAACAATTATCGTAGACAAAAATAAAATTAATGAATTACCTAGAATTATAAGTAGATTCATGAAAAGGAGGAGTGGACTTTTTTTGTCCAAAACAAAACATTATAACTGCAATGAGAACCACGAAGGAGTGCCCAAGTACCATACTTGAGTACTTGAGTACCTTTCGGGTATAGTACTTGAATAATATGAGCCCGTTTCCATAAATAGTTTATTTAACTGTTTATGTGAAAGAAACTTCTAAAAAGAAATTTATTAATAAATTATTATAATTTTGGATAATGGTAATAAAAGTACTTGTTTAGAGTATTTTAAAAAGTGCTTATTGAGAAGTAGATGTTTTAACCTTAAAAAGCAGTAGAAATGACTTTTTGAGAAATAATAAACTATATAGTTAAACAAAATAAAAAATAAAAAATATGACTTTTGACTTTTAAAGAATTGAAAAAAGTCATAAGTGATGTTTATTATGTTTGAATATAAACAATATGTGTTCAAATAGATGATATGCATAGAATAGTTGAGGATAGGTTCTCGAGCCATTGGACCCGGTGGAAGTCTATCAGCATGAGTATCGAAAATTTTCTAAGTCTGACCCTATACCTCCTTGAAGAGCTATATGATGGAAGCATTTTGTTGAGACCAAAAGTTTTGGTAATTGGTTCCTCGATAAAAATAAGTTAAACACTGATTTTTAATGAATATTAGATATACTCCATTTATAGGCTAACCTTTTGCTTGGATGAAAAGAGAAAATAAGAAGAAAGAAAATGAAAAAAAAGAAAATAAAGAGAAGAGAAAATGAAGAGAAAAGTATATTTTCTTTCTTATTGATTGGTTAAGAAGAGAAGTGAGAAAAAAGAAAATATAATTATATATAAAAGATAATTTTATCAATTTATTTTATATGACTAAAAAATGTGTTCGGACACCCTAGCAGAACGCAAAAATGCAGCCTAGCTTCTCTCTTTTTCATTCCACCTTCTTCCTCTTTGCTTTGTTGTCGCCCAGCCACCTCTGCAATGCCACCACCGCACGCAACTATGCTTGTGGTTGTTTCTTCCTCAACAAGTGCGATTTTGGATAGTTTAGGAGTAGGACCTCAATTTTAAATTGACCCACTTACACCTACTTCATTTTTCCTCTTCTTTAAGCGCCAAGGTATTCCTAAGACCCAAATCTCTCTCTATTTTGTAGATCTAGCTAAATCTCACCATGGGTGTTAAATTTAAGTAGTTTGATATTAGAACCTAGGGTTAATTGTGGGTTTTGATGTTTAGGAATAATTTGTGCTAATCTCTTATTTTAGTGACTAATATTTGGTTAAATTGTCATGTTTGTAGTGTTAGATCTTTTCAAGGAACCCTCTCTTGGCTCTGTAACTCTAGAGAGTCGAAATCTTCCTTCTTGGCTTGTATACTGTGAGTGGATAATGTATGTATAGTTAGTTTTCTATATATATATATATCTATGAATCTTTATAAGTAGTCATTTAGTTTATTAAATAAAGTGTTTTTTGGTGCTATGTGAAGAAGATGTTGATGAAGAAAGTTGCATAAAGATTTTCTTGATAATGCTCTTTATAAAATGTGTGTGACAAACTTGATGAAATGATATGTTTATACTTGTCATAGGAAAGGAACATGAGACTTTGAGGAGATATCTCCTAACTTGTTACGAGATTTTATATTTGAATATTGTCATATCTTGAGTTACTAAAATAGAAAATGATTCCTTCGGAGGAGAATCTTTGATGGAACTTGTAGCTAACGTCAGTAAATGTTAACTTTTAGTGCACCTTGGTTGGAACCCTAGCTAGTAGAGGGTTGCTAGCCTGACATGCTTGGGTAACATGTTTGATTTATTATTATCACTCTGGGGACTTGTGAAAGAGTTGCCCAATTGTGAAATAAACATGATCACTCTGGAGACGGGAGTAAGGGCCGCCCAATTGTGAAACAAGTTACGGTATTGTTCTAGATTTGAAACCTCCCATAGATTTCTATGACTATGAACTACTAAAATACATTTTATGTTTATACATATATTTCACATTTGTAAAAGGTTTGAATTATGAATTTGTGAGTTCTTTTCCTTTGAACTTGTCTCATGCTAGCTATAACTACATCATCCTTCACTGTGTTATAAAACTCACTCCATTGTTCTTCTCTTATTTCAGATCCAGGTACTAAGGTGCATCATGCTCCTTCCACTCTATAGGAATCTAGTGGCATTTCTTTTGGTGAGCCTTGCTTGATGAAGGGGCCTTATTTTGGTTTAGTTTATAAAGTCATGTGTGGCTTATCCTTTGTATTAGTGCTTCATATGCTACAAGCAGGATCCGGACTAGTTAGTTTTGTGTTTGTGATTAAGCTATAAAGTCATTAAAGTTGATGGTTATGAACCTATATAGATAAGCATTTAACTTATTTAGCATCCTGGTATCTATGGTGCTTGTTATATAGGAATTGTATATGAAAAAAGTCAAATTTTTAGGGGAGACTCTATTTATTTTCCCATAAGGACCCCATTAGGCTTGTTAGGGGGCAATGCCCCTTAAATGCCAGTCACGGCCTAGGATTGGATCGTGACACAAAATAAGGAGCTTGCTAAACCTTTTTTTAGCAAATTAATTATAAATACATAAAGGGTTGCATGGTGCTTCAAAACTTTTTTATTGGAGAAATATTTTATTTAATTAGTATTAAAATATATTTATCCAGCATTTAATAATATATATTACATGAATTTTTAATCACTTACATGATATACACGTAAGAGAAATTTTTTTGGAAAAAAAAAAAAGAGAATAATATTGATATAGAAATAAATAGTGAAGAGTGAATATTAAATTAAGTGAGAAAAATGTTAAGGTAGCAAAATATGAGTAAAATAAAATGACAATAATGCCCAAACTTTAAACTGATTCATGAAAGAGGGAATGAGAGTTTTATATCCAAAACAAAATGTGAAGCTTAGATCAACTTACACTACTGTAAGTTTAACTCATATATTACATTATTGGATAACTTTTTATTGAAGAATTCTTTTACAAAACTAATCTTTGAATTGAAAGTTTATATGTTATAGATCATGTATATAAAATTTCACATTAATTTGAAATTTGTAATACACTTCTTATATATATCATATATATCTAAATCAATGTAATAGATACTTCTTAAATATACATAAAAAAGAATTATTTGTTCACATTCTTACTAATGGCCAACTTTTTTTAAAAGTTTGTATCAATGATCAACATGACATGTAGTAATAATTCAACGGTTGGATTAATAAAAATTATATTCTATAAGAAGCTATTGAAGATATGAGTATATCAAGTCTTACACCAGAGTCAATGGACCTTTTGTAACACCTTCTAAACATATATACTATGCTCAAGTCATGAGATTATATTTAGAGGTTATTACCAGTTCTGTGAAAAATTTTAAATTGAGAAAAACATAACATATGGCCCTTATTGTATAGTATTTCATGAGTAAATATCGATTTACAAAAATCCAAATTGTGTGATCGAGATATAATTTAAAATACAAATGTTCAAACTTAACTCCTTATACCCATAAAATATCTCTTGTTCTGCATTCTTCGCTACGTTACTCTAGCAATCCACCTTGACACTCAAGCTGGAGTTCTAAGTGCTAGTCCCAGCCCACATCATGCGATTCGTAGAAGTACCAAAATTCTACTGCAGACTAAAGGCATATTGTTTGTATTGGGGTATATACGGAGATATACAAACAGATGGTGAGAATTTAAAAAAACCCAATAGGCACACTCAATTCGCTAAGCACATAAAGTGTCATCACAAATATTCTATCTGTTTCGGTTTATTATGAAAATGTGAACAAGTACACATAAGCACATGTTCAATTTTAAGTTTCAAGATATCTTTCTTGAAGCAGTTGGCTTTTAACAATCACTTGGCACCTTTCAGGGAAGATATAATAACACTAATAGTATAATTTCTTATCATACTAATGGCGGCCATATAGTATAATAAAATAATGGAATATGCATGTATAGTTGCACATGAACTGAACTATGCAAATACAATTGTCTTTCTAGTTCTTTTTTTAACTTATAACATGAATACCTGTACTTGGTCTATTGGAAGTGGATGACCTTTGCCACTCATGGATAATAATTTGCTTTTCAAAACCAAGCTTATTCATATACGTGATTGTTAGATTTACTTTCTCCGACACTTGCATTGATCTATTCCCCTTAATCTATTCAGGGGTTGGCTCTAGTAATCACTTGTGATGATCGTCCCAGCCCACTACTAGGTGGAGACCCGATATATCACTTAATTAACGTGCAAGTTCATGTTACCTTATACATTCTTATGCTTGGTTTTTCATGAGGATGCTATATATACTTATGCACATGCTTCATAATTTTACTTTCAGAATATTCTTTCTTTAAATATAATGTATGCTCATGATAATAAGTATCCATTATCTACGACTATATTGTCCTATCCCACTGCTAGGTGGAGACCTAATATGCTATTCCCTTTATACAATTTTTGCATGCATTACAGTCTTACAGATTAAAGACACATACCATTGTATACTTGAAAATATACAATATTATTGTGAACATATCATTTGGGGCACATTAACCATGGGGATTTGATACGTATTTAGTCTTAGGTCAAGCTTAATTTCAAAACTTAAGTCATTTGCTATCATTTGAAAATCAATGTATCTGAATATTATTGTATCCGGATACATTGATTTTCAAATGTACCACTTTGGATATATTGAAACAGGGGGAGTGTAAAAAACATTACAATGTACTATGTTAAGAAAAGACAATATCTTAATCAGCGCCCATAAATATATATAATTTCTATCAATTCAATCTTTTTAGAATTAATGCTTTTAATTTAAGATTTTTTGTATTATTTTTATCCCTTTCTACATTCAAATTTACCTACACTAGATGCCATGTGTATTCTCTGCAATGCATTGGCATTTCCAACAAATTCAAGATAAGCACGCCAATATACTTGTTAACTTCTTCCATGAAAAAAATGATACAAATCGCAGAGGATGGCGCTGGAACGGGCTAGGGAAGAAGCGAACGATTGCAAGGTAAAAGGAATAGGAAGAGGGAATGCTTGCAATGGGTATAGGGTTAAATTAAATTATCATTGTTGGGTGATATGATTTTCATGTCACCTTTTAATTATATGCGTAAGTTTTAAAGTCAATACGGTTAAACTCAAATGCGTGAGAGATGAAGAAATTGCCAATTTTAAGTTTAAAAGATTAAATTAATACAATTTATTCTGAACTGACAAACTTCATAAAATATCCTTAAAAGATTAAAATAATATTGTTCATTTAATTTATATAATTTTATCTTTTTATTAGAATAAATATATGATGAAATCTTAACATCGTACTTTCATATTACATTAATTTTGTAATGCTATTTTCTTAACATTTTATTTCTAGTATTAAGAATTGACAACACAATTTTGGCGACTATAAAATTTGAACCTCAAATATTGTAGGCAAATTTTGTTTAGGATCACGGTTCACCTCGACTAGACTAATTACTTTTGGATAACAATGAAATAGTTAAAGTATTGAAAGAGAATCAAATATACTTAGTATTATAAAATTTAAAATTATTTAGTAATTCCTTCAGAATCATTCTTGGTAATAATATATCCCCTAAACAAATTGTCCCACATCATTATAATTGTTCAAAATAGAAAAAATTCAATAAAAAAAAAGTAAACACCCTTTTTTCGGTAAACAAAAATAAATTTAATATTTTAGAAAATCCTAAAACTTCAATACTTTCTTCTTCAAGTAGTTATAAGAATTCATTAAAATATTATAATAATTCATTGCGTTAACATTATTTACTTTTGTGAAGGAATATATTGTACAAAGATTATATATTACTATGAAAATCAAATATTAAAAGAAAAGAATATCTTCCTAACTATTTAAAAATAAAAATTACTAAATTATAAATTGCTTTTATCACAGAAATTCCAAATGTATTTAGTATTTTTTTTATTTAATTACAAGGATATAAAATTGTTGTTTCATAATAGAATACTCATCAACAATTATTATATAAGATTTTGAAATATTCAATAAAAGTTTTATATATTATTTTAAGATTTTTTCTTAATTATCATCCCAACATTTAATAAAGAAAGTATAAAATAAAAATAAATACATTCAGCTTATAAAGAATATAAGGACGATTGATTGGGAAGGGTTTAAATTATATTAATTTATATCTTACCGATATATTTTTCTACTAATCTCTTAATAATTTAATGACGAAAGCATTGAATGCTTTACCATTTTTCAAATATATATATATATATTTTTATGAAATGTATTATCAATATATAAAACACATACCAAATTTTTGGTTTTTCAATGGTATCTCCTCCCTATTACTAAAAAGAAATTAAATAAAAAGGTAAATACCTTTTTCCCTGTAAACAAAGAGAGAAATTTAATATTTTAGAGAATCCTAAAACTTTAATACTTTCTTCTTCAAGTAGTTGTAAGAATCCATTAAAAAATTAAAATTATTCACAGCATTAACATTATTTCCTTTTGTGAAGGAATATATTGTACAAAAGATTATATTACTATGAAAATAAAATATTAAAAAAATAAAAAATATCTTCCTAATTACTTAAAAATAAAAATTACTAAATTATAAATTGCACTTTACCATAGAAACTTAAAAAGTATTTAGTAATTTTTTTCTTTGTTTAATTAGGAGGATACAGGAATATTGTTTCATAATAGAACACTCATCAATAATTATTATATAAGATTTTGGATTATTCAATAAAAGTTTTATATTATTTTAAAAAAATTTCTTAATCATCCCAAAATTTAATAAAGAAAGTATAAAATAAAAATAAAAGCATTCAACTTTTGGAACATAAGGCGATTGTTTTGGATGGATTTAAATTGTATTAATTTATATCTTACTAATAAATTCTTCTATGAATATCTTAATTATTTAATGACGAAAGCATTGAATGTATATATTAAATGTATTATCAATATATAAATCACATACCAAATTTTTGGTTTTCCAAGTGCATCCTCCCTCCCTAGAGATTAATTTATTTTAGACATAATCAGATTTGCCCTCTTAATTGAAGTTCTTTTCAAAAATTGAACTGATGTTCTCCCTAGAGTTGTAATGTACCTCGACCATTACGCCAACTCCGTTGTTGCTAAACACAAACCAAATTAACTACATATAAATATAACTTAAGATTAAAAGAAAAATAAAAAATTCTAAAAACAAATTAAATCTTATCAAATATAATAGTAAATGAGTACATTTCACAAAAAAGATATAAATAATAAATAAAATTATTAAATTTTAAAAATGAAAGTATTAAATGCTATTTAATTTTTTAAAATATTTAATGTAATTATTCTTTTACTAAATATTTATTTTCAAGATACTAAATACGTACCAAATTAAGTACATATGAAAATCAATTTAGGTTTTAGATTTGTCAATTAGCTAAGATTTATTCTTGAAATGTAATTTTTTTTTCAAATGGCACGACAAAATCCTTACACATCCAATTATTCATAAATCTTACGATATGAATATTCTAGAATCACATATACCCAAGTGAACATGTATTATTTAAACGAAATTTTCTCTCATAGTGGTATCCCAAACTCAAATACAAGTTCTCAAAAGTAAAATATCAGGTATCTTCGAGAGTTGGATTATTGGCAATGGTTTTTGCACAATGTTTTCCAAGCCAGTGTTCCTAACTTGACTACAGGCAGCACCACCATTTCTATGTCATATGTACAAAACAACTATGAACTATAGCAGATGAGTGTGCAAGCACAGCACACACTATAGTTCAGGCTGTTGTTCTTGTATGGTCATGGTAGATATAGTGGTGCTGTCGGTAGTAAGTTAGTAAGGCTGGCTATCATCTAAATCCAAAAGTACTGTTACTTCATCAATTTTCAACCTTAACCAGGTCCCTTTTCTCAGCATCTTAAGATTTGCAATATACTTTAATTTATGAATTATTATGATTTGCTTTGTTTGAATGACACGGTAACGGTTTATGTTCATGAAACTAATGTTTCAATATGTTGTGCAGATGAGTAGGAGGAGCTTGTTTAAGCCATTACAAATCTTGTTGCAGGTAGCTCCTTGTATAGTTTAAAATTTGAGTAATTTAAATGAACATGGTAATTATTTTATACGCGAAAAGATGTCATTATTTCAGAAATCAGGTCTTATATATATTTGTTAATTATCCATATGCATTTCGTGGTTGAATGGATCTATGATCGAATTGATTTCGTTTCCTGATCTTCCTTACAATAATAACATGAGTGTTACGAATTACGATGTTTTCGAACCAATTGAATGCATCTTCATTAATGGTAAAAATTCATGTATGTTACGACTTACGATGTTTTCAAGGTCTTGTTCAAGACGGTAGATGCTGCAATGACATGCCCATCACGATATTATAACTGACCGATAATTCTTTCGCTAATCCTATTATTGAGTTGCTCAATATCAATATTAATTGGTTTATCTGAAGCCTGATACAATTAATGTACAACAAAACATTGTACACATTAATTATCTATTAGCTCAACACTAACAAAATAGATATAAATCTAGCAATGAACCGCAATTTGCTTCACATTGATGTTGATACAATGTAATTCCAATTCCATTCACTGCTTAGGAAGGGATTCAAGTAGAATATGTTATATCATGAGCTTGTTTTTCAAAATGTTTTGTTATTATTATTTTTTTTTTGGTACAAAAAATGTTTTATTTTTTTTGGTACAAAAATGTTTTGCTGTTAATCTTACCAAAATCCACCCATATGAGTCTCCAAATGATGGGACCTCAGCTGTATATGTAATCACATCTGCGTAAGAGTCAAAAGAAATGCATATCACCAATTAATCAATAATCAAAATCATCAAAATCACACATTGGAGATCAATATGCATCTCTGGTGTGTAAGTTTGAGGGAAGATGGTACTAACAATTGAAAACTTGCTTTAAGGTGTTGTATATAGGCGAGAAGGCATTCTTATGAGGCAATGTTCCGGCTGGACCTGCCTGTATATAATAAAGAACTATTTTGACAGTCTTTGTTTAATTAGCTAAAATTAAAGTGAGTGGCCAAACTAATTTCAAGGGCCTTACTAGGGGTTGACACTTTCATCTTTTTATGTTAACGGAAAAAGTAAAGATTTACATGAGTGACAAAGATTCCTTTATCGTTAAGCTTAGGTTTGGCCACTAGCTTATAAAAGGACTTGGTATAGAGGTTACAGGATGGCCCTGATTCAGTAAGATGTGTAAGATCTCCTATGATCACATCAAACTTTTCTCTAGATCTATCTAGTTCATCCCTGTACATAATAGAAACATATAGCTTTTTGTTAGAGGCAAACCACAATAATAAATCTAAACCAAGTCATAATTAATCCCTCTATGTTACTTTAATTCATACAAATGATGAGTGAGATAGAGAAAAGACATAAATATCACACCAATAAAGTAGACGATGAACGAGCTGATGAAATGTCAACAAATTGATTTGGTAACTCTAGTGGATATAAAAACTTTGGATTAAATGTTCTTTCCAATGAGGAAAGAAATTTTTAGAAAATAGAGAAGATCTATTGTGTAATTGAACTAATCAAAATGAAAAATTAAAAAAAAAAAAATGGAAAGAGGGGTTAGAAAATTGAAGATAGAAAATGACTTAATTTGCATCGTTGTAGACTATTTGAAACCTTTGGTCATTGAAGTTCTCATTATTTATTGTCATGTGCTCTCGGCGCAGGTTTTCAACTTGCTGCAATTATGCATATGGAACTCAAATTAACAATGGTGTAGAGATATTTGTACTCTTTTTTACTTTTTTAATCTGTATGATCAATAATATGTGTATTCTTTTTCTCTTTTCCTATTCATTGTATACAAAAGATGCAAGCCTCAAGGTCTTAACCAGCCACTTCCCCAATCAATGTCACACATGATCACTTTCTCAATGTTTTTGTGCTTCAGCACCTCTCTTGCAACAGACCCTCCTCCTACTCCCATGATGAATACAGCTTTTGGTCTACTCATGGTCAAAACAAATTAGAGGAATAACATTATATATAAAGCACATCTCTTGCAACACACCCTCCTCCTACTCTCATGATGAATTACAAATATAGGCATACTCATCATGTATTAACAATGCAGGATGGACCAAGCTTTCATGGTAAATGAACTCATCCATTTCACTGCTCTGCAAATGCCCATCAATGACCAAAGCCTAGATGAAACAGAAAAACTAAATAAATACATAATTAAGTTATGTTCAGTTATAGAACAATGATTCATTTGAGATATCTTTACATGTTCACCTCATTAAAATAACCTACAAAATTAATTCTCGTTTGACTCTAAGAACACAAGAGTTATACAAACTACTCGCATGAATTTTCTCTAGAATTTGAACCCAACATCTCATTCTTGGAGGTGAACGTTATCTAGTTATTACCATCTCAATCAATCTTTCATAGATATGGGTTTAAGTTAGTACATATGATAGCTTACCTCATTGAATTGAAAAATTAAAATAGTAAAATAAAATCAAATAAAAAGGCAGGACTCATATATGAAAAATAGAGAAAAAAGAAAGCCGTTTTACAGTAAAATTTGTATCCCATTGTGTAGTATAAGATTTGTTACATCCTTTTAATCACCGTTAAATGGACTTGCAAATGCAACTCATAATTTTCAACATAGACAAATTGTAACACAAAATTCACCAACAAATGAAACCTTTCCAGATCGCTTTGTGTTAAGAATGGCTAGTTGTTGGTTCTGATCACTTATCACTTCATCCTCCACCCAAAGACCAACATCAAGATGAGATCAAATAAAATTTAAACATAAATTGGATAGTAGCTTGGAAGAATGCATACCAAAAAAGGAAAAACAATCATTCTGCACCTATTTAAAGCCATGCACGATTTGACGTCTGGTTCTACTTCTACCTCAAACCACTCATCGCTAACATTGTTGGGCACATTCATTTGGACATTTTGCTCAGCCGCATTAGTGCCATTACCATCATGCTCCTGCTCATGATTGTTAATGTTCATATAATCCTCAATTAAGTGAGGCCCAGCATTTTCAAAAAAATGGGCATCCCCATTTTGGAACATTGGGAAAAGGAGAACCATGAATGCTCTCATGAACATTCTCATCGAGTTACTTGATTCCATGTTCTCTCTCTCTCTCTCTCTGTCTCTCTCTCTTTGCAAAATAGTGACCAATACTCCTTGCAAATGTTCACTCCTTGTGTCCTATATTAATGGACGAGAAGGGACAAGGTTAAGTAATTTAAGTGCCTGTGGTATTATATTTTTTTTATTGAAAACATCATATATCCTTTACAAAGTGAATGAAGTGATTTAAAAATACTAGGCATATTATATTTTTATAAAAAATAATATTATAAATTAACTAAAAAATTCATTTATTTTGTCAGTTCCACAACACATATCAGATTTGTCAGAAAATGAGCTAGTGGAATATGTAGTGCATTGCAATTCTCGTGCTCAATAATTCAATTGAAAAATAATAGTAGCATCAAAAGTTAAATCTCAACCGTATGATTGAATTTAAATTTTTATTAAAAAAATCTAATCCATCAAATTTAATGTAGAATTTATTAGTATTATTTCATTAAACATTGAAACGCATGCACAATTCAAGAGCAGCGTGAAAGTTGTTTTGGCGTGATGGTGTATGGAGGAATGTTGGGCCCTCTTTTAACTTTTTGGAGAATTGTGGACTAGGGGTGTTCGCGGTTCGGTTTGGTTCGGTTTTGGAGGAAAAACCAACCGATCCAAACAATAAATTTTATTTCGGTTCGGTTTGGTTCGGTTTGATTACAATTGAGAAACCAAACCAAACCAAACCAATTTAAATCGGTTTGGATCGGTTCGGTTTTCGATTTTTTAATAAAAATTTTTATAAAGTGTAAAAAATAAATTTTATTTTGAGTAAACTAAAAGAATTAATCAATAATTACAAATTTAAAATATTGAGTTAAGATATAATAAGAATATTTGAATAATTCTAGTATTATAATATTATAGAATATATTTATATGTATCTTTGTAAAAATATAGATATAGATAAGTAATATATAATATGTAATATATCTCATATGCATATATAATTATTAATGTGTAATATATTATCGGTTTGGTTCGGTTTGGTTCGGTTTTAGAAATTAAAACCGAAAACCGAACCGATCCGATCGGTTTTTATAAAACAAGAACCAATTAAAACCAATTTATTTCAGTTTTAATCGGTTTTCGATTTTTTTGGATCGGTTTTCGGTTTTAGTTCGGTTTGGATCGGTTTTGAACACCCCTATTGTGGACCCAAATACGGTTGTAAGTCTTTCAAACCGAAACAATAAAAATTGGTGAAAAAACTTTTAAGAGAGTTGAGATGCATATACGTTGGCACATAGCTAGAATACTAATTTTTTGAAAGTTTCATTTATAATTTGTTTGACAATGGATTCTTAAATTCAAATTTTCAATTCTTTAATTAATTTACATTTAATGCTCACAATGTTTTAATTATCTATTTAATGAGAAGATAGAAAAAAATCAATAATCTTCAATAATTATTTAATGTCATGCATGTGTCTCTTCAGTAGTTAATGCATTTTTACTATAAAATTTTTCTTAGACTTAATTATATAATGTTACGTTGCTAAAAATATTTAATTTGTTTAATAATTATCTTAAATATAATAATATTTTAATAATACAATAATGTATATTAAATGATAGTATTTTTTCAAAAGATATGTTTATAACGGTGAAACAAGCCTTTACTAAAAAAGGATTTGGTGAGAGAAAAAGTTAAATTAACAATTATCGTAGGCAAAAATAAAATTAATGAATTACCTAGAATTACAAATAGACTCATGAAAAGGAGGAGTGGACTTTTTTTGTCCAAAACAAAATATTATAAACGCAATGAGGACCATGAAGGAGTGCCCAAGTACCATACTTGATTATTTGAATACCTTTTTGATATTGTACTCGAATAATATGGGCCCATTTTGATAAACAATTTATTTAACTACTTATGTGAAAGTAATTTTTAAAAAGTAATTTATCAATAAATTATTTTAATTTTGGATATATAGTAATAGAAGTACTTGTTTAGAGTATTTAAAAAAGTGTTTATTGAGAAGGTAGATATTTTAACTTTGTAAAAAGCACTAGAAATGACTTTTTGGGAAATAATAAACTATACAGTTAAATAAAATAAAAAATTAAAAATGTGACTTTTGAATTCAAAGAATTGAAAAAAGTCATAAGTGATGTTTATTGTGTTTGAATATAAACAGTATGTGCTCAAATACATTATCTGCATAGAATATTTGAGGATAAGTTCTCGAGCCATTTCAATGGGCTTGGTGGAAGTCTATCAGCCTGAGTATCGAAAATTTTCTAAGTTTGATCCTATACCTTTTTGAAGGGCTATATGATGGAAATATTTCTGAGACTAAAAGTCTTGATAATTGTTCCTTAGACAAAAATAAGTTAAATATTGATTTTTAATGAATTTTAGATAATCATTAACTACCCCATTTACAGCCTGAAAGTTTATAAAAACTCAATTTTTCCCAAATTTGAACTAGAATCCAAAAATTAAAATTTGATTCTTAAGGATTTTGATTTTTTTTAATATTTTATTTGAATTCAAATGAAGAGTATTTCCCTATTTATATTTATATTTATATTTTAAAGTTAATAGAGAGTAAATTAAATGATAATATTGTAAATAAGTAGTATTTGATATAACACATCATATCACACTCTCCCTCACCCTCAAAAATGTGTTCGGACACCCTAGACAGAATGCCAAAATGTAGCCTAGCTTCTCTTCTTCTCGTTCCACCTTCTTCCTCCTTGCTCCACTGTTGCCTAGCTACCTCTGCGATGCCACCACCACGTGCAGCTGTGCTTGTGGTTGCTCATTCCTCAACAAGTGCGATTTTGGATGGTTTAGGAGTGGCACCTCAATTTTAGACTGGCCCACTCTCACCTACTCCATTTTTTCTCTTCTTTAGGTGCCAAAAGGTGTTCCTAAGGCCCAAATCTCTCTCTATTTGGTGAATCTAGCTAAATCTCACCATAGGTGTTGAATTTGATTAGTTTGATGTTAGAACCTAGGGTAATTGTGGATTTTAATATTTAGGAATAATTTGTGTTAATCTCTAGTATTAGTCACTAATATTTGGTTAAATTATCATGTTTGTAGTGTTAGATCTTTCCAAGGAGCCCTCTCTTGGCTCCGCAACTCCAAAGAGTCAAAATCTTCTTTCTTAGCTTGTGTACTGTGAGTGGATAATGTATTTACAGTTAGTTTTCTATATCTATTTATGAATCTTTATAAGTAGTCATTTAGTTTATTGAATAAAGTGTTTTTGGCTCTATGTGAAGACGATGTTGATGAAGTAAGTTCCATAAAATTTTTCTTGATAATGCTCTTTATAAAATATATGTGACAAACTTGATGAAAGGATGTATTTATATTTGTCATAGGAAAGGAACATGAGACTTTGAGGAGAAATCTCCTAACTTGTTACGAGATTTTATATTTGAATATTGTCATATCTTGAGTTAGTAAAATAGAAAATGATTCCTTATAAGAGGAATCTTTGACAAAATCTATAGCGAACATCAATAAATATTAGCTGTTGGTACACCTTGGTTGGAACCCTACCTAGCAGGGGGTTGCTAGCCCGACATACTTGGCCAACATGTCCGGTTTATTATTATTACTCTGGGGACCGGTGAAAGAGCTGCCCAATTGTGAAATAAACATGAATCACTTTGGAGATGGGTGTAAGGGTCGCCCAATTGTGAAACAGGTTACGATATTGTTCTAGATTTGAAACCTCCCTTAGGTTTCTATGACTATGAACTACTAAAATGCATTTTATGTTTATACATATATTTCACTTTTGTAAAAGGTTTGAATTATGAATTCATGAGTTCTTTTCCTTTGAACTTGCCTCATGCTAGCTATAGCTACATTATCTTTCACTGTGTTATAAAACTCACTCCATTGTTTTTCTCCTATTTCAGATTTGGGTATTGAGGTGAGTCCTGCTCCTCCCACTCTGTAGAAATCTAGTGGCATTTCTTTTGATGAGCCCTGCTTGATGAAGGGGCCTTATTTTGGTTTAGTTTATAAAGATATGTGTGGCTTATCCTTTGTATTAGTGCTTCATATGCTACAAGCAGGATCCAGACCAGTTAGTTTTGTGTTTGTGATTAAGCTATAAAGTCATTAAAGTGTGATGATTATGAACCTATATAGATAAGCATTTAGCTTATTTAGTATCCTAGTATTGCTATGGTACTGGTTATATAGGAATTGTATATGGAAAAAGTCAAACTTTTAGGGGAGACTCTGCCTGTTTTTCCATAATGACCCCATTAGGCTTGTTAGGGGGCAATGCCCCTTAAATGCCAATCACAGCCTAGGATTGGATCGTGACACAAAATAAGGAGCTTGCTAAACCTTTTTTTAGCAAATTAATTATAAATACATAAAGGGTTGCATTGTGATTCAAAACTTTTTGATTGAAGAAATATTTTATTGAATTAGTATTAAAATATATTTATCCAACATTTAATAATATATATTACATGAATTTTTAATCACTTACATAATATACACGTAAGAGAATTTTTTTTTTTTAAAGAAAAAAAGAGAATAATATTGATATAGAGATAAACAATGAAGAGTAAATATTAAATTAAGTGAGAGAGAAGTTAGAGTAGCAAAATGTGAGTAAAATAAAATGACAATGATGCCCAAAACTTTAAACTGATTCATGAAATAGGGAATGGGAGTTTTATATCCAAAACAAAATGTGAAGCTTGGATCAACTTACACCAATATAAGTTTAACTCATATATTACATTATTGGATAACTTTTTATTGAAGAATTCTTTTACAAAACTAATCTTTGAATTGAAAGTTTATATATTATAGATTATGTATATAAAATTTCACATTAATTTGAAATCTGTACTACACTTTTTATATATTTCTAAATCAATGTAATAAATACTTCTTAGATATACATAAAAAAGAATTATTTGTTCACATTCTTACTAATGTCCAACTTTTTTTAAAAGTTGATATAAATGATCAACATGACATGTAGTAATAATTCAATGGTTGGATCGATAAGAATTATATTCTATAAGAAGCTATTGAAGATTTGAGTATATCAAGTCTTATACCGATGTCAATGGACTTTTTGTAACACCTCCTAAACATATATACTGTGCTCAAGTTATGAGATTATATTTAGAGATTATTTCAAGTTTTGTAAAATCTTTTAAATTGAGAAAAACATAACATATGACCCTTATAGTATAGTATTTCATGAACAATTAAGGATTTACAAATATCCAAATTGTGTGATTGAGATATAATTTAAAATGCAAAAGTTCAAACTTAACTACTTATACATATAAAATATTTCTTGTTCTATATTCTTCACTATGTTACTCTAGCAGTCCACCTTGAAACTTGACCTGGAGTTCTAAGTGCTGGTCCTAGCCCACATCATGCAATTCATAGAAGTCCCAAAATTCTGTTGTAGACTAAAGGTATGTTCTCTGTATTGGGATATTTATGGAAATATACACACAGATAGGGAGAATTTTAAAAAACCCCAATAGGCACATTCAATCCATTGAGCACATAAAGTGTCACCGCAAGTATTCCAACTGCTTCTATTTATTATGAAAACATGAACAAGTACACATTGGCACATGTTGAATTTTAAGTTTGAAAATGTATTTTTTGAAGCGATTCGCTTTTAACAATCACTTGGCACCTTTTAGGGAAGATATAATAGCACGAATAGTATAATTTCTAATCATAATAATGGTAGCCATACAGTATAATAAAATAATGGAACATGCATGTGTAGTTGCATATAAACTAAACTATACAAGTACACTTTTCTTTCTAGTTCTTTTTTTAACTTATAACATGAATACCTGTACTTGGGCCCTTGAAAGTGGTTGATTTTTGCCGCTCATGGGTAATAGTCTGCTTTTTAAGACTGATCTTGTTCATATGTGTGATTACTAGATTTACTTTCTTTGACACTCGCATTGATCTATTCCCCTTAATCTATTCAGGGGTTAGCTCAAGTAATCACTTGTGATGATATTGTCCTAACCTACTACTAGGTGGAGGCTTGGCATGTCACTTAATCAACATGTAAGTTCACGTTATTTTATACATTCTTATGCATGGTTTTTCATGAGGATGTTATATGTACTTATGCATATACTTCATAATTTTACTTTCAAAATATTCTTTCTTTAAATATAATGTATGCTCATCATAGTAAGTATCTATTATCTGTGACTATATTCCTTTATACAATTTTTGCATATATTACAATCTCAGAGATTAAAGACACACAGTATAGCATACTTGAAAAAATACAATATTATTGTGAATATATCATTTGGGGCACATTAACCATGGGGATTTGATGTTCATTTATTCTCAGGTCAAGATTAGTTTCAAAACTTAAGCCATTTGCTATAATTTGAAAATCAGTGTATTTATATATAATTGTATCTAGATACATTGATTTTTAAATATACCACTCTGGATATATTGAAACAGAGGGAGTGTAAAAAATATTACAATATACTATGTTAAGAAAAAACAATATCTTAATCAACGCCCATAAATATATATAATTTCTATCAATCCAATCTTTTTAGAATTGATGCTTTTAATTTAAGATTTTTTGTATTATTTTTATCCCTTTCTACATTCAAATTTACCTACACTAGATGCCATGTATATTCTCTGCAATGCATTGGCATTTCCAACAAATTCAAGATATGCACGCCAATATGCTTGTTAACTTCTTCCACGAAAAAAATGATACAAATCGCAGAGGATGGCGCTGGGATGGGTTAGGGAAGAAGCGAACGATTGCAAGGTAAAAAGAGTAGGAAGAGGGAATGCTTGCAATGGGTATAGGGTTAAATTAAATTATCATTGTTGGGTGAGGTGATTTTCATGTCACCTTTTAATTATATGCGTAAGTTTTAAAGTCAATACGGTTAAAATCAAATGTGTGAGAGATGAAGAAATTGAAAATTTCTAAAAGATTAAATTAATACAATTTATTCTGAAATGACTAACTTCATAAAATACCCTTAAAAGATTAAAATAATATTGTTCATTTAATTTATATAATTTTATCTTTTTACTAGAATAAATATATGATGAAATCTTAACATCGTACTTTCATATTACATTGATTTTGTAATGCTATTTTCTTAACATTTTTTTTCTAGTATTAAGAATTGACAACACAATTTTGGCGACTATAAAATTTGAACCTCAAATATCGTAGGTAAATTTTGTTTAGGATCACGGTTCACTTCGACTAGACTAATTACTTTTGGATAACAATGAAATAGTTAAAGTATTAAAAGAGAATCAAATATACTTAGTATTATAAAATTTAAAATTATTTAGTAATTCCTTCAGAATCATTCTTGGTAATAATATATCCCCTAAACAAATTGTCCCACATCATTATAATTGTTCAAAATAGAAAAAATTCAATAAAAAAAAAAAGTAAACACATTTTTTTCGGTAAACAAAAATAAATTTAATATTTTAGAAAATCCTAAAACTTCAATACTTTCTTCTTCAAGTAGTTATAAGAATTCATTAAAATATTATAATAATTCATTGCGTTAACATTATTTCCTTTTGTGAAGGAATATATTGTACAAAGATTATATATTACTATGAAAATCAAATATTAAAAAAAAAGAATATCTTCCTAACTATTTAAAAATAAAAATTACTAAATTATAAATTGCTTTTATCACAGAAATTCCAAATGTATTTAGTATTTTTTTATTTAATTACAAGGATATAAAATTGTTGTTTCATAATAGAATACTAATCAATAATTATTATATAAGATTTTGAAATATTCAATAAAAGTTTTATATATTATTTTAAGATTTTTTTCTTAATTATCATCCCAACATTTAATAAAGAAAGTATAAAATAAAAATAAATACATTCAACTTAGAAAGAATATGAGGACGATTGATTTGGAAGGGTTTAAATTATATTAATTTATATCTTATTGATAAATTTTTCTACTAATCTCTTAATAATTTAATGAGGAAAGCATTGAATGCTTTACTAATTTTCAAATATTTTATATATATTTTTTTATGAAATGTATTATCAATATATAAAACACATACCAAATTTTTAGTTTTTCAATGGTATCCCCTCCCTATTACTAGAAAAAAATTAAATAAAAAATAAATGCATTTTTTCCTGTAAACAAAGAGAGAAATTTAATATTTTAGAGAATCCTAAAACTTTCATACTTTCTTCCGCAAGTAGTTGTAAGAATCCATTAAAAAATTAAAATTATTCACAGCATTAACATTATTTCCTTTTGTGAAGGAATATATTGTACAAAGATTTTATATTACAATGAAAATCAAATATTAAAAAAAAAAAGAATATCCTCCTAACTATTTAAAAATAAAAATTACTAAATTATAAATTGCTTTTATCACAGAAACTCCAAATGTATTTAGCATTTTTTTATTTAATTAGAAGGATATAGAATTATTGTTTCATAATAGAATACTCATCAATAATTATTATATAAGATTTTGAATTATTCAATAAAAGTTGTATATATTATTTTAAACAATTTTCTTAATTATCATCCCAACATTTATAAAGAAAGTATAAAATAAAAATAAATACATTCAACTTAGAAAGAATATGAGGACGATTGATTTCGAAGGGTTTAAATTATATTAATTTATATCTTACTGATAAATTTTTCTACTAATCTCTTAATAATTTAATGACGAAAGCATTGAATGCTTTACTAATTTTCAAATATTATATATATATTTTTTTATGAAATATATTATCAATATATAAAACACATAATAAATTTTTGGTTTTTCAATGGTATCCCCTCCCTATTACTAGAAAAAAATTAAATAAAAAAATAAATGCATTTTTTCCTGTAAACAAAGAGAGAAATTTAATATTTTAGAGAATCCTAAAACTTTAATACTTTCTTCCTCAAGTAGTTGTAAGAATCCATTAAAAAATTAAAATTATTCACAGCATTAACATTATTTCCTTTTATGAAGGAATATATTGCACAAAAGATTATATTACTATGAAAATAAAATATTAAAAAAATAAAAAAAATATCTTCCTCATTACTTAAAAATAAAAATTACTAAATTATAAATTGCATTTTACCATAGAAACTCAAAAAGTATTTGGTAATTTTTTTCTTTGTTTAATTAGGAGGATACAGGAATATTGTTTCATAATAGAACACTCATCAATAATTATTATATAAGATTTTGGATTATTCAATAAAAGTTTTATATATTATTTTAAAAAATTTTTTCTTAATTATCCCAAAATTTAATAAAGAAAGTATTAAATAAAAATAAAAGCATTCAACTGTTGAAAGAACATTAGGCGATTGTTTTGGATGGATTTAAATTATATTAATTTATATCTTACCAATAAATTCTTCTATTAATATCTTAATTATTTAATGACGAAAGCATTGAATGCTTTACAATCTTTCAAATATATATATTGAATGTATTATCAATATATAAAACACGTACCAAAATTTTGGTTTTCCAAGTGCATCCTCCCTCCTTATTACCAAGAAAAGAGATTAATCTCTTTTAGACATAATCAGATTTGCTCTCTCAATTAGAGTTCTTTCCAAAAATTGAACTGATGTCCTCCCTAGAGTTGTAATGTACCTCGACCATTACGCCAACTCTGTTGTTGCTAAACACACACCAAATTAACTACATATAAATATAACTTAAGATTAAAAGAAAAATAAAAAATTCTAAAAACAAATTAAATCTTATCAAATATAATAGTAAATGAGTACATTTCACAAAAAAGATATAAATAATAAATAAAAATTATTAAATTTTAAAAATGAAAGTATTAAATACTATTTAATTTTTCAAAATATTTAATGTAATTATTCTTTTACTAAATATGTATTTTCAAGATACTAATTACGTACCAAATTAAGTACATATGAAAATCAATTTAGGTTTTAGACTTGTCAATTAGCTAAGATTTATTCTTGAAATGTAATTTTTTTTTTCAAATAGCACGATAAAATCCTTACACATCAAATTATTCATAAATCTTACGATATGAACATTCTAGAATCACATATACCCAAGTGAACATGTATTATTTAAATGAAATTTTCTCTCATAGTGGTATCCCAAACTCAAATACAAGTTCTCAAAAGTAAAATATCAGGTATCTTCGAGAGTTGGATTATTGGCAATGGTTTTTGCACAATGTTTTCCAAGCCAGTGTTCCTAACTTGACTACAGGCAGCACCACCATTTCTATGTCATATGTACAAAACAACTATGAACTATCGCTGACGAGTGTGCCAGCACAGCACACACTATAGTTCACGCTGTTGTTCTTGTATAGTCATGGTAGATATAGTGGTGCTGTCGGTAGTAAGTTAGTAAGGCTGGCTATCATCTAAATCCAAAAGTAGTGTTACTTCATCAATTTTCAACCTTAACCAGGTCCCTTTTCTCAGCATCTAAAGATTTGCAATATACTTTAATTTATGAATTATTATGATTTGCTTTGTTTGAATGACACGGTAACGGTTTATGTTCATGAAACTAATGTTTCAATATGTTGTGCAGATGAGTAGGAGGAGCTTGTTTAAGCCATTACAAATCTTGTTGCAGGTAGCTCCTTGTATAGTTTAAAATTTGAGTAATATAAATGAACATTGTAATTATTTTATGAGTTTAATTGGTATGCACTGACAGTGTAAAATAGTTTTACATTGTCAACCAATAGAAATAGGGGAAAGTGAGAATTCATGGTGGGTCTCTCATTATAATAGGTGGTTATTTGGATGAGTTGACACTTTCCACAATTTCTATTGATTGACAGTGTCAGTGTATTTAAATTAAATTTTTATTTTATATGAGAAAAGATGTCATTATTTCAGAAATCAGGTCTTATATATATATTTGTCAATTATCCATATGCATTTCTTGGTTGAAAGGATCTATGATCGAATTGATTTCGTTTCCTGATCTTCCTTACAATAATAACAATGCACACTACAAAAAAATGCAAGATTTGCTATAAAATTCTGCCACAAATAAAATATTTGTGACCAATCAAATTCACAGCAAATTGTGAAAGATTAAATCTGTCACAATTTTGCGACGGACAGAAATCCGAAACAATACAGTTCCTACTAGGGGTCTGCTGCAAATCCAACATTTTCTTGTATTATGCATTGTTACTATTGTAAGGAAGATCGGGAAGTGAAATGGATTTGATTATATCAACCATTCAACCAATAAATAAATATGGCTATTTACAATTATCTTAATTATATATAAGACCTGATTTCTGAAATGATGATAACTTTTTTACGTTACATAATTACAATTTTGATTCATTTTATTCAAATTTGAAGCTATTTAAGGAGCTGCCACTTCCTCTTGCTCATCTACAAAATGAATTGTAACATTGGTTGCATGTTCATAAATTATTAATGTATCATAAAGAAAAAGCAAATCTTAATAATTCAAAAATTAAAGTATATAGCAAATCTTACGACGGTAAGAGAGAAAAGAACCTCGTTAAGGTTGAAAATTAATGAAGTAATGGTACTTTTGGATTTAGATCATAGGCAGCCCTTACTTACTACCAACAGCACCACCGTGATCTACCATGACTATACAAGAACAGGACGGGTAAACTATAGTGAGTGCTTGCACAATGATTATCTACATTTTTTTTCTTGCATTTTCTTTCATATTGCATTCATTTCCTACTGTTTATAGTTGTCCTGTATATTTGATCCAAAAAATAGTTATCTCGTATATATGACTTAGACACGGTGGTTTTGCTTTAGTCAAACTAGGAATGCTGGCTTGGAAAACATTATGCACAAATCGTTGTCAATAATTACAACTGTCAAAGATACAAGGTATTTTACTTTTGAGAATTAGATTTGGATTTGGATCCTTTAAAGTGAGCATATTTGTAAAGTGAAAAAGTAAAGGGTTCACCAACCTTAGATCAATAACTTTTATCATATGCAAGTCTCATCTATTGATCTAAGGATAATTAACTTCTTACTTTTTCACTTTACAAACTTTCTCACTTTAGAAGATTCAAATCCATTTTATTTAAACACTACAAATTCACTCAGCGATATGTGGTTGTAAATTATTGATAACATAAGCTTTCTGAAAAAAATAAAATCAATTTTCTTTTTTGATATGTAGGGTTTTTATGATGTTATTTCAAAAAAAAAGTCAATAATAAAGCTTATTTGACTGACAGTTTTAAAACCTACATTGATTTTCATATACAGTTAATTTGATATGTATTCGGTATCTTCAAAATACATACTTAATTAATAAAAAAACTATTACATTTATTATTGTAAGAAGTTAAAAAGAATTTAATACTTTAATTTTTTGCTACAATTTAATAGTCTGATCAAGTACTCATTAGTTATTATGATTGGTGAGATTTAATTTGTTTTAGATTTTTTAATTTTTTAATTTTTCTTTTAAAACTAAAGCTTATGTGATTGACCATTTAATAAGATTTAAAGTTATATTTATATGAAGTTAATTGGGTATGCATTTAATATATTGAGGATACATGTAATAAAAAATAAATATATTTAACATTTTTTAAAAAAAAATAGCAAAGCATTCAATACTTTCATCTTTTAATGATTAAGAGATTTAGAGGAGAATTTGATTGGATATATATAGTAATATGATTTAAAACCTTCTGAATCAATCCTACTTATAATCATTCTAAGTCGAATGTATGTCATCCTAAAACTTAATAAAGAAAGTATAAAATTAAAATAAATACTTTCTTTATTAAGTTTTAGGATCATAATTAATGAGTATAGAATAAAAACAGTTACAATCAAATTAAAAAGATTATAAGGAGGATTGATTCAGAAGGTTTTAAGCCATATTAATTTATATCATACTAATCAATTCGCCTAATAATCTCTTAATTATTGAAAGATGAAAGTATTAAATGCTTTTCTATTTTCTAAAATAGAAAATATATTTATTTTTTGTAAAATGTATTCTCAATATATTAAATACATATATATCAAATTAACCGCATATAAAAATAACTTTAGGTTGTACTGAATGCTGGACCAGATAAGCTTTACTTTTAAAATAAAAATAAAAAAATTTAAAAGGTCTAAAACTAATTAAATCTCATCAATTATAACAACTAACGCGTATATTTGACAAAAACTAATATAAGTATTAAATTGTAACAAAAAATGAAAGTATTAAAGGCTTTTTAATTTTTTAAAATATTAAATTTAATAATTTTTATATTAAATATGAATTTTAAAGATATTAAATATGTACTGAATTAACTACACGTGAAAATCAGTTTAGGTTTTAGAATTGTCAACCAGATAAGCTTTATTATTGAAATATAAAGTTTTTTTTTTTCGAAATAACACAATAAAATGCTTACATATCGAAAAAGAAATTGGTTTTATTTTTTTCACAGATTGTATGTAATTGCCTATTTTGACACGTATTTTTGTCACGACCTAACCCGATCGTGATCGGCACGTAGGGAGTTGTGGTTCCCCTAGCAAGCCTCAACTAAAATTTTCTGAAAAATTGGATATTTTCTATAAATAATCCTCGAATACCAATTCAAGTATACACATAATTTATATACATATAGGTCTTTTGACAAAAATAGGCCCCAACTAGCACAGTTCGAAACCCTGCCCGTAGTTCAATGGAGTACTAAACCAAATCCTGTAGTCGTTACAACGATAGAAGAAGGCCCAACTAAGTGTTGGGCTTACTAAAAGGTAACTTATAGCTGAACTCTAACTTAACCTGATACCTGAAACATGGGGAGATAATTGGGCGAGTTAAACTACTCAGTGAGAGATAATATCATATAGCTTTAGGTCTCAAGACTCCCATACCTTCCCTTGCTTACTCAAATGAGAAGAACAATCACTACAAAGGCTAAGAGTGCATGACTGACTAAGAGTGGATAGGGACAAATGATAGTATAAGATGATAAAAATACTATACATGAGAAATTTTTAGTGAAAGAAGAGAGAGAACTTGAGGGAGAAGAGAGGAACGAGAGAATGAGAGATTTAGGGCTGGAAGCCCCCTTTTATTTTTTTCTCGTTGACCTAGGTATGCTGGATTGCAAGGGGCCGTGCTCGAGCATGACCAAGTTCCAAATTCTTCCTTTCATTGTCCTGGGAGCACACTCGCAGGAGCTATGCTCAAGTGTGGCTCCCAGACTTCCAAAATTTGATTTTTTCTTTCTCTTCTAATCTCCAATACTCCTTAGGCCATGGTCTTACACTTATTTACATTTATTAAGTTAATATCTCCTTTAACTTTACTCTTTATTAACTTTAAAACTAAGTTAATGCCCTTTTAACTTTATATCTTCTTTAACTTTACTCTCCATTAACTTTAAAATATAAATATAAATAAGAAAATACCCCTGATTTGAATCCAATAAAAATATTAGAAAAATCAAACTCCTTAAGAATCAAAATCTAACTTTTGGATTCGAGTACAAATTCTAGAAAGTTTGCACTTTTTTTAAACTTCTGGGCTAAAAATGAAAAAGTCAATGACCTCTTCAAATTTATTGAAAATTATTCTTTGATTATTGGATATCTAAGGAATAATTATTAAGACTTTTGATCGCATGAAAATATCCCAATTATATAGTCCTCTAAAGAGATATAGGGTTCAAACTTAGAACTTCCACGGAGTCTGTCAAGGCAAAGTATGACCATTCATACATCTCTCGAACCGGGCATTACAATTTTGATGATAACAAACAAAAGAAAAAATGATTATGAAAGGAATAGCTCCACGATTTCAAGCGGCAAAGAATAAGACTTAAGAAAGGGAGTGATTCAAGCTTCATCAAAGTACATAGTTCCAAAGAAAGAAATCAATCTAGACATAGGATCTTGAATAAATGTAAGGCAGAAATCATCTTTCTTGACAAAATTGTTTTAAGAAAGTTAAAAATAATCTTTTGAAATATTTAATTCATTTAAGTTGTTCCATAATTGATTAAACATGTTTTGAAAGTTTAAAAGTTAGCTAAAATCTTTCCTGGGTTCAAAATAATCGATTAGCTTGCGAAAAGTGTTTTCTACATTTCAAAAGATCCAAATAATCGTCTATCGTCTTGAGATAATCGATTATTTGCTTACTGCCAAGTTTTGAAAATGTTTGACGAAGGAAATTTGATTACTCCAAGGCCAATAATCGGTTATCTATGTTCAAATTTTTGCCTAGAAAAGATGATGAACAGAATAATCGATTATTACATGGAATAATCAATTATCACGAGTTTGAATGCCCAAAAACGGCTAGTTTTGCATTTGTTGCATCCTAATTGGTTCCTAAGAGTAATATTCTTTCTAAACTCTATAAAGAAGAGAAATATTAGAACAATAAAAAAAGAAAACAAAGGTGATTTTATCCTACTACTTCTTCTCTTTTTGTCATTCTTTGTGCTCTATATTTTGTTGAGATATTCTTGAGAGCTCATAGGCTTTAATTTGTGTAATTAACTCTTTGAGAGAGAATTATAGCTTCATACTTCTATATCTTTCAGAGGGTGAGGTACCCTCAAAAATTTGTTATAAGGGTGAGGTATCCTTTTGAGTGAGTAACATAAACATTAAAGGCATAGTATCTTGAGAATGTAAGAAGTTGATTCATTGTAAAGATTTTCAAGTACTAGCAGATGCTTGGTTATAATGGAAAATCCCTCGTATTGGCTTGGAAACTTGATGTAAATCACAAGTGGTTGGTGGCGGAACTAGCATAAACGTCTATGTACTGTTCTTCTCTCTCATCTTCTTTATCTTTATTTTACAACTGCATTTATAATGTAAGTTCTTTTCTTCACCTATTTCACTTTCTTTGTTTATTTGTGCTTAATATTCCAAATTTTTTTTTAAAAAGAATATATTTGATTTCAAAACTTTAAAATTAAAAAAAAAAATCAATTCCTCCACCCCCCCCCCCAATCTCTGAAGTTGTGAAGCCACCGCTAACAGCTTATAATCTGAATATTCCATGATCAGATATCCCCAAGTGAATTCGTAGTATTTAAATGAAACTTTCTCTTGTGGTGGTAGCCCAAACTCAAATTCAAGTTCTCAAAAGTAAAATATCTTGTGTATTTGAAAGTTTTCAATAATGTTTTCCCAGCAAGTGTTCCTAACTTGACTACAAGCAGTTCCACCATGTCTAAGTCATATATATGAAACAACCATAAACTAGAACAAATAAATGCACTATAAAAGAAATTGCATATATTCATCACCCAAGCACCCACTATGGGGATATTTGGCAAACCAAAAATAAAAAAAATAGATATCTAGGTATAATCAGGTCGAGCTTTGGATAAAATTTGTTTGGCAACTAATTAAATATTTAAAAATTATCTTTTATATAAATTAATTTTGGCCCAAAACTAGTTATGAGAAAAATTAATTTTAATTTGATTTTATCTTATCCCAAATTTTTCTTTCTTTATCTTATCATATTTTCTTCCCACTTTTCTGCTAATTCTTTTGTTCTCCATTGACTAAGTCCTCTCTTCTCTCTACCTTTACATTTTTCATCTCTTTTTTTTTTTTTTTTTGTTCCTTTTGCCTTTATCTCCATTACCCCTTTTTATGCCAGGTTTTTTTATTGCAAAACTAAACCTATATTCTTTGATCACTCACTTACTTCTTAAGTCCTATCTACACTATATGGAATAGCCAAGAATCTTGTAGTCTTGAAAAATAGTCACTTCATCATAAGACTTCTAAGAACACATGTAGTATTTCAAACAATAAGACTACTGTCTGAGTTTAGCGGTTGTGTATAAATAAAAAACATAAAGCACGTTTGAGAAGACCAACATAAATAACAAATTTTTATGACCATTTAGATGCAAAAGTACGTACTGGGGTAAACAGTATAGAGTAAAGATTCACTTTGAAGCATGAAACAGTATGAAATTAAGAAATTAATGATGTAGTTCCTGAAATTATAAAATATGATTCAAGTTAATCTAGTCCTTAGAGTCTTATTCCCAAAAACTAACTTGAATCACATTTTGCAATTTCAAGGACTAATTCATTAATTTCTTAATTTCTTAATTTTTAGGACTAAAGTCAAATAAGCACACAACTTCTAGGACAAAAATGAACATTCTCTCAATAATAGATTCTAGATTTTGGTCAAATAAATTGTGATATCATGATCTTAGATGAGTTTCAGATTAGGAAATCAAGTATCAAGGTCATGGAATCAATTACCAAGGGCATGAAATCGGTTACCATCTCTCTTCCTATCCACTAGTTGAAATTTTTTAAGGTGGTAATTGATTACTAGGGCTCAATATATAGCCTGCAAATGCCTTCATTCTCCTCCTTTCAAATTTCTCACTCTCTCTCTCTCTAACTTGAAAACACTCTTCCTTCTCTCTAAAACATATTTCCTCATCATTCTCTTCTCCCACCCAAGCTTTTCGCCTCAAATCTACACCAAATTACTCTCTTTCTCCTTCATACAACCTTAATCTTTCTCTCAAATCTTTACTTTTCCCTCTCCAACATCACCATTGTTGGGACTTGAAACTTGAGGAGGTGACACCAAGACACCCAACCATTTCCTCCTTTCTTTTTCCTTTCAAGGGTAACGTTCTAAATACTTTTCTTCTTCTTCCTTTCTTAGAGGATTTTGATTCTTTCACTTTGTGGGCTATTAGGGTGTTCTAGGAAACTCTAGGATTCGGGATATTGGGGTTTTGAGTATTTGAGTTATAATATGTTAAGTTATAGCTCATGAATATTGTTATGGTTATATCTCTGATGCTAAATTTCTCCAAGGAATAATCTCTTGGCTCCAGAACTTTGTAGAGTTGATTCTCTAACTCTTGGGCTAAGTTTATGAGTAGATAGTGTATTCCTAGCTTGTTTTCTATTATACTTACTTTACATATATGCAAAATGGTTTCATATGTTATGATAATATGGATGAAAACTTAGCAACCTGTTTTATGACGAGAAATTTCATCCTTTACTTATGTTTTATCTAAAAATACCACATAGGACAATGACTTGTTTCTATGAACTCGTGATAATTGTTATATATATTGTAGATCAACAGAAATGCATTATCATGCATTTGGCATGAGATTGAGTTGAATAGCTTTGAATTCATGGATTCTGGCTCAAATTATTGATATTCTCTAAAATTGATTATTTGTACATCTATAAATGAATTTAAAAAGGTTTTTAGAAAAATCCATGACAGGATCTATAGGTGTTAGCTTTGATGTACCATGATTAGTTACTTACACAATTGCTCGAGGAGTGATGTGTGACGATTTACACAATTGCTCGAGGAGTGATGTGTGACGATTATAGGGTCACACGAAGAAAAAGCCACCTAAGGGTGATCTTGACAAACCATCTCGGATTAGACAGCTTTCCACTCATTTTAAAACTTTATTATTATGTTAATAAAGTATCTGTTTTGGAAAAAAATTATTTGTTGATAACATGTTTTTACTTATATAGAATTACATTGAGTACTTTTAATATATGTGACCATTTTCCAATGAGGGCTATGAATGCTTTATCTCTTATTGAGTTGCAAAATGCACCCTGTTGTATTTCCTCTCTTTTCAAATACAGTTGCTGATCAGGGATCCAAAACTCTAGCTTCCCATGTTGTGTTTCTGTTTTTGGTGAGCCCTTCTTATTCAAAGGTAAGTTTTTTGTATCTGAAATCATCTTTATGAACTCCTTAGACTTGACTCACTGCTCTATAATGCCACAAGTATGGTCCGACCTTTGCTTGCTTTATGTTTGTACTAGAATTAATGTGACATGAGTATGAGATATGTATTTGGATATGCAAACTTAACTACTTATGTATGTGCTTTTTTTGGTTGACTGAACTTATGCTTATTTATGGATTCCGGATGAATGGGCATATTTATAAGCTCTTAATATTGTATTGCACGCTATGGAGTATATTTTGAGAATACTTGGATCCCTAATGTTTGGGGTGTGTGTGTGTGTGTGTGTGTGTGTGTGTGTGCTGTTTGCTGCAAAAAAAGATTCCGTATTTGGGGATATAACCCGAATACAAAGGAAACTCTATCTATTTTCCGGAAAAAATTGAATGTTAGACTTGTTATGAGACACATCCCCTATGCGCTGATCACAATCTAGGTTGCGTCGTGACATAAATTTTATTCAATAATATCACGATTGATAAAAGAAGATGAATCCATGCTACATGTTCTTCAGGATTGCTTACCAGCAGAGCACCTTTCAATGGAGCTGGGAATGCGTCAAAACACTCCCTTCCTTATAACTCAACATTTTACGAACTGGTTGGAGAATAATCTAAGCCCTCACTTAGACAACAGTTCAATTCATTGGTCGCACTTATTTGCTACTTCATGCCTCTTGCTATGGCATAGAAGAAATCTGTTTATATTTGAAGAAGGTGAAAACAGAACTTGTTTGTTCTTATTTGCTACTTCAGGGCATGCTTGCTCGTGATTGGGATGGCTTTATTACTCATGTCTACAGAGAAGCAAATGCTTGTGCTAATGCTCACGCAAGCGAAGTACATCAGCTACCATTAGGATTTCAAGTTTTTTATTTAGTTCAAGCTTTCTTATCTCTAGTTTTTGTAGCTGACTTTTACCATATTAAATTTCCCCGTATTGTTTATCGTTAGTCTGGGCTTCTAAGCCCTGTTGTATATCGAAAAAAAGTTTATATTTCTACCAAAAAATGTTGAGAGAACTCATTTTTTTTGGACACCGTGTTCACTCATTATTCATCTATTATTGGATGTGATGTGGATACCATTTAGATTGGATCCATAATCCATTTAATGGTGGATGAGTGATAAGTCAGTACGCTATTTCAGAAAGAAGTGAGCACACCTATCATTATTCATTTCTATCAAAGTTATATTTTCAACAAGCTTGGTGAACGTTATTTTATTAATTTTTTAAAAACTAATAATATTTAATAATAACATAAACATAGTTAAAATGAAACATATAAATATAAGAATTTAATTTAAATGCACTGACAGTGTAAAATAGTTTTATACTGTCAGTTAATAAAAATAGTAAAAAGTGTTAACTCATACAAATAACCACCCATTATAAGAAGGGGCTACAATGACTTCTCACTTTTCAGTATTTTTATTAGTTGACAGTATAAAATTATTTTATATTATCAATACATATCAATTAAACTCTAAATATAAAGTATTAAAAGATCTTATCATTATTAAAATAAAAAATAACCAATCCGCAAACACTCACAAGCTAAAGCGACTCAAGTTGATAAAATGTTAACCCATTTTATACGATTAACTCTAGTTTATCTACTCTACTAGTTAAACACATCAGACTTCAACAGACTAAATTAAGTAACTTGTTTAACAGTATTAATATAATAATAACCGATACAAAGGTTGCATTTGTTTCAGCTTTTTTTTTTTTTTTGGACAAAAAGTAATTTCTCAAGTACTAAAAAAAAAAAAAATCACTTTTCGCATAAGATATTTATTTTAGTTTTTTACTCAAAAATTAAAAATGATTTTTTTTCCAATTTTTGAATAGAAGCTAAAATAGATAGTTTCTATAAAAGTGATTTTTTTTTCTCTTTTTTTTGTTAAAATAACCTAAACCAAACATATCCTAAGTTATTTCAAATTGTTTGATACTTATTTCATTTAAGTAAGGCCTCGAATTAGAGTATTGTAAATAAATAAATGAGTTTAATTGGTATGCACTGACAGTGTAAAATAGTTTTACACTGTCAACCAATAGAAATAGAGGAAGGTGAGAAATCATGGTGGGTCCCTCATTATAATAGGTAGTTATTTGTATGAGTTGGTACTTTTCACTATTTCTATTGGTTTGACAGTGTAAAACTATTTTACATTGTCAGTGTATTTAAATTAAATTCTAAATAAATAAATAAAAACTAGCACTAAGAAAATTTTAATTTTATAGTAGATCAACTCAATTCAAGCTAAATTAGTTAAAGTCCAATAGATTTTAGATATTAGCGGTTTAAATTAAATAATAATAATAATAATAATAATAATAATAATCACACAAAGAATCCAAATAATGACAAAAATTGTTGGAAAAAAAAAAACACTTCTAACAGTATGTTTATAAACATCAACCAACATAGAATTAAGACAAAAAAAGTTTACTTTTTCAGTTTAGTATAATGAACCAACAAAGGATTAAGAAAAAAATACATTTACATTTTCAATAATTTATTATGATATACTTATATCATCAATAAATCAATATAATTATATAAAAACTTTTAAAATAATATTTAATACGCCTTTTTACCACATCAACATAAAATTAAGACTTATTCAAACAATACATTTGATATAAGAGCATATTTCGGCTTTCTTTTATGAAGCTGCATATGTGCAATAAAGACCATTTTACTTGCAAAAATAAGTACCATAAAATCATTTAGAAAAATACGATGAGGGAGAAGAGCTACACCGCCGACCACTTGTGACCTACGTCTAGTCTTCAAGCCAACGCAAGGGGTTTCTTACTATAACCAAGCTTCCGCTAGTGCTTAAAAACTTTTACAAGGAGTCAACTTCTCACATTCTTGAGATACCCTACTCCTTAATGTTTACGTTACTTAGTTAAAGAGATATCTCACTCTTTGGCACTCAAGAGATACCTCACCCTTGCAACAAATTGGAGGCATAACTCACCCTCTCAAGGATACAGAAGTATCAAGCTGTGATCCTTTCTCAAAGAGTTAATTACATAAATTGAAGCCTATAAGCTCTCAAGAATATCTCAGAAAAATATAGAGCACAAAGAATAATGAGAAGACAAGAAGAAGTAGGATAAAATCACTTTGTTTTCTCTTATTCTAATATTTCAATTCTGAAAATCGTGTCCGCAAGGTCCTATTTATAGAGTTTAGAAAGAATATTACTGTTAGAAACCAATTAGGAAGCAATAAATGCAAAACTAGCAGTTTTTGGGCATTCAAACTCGTGATAATTGATTATTCCATGTAATAATCGTTTATTTTGGTCATCACCTTTTCTAGGCAAAAATCTGAACATAGACAATCGATTATTGGCCTTGGAGTTATCGATTATTCCTTTGCAAAACATTTTCAAAACTTGGCAGTAAGCAAATAATCGATTATTTCAAGACGATAATAAAATATTTGGTTCTTTTGAAATCTAGAAAACACTTTTAACAAACTAATCGATTACTCTTTGAGGATAATCGATTATTTTCAACCCAGGAAAGATTTTAACTAACTTTTAAACTTTCAAAACATGTTTAATCAATTATGGAACAACTTAAATCGATTAAATATTTCAAAAGATTATTTTTAACTTTCTTAAAACACTTTTGTCAAGAAAGATGGTTCCAAAAACATTTTGAGCAAGATCATTTATTTTTGAAAAAGCCTGTTGGATAAAAAGGGATCTTTGTGAGATATCACTTTCAGCCCTTACGTATATTCTAGATCCTATGTCTAGATTGATTTCTCTTTCTTTGGAACTATGTACTTTGATGAAGCTTGAATCACTCTTTCTTGAGTCTTCTTCTTTGCCGCTTGAAATCGTGGAGCTCTTCCTTTGTTGATCATTTTTTCTTTTGTTTGTTATCATCAAATACGTGTCAAAATAGGCAATTACATAAGCTTTGTGAAAAAAATAAAAAAAATTTCTTTTTTGATATGTAAGCATTCTGTTGTGTTATTTCCAAAAGAAAAATTATATTTCTATAATAAAGCTTATCTGGTTGACAATTCTAAAACCTAAACTGATTTTCATATGTAGTTAATTCAGTATGTATTTAATATCTTCAAAATGCATATTTAATATAAAAATTATTACATTTAATATTTAAAAAAATTAAAAAGCATTTAATATTTTCATTTTTTGTTACAATTTAATACTTTCATTTAATACTTATACTAGTTTTTGTCAAATATACTCGTTAATTATTATAATTGATGAGATTTAATTAGTTTTAGACCTTTTAAAATTTTTTACTTTTCTTTTAAAAGTAAAGCTTATCTGGTTGAGCATTCAACAAAACCTAAAGTTATTTTTATATGCGTTAATTTGATATGTATTGAATATATTGAGAATACATTTAACAAAAAAATAAATATATTTACTATTTTAGAAAAATGGAAAAGCATTTAATACTTTCATCTTTCAATAATTAAGAGATTATTAGGAGAATTGATCAGTATGATATAAATTAATATGATTTAAAACCTTTTGAATCAATCCTCCTTATAATCTTTTTTAATTTGAATGTATTTATTTTAATTATCATCCTAAAACTTAATAAAAAAAGTATTTACTTTAATTTTATACTTTCTTTATTAAGTTTTAGGATGATAATTAATGATTATAAAATAAAAAGAAATACATTCAACTTAGAATGATTATAAGAAAGATTGATTCAGAAGGTTTTAAATCATATTACTCTATATATTCCTATCAAATTCTCCTATTAACCTCTTAATTATTAAAAGATGAAAGTATTGAAGGCTTTGCTTTTTTTTTTAAATGTTAAATATATTTATTTTTTTTTATTACATGTATTCTCAATATATTAAATGCATACCCAATTAAATATAAATGTAACTTTAGATCTTACAAAATGGTCAATCAGATAAGCTTTATTTTTAAAATAAAAATTAAAAAAATTAAAAATCTAAAACTAATTAAATCTCACCAATCATAATAATTAATGAGTATATTTGACAAAAAATATAAGTATTAAATGAAAGTATTAAGCAAAAACTGAAAGTATTAAATTCTTTTTAACTTTTAAATGTAATAAGTTTTTATTAAATATGTATTTTCAAGATACTAAATACACATCGAATTAACTACATATAAAAATCAGTTTAGGTTTAGAATTGTCAACCGCGTAAACTTTATTATTGATTTTATTTTTCGAAATAACATAATAAAACCCTTACATATCAAAAAAGAAAATTGATTTTATTTTTTTCGCAAAGCTTACGATATCAATAATCTAAAGCCACATATCCCTAAGTGAACTTGTAGTATTCAAATAAAACTTTTACTCCTAGTGGTAGCCCAAACTGAAATTCAAGTTCTCAAAAGTATATACCTTGTATCTTTGAGAGTTGTAATTATTGGCAATGGTTTTTGCATAATGTTTTCCAAGCCAGTGTTCCTAATTTGACTACAAGTAGCACCTCCATGTCCAAGCTAAGTCATATATATAAAACAACTATAAACAATAGAAAATGAATGCAACATGAAAGAAATTGCAAGAAAGAAATGTAGATAATCATTGTGCAAGCACTCACAATAGCTTACCCATCCTGTTCTTGTATAGTCATGGTAGATCACAGTGGTGCTGTTCGTAGTAAGTAAGGAGAGTTGGCTATCATTTAAATCCAAAAGTATTGTTACTTCATTAATTTTCAACCTTAACAAGGTTCTTTTCTCTCTTAGCGTCTTAAGATTTGCAATATACTTTAATTTTTAAATTATTAAGATTTGCTTTTTCCTTATGACACATTAATAATTTAAGAACATGCAACCATTTTACAATACGATTTGTAGATGAGCAAGAGGAAGTGGCAGCTCCTTGAATAGTTTCAAATTTGAATAATATGAATCAAAACCGTAATTATTTAATGTAAGAAAAGTTATCATCATTTAAAAAATCAGGTCTTATATAAAATTATGATATATGATAATTGTAAATTATCCTTATGTAATAGTCGATATGATCAAATCCATTTCATTTCCTGGTCTTCCTTACAATAGTAACAATCATGGTTCTGAAAACCGGACCAGACTGGCTGGTCCGACCGGTTGAACCGAGAACCAGCCAGGTATCCGGTCCGGATGAAGCAGGAAAATTTGGATTCTCAAACACTGGTATTGAATCAGATAAACCGGCCGAAAATTGGTAAAGTAGCCAAACTAGATCAATTTTACTGGCTGGCCAATTTTTTTTTGAAAAAAATTATTTTTTTATCATCAATGGTGAAATTAACTACTTCATTATGATAAAAAAGGGTCAAAAATACATTTTAGTTGGCCAAATAAAAAATTACTACATCTCTTACTCTTTAAAAAAGACCTTAGAGGCAATAAATATATTAAATATAAGAAAAATGATACATGGGTACTATTTATAAAAGTATCAAGAGTAAAACAATTTTATTCTAAGCAATATGAGATTTTTTTAATGCTTTATAGTAGTTTTAAGAATAAAAAATTTAAAATCTAAGCAATATAGGACTTAGTACTTTAATTGTATTAATTATATTAATATGACTTAATATAGTAATTTTTATTTCTAAAACTATTTTTATCATATTAAAATTTTTTAATCATTTTTATTTATCTCATAACATATTATTAATAATATTTATATATAAATATATATATTTTATTACATCCTAGTTGAACCTCTGAACTTCTAAATTCATAGCTTGTCCGATTCAATACCCGGTCCGATTTTTAGAACCTTGGTAACAATGCATAATACAAGAAAATGTCGGATTTGCAACAGACTCCTGGCAGGAACTGTATTGTGTCGGATTTTTGTCCGTTGCAAAATTGTGGCAGATTTAATCTTGCACAAATTTTCTGTGAATTTGATTGGTCACAAATCTTGTATTTGCGGCAGAATTTACAACAAATCTTGCATTTTTCTTATAGTGTGCATTGTTATTATTGTAAGGAAGATCAGGAAACGAAATCAATTCGATCATTGATCCAGTCAACCAAAATTGTATATAAAACCTGATTTCTGAAATAATGACAACCTTTCTCAAATAAAGTAATTACAATTTTCATTTCATATTACTCAAATTTTTAACTATACGAGGAGCTACCTGCAACAAGATTTGTATTGGCTTAAATCCTCCTACTTATCTACACAACATATTGCAACATTAGTTTTATGAACATAAATTGTTACTGTGTCATTCAGAAAAAGCAAATCATAATAATTCATAAATCAAAGTGCATTGCAAATCTTAAGATGCTGAAAGAGAAAAGGAACCTGGTTAATGATGAAAATTGAAGAAGTATTGTACTTTTGGATTTAGATGACAGCCAGCCTTCCTAACTTACTGCCGACAGCACCACTATGATCTACCATGACTACACAAGAATAGCACTGTAAATTGTAGTGTGTGTTTGCACATTCATCTGCTATAGTTTATAGTTGTTTTGTACATTTGACGTAGAAATGGTGGTGTTGCCTGTAGTCAAGTTAAGAACACTGGCTTGGGAAACATTATGCAAAAACCATTGCCAATAATCAAACTCTCAAAGATACCTGATATTTTACTTTTGAGAACTTGTATTTGAGTTTGGGCTACCACTATGAGAGAAAACTTCATTTAAATAATACAGGTTCACTTGGGGATATGTGATTCTAGAATATTCATGTCGCAAGATTTGTGACTAATTTGATATGTAAGGATTTTATTGTGTTATTTGAAAAAAAAAATAAATCATTTCAAGAATAAATCTTTGCTGGTTGACAAGTCTAAAACCTAAACTGATTTTCATATGTACTTAATTCGGTACATATTTAGTATCTTGAAAATACATATCTAGTAATAGAAAAATTACGTTAAATATTTTAAAAACTTAAAAAACATTTAATACTTTCATTTTTAAAATTTAATACTTTCATTTGTTATTCATTTTTTTTTTTGTGAAATGTACTTATTTTTTTATTATATTTGATGAGATTTAATTAGCTTTTTAGAATTTTTAGAATTTTTTTATTTTTTTAATGTAGTTAATTTGATATGTGTTTGATATATTGATAATACATTTAATGAAAAAAAAATATATTTAATATTTGAAAAATAGTAAAACATTCAATGCTTTCGTCATTAAATAATTAAGAGATTATAGAAAAATATATTAGTAAGATATAAATTAATATAATTTAAATCCTTCCAAATTAATCGTCCTTATTTTCTTTCTAAGTTGAATTTATTTATTTTTATTTTATACTTTCTTTATTAAATTTTGGGATGACAATTAAGAAAAAATTATAAAATAATATATAAAAATTTTATTGAATAATTCAAAATCTTATATAATAATTATTGATGAGTATTCTATTATGAAACAACAATTCCATATCCTCCTAATTACATAAAGAAAAAAAATACCAAATACATTTTGAGTTTCTGTGATAGAATGCAATTTATAATTTAATAATTTTTATTTTTAAGTAATTAGGAAGATATTCTTTATTTTTTTAATATTTGATTTTCATAGTAATACAATCTTTGTGCAATATATTCCTTCACAAAAGGAAATAATATTAATCCAGTGAATAATTTTAATTTTTTAACGAATTCGTATAATTACTTGAAGAAGAAAGTATTAAAGTTTAAGGATTTTCTAAAATATTAAATTTATTTCCTTGTTTACCAAAAATAATGTATTTACGTTTTTATTGAATTTTTTCTGTTTTGAATAATTATGATATATGGGACAATTTGTTTAGGGGATATATTATTACCCAGAATGATAGTGAAGAAATTACTAAATAATTTTAAATTTGATAATATTAAGTTTTATTTGATCGTAATGAAAGTAAACTATAATCATATAAGAATTTTGCCTATAATATTTGAGGTCCAAAGTTTATAGTCGTCAAAATTTCATAGTCAATTCTTAAGACTAGAAAAATATATTAAGAAAATAGCATTAGAAAATTAATGTAATATGAAATGATGGTGTTGAGATTTCGTCATGTATTTATTCTAATAAAAATAAAATTATTTAAATTAAATTACCAATATTATTTTAATCTTTTAAGGATATTTTATGAAGTTAGTCATTTCAAAATAAATTTTATTAATTTAATCTTTTTATCTTCAAATTTTCAATTTCTTCATCTCTCATACATTTTACTTTAACAGAATTAACTTTAAGACTTGCGTATAAAGTTAAAAGGTGACATGAAAATCATCTCACCCAACTACGATAATTTAATTTAACCCTATACCCATTCCAAGCATTCCCTGTTCCGACCCCTTTCCCTTGCAATTGTTCGCTCTTTCCTTATCCCACACTAGCGCCATCCTCTGAATGATTTGTATTTTTTCATTGGAAGAAGTTTCTTTTATTTTTATCAATAATGGTGCTTAAGCCCAAAGATTATATATGAACAAATCTAATTGTACAACGTCCAACATAAGCAACAAAAGCCAACAATATACAGGCTACGAGCTCATCAAAAAATGTAAGCCCAAGGCATCTAGTGGTTAAGACGTACGTTGGTGTGCATATCTTGAATTTGTTAAAAATGCCAATGCATTGCAGAAAATACAGATGACATCTAGTGTAGATATATTTGCATGTAAAAAGGGATAAAACTAATACAAAAAATCTTAAATTAAAAGCATGTATTCTAAAAAGATTGAATTGATAGAAAGTACATATCTAATGGCTTGAGTTTTATAATTTATTTGAGTTTTGATTTTCTTAAGCGAGAAATTTTGGTTGATCATTTAAGACTTTTATTCTTGAGCATTTGATGATGATTGAAGTGAATATATGTCTAAAAGTATGAGTTAGGGCCTAAGAATGCTTGTAATGAAGTGAAAATGGTTTATTTTGAAGACAAGATCCACTGCCTAGGCGCTCACTTTCCACCGTCCAAGCGGCGGACTAGCAGAATGGGTGGATTTGTGGTGCCCAGAACTTAATGCCAGGGCGCCCGCTGCGTTTTTAAATTTTGGGGTTTCGACCCTAACCCCATTTCTCTCCAAACCATTCTCTCTCTTGGCTTTCTCTCTAAAATTCCTCCACCCTCATCTATTCCATCAATCAACCACATTTTCCCTTTAGTTTTCCTCATAATTTCATCCTCTCACTCCCTCTTCTTCTTCACCACCATTATCTTCTTCCTTAAACTCTCTCTCTCTCTCTCTCTCTCTATCTTCTTGAAGTGAGAGAAAGAGAGGAGTAGAGGAGATCCACCACTTCTCTCTTGTCCAAACTTCATTTGAAGGTCTTGAGGTAAACTTTTGATGCTTTCTTTCCTTTCTTAGCTATAGATTTGTTGCCTATTACATAGGATTAGATTTTGGGTTGTGAGGAAGAAGGGCTTGGGTCTTCGATGTGGGGAAATTGTGGTTGTGCGTAGATTGTGGTTAGATTTAGTTTGTAAAAGTTTATTTATGTTAGTTTGGTGTCTTTTGTAGTTTTGAACTCTTCCTAGGAGATTCCAATTGGGTCAGAGGCACCGCCCCACCTGAGCTCTTGACTTGGAGTCTTGGTTGTGAGTGGACAATATGTTTATAGTTTACATGAAGTGAAATTATATGTATATACATGCACTTATATTGCTAATTACTTGAAGAGTTGTAAATTGATTTATTTCCAATATTTAAGGCAATTTCCTCATAAGTTATGTTTAGGAATCTTGTTTAATTACTATTCACTACATAATTGATGTTAAGCATAATGGGCATGGGACAAGGTTCTATAGTTATACTTTTTATACTTGTAATATGTACATGAAAATTTGATGAGATTTGATCCTATGCATGAAATTATGAACAAGAAAGTATAGGAGCGAAAAAGAAAGACAAAAAGAAGTCAATTAGATAAATTATGTAGCAAGAAGTAAAGTTATTTAAAAAAAATATGAGGAAACTATAACAGAAACTGTTTGCTAATAGTAGTAGCATTAGTGTTAGTGCACCTTGAATAACCCAACTAGCAGGGTAATTGCTAGCACGGCATGTTTGACCTCATGTCCGGAAGATATAAACATGTTGGGTAAGCCCAGACGTGGGATTTATCAGTTACTGCTGGGCAAGCCTAGTCAGGCAGTTAATTTTTGAAGTAGAATCCTCTCTAGAGTTCTATTTGAATATTGCCTTATTTATTTACTTTTTGAGAAGTATTTCCATTATTATACATAAAAAGTTGAAGCATAGTTTTGAACTTTTAAACTTGTCTCGTGCTAACTATAAATATATTGTTCCTCACTGAGTTTCATAACTCACCCCGTGATTTCCCTTAGGTTCCTGCTCTTTTTACTCATTAGGATTTCTGCTGGTTACCCTTCTTAGTGAACCCATTGTTGAGGGCCCTAGCTATTCTTTTTGGTATATTTGATATAGCCATGCATGGCTCCTAGTTATATAGTGCTCCATGAAACACAGGCACGGTCAAATTGTTGAGTTATGAATTGTTTTGTATTAAGCTTTTCCCTTTCATTTTGAATTATAGTAAAGCAAAGATGTATATTTTGTTGAGTTCATGTTGACTAAACAACACTTTGATAGTCTTTGTATATGTACGAACCTCTAAACTCTATAACTATGACTAAATATGTATTCATAAGCATATTTGTTTGAAATGTGCTGGATTGTCTGTACGAATTTTGTAGGTTTAGAAATTTTGGAAATGTCCTAGTTTTAGGGGAAATTCCGTCAACCTTCCATGTAAAATTTTGGACTTTAGCTTGCTAGGGAACTAGTATTCCCTATGCACCGATTACGGCCTGAGGAGGGTCGTGACAATATATATTTAAGGGCGCTAATTAAGATATTATCTTTTATTAACATAGTATTTTGTAAAGTTCTTTAAAACTCAACCTGAAATTAAAAAAAAAAAGTTGAATTTAATTTATATACACTATATGAAAAAAAAATTTATACAGATATGTAATTATGTATTATCTTATTAATAAAAATATTTAACTCAATTATATATATACTAACTTAAAAATCTTATAAATATTTAATTAAATAACAACATAAAACTTCTATACCATCATTATATAACAATTACACTCTAAAAAGCTAGCAAGAGTACTTTCTATAATGCAATTGGCAAAAATTCAATCATCAAGAATAATGTGACACAACTACACCCACTATGCCTAGCCAAATGAGACATTTCTAGTACAAACCCAACTTCTAACTTTTGATTTCCAATTTGTTAGCTATAACCCTAGCTAGATCCCGGATCGCCCTAGTAAAGTTGGGACTAGATTCGTCAACAGGAAAAATTTATCAATAGTAAGATTTTGAAAGAACTTTTCCTTCCTTTCTCTTTCTCTTGGATGGTCCTTCTCCCTCTCACAAGCCCAAGACTGACACACACAGCCCCCTTTCCACCGTCCCTTGATTGCATCCTCCTCGTGCTGCTGCCCCTCCACCCTGAAGTTCATGTCGCACCGTTGCTCCTCTGTGTTGTAGTTCGTGCGCACTGTCATCTAGCACTGCATCTCATCGCTGTTGGCTAGCCCCCACCCGGCCACTGCCCCTCCTCCTTCTCTTCTTGAGATGTAGATCTGAGGATAAGATCCTATGCAGTTAGTTCCCCTGTTCTTCCCCTTGCCTAACTTGCGGTGTCAAACTGGGCAGCATGCTCAACGACGGTGCAACCACTGGTGGAATCAACTCCGATGAGCAATGAAGCCATCCAATCACACATTGCCAAGCCATGTTGCCTCAGCCACAACCCCGACTGTCTATTCATGAAACTACAACAACCACCTTTGGTGTGTGGGTTATCTTGAGACTGTGATGCTTTTTGGTATGGCTTTTTGGTCTGACTTTTGTATTTAACTCTTTGAAATTGCTCTAATTATTTCTCTAAAATTGCTTTGAGATTGTTGGTCTGACTATGTGAGATATATGACTATGTTGATGGGATAAGCTTTATCTATTGTCTAAGACTAGATATGGGGAATTACTCTCTTTGCCTCTTTCCCTTTCTTTTGGTGAAACAAAGGAAAGAAATTCTTTTGCTGAAGCTTTCACATGTCAAATTGGCAAAGACAGCTCGAATTTTTTTATGCTATTACATCTATGAGATTTGAGACATTGAGCAAGTTTATTTAATTTTTTATTTGTGATTAGCATTTTAGAATGTTTATTGAATTTATGATCTAATCTAGTTCGTGTGAAATTACTTTTGGATAATAGTTGTAGATTTTTTTGAAATATCTTGTAGGTGGTTTGAGATTTTTAAAGAAATAGTTGCTAAACTGTAACACCTGGTGAAGATGGCTTTCTCCCCTCCCCTTGTTTTTGACCATCAACCACCTTCTGGATTGAGACATGGCTCATAGTCTTGGATGTATAAAGGTGGGGATGTGGATGGTCCAGATATGGGTGATGAGTAGATTGCCTTGGATGGGTGTTCTCACTTTATATTGGCAATCTCCTTCAATCACATAGCATCTTTGGAAGAATAAGAAGTAGGAAGAAGATAGAGAGTTAGAAAGATACGGAGAAGACTGAGGCTGCTGCTCGTCTAGGTTGAGGCTCGCCTCCGAGATGTCCAGGTGGTCAGCTAGCAGCTATGGAAGCCAATGTGTTTTTCTTGAGAAGCTTGTCAAGAAGTTGGAGGGATGTAAAAGTTGTTCAGTATAGTCAAAATTGGTCTCGAGGTCCTTTGGGCTTGTGTACCATGTGCCGTATTTCGCGTTTTGAGTTTAGTATGTTGTGTTGTTGTACTTCGTATTTAGAGAAGTGTGTATTGTGAGTTGTGTCTTTTCTTATGGACTTTGATGTATTATTATTGCTCCTCTTTTTTAAGAGTTGAGCCTTATCCAATTATCAAAAAAATAAAAAACCAAGAATACTTTTTAATACGAAATAATTGCAATACAAACACTTTTAATTGGCCACTCACCATGATTCACATCCAAACTCTTTTCTTTCTCTTTTCCTTTTATTTTAATCTCTCTCTCAAATGGCTAACCAATTATTCATACTATTTGGACGAAATTTCTCTCATGACAAATAGCATCCCTGAAAAGGCAATACTATGTAAAACCATTTAAAATTTTATAAAAACAATTTTAAACTGTTATTATCCACAGACACTTAAGTCGAACTTTTTGTGGTGTCAACTGCACTTATGAGAACTTATTTAACAAAACACGAGTTAAAATCCGGGAAAATACAAACCGAAATCGACAATAAGAAAGAGCCGCAAACAAAAAAACATTCGTTCTAGAAAAAGTAATAAAGAAATAGAACTAATGCTTAAAAATCTTATAGCTGGAAGTATAACAAAATTCTTTAGAGCGATAATAAACTAGAAAATTTCAAACTTAAAGTCTCTGACAACAAACATCGAGTACAAAAAAAACTAAGCATTCAGGTACTGTGAACTACTACTGCAGGCAAATCAAAACATTTCAAGCCACAGGAGCTTCGATATCATTTGAGAGAACAGCAGCAAGCCGGATGTAATCTTCCTCCTCCTTTGGTGGGTGGATTCTAACAAGATCAGGGAGAGGAATTTTAGGACCTTGCTTCCCTTTAGGAACCCAATCAACCATGATCTTGACCTTGATGCCAAGCACACCCTGAAAAACAGTGAGGGAAAAATATGATAAGAACAATCCCACATTATTATAACAAAAATAAATAGCTAGAAAATCCAAGCACCCAAAGATATTCTATCAGGTCTTTTTATACATAATAGAAGCCAAACTGTCTGAGTAGCACATGTCTCATTGCAAAGTCAATGTAATCCTTGACTGGTTGCCCAGAAGAAATCATGTAGCCATCCTTGAACTTCATGGATTTGGCTCTCTAGGCCCTCAATTTTCCACTAACAATGATCTGGTTAAATCAAACAGCTATTAAAACCAGATCATGCAGCAACACAAAAATTGGAGTTCGAAGGTTCATCTGCTGAACAAGCCTCACATTCATTGGCACCACTTTCAATTACGAACCTCAAAACACCATAGCAGGCCTTGGAACAAATAGTTTGATTTATTGAGTTTATTATGTTCGACCAAAAGGAGAATTGAATTCATATAAATAATAATAGTTGAGGAATATTTTAAAAGCTTCCAGCACTTCAAAACACATTGGTCACATGACATATGGAGCTTCTGTTACAAAAAGAGAATACGTTGAGGAACTAGCCTTTAAGTATACCTCCATTTAACAGCAAAAGATGATTAAATGCAGAATCCTAAGATGACACAAAATATTAAAAAATAAGCCCCTTTCAAATATTACATTGCATCAAACAGACGAGCACAAATATTGAAACATTCAAAGCACAAGGGAAAAGACATGAAATAGAACATGTATCCCCTAATGTTACTGCATGAAAACAATAGAATTTCACGAGTTTTGATGGAATAGAGGACATAAAATAATCTAGTCATCTTCCGACACAAACTTGGTGCAGAAGCACCAATCTGCTTTATAGCTGACCAAACAAAAATATTGTCACAACAAATTTCCACAACCAAAAAAATCTCACTATACATGCAAAGAAAACGAGCGGCCAGCCCATCTTAGACACCCAAAACTATTGCATATATAGAAAAATTTCCAGAGTCATCACATCTTTAATTAACAAACATTTACCTAATGCAACAAATGAGTACATACATTAATATATCCAACAAACAAGACTCATAACATTCACACTCCACATTAACAGCACATGAAAACATCACATGAAACAATCCAAAGCCACTGATACTAAATTATATACAATTAGGTTCATTTTCCACATCTAGATCACTAATTTAGAGCTATATATATATATATATATATACACACAGCAAGACCACCAAGGAGCTTGTAGCGGAGAGACTCTGCCTGCGCAATAGCACAAAGACCCCTGTTGTTCACCTTCTTAGCATAGAGCTCCACGCTGTTCTCAGGAAACTTGAACCTCTTCTGCACCACAGAGGTCAGCCCCCCAATCCTCCTTCCCTTCTCACCTGCATCATTTCGCCAAACAAAAAACAAAAGAAGTCATGAAAATATCGAAAATTCAAACAGTCAAGCACAACATAAAATTCTACAAAATTATTCAACATCAAGGAACAGTAAATTCATCATCACAAACCTACTCATTAATTAACGACAACAGAAGATTCAACAAAACAAATAACGGAAAAATGGAAAATTGAAAAAAATAAAATAAAAACAGTGGAAGCAAGCACGCACCAAGAGTGTACATATTTAAAAAATAAAAATATATTTTGGTAATTAAATGATATTTTTATGGTTAATATTGACCAATTGTAACTTTATATATAATAATATAAATGAAAAAAGAACATAAAATATAGCTCAATATATGACTTTATTTTTATACTATACTTTATTTCATACAAATATTATTTTGTAGTTTGACAAAACATAATTAACTAATAGCAAATAGAACAAATTAATTGAATAAAACTAATGAATATTTCATGAAATAAATAAGTATATCAAAGTACACAACAACAAAAATGACCAATATTTTACATTTGGATAACAAAATCATTATATAATTTTAGATTCGTAAACTTGTTTATAGAATCGAGTGTTTCTCAATTTTGTTAGAATTTACTTAAATTCATATGAGTTTGATAAAAAAAAAAGTTTAGTAGTTTCATCAATCTTGGTTGAGTATAGTAGTTTGATAAATTTTTGATTCTTTGTGCAATAAATCTCTTCTCTCTACATTTTAATTTTGTAAAATTGTAATTTTGCAAAACTGTATTTTAAAATTTAATTTCAATTTCAATTTTCCATGACTACATTTTCAGTTTTAATTTTGCAAGTGTGCACTTTCAATTCCAATTTCAATTTGAATTTCACAAGACTACAGTACATCACCATTAAGCTACATCTCATGTTTGCATAGGGTACATTTCATTTTTGTATTTAATTTCTTTTTTTTTTTTTCACAAAGCAAGACATATTGTTTAAACATGTACTTTTTTACACACTACTTATCCTTCATCTACCATGGCATATTGCACAGCATCAAACAAATTATGCGTTTTCATCACTTTTTGGACAAAATATGTGTTCGTGTCTATACTTGTTTCTTACTTGAAAATATAAAAATTATAGTTTTGATATTTTCGTGCAAGAAATAAGTAAAGAGGGGCAACTGTGAACACTATATTTTATCTTTTCTTTTAATAAAATTAAGAAAATAATAAAATTAGCTTCTAGAATTTTATCATAATTTCAATCTTTTAATGCCTTTTTAAATTTTTTATACCATCTTATCTTAAACTTTTAACTATTTTTTAAATTTTTATCTTATTCTATCTCAATTTTTTAACTACTTTTTAAATTTCTAATCAATCTATTGGTAAAGATTTCTCTCACTCTTCTTTATATAAACCCAACTACCTTATTTCAAAAGGGTGAAGGAATTCAATCAGGGACTAACAGAGTGAGCACACTCAATCATTCTCAAGCAAACTCTTGTTCAACAGTAAAAAGCAAGGTTTCTCAAGGACGAACAATTACTGAAAAGACTTGAAAGAATTCATCCAAGGTAAATTTTTAGCATTTTGTGAATCTTTCAACCACCCTCTATCATGGTTCATAATCATGCACATATGCCACCCACTGACACCACATGATATCCCCTTGAACCTGCACAAAACCACCGTAGCCACCATTCTGGAAATGAGCGCCGCAAACTCGTCAAGTTGCTGAGCATCATTCGCATCGCGTTCATAGTCAGCCGCAGGTTGGTAAGGGTGTTGCCTATGGTGCACCACCTTCATTATTGCTTTATCGTGTTCCTTTTTTGGGTTTATTATATTGTGTTCTTTATTTTTTATTTTTTATTTTTTATTTTTGAGGCCTTTTTTTTTCAGCGTAACTTTTTTTTCTTTATCTTTGATTCAATTTTTTTCCTTTTTTTTTTTTGTAAATATACAAAATTTAAATTCTTTCTTTCTTCACTTAAACAACAAATTAAATTTTTTCAAAAAAATCTATGCAACAATCTCTAACATTGATGTATGACTTAACCATTCTTAAAAGTTATGAGAATTATAAGGGTTTATTGTATATTTTATATTATCCTGAATGGATTGATTTATTTTTTTTGTAAATAAAATCAATCCAACACACAATTATTTTCTACAAAAATGACGATGACTCTGAGTTCCTTATTACACCAGTGGATATGTAGGAGTAGGTAACTCCTATCAAGCCAAAAATTAAAATTTTCTCAAATCTTATTTCTTCTTTTATTTTATTTTCTTGTAAATAGTTGTTATATTAATTTTATTTTCTTGTCTTTTGTAAATAATTGTTATAATTTTAAGGGAAAAAATAAATATTATTATAGTTATTAATTAATTTATATAATAAGCTCTAGGAAAACTATCTTGAGATAGATGTATTAAGGATATAGTGGAATTAAGTTTCTACATTTCCCCAAGTATAATTAGAATCTTGAACCCAATCTCATTTTCAAAGAACTAATTTTGTCAAATTAAAAGGCTGCATATTTAATTCAATTTCAATTTCAATTTCAATTTCAATTTCAATATCAATTCTAATTTCAAGGCTACATGTTTAATTTCAATTTCAATTTCAATTTCAATTTCAAGACTGCATGTTCAATTCAATTTCAATTTCAAGGCTGCATTTTCGATTCAATTTCAATCTCAATTTCAATTTTAGGGTTGCATTTTCAAAATTCAATTTCAATTTTGCACGACCTCATTTTCAATTTCATGTCTGCACTTTTAATCCCAATTTCAATTTCAATTTTGCATGACCTCATTTCAATTCTACAAGGCAATGGTCCACGGTCATTAAGCTGCATCTCATGGTCGCGAAGACTGTATTTCATTTTTGCGTTTCATTTCATTTTGCACAGGGTAAGCCATATAAGTTCAGCATGTACTTTTGCACAAGTAGTTCATCCTTCATGGCATATTGCACACCATGAAATAAGTCATACATTCTCATCACTTTTTTGTACAAAATACGTGTTCATATTTTTACTTGTTCTTTACTTGAAAATATAAAAATTGAAACTTTGATATCTTCGAGTAAAAATAAGTAAAGAAGAGCAACTATGAACACTATATTTTTGTCATTTCTGTTAATAAAAATAATCTTCTATTTTATTTTTATTTTTTTATTATTATTAGCTTCTAAAATCTCTTAAGATTTCAACTATTTTTCAAAATATTAGCTTTAACATATTTTTCATGACTTGATAAAACTATAAACATTCCAAAAGTATAAAGCTTTAAAAGTTTACTTCTTGATGCATGAAAAGTGGCGCTATTTTGTGGATGTCCCATGGTTCCATTTTATTCTTTTTGAAGATAAGGATATGTATAAAGATTCAATCTTGTTAGATATGAAGCTTTTTAGGTCATAAAAATAAGAATTTGTCTCTTTGTGTCTTAAAAATCAAATCTTAAAAACAAGACCTTTCATAAAGTTTTAAACTTTAGTCAAGAATGAAATCTTTAAGTCATAAAAGTGTTGACTTGCAACTTTTAGTCTATAAAGTTTGTATCTTGAGTCAAAATAATGCGTAAAGTGTTAACTTTTATAAAGAATAAGACTTTCTAATTCTAAAGCTAATGTCTTGTATATTATTTCACAAAGAAAGAATCTTTTAAAACTTTAAGACAACTTCAAGTCATAAAGTTGAGACCTTGATGACCTTAGAATAATTAAAAATGTCAACTTTTATAAATAATAAGACTTTTTAATTCTAAAGCTGGTATCTTGTATTATTATTTCATAAAGATTGAATCTTTCAGACAAGAGTATAATTTTAGAGACATAAACTTTCTTAAAGAATGTTACTTTATAATTACCTTATAACGAGTGATAACTTTAATAACATTGAAGGTAAAATCTTGCTAAGTTAATGATAAAAGCTTGAAACTTTGCAATTTGGATAAGTTAAAAATCACCCTTAGTGATTAGTGAACATGGTGTTGTTGGGTTCATGAGTATGGTTATGCGTTGGTATAACCCAAGGACAAGAGGGATCTCCAAATCCTTGGAAACAAAATTATGATTAGGGTCTCTGAGCATACCATGAATCTAAAAATCACTAAGTATACTATTTCAAGGAAAAGAAATAATTATCTAACTTAGTTAACTTGAGTAAGTGTTCCACAAGACATGTACTTAAGTAAAAGTAATTTCCTATAAGAACTAAGTAATTAAAAGGCTATGTACACATTTATTTTAACTATGTGATTCTCTCATGGGCAACCATGGGAAATCATATGATAGCTCATAAGACTTTCCACAGAAAATAACACAACTATAAACCCCTTTAGGGTATAAATATGTGATGCCATTAAGCATGATGTATGACAAGTTGATTGAGCATTGTTTCATAATTGAATGATTGGTGTGAAGATATAAGATGGATATAATGGACTGTTGGTTGAAAATGTTATGATTGGCATTTTCGGTAAGTTCCGATCGAGCCATCATGCTACCGAATTTCCGTCAAAAATATGAACTTAGTCATATTATTCATGTATTTTGTCAAAGAAATATTATGCATGTAAAGTATAATAGAAAATAAAGAATAGGATATGACCCTTCAATCACTTCAGTAAGACAAGTGAGAGGCAGTGATCTATAAAACTCAAGGAACCTCTATAGGAAAGGTAGGGTGACATGGAGGACCCTCCAACTTAGAGGTAACAAATATCAGCTTAGTCTGATTTGGTTAGTACTGCGTGACGATGGTCACGGAATGAGCTCATATCCAAAAGTAGTCTATTTTAAAGAAAAGTAAAGAATGTTAAGCACATGCTAAGAATGGAAGTAAAGTTAAAGTAAAACCATGGTTAAGTCTATAAGGTTACATGTCAGTGAACGTATCTATATTGTCCATAGCATTATGAATGTTTATCCATGCTTTCGTATGTATATTTAATTATGATGATATGATTATGACATTAAGTTTAAAAATAACCTGCTTTGGGACTTATGTTTTCAAAATCGTTAAACTTGAACCTATGCATATCCACTGTTTTTATAATTAGACTTGAAGTGGCTGGGATGATGATGATGACACAGTGTTTGTCTAGTCGTGATCCTATCGAGAAATCTAGTATTTCTTACTCCTACGTTTCTGTGTTGTCTTCAAAGGATGCTACATCGGGCACAGTGGTGATCTTCATTGAGTTTTCGGTTTGACATTGGCGCTTTGACCCAGTGCTGAATGCCTCTGTGATGTCTATGAATGCAGCTATGAGGGTCTACATCTTTCACAACCCTCCTATTCAGGCTCCAATTATGAGTCTATTTTTCCGCCCACATTAGTCGTATGACAAGGTTACCTTGGATGACATCCGCCCCTACTTTCAGCCACTGAGATATCCTACTGATGGAAAGTCTAACTCGGATACCCGTCTAACACCTCATTGGATTCCGATCCTTCGGAGCCATCCTATCCGAGCTATCATGCGGAGACTAACCCATCCAAGCCCTCCTACCTGTCCGTGATTCGCCTGATATCCGATTTGTCTTCCTCTTCAGCAGCTCCTCATCATGCACCACCCCCGGTGCGTGGTCGCGGGTTCATTCATACTTGTGCTGTGCCTTGTGGGTGTGGGGGTGCTTGAGGAGGAATACATGGCGATGTTGCTCCTAGTGGATTCAGGAACAGTTTCCTCCCGCCGGATAAGTGACATGGTGATTGCATACGGAGCCGAGCACAAGGATAGGCCCTTTTGGTTGTAATTATAGGGTTATTATTTTCTTTTAGCATGTATAGGTGGTGGAATTTCTTATGTATTACCTTTACAGATGTATTTGTTAGGTTTCTTTTGTAGGGCTGACAATAGATATTGGACCTATTATTATCTTTATGTATGACTCTTGGTATCACTATTATTATATTAACTATGATGGTCATGGAATGAATGTTACATTTACCTAAGATATTTGTTATTCTTGTCGTTTCTATTTATTTTATTCGCATTGTATGTATGAGATAGCGATGTTTATATTATACGTTCATGATACGCTTATGGCTCCTAGTTTTCAAAACAATTTATTCGTTATTGTTCAAAAGAAAATTTATCCCTATTTTCATTATAAAGTATTTTGAAATGGTAATGTTAGTTCCATGAGTAAAAGTAATAACTAGTAATTTTATAATATAACTTAAGCATAGTATGGGACTATCAGGGTATTACAATGACTTTGCTCTCTTTATTTGTAAAATTGATCATGATATTATTCTATTACTTCTTTATATGGATGATATGATCATCGACTTAGATGGCATTACTGAGCTTAAGTAGTCTTTGAGGCAACATTTTGAAATGAAGGACCTCGGCCCCTTAAGCTATTTCTTGGGGCTTGAAGTCCTTTTTCTAATGATGGCTTATTCATGTCTTAAGCTAAATATGCTTCGGATCTTATCACTCGACCTGGTCTTACAGATAGTAGAACTAACTCTATTCCTCTCGAACCAAATGTTCATTTTACTCCACAAAATGGCACCACCCTTGATGATCCAACACTTAATCACTAAGTAGTTGGTAGCTTGATTTACCTCATAGTGACACGTCCAGATATTTTCGATGATGTTCATTTGGTGAGTCAGTTCATGGCTACACCATGACCCACCCATTATGTTGTTGTTCTTTGGATCCTTCGATACATCAAGGGAACACTTTTTCATGGCCTTCATTTCTCAAGTAGCTCCTTCTTTGGTTTGACAAGCCTGTTCAGATGTTGATTAAGGTGGTGACCTTACTAATCGTCATTCTACTACTGGTTATTACATTTTCCTTGGTGACTATCTTATTTCTTGGCCCAGCAAGAAGCAAACCTTGATCACTTGCTCCAGTTCTGAAGTTGAATATCACGCCCTTGTAGACATCACTTCAGAAATTCTTTGTATTTGATGGCTACTTGAAGACTTGGACTTCTCATAGGCATCACCGCTCTATATTATGACAATCGAAGTGCTATTCAGATTGCTCATAATGCTGTTTTTCATGAGCGCAATAAGCATATTGAGATTAATTGTCACTTTATTCAATAACACATTGTTCGTGGTGCTCTTCATCTCATCTTCATTGGGACCCATGATCAGCTAGCTAATATTTTCACGAAGGCTCATGTTCCTAGACGGTTCAATAATCTAGTTTCCAAACTCAAGTTAGTTCTATCCACAACCACTTGTGTTTGAGGGGGGATGTTAACAATATTAGTATCAGATCTTATTATCATATCTTTATTCAATAGAATCAGCATCACATTAGAATCAAATCTGCATAATTCTTATTAGCATCAATTTGTATATTTTGTAATTAATTGTAATAGATGTATACAAATAGGCAACACCATCTTGTATAGAAAATAAATATATTCCTTCCATCGTTTTCAATTTTAAAAGCTAAAAACTATTTCTCTAGTTAATAATTCGTGAGGTTGTAGCTAGGTGGATCATGAGTGTATTTGACAAATATTTAGTTAATGTATTGCATATCAATCTTGTCTTGGCCTGCTGTCTTCACTCCGTGGCTATCCACCATCCATTTTGGTCTCCCGAACTAGAATTAGGTCCAGGCCTTGTGTCTTGAAAGTATTCCGTGACCTGTGGTATTGACTTGAAATATATTCTATATACTAGAATGTTTAGAGAAAAATACATAAACAGGTAGTAAGGACTTTATGTCCCTAGTAGGTACAATCAAACCACTACTCATATAATGTGTCATCATAAATATTCCAGCTGATTCGATTTATTATGAAAATGTGGACACATGCACATAAGCAAATGTTAAATTTTAAGTTTGAAAACACCCTTCTCAAAGCATATTATATTTTAGCAAACACTTGGCATATTTTATAACAAATATATTAACAATAACAATATAATATGTCACTCATAATCATAATAACATTATAGCATAATGAGATACTTAAATATGCACATTCAAATGCTCATACTCGACTTGATGTAAGTGCACTTGACTTTACTTATCTTCTTCTTTAACTTATAATTTGATCCTCCTCTTCTGTACTTGGTCCCTAGAGGTGAATGGCATTTTTCATCTTTGGGTAATAGTCTATTTCTCAAGTCTGAGCTCATACCTATACATGAATGACGGGTTTACTTTTCTCGACCCACACACCGGTCTATTGCTCTTAAATTTGTTTAGGGGCTAGCCGAAGTCTTAGATAGTACGTCTCTTGCAAATTCTTGATATCTTTCTTCATTCTTGAACATGTTCATGCATGCACATGCTATATGCACTTATACATATGCTTCATATTTCACTTTTAAATATTTAGCCATGCATGACTCCCATGTATTTCAGATATAGATACTTGTAAAATTCATATACTTTTGTCGAAAATTTGGCAACATGACAGCTAAACGTACAAGCATCCCATTATACAAACAATCAGGCAGAAATATTAATTAGGTTTATCATAGGTGACATATCAATATAACATTATATAGATGTGAAATTTGCCTTAATTTTATGCCTGTGAATCTTTCATAGCTTCTGGGACCCTTAAGTTAAGATTTTCTTAAGTTGCTCTATCATCCTTAAATTTATCTAGTTTTTTCTAAATTATACTATAATTTATTTAATTCATTTTAATTTAGAAATTTAATATGTTGTAGCTCTGTTTGCCTACTTTTAAATCTCTTTTGTTTCACTAAATTTTGAGGTCTATAACTTGAGTTATTAAAGTTTTACTCAAGACTACCCTATTTCAGGACAAACTTATACACTTAATTTTAGAAAATCACTAAAAAATCCATTATACATCATTTTTATCCAAAATTTATATCAAATTGTAGCTATTAGAACCATTTTTCAATAATCATAGGTTTTAGTCCAATTAGATAACTAGAGCTCAAGTTGAGAGCCCCTTAAATAGGCTGCCCTATCTCAACCTAATATTAGTATGGGTCAATTTTCAATAATTACTGGTGAAAATCCACTTATTATCTAAATCTGAAATTTTTATGGTATAATGTCCTATGTATCGTCTTTTAAAAAAAATTAGTTTCACTTAATATGAAGTTATATAGGGCGAGTTATGCCCTTAATATCAGACTCTGGTTAGGATAAAGAGTGAAATCCAACAGCAAAATTCAAAAATTCATAACTAATTCATTTTAAATCCAATGGTCTTATAATTTATACAGTTGGATTGCTCTTGAAGTTTAGTTTCTTCTAAAATTTGTTCGAAGTTGAGTTCTTTTGGGAAGGTTAGAGGCTCCACTATACAAACAATGTCTTCTATCTCACAACTTTTTTGTTTTTGTTCAATCTTGTTCATATGGTTTAATCTTCAACCTAAACCAAGTTTTCTTATCTTAAATCATTAGAAAAGAGCACTAATAGCATCATATGAGCATGAACTAAGGATGATGAATATAAGAACACAACAACCATATAGCCCACAAACACAATCAAAACTAAGGATTTGAGCTACCTACCTCAAAATCCTCGAAATCATGAGAGTAAAGAAGACAAAAGCAATGTCTTAGCTTCCTTTTCATTCATGGCAGCAATATGGATGATGGTGGAGAGACTCCACTTGATGTTAAATCATTAAATTGATAGAGAGATATTATAGAGAAGAAGATGATGATCAATTTTCATAAAAGGAGTTAACGGTTTTAGGCCAAGAAGGCCATGAACTATGAGCTCAAAGCTCATAGCTGTGGAGGTGATGGAAGGAAATAAGGTTGAAGAAGAAGAAATGGAGGAGGAAAATTTAGAGAGGGTGCTGAATTATGAGAGGAAAAAAAGGAAGAATTGATGACTTCCTTGCCAAGTTGGTTTCGCTTCTCTTTGAAGCTAAATTCCTGTCGGTGGGTATGAGACAAGATTCAAATTCACTTAAGCTTGAGTTTTGGGTGGCCTTGGTCCGTCCACCTAGAGAGTCAACGTGGGTCGTTTCTGGCCACATACTGTGACTATTCCTCTGATAGATTTATCTAGTCCCCTAGGAGATTATTCCCTTGGGTTTATCATATCCAGAGATAATATAGAACCCTTGAGGATTAATTCAAGACATTTGGATATTAATTCGGGTACTCTAAGTTACCCGAGATATTACATATGTAGTGTGAGTAATCTCACACTTTTATTTAAAATCGAGAGTAGAAAATATCAGTTATAGAGTTATCACATATATTTTAGTTATCTACTAAGTTCCTGGGGCCCACATAATCCCAGAATCGGGATTTTTCTATGCTTGCCTCTCTTGTCAACCGTAAACTCTTAATTGCAATCTCATCCCTACTTTTTCTACGGCTCACCTAATTACAATTTTGCCCTTCTTTTTTCTACAATCTTGTATTTACAGTTTTGCTCTTGCCTCGGACCCTGATTTCCTTCTATCCCAGTCTACCCTCAGGATTTGGGATGTTATAGGCTAAATGTAGCATTTCCCCACACCAGTTTTAGCCAGAATTGAGATAAATATTGCTAAATTGTTTATCCGCATTCACGAAGGGCGGTTAATCGACAATTTTTAATGTAGTGAATAGACAAATTTTTTGTAGTGTAACGTTGAAAATCGTTGCATATATTGATAATGGTAACACTTGCAAAATTGTTCTATATAAATAGACAATATTTCAAAATTATTCTTAGTGTCAAATAAGACTTCACATTTCAAAATCGTGGCTTATTGATAGGCAATGAATATAATTATTGTCCATAGTTGATTACAAAACCTTTGTTTATTGTATTTATATAAGGAACAATTTTATTGCATTGTAGGCATAAGTACCAGAACCATTGCTTAAATCAGTAGGTAATAGTTGCATGATCCACAGTTTTGAAATCGTTGTCTATTCTAAAAAGCAACGGATTTTTTCGGACGTTGCTACTTTATGTGCCTATAGTTCGGTCCAAAAACCTCCTGTATGGACTTTTTTTACACTTGAGCACTTTCAAACTCTACTATCAGCGTGGGATCGAGACCTGTCAGCAAAACCATAGGGTTTTGAACTTTCCCCGTATCAAGGACGTTTCGAGGATCTTAGAACAACCTTAGCAAGCTCTCTTGAGTGGGAACTATCCCATTTCTAATTCTAAATATCATCGATATCAAAGCAATAAGTATAATTCATATCCTATACACTCTATCTTAACCATTCCGATGCCACCTTACTTTTTCCACAAAACCACACATTTTATTCCTTCACTGGTCACACTTTAATTAGAATATTATTTAGTAGCTTTTTTTATTAACTTTCTAAAAAAACTCATGATTTAATTATTTCACAATCTTTGATAGATGAATTCAACTTATATAGAGAAAATATAAATACATGACAAGTTCTAAATTTGTTATAACTTAAGACTGAAACCATTTATTTTTTTCATAATATGTATGTACTTAATAAATTCATAATCACATTAAAGAATAAGTAGAACAAACATCAATGTTTGGTTGGTTAATTAAAGTGGTTGATCAAAACTTGTTTTTCATAATCAGAATCTCAAGTTCTAATCTTATAAATGGGAAAAAAAAAAAAGAGTAATGCTAAAAGAGTTTTATCCTATATTAACTAATGTAATTCAAATTAGATTAGTTAACATATCTAAACTCCAAGTATTAGTGGTTATGACTAAAACTAGAACAAACAATGCACAAAGAGTGAAAAAAAGAAGGGAGTCATAAATTTTACTATCTTAAATTAATATGTTAAGTTAATTATAATATTTCACTAAAAATTATAGTCCGACAACTAAATTCATTAAGATAACATTCCAAATCAATGAAGAATAACATTCAAATAGTCATCTTTTCTAAAAAGAAATTCAAACATTCCTTAGATTAAAAAAATGCATATATTCCTCAAAAAAATTCAAGTACTCATTTTTTTTTAACAAAATAAAAATATTCCTCACGGACTCTAATGCCTCTATCCTTTTCAATATGGCATTTTACACGCTTTCAGCTTTTCTTCATACATAGTTCATACTAAAAAATCTTTACTTTATGAGAAGGAAAATTGAAGCTAAGATAGTCATTTATACTTTCTAATTTAAGAGTGTGTGTACACAGAGAATCATCAAAGATTAATTTTCATAATTTTTTATTATAATAAAAATGTAGGAATGAGAATAGATCTAGCAGCTCTTAGAGGCCTACAACTTGACCTAGTTAAGGCCTAATCTAGCTTAATATGTTTGATGAAAAGGTTAAATCAAGTTTTTCGAGAAGCCAAATAGGTCAAGCTTGATGGCTTAAAGAAAGTCTTTTAAAATTATCAAACTAGCTTATTATTATTATTATTTTGGTACAAATGGACTAACTTTTCTAATCATACGTATTATTATTATATAATATTATCGATAACAACAATCGAGCCTTATTCTATTGAGATTGGTTACATATATCATAAAATGTCATAAATGCCTTATTATGAACTAGGTCTATCGTCAACTAATGAAAATCTAAATCCCTTGTTCTTTTTTCAGTTAAACCATTTTATAATATTATAATATTCTAAAATTTATATTATATCATTATTTATAAATAATACAATATTTTTAATAAAAATATATTTAAAAGGGCTTTTGAAAATGCAAAGCATCCCTTAAAAGGGCCCACGTCAAGAAATAGTAGTGCTGGGTATACAGAATAGCCTAATCCAATCTACAACATGCCAATGGTAAACGGGTTGGACTGAGTTAGCCCATAATTCAAATAAACTAACCTCCATATTTTTTTGTTGAATTTTTTTTTTTGGGGGGGGGGGGGGGAGAGGTTGGTGTTTCTAGAGGGGAGGATGGGTATGAGGATAGAACCCGTGACATGTGGTTTTACTTAGGCAACAGAACTCCTGACATGGAGGCTCGATGAGGCCACATTTTATCATTGTGTTGAAGTCTTAGCCACAATAAACTACTTTTAAATTGATACGCATATGCCCCGCATGAGTTCGCGACTGCAGGAGTTGGCCCACAACTTGCAACAGCCTTTTTCTTAATATTTTGTTATATTTAAAATGCTTGAAATATCACGTAATGTTAAAAGTTCTCATTCGAAAAATACAAATATCCCAATTCAACTTTTTTCTTTTTGTATATCAAATTCAACTCCAAAATTTCATTTCCTAATAATTGTGTTATTCAATACAAATGCAACAATTGAAATAAATCATACTGATAATAAATGAATCAAGTAGATTTAAGTGGCTAAATCAAGCAATTATGGTTTTTTTTTTTTTGGTTTATCAATATTTTTTCTACATAAAGTTATTATTTCCAAAGAAAATTAAAGGCTATAACCTACTTAATCAGAGGATTTAATGGATTGGGCCTATTGGTCTGCATTTAAAGTTTAAATAATCTTGCAAAATATTTGATCCTAACCCGTGCAAATTTCGGGGTCATGCAAACTAATCTATAGACCATGACAGATGTACTCAGCCCTAGGCAACAAGTCAAGCTTAAGCTTGAAGTTTGAAAAACATATGAGACCCATTTAAAGTAAAGCTTAACGTTTCTTACCTTATTTCTTGGCCTCAGTGAAAGATCCCGCTAATATTCCAACAAATTATTAATGTATTATGTCAAAAACTAAAATCAAATTAACTTGTTCTAAAATAGAACTGTTAAAGACAATTAGACCCGCCGACGCAAAGCATCTTTGGAGAACTTAATCCAGCGTACTGGATTTTATGATTTAATTAAGCATTCACATGCAGTTAGGCGCACATAAGGATAGTGATGTACTTTCTGAAGAAAAAAAGACAGGCGAGTTTGTTATCTGTCACAAGATGAAACTTCACTGAGACTTGATCTTTGTACCACACCACCCAATATAGAATCGCTGAAACGCAATTTGAAAAAGTTTAAGGGTCACCAGTCACCAATCAGAAGCCAGGTCAACATTATAAAGTTGATTAATATTCTTAAAAGTATGCAATTTTAATAACTGTGTGCGTGGCTTTCAAAAGCCTCAACTCAATGGAGTCTAGCTTTATAAAAAGAGAAAGAAAAAGAAAAGGAAGATGACTTATTCAAAATTATCATCAAATTATTATAAGTGTCATTTGGCCATAATTAAACATTTGCGGCTTGGAGTGTGGATTATTATAGTCTGATTACTGTAATCGGGGTCCAACCAATGATGTAGATATCTATAAGTTGCAGTATTATAAAAAAATAGCTTTCCAGGGGCAAACTAGAGTTAGCCTCCTTTCCAACCTATTTGCTGGAAATGCAAGGAACAAAGGCAAAGAAAGGCAAAAGTAGATTCCCACTGCACATGTTATGTACTAGACAATGTTTAATTTGTCTTGGCTTGGGTAGGGACCAAACCCATTTTTATATCTGATTTTCTAGCCCTTTATGATTACCTCAAACATAGCATGCATATGTATTTGACACTGTTCCCCATATATATATATATATATATATATATATATATATATATATATATATATATATATTGTGCCACCCAAGATGTCACATTTTAGTCATTCTCCTTCATTTGGTCCTGAAATGAATCATTTATAGTGCTAAATACCAACGTCTCATCATTTGTACACAAGTGAATAATAATGTAGAAAGTCATTATTCCTGACTTGTTATGTTGAAAAAAAAAATCACATATTTTATGAACCTTTGTAAGAAAGTGACTCTTGCAGACTTACTTTCTGCTGAAGGTTTCTTTTTTTGATTTTTTTTTGAGCAATTAAGACTTAAAACTCAGATGCTACCTTAAGAGTAAATGCAGTAAAGATTTGCGGTTATATTTCATTATTTGTATCATTGTAAGTATGATACTATGCTATGATTATATAATGCCTAAGTGTAAGGCAAGAAAAGGCCCTGAGGGCATGGACAAATGATGGTCTAACAATTATAGCTAGATCTAAGTGAATTGATTGTAAATAGAGCGTGGACAGAGGGATCAATTCTGTAGATGAGGAAAAAGTCCTCTCTTTCAATGTGCAAAATCTAAACCAGAAACAGGCCATTTTCAGCAATCACTCATGTGGGCCTCGCTCCTAAGATCAGGAAATTAGACTGCCATACAAGGGGTCCACTAACGTCTGTTCAATCAGGGAGAGAGAGAGAGAGAGAGAGAGAGAGAGAGAGAGAGAGAGAGAGAAATCCAAGCCGGAGGATTATCAACTAGGAGGTTGTCATAGAGGACATTTATGGCATAAAGAGAATAAAAAGGAGGAGGAAAAAATTTCAAAAGTAAAAGAGAAAAGAAACTTAGGAAGGGATAAGCATGGATAAGTTAAGTTCCATCACAAAAGAGAACCTTTGGGTTACCTTGTTATGTTGTTGGGGGTCACTGTTTGCACATATCTGCCTCTGGAGACGCTAGTGTTTTGTTTTAAGCTGATATAGAATACTTTTACTTTCCCAGCCATTACCAGTCACTGGAGATAAAAACAAAATATGAAAAATTAGTCAAAAGCTCATCATCTCTTACCTCAGATTCTGTTCTTGTGGTGGTGTGTGCCTGGTAACCAAAAAGATTTATCTAAAGCTGCTTTCTTCCAACTGTTTCACGGCATCTTCACACACACACACACACACACACGTATTCATGTGTGTGCTTTTCTTAGTTTTGAGTTTTCACATCCACAAGGACACACACGAATATAAAAATCAGGGTGTAATTTTCTTGGTAAAGAAGCTATGATTACATGGAAATTGGCCTAAAACAGTGTCTGCAATCCCTTCTCAATTTCAGTTATTAGCTAAAGTAAGGACTAAGAAACACATTCGGGTTGAACTTGTACAAGGGAATAAAGGTATTGCGACGAGTTCCCATCAAAAGAGAATGACGAACAAAGATTTATAAAACCCTTTAGCTCCTTTTTTGACAAGGAGAAAAGTTTATGGAAGCTGAAAGCCCCACCTCATGCAGTCTAGCTCATCACAGGAAAAGCAGATAAACGAGAAAAAAGCTCATCTTGTATATTACATAACATCATCAAAGGAAGAAAAAAAAGAAACCACATTTATTGAAAAAAAATAAATAAATGGCATTCCTATTTCCCTTTTGAACAACAGCAGCGTGATAATTAAATTAGTAACACAAACATGCTTGATTTCTTTTAGATCCAAAATTAAAAGGTTACAAGGAGAGGAACTCTGGAAAATCATATAAATTTTTTTTTTTAAAATTTGAAATACAAAGAGTAAGTAAGTAATGAGCTAGTACAAGAGAGCCTTCAGCTACAGAACCTAATCTTGATCTACCCCTCAAACACAATTGCGATGTTGTGCTTCCCCCACAAAGCAAAAAGAATTAAACAAAAACAAACTCTCTCTCTCTCTCTCTCTCTCTCTATGTAGGCCTGATTCGCTTGTGTCCACCTTTCCCATCTGATTTCACAGCACCGCTTGAGTCCCCCTCGGAAGAAACCTCCATGGATTTGGTGAACGAACTTGAAAGATCTGCATACAAGTCAACCACTCTTCTTATGTTGTTGTTGAGCTCCCTAATTAGACCAACATTCCTGCTAAGGTTGTCTGGTACCTTGGACTCATGGTTCTGGTTTATCTCATTGATGAGTAGCCTGTTCTGATCCAAGATGTCCTGCACTTGAACAAAGCTCTTCTGAAATGTCTGCAAGATCTTGGTATCAATCTGGGTACCATTGCCAAGACCAGAGAATGTGTCACCCTCCATATATGATATATTCGGATATTCCTTTTTTTAGAGTCAAAAGCTAAATCAAGTCAGAACTAGACCTGCACCATGAGAAGAAAGAAGGAGATCAGAAATGAGATAACAAAGGATGAGAGAAAGTAGTTAAAAATAATAATAATAAACTTTAGGTCTTTTTTTATATATATAATTTATCCATAATCATATCCACCTATCTGTACCTGCCTGCACTAACCAAAACAGAGAGACAAAACATGAGCAGTTTTGGAATTGTTTAAGGCATTTGGGCAGATGAGACAAGCTCTGTAGCAGAAATCATGACCTCCATGAGTTCCATTACCAGGGGAATCAGATTAAAAGCATGAATTATTATTATTATTATTATTATTATTATTATCACTAATATTACTACATGTTGCTATTTTTATTATTTGTGGTAATAATAATAATAATATTTTTTTTAAAATGATGAGTTGGGAAAAAGCAGATCCGATTTCCATTAAAGGGAACCTTTTTTAATTGTACCCAGGAAATACCTACCTAAAAGCACAGAGTTCCAAAGAAGAATCTCAAAGACTTAAAAAATATAGAGTCAATGATGCAGAGGAGATGAGGGGTGTGAATGAAGGTACTGCTACACGGACAACATTATTAACCTTTTACAAACAAAATTACGGAGAAGAAAAAAAAAAATAATAGAAGTGAGTAAGTAACCGTCCAAAATGCTAAAAGATCATTGTCCAAATTCTGCGAACATACCTATACACGTACATTGAATAAAACCAAAAATCCATTTAATAATCTCGAATTGGCATTACATAATACACCTAAAGCAAAAATCCGAAATAATATTAATTAAATTAATCAATACCTCAGAAATTAAAATGTCAGAATCGTAAATAGAAAACTTGCAGCAGCATATATAGCAGCTATAGGGAGCAGAAATTGGTCGACGAAAAGAAATGAAAAAGTTTAAAAAAAAAAAAATTGAGTTTGACGATTCGAACGCATCTCAAACCCACTAAATCGTAGAGATCTTCTGAGAATATTTTAGTCAACGAGAAGAAGAAGAAGAAGAAGAAGAAGAAGAAGAAGAAGTCCATGATGAAATCAATGTTTGAGCAAGAAGGAGACTAAGGAAATAAGGACTATAGTCTATAGTACAAAATTCACAATTTTGGAAATATTTATATAAAAAAAAATCTTAATAATCAAACAAACTATTGACTAGTTTATTAGTATTGATTAATATGAATATGAATATTATGATTACATATAATTAGATAATTCTAAAAACCGTACCTTGAAAACTGGGAACATTATACTTTGTGAGATATGAGAAGAAGGTGAGATTGGAAGGTGGAGAGACAAGGGATTTCCAAGGATAGAGTGTTGAAGATCGGCGATTGAATGGAATCTCCGGAGCCAAGGACCTGACTGTGAATTCTTCTCTCAGGACAGAAGAGAGAGAGAGAGAGACAGAGAGAGAGAGAGAATATGCAGATTTGACAATCACGCTCACGCTCGGGCCTGTGTGTCTCAATATTTAGGACTATTCTATAAATTTATAACAATAATAATATTAATGATGATATGAGGAATATTCAATGCTCGATATTCAAAAACCACCTGTTATTTTATTAAAAAATGTTCGGGACGTATCTTTTACAATTCAATATATAATGCCTATGGAAAAGTAAATAAAATGGTAAAAATATTTGAATAATAAATTTTATATAATAATTATTATTTTTGTTTAATTTTATTTTTTTATTTAAAAATTTATTAATATTTTTTAATAATATACTGATAAATTTTTAAATAAAATTAAATAAAAATAATAATAATTATATAAAATTTATTATCTAAATATTTTTATTATTTTATTCATTCTTTTTGTATGGACCACGTACTGCATTACAATATTATGTATGCTTCTATCACTACTTTATTTCATTTTTTTTATTATTAATAGTCCTTTGGATACACTTACGTCATACAGATAATTTTTCTGAAAATATAGATAGGTTTGAGAAAATCTCAACTCCAATGAAAGGGCCGCCCAAGTCATCAACTTAAATGAAGATTTAGACTGAGACCGATAATCTACCAACGACAGAACTTAGATCCAAATTTAAATATTGTAGTTAATATAAACTGTTGAGTTCCACGACGAACAAATAAATGAATTTATAGGAATACTTGAGCCATAGAACTCTTCCATTTATCTTTTGGATTAAATCTTCTTTATAAACTTAAATCATAACAATTAGTATTTTTACTAAACAATGGACTACGAAAAATCCTACATATGATTATAGGTTACATTGGCTCTTAAAGGTAGTCTTAATATAGAGCAGATAAGTGAGTTCAAAATAATACTTAAATTATAAAGCTTTTCCATCTAATAAGTTAGTATTGTTAATTCATAATATAAACTCATTAGTGTTGCTAATTCTATTTGCTTATCTAGATTATTTTATGCACAAACCCACTGCATATTGAGTATAGTAGTGAACAAATTATACTTTTTTTTTTTAAGAAAAGATAAAGATTGAAATTTTAGGAATATATGTATCCAAAAAAAAAAAAAAAAAGGAATGCTGCTGGAAGGAAGGACGTAATCGTACCGCTGTGTGTTGGAAGAGATTCATTGCTTACTTAAAAGATAGAAAAGTATTTTTTTAAAAAAAAAAAAACTAGAAAATGTAACGCATGATATAAATTAAATTGTTAAGTAATTTGAAAAAGTAATACATTATCTTATTTGTTTCGTAGCATACATATGTGATAAAAAGTTAATTCATATTATTATTAGTATATTATTCTAGTTAAGAATTTCTTCATCTGTTAAATGTAAGTAGGAGTTTTTTTTTATTATTATTTTAGTAGCTCTTAAAGGAGTTAAAAGAAATGAAAAAAGAGATCAACAAATTGGAATCAAACTCCTAGCTCAAAGACCAACAACTCTCTAAACACAAAAGTTACAGAGGATGCCACTTAAGCCACAGCATACTAGCTCTCCTAGTTTTTACTTCGAACTTGATAGGGGTATGTTACGTTTAATTTTTAAAAAAAAAAAATTATTTTTAAAAGAATATATTTTAAAAAAATTATTTTAAAGGTATTATTTTAAAAAAATAATTTTTATTTAAATAAGATAAAATAAAATTATTTTTAATTATTAACATAAAAATAATAATAACATTCTTTTAAAAAATATTTTTAATAATATTTTTTTTTAAAATTTTTTAAAATTTTAATTATAATTTTTTTAAAAAAATTATATCTTTAAATATATTATTTATTATATATTTTTATTCTTATGCCAATAAAAATTTTTTTACCCTCCCCCACCAGTAGACCAAACGAGTCTCCAAATTCTTTCTTCTGGCCACGTTGCTTCTTAGTGATGTCAAGATTTTCATCATCTCAGGAGGGACCGCCTTTTGCCACCATGCCATGTTGTATACGATTTTTCCGTTACTTTTGAGAATCATGTTCATATCATATCATATTACACATTTTTTCCAGAGTAATGTTAATACGATTTTTACTATTATTGTAAAAATCTCTCTTTTTATTTTATTAAAAAAAAGTTGGTTTAACTAATAGCCATTTGAATATTTTATTTGTAAGACCTAAATTTAATTAATTTATGCTATTTGCAATCATTTTTGTACACATAGTTATATAATTTTTAACAAAATTTGTCCTAATTAAAATATTGAATTATTGAGCAAATAGAAGTGGAAATAGATTAAGAGACCTATCAGAGGCTTATGACCTAATCTTAGCCTGGTTTGATCTAACTTATTTAATGAATAAATTGTGTTAAGACATTTTTAAAAGTGTACTTAGTTAAAAAAGAAAGCTTTTAAAAATGATTGGCCTATATAACCAAATAATACATAATATATTTTTATTATTGTCATCATTATCATATAATCATTATTTCTCTTGACATCAATTTTTTATGATAAATCTAGAACATAAGCTCAAAATAATGAGCTCAACATTTCTTTTCTGAAATGGGTTTTGGAGTATAAATTTGGAATATGACCTCAGATAAAAGAGCTTAAATTTTTTATTTTTTGTTTTTTTTTAAATGAGTTTTGGAGGATAGACTTGAAATATGAAATCAGAATTTTGTTTCTCTGAAAATAAGTCTTGGATGATAAACCCATAATATGAGCTCAGAATAAAGAGCTCAAATTTTCTCTTGAAATGGGTTTTGGATGATAAATTTGGAACATGAAGTCAATATTCTCAAAATGGGTTTTGGAGGACAAGCCCTCAAAAATGAGCTCAAAATAAAGAGCTCATATATTTTTGTTTTGCAATGAGTTTTGGATGATAAATCCAAAATATGAGCTCATATTAAAGAGCTTGGATTTTTTTTTTTTTTCTCTCAAATGAGTTTTGGGTGATAAACCTCGAATATGATCTCAGAATAAAGAGCTCAAATATTTTTTTTGAAATGGATTTTGAAAGATAAACTTGGAATATGAGCTTAGACTTTTTTCTTTGGAAATGAGTTTCAGATGTTAAACCTAGGATATGAGCTCAAAATAAAGAAATCATATATTTTCTCTTGAAAAGGGTTTTGGAGGATTAATCTAGACTATGAGCTTAAAATAATGAGCTCAGACCTTAAAATGGTTTTTGGAGCATAAGCCCAAAACATGAGCTTGAATTTTCTCTCTCAAGATGGATTATGAAGGATAAACTCGAAAATGATGAGATCAAATGATGTCATGGAAATGAGCATGGATGCTAGCGGTCCGATTCGGTTTGCTTTTGGGAATAAATTCCAACTTAACTAAACCAATTAGTTTACATGTAACATCCATCGGAAATTTTCTTATCGTTTTTCGTCCAATTGTTCGGTTTTTATCAAATAATTAAGATTAATTAAAAATCGACTAAATATTTATTTAGGATTAATTAATTAGCAACTAATTGTGTTTAGATATGAGGGAATTAAGTTAGAAGTATAGAAGATTTCATAGAAATTTTCTTAAATCAATTTACCGATTTAAAGAAAATCGGTAAGATTACGGTATTTTAAACTGTCAGAACTGAACCAATAGGATTTTCAACTCATTAACCCTACATTAAGTGGCTAAGAACTCAGCCACTTAACCCATGAAAGTGGTGCCACAAAGGCCACAAAGAATGAAGGGAGTTGGCTGAAAATCAGTCTTATGTTCTTCAACCAATCAAATTGCAAAATTTCACCTATCACCTCAAAGCTTTGTTAACATATTTCTTTCTGTCTCCCCTCAGCCAAATTTGCGCCCCCTTCTCCTTTGCTTCAGCTCTCTTCTTCTCTTCTCCACTCATCCAACTATATCAAACCTTCAAGCTCAATAAGGTTTTGATAATCCAAACTCCAAAATCAAGCCAAATCACATACAAAGAGGTAGAGGTTTAATTTTTGTCTTGCTATTCTGGTTGTGGGTGGCTGGTAGTGGCTTTAATTTCTCAATTCTTAATGTGATGATTGAATAAATATGATGATATTTGGCTGGTTTGTTGGCAGTTTTGATGGCAAAATTCGATTAAGAAGTGAGAAAGGATGAAAGTAGGAAGATGTGAGGAGTTAGAAATTCAAAATCCCTCAGCAATCTGTACGACGGAGTATACGGCTCTGCCTACTGCTGTTTAAATTCGATGAAACCATTTTTATATGAAACTAGACATTCAGGGCTTTCCATAAATATATGATATAAAGCCATTGGATTAGTATTGAGTGAGATATGAATTTTGGAAGTTCGACCTAGGTTTTTGAGTTTGATTTTAGGCAGACTGGATTTTTCCGGGCAAAACTCGCCCTATACTACTTGAATTGAATGAACCCAACTTTGTTAGAAAGCTTACATATAGAAAATATCTTATAAAATTTTTAGAGTTAAATAAGGTCCCATTTGTTCTCAGTAGTTCGAGAAATTTGCCCTATGTCCAAACTAGGCCAAAGTAGGGTAGTTCAAGAAGGTCAAATTTTGGGGCTTATAACTCGAGCCCTACTGAGGCAAATGAAATGGAACTTTTTTCAAATGAAAGATTGTCCTGCTCAATTTAATATGAGACCAATTTTATACGATTTAAACTAGTTTTTGATTTTTAGTGGATTTTTACTTTTAAATGTGTAATTCTGGCCAGCTATAGAGCAGGCCGGGATAGAATCTAAATAACTTGAGCTATATTTATCAAAATTAGATAGGACTAAAGAGGTTAGGAAATAAACACATAACACTTTAACATATCTAAAATTGAGGTCTAGAGGAGTTAAATAAGAATTTTGGCTTGATTTACAAAAACTGGGTTAAGTGATTGTGTTGAGGCAGTAACTCTGTCTTAGTGTAACTAATGCTCCTATGAATTGGATGTTTGAAATATGAATGAAATGTTATGACTTTTATGAGAAATTGGCATTCTGAGTACTGGCACTATTCACGGGAAAATGGACATGTTCCGTTATGCCGCTGAAATTTTAGTAAGACCTATGCATAAGTTATAAGATACATGTGCATTTTCAAGAAAGTCATCAAAGTTATGTTATGATAAATATAAAGATTATGTTATGATGAAAGTTCCATGATACTTGAGTCAGCCCCGGATTAAAGTTAAGGGGAATAGATCGGTGGGAAGTTAGGGAAAGTAAACTCGGTATTCCTGTATAGGAATGAGCTCGATCCTGAAAAACAGACTATTACCTAGGAGTCTAAATGGCCAAGAACTCCCAGGGAACCAAATAATGGAAAAGTTTATGAAGAAAGGTTCAAGAATGAATTTTGCATGATTACATTGAATGCATGATTACATTGAATAGTCATTATAAGTTGTTTAGAGTTTGTCTATTATATTTACTTACTATTGTATGTTCATTTATTCTGCTCTTTATTCTGAGTATCACTATTTAATAGTTTGTTCTGTTTCTTATGCTGTCTTAAGTAAAACTGAACCTTGTCTCAAACTAGACGTTTTCTTAATCTTATTAAATATGGATAGCTCTGTTTGAACCCATGTTTTTATAATTAAATAAAAATCGAGGCAACTAAGAATGAATTTGATGTCAGTTAAACACCATATGTGAACCCTGCTGAGAATTTCTCTAAATTCTCACCCCGTTTTGTATTTTCGCATTATTCTCAGGCGCTGACGATGGATTCGACGGCCACTCTTTTCATTGAGATTCCAGACCTACAACTCCACCACGATCCCATAGTGGACTCACTGTATATAGCTGGTTCCTGCCATTTCCGTCTTTACCTTTTTAGTAATAGGAATTTTGTCATCCCTTTATTTCATCCTACTTTTAACCCTGTTGCCCCATACTTTGTGGTCCCATTGCATATGGCACACCCTCCTCCAGCACCTCCTACACTCTTGTTGATCTTGCGCCAGAGTCTCCCCCACAGATGGTTCCAGACATATCGCTCAGCTCCGAGAGTGACCCTTTTGAGGCCACTAGCTCGTCATTCTCCTCGGGACCTAGTATAGACTACTCTCTAGCCGAGCCTGGTATGGCCAGCGGCTGTCTGACTAAGTAGGTCAGCCGCAGATGACGTTGTATAACATGGCCCTCTTTTGGCAATGTGTAGCATTGGATCATAAATGTAGGTGCATGTATATCAGTTAGGTTTAAAATGTCCTCTGAGGATCCCATAGGATTGTTTTACATGACACGGGCCTTATGTCTTTTTTTTTTTTATACATCGGCCCTATTTATGTATCCTGTTTTGAATTTGTACATAAACTGAAGTGTCACTCCCGACCTATATATATGTATGTATATAGTTGGTGGTATATTACTTATTCTCATCTTTTCTATTGTGTTTTATTAAACTCTGTCACATTCTGCCATATTGACACGTTCTTTATATACAGCGTGCTGTTTCTTCCATTTACAAAAAAAAAAAAAGAGATGTGATACAAATCATGAAATGTAAGTAGAGTATCAACACGGTAACACAATCTACTTAATTTCATGCTATAACTTAAGGATAACATTAAATTAGTAGGGTGTTACATTACACATATTATCACCATCATTTATGATTGAAAACACCATCATTTTGCAAATGATTCCGAATATTTATACATGATTTCTTTTCACAGTGTTACCTTGCTTCAATAATTTTCCCTTCTTGTTGCTTTTCTTTTTTTTTTCTTTTTTGTTTTTAGTTAGGAATAATTATTTTTGTAAATAATTAATTTCATAAATAATTGTTTGCAAACAATTGCTTAGTAGCATACTTTTTTTTTCTCATTTATTTTTTATATATATCTCAGACCTTAGGATAGTCTACTTTTCGCATATATTGTTTAATTTGGGGTTTTATTGTGTAGTTTTTAGGACTTTAAAGTTCTTATACTCCCCGCACACAGTTCACCACCACTTAACTCGCACATTATTTGGGCTCTATAATCGAGCTCTCAAGTGCCATCGGACTAGAAGGGACTTTAGCAATGCTATTGTGAGGCTTACGCTTCTTTGACACTCGCTAATTCTCTTGTTCAGATTGTTACTGAAGTTGTGAGCCACCACATTGTGACTTATGTTCCATTGTGGTCGTGCTCACAATATTAGGTCTTTATCCTATGGATAAGGATAATCCATGGATCTTGACTGTTAGGAGTCTAAATTCATCTAAAAATTCGTGCACTAGTAAATTGAGCTTAACAGCTATCCATGTTAGAGTCTTGACCTTAGAAATACCCAACCACTAGGTCTCACCTTACTAGGATACAAAGGAGCATACTTATCTCATTTTCTTATCTTATACTCTAAATTTCAAATCATTCAACATAGCATACATAAATAGGCAAAAAATAAATAAATAAAAGAAAGAAAAAATCAATGGACATGAATTTTTCTCCCCTTCCCCCTCTATCCTTTCTATGCATTCATTAGGTTGCAATATAGCATACATAGATAAGCAAAAAAAAAAAAAAAAAAGCTCTAGATTGCCCCAAATCATCTAGCTCTTTTTATTAAAAAATTCACTTTTGCACACAATTATTTTGTACAAGAACTAACATCCTAGGTGATGGAGCTATATATATATATATATATATATATATATATATCAACCATTTAATTTTGTTTTTCCATTAAAACTGAACCAAATCAAATCGATTGTTTGGTTCTTTACAGAAAATTACCAAAGCCAAAATCTAAGCAATTGGTACAATGAATCAGCCTTAAATCTTTTTAAATAAATCAAATCAAATATACATTTTTTTTTCCAACGGAATTGTAACACCCTCCCAAGCACTGTACTATGCTTAAGTCATAGTACCACACCTTGGAGCTGTTACTGTTACCTGAGTGGACCTCATCTGACAAAGAAACTTCACTGCCTTCGGAAACTTCTACAATTATCTGGAGACAACATGGAAATAGGAGTGAGAATTATAAAATTCTCAGTAGGATTCTCTAATTTTCATACATAGTGTCATCATGGTCGTCTCCAGTTTGCTTCGGTTTACTTTGAAAAAGGTGAACATGTTGCACAAACTATTTAATTTTACATTTCGAAAAATGCCTTATCCGAAGCAAAGTTCATTTTTACTCATATACTGGTCCTTTGGGGAAGCGTACACAAGATTAATTCATGAATAACACCATGGATAGTAACTTCAACATATAAAATGCACATAGCATTAGTCTAATGGGAACATAACATCTGTACATAACTTAACTTGCACTTGAATTCATACATATACATACAATTTTACTTTTCTTTCATTCGGCACACCTAGGCGTTACGTATCGCCGTCCCTAGGGTGCTTGGATCTGTCTACACTTGAGCGTTACGTATCGCCGTCCTCAAGTGCAGCACCATACCATATTTCAGAGTATGATCGCCATGTCATACCCCATCAGAGCGTGATCGCCATGTCACTTTCCTTAGGAAGATGGGATCCTCATGCTATATTCCAGAGTATGATCGCCATGTCATACCCCATCAGAGCGTGATCGCCATGTCACGTTCCTTAGGAATATAGGACCTTTATTCGGTACTTACACTAGCTAGGTCATGCCATGCCTCATGTAAGTTCTGTGCTTGCATATACTTTAATCTTTAGTCTTTAGTCTTTTACTTGGCACACCTAGGCGTTACGTATCGCCGTCCCTAAGGTGCTTTTACTGCCCTTGGGTAGCCTGGCCTTGGAGTGAGCTCGTCAGCTTCACCCGTGATCGTCGTCACACCGACTCACCCGCAAGGGGATTCACGTGCCTCTAGTCTTGAAGGGATCTCATTCTGGTCACGTGCCTCTAGTTGAAGGGATCGATTCTGGTCACGTGCCTCTAGTTGAAGGGATCGATTCTGGTCACGTGCCTCAAAATTGAGGGATCTCATCTGACCACGTGCCTTCAACATAGAGGGATCTCATCTGACCACGTGCCTCCAAGGTAGAGGGATCTCATTGTCTTAGCTGCCTTCACAGGGAGGGATTCAAGTGCAACTGCCTCCAAGTGAAGGGATTCATATCTTTATCAATTAACTGCCTTCACAAGGAGGGATTCAATTAACTGCCTCCGAGTGAAGGGATTCACATTTAATATACTCATGGCTTTTCATTCTCATATAAGGTCATGCATAGTCATATTGACTGTACCTATACTTCATTCATTTTCATATATCATTATACACATGATCTTCACGTACATATTCATAACGTGTAAAGGCTCGTAGCCTCTTTACCATTCTACCGACACTTATACATATGCTTTATCCTTTACTTTCATATATCTCATCTCATACTTGTGTCATTCTCAAATATAGGGTTTCTATATACCTATTCATGCTTTAATTCATCTTTGATAACTCATATCATTTTAAAATTCATCCTTACATCTAAACATTCCTGGCTTCTTAGACTTCTGCCGTAAAACCGGCATTTCCCCATGAATAGTGCCAGCTCTCACAGACAGTTCAATCATAGCAACATAAATCAACTTAACACATATATATCAATGTCAAGCTGGCAATCCTCAACTCAAACCTTATATGTCCACTAACTCTTGTGAAACTATTACTTTGGCCATCCTACCAATTCTATTCGGGTCTGCCCGAATATTGTATAATCCACCTTTATCTCTATTCAACTCATTTAAACCTGAATTTTGGATATGTAATAGCTCTATATGTCTACTTTCTAACCTCTTTAGTCCCATGTCATTCTGATTCATATAAATCAAGATATTCACCTTTTACTTCAGCCTGTTCAGTCACTAGCCCGAATTACACTCCTGGGAATATAAATTCACTAAAAATCGAAACTAAGCTCAATTCTTACGAAATTGGTCTCATATCAAAGCTAACAGGACAACCTTTCATTTGCCACAATTTCACTCCATTTGCTTAAGTACACCTCGAGATATAAGTTCTGAAAGTTGACCTTCCTGAACTACCCTATTTTGGTCTGGATTAGACATAGGACAACTTCCTCGAATCACTGGGAACAATTGGAACTATAACAAACTCGGAATCTTATATTGGGGTATTCCTCTGTGTGTAAGCTTTCTAACAAAACTGGTTTCACTCAATTTGGAGTTGTATAAGGTGAGTTATACCCTCCTCAAGTCACCCTGCTCGGATGAAGATCCTGAACCCTATGTCAAACTTCAAAAATTCGTATCTCCCTCAATACTAATCCAATAACCTTATATGATATATCTATGGAAAGCCATAAATGTCTACTTTCATCTAAAAATGGTTTCATCGGATTTGACCGATTGTAGGCGGCGCCGTACGCTCCGCCATACGGACTGCCGTGGACTCTCCACTAAGACAGCACCCTCATCCATTTACTTCTCTTAGTTTTCTTATTCTAATCTTAATCTCAACTCAATATTTCATGTTAACTCAATCATGATCCATCATAATACATCTATTAACTCATTGAATACATGAAGAAGAATACAAGTTCATGCAGCCATAGGGCAAATAATTCAAGAATAAAAAGTTGAATCCTACCTCTTTGGAGTGTGATCTTGAGTTAAGTGTTGAAACTTGAAGTGTTAGAGCCTTACTAAGCTTGGAGGAGTGATGGGGTTGGGTGAGTGGAGAAGGGAAAGAGAGCTACGGTGAGGGAGAAGAGAGGGCATAGAAAAGGGGTCTGAATGAGCAGAGAAGAAGGTGTTATATAGGCATGAGTGGTAGTTAACTTGGAGGGTTCTGATTGGCTGAATTTCTTGTGGACAAAGTTTAGCTACGTCTCCCTTTCAGAGTAACTTGCCGCCATACTGTTTAAAATCGGAACTCGCCCCTATTCTGCTTTAAGTTGGAACTCGTCCCTCTTATGCTTGAGGTCGGAACTCGTGCCGTTTCTTACTCGAGCTTGGAGCTGAAGCATAATATCGGAACTCGTACCATCTTGTTTGTGACTTGGGGAAATCGGTTTATGTTGAGACTTGGAATCAAGGTCGGAGGTCGTAAGAAATGCAGCTGACAATCACTGATCTCGGAACTCCTAGTTCAAAGTCGGGACTTCTTGAAATGTCGGAACTCGTGTGATTCGAATCACATTTCCAAACCAAGTACTTAAACTCAGAAGTCGGATTTTATATACTGTATGGTTGATTATATCGGAAACCGGACATACTTCCCTTGAGGCACGAAGTCGGATCTCATGGAATTGCGTTCATGTGTTTGGACTTGAAGGTTAAACTCGGAAGTCGTTGGAAATAATCCTTACGAAGTCGGAAGTCGTACAGGACATGAAGTCGAGAATTGGGTTAAAAATAACTCGGAACTCGGAAATAATCTCTTGTCTGTGTTTCAAAGACGAAGTCGGAAATCGGAATGAATCAGTCCTGAGGGCGAAGCCGAACTCGGAAATCGGGATGTTACAGGAATCATCAACAATCCAACAATATCTTTATCAAATATCACCACCAAAATTTGAATCACACAGTATGAACAACAATACAATAATAGTAGTAAAATAAAATTAGAGACTAAGAAAGTACCAAAAAAAATCTGAATTATAAGTAGAAAACTTGAAGCTAGACAAAAGCATTCAAATAGAAGTGGAGGAGTCGACCTTTATTTAACCCAAACTTAACACAATTGAAGCAGTTATCAAAAAACAAAGAATCCTTCAGACCAAATCCCATCAAACCCAAGCTTCACATTTTATGTAACATTTGGTATGAAGACAAAGGCAAGGGAGTAGATGGTGGAGCAATGGTGGAGCCAATAGTGGAGTAGAGAGTTGTGACCTATAGTCTAAGTAATGCCACAAAAAAGCCATGGCAGAGAAGAAGAGGTTGCAAATAACAATTTGCCCATCTGTGAGCTCAAGATGAAATTAGATTAGATAAAGGCACATATGGAGATGATAGATGGACTAGAGAATGAGAAATTAGAAGTTAAGAACTATAAAGAGGGATGAGAGCAAAAAGAAGAATGATGCTATTGAGGAATAAGTGGGTAAAAGGTGAGATGGAGTTAGGTTTATTTTGGGCTTGTGGTCCATACATTAAAATAGTAAGGCTATAATGGTATCATATGTGTAAAAATTCAATTCGGTATGGTTCAATTCAATTTTTTCATTTTTTAAATTAAAAATGAACCATACTGATCGATTTTTGAAAAAATAATAATATTTTCAATTTCTAGTTATTTTCAATTGATTTTCTATTTATTATTTAGATTAGTTCGATTTTGAACACTCCTAGAAATGAGCTTATAAACATTAACTTCGAGCAAAATGATATTAACATATTAACATGAATTCAAAGCTCGAAGATAATGAGCTCATATTCTTTAGATGAATGAATTCACAAGTATGAACTTAAAGCTGGGGAAAAAAAATGAGCTTAAAATGCTTTACAGGAAATGAGTTCACAAGTATAAACTCAGAGCTTAGAAAAAATGAGCTTGGTATGCTTTAGAGGAAATATGTTCACAAGCATGAATTTGGAACAAGGAAAAAAGAAGAATAGCTTAGAATGAATTTACAAGGATGGAACAATGAGTTTGGTAGAACTCGGTGCTTAGGAAAAAATAAGCTTAGTATGCTTTAGAGGCCATGGGTTCATAAGTATGAATTTGGAGCTCGAATACTGAAATGACTTCAAATGTGAGCTTAGTGCTTAAAAATAATAAGCTTAGATAATGAAATGAGCTAGGAAGAAAAGCTTGACTAAGGAAATGAGCATTAATGAGCTTGAGAATAATGAGCTCGGCCATGGAACTGAGCTCGGGAATATGAACTTGACCAAGGAAATGAGTTTAGAAAGAATGAGCCGGCCTAGGAACTGATCTTCGAAAATGAGCCCAATATTCCTTACTAAATGAATTCATGAGCTTTGAAGATTGAGCTTGACACTCCTCATGAAACGAATTTTATCCATAGATGAACTCATAAAAACTCAAAACTCCAAATAGGGAGCTCTGATTTTCAGTGAGTAAAGCATCTAAAGAGCTTGGATTAGTGCCACTAAAATCTAGCTAAAACAAAAATCCCCAACAGTAAGTTAAAAATTCATAACAAAGCTAGGAACTCAAATCCAATTTCTTCTCCATAATCATCCTCAAAGCATGCTAGTATCAAATCAAAGGAACGAAGACCTCTACTCCGAGCCCTATATGCCAATTCAAAAATGAAGTGAAAGCTCCACATATGATTTTAAAAGTGAAATGCATAGAAGATAAAGGTAGAACATACAAAGATAAAATTATAAAAATAAAGATTATGGAGAAGTCCTAGGACGTTAGGGTATCATCCTTAACAACTAGATTCTCAATAGCATTTGAAACATGTCCTTGACCCTAACATTGGAAGGTTGAGCTAAAGAAGCTTGAAAAATGGAAAAAGAAGGAACGGGTGCTCACAATTTGATTTGGATTAGTTTGGCTTGGATTTGTTTGATTTAAATTTTGAATCCAATCTAGTTCGATTCAATTATTATCGGTTTGGATTTGATTGGTTTGATTAGTTTTTAACAAAAGAAAATTTTAAGTTTAGAATATTATAAACTAAAAGTAACTTAAGCCAATAAAATGAATAAAAAATAAAAAGTGTGTGTGTGTGTGTATATATATATATATATATATATATATATATATATATATATATATATATATATATATATATATATATAGATCGATTTTGAAAATTAAATCCAAAATATGATCTATAGAGTTAGCAAAGCAGGCCGGCAAACCCTAGCTCATCAAAAGCCTGCCTAAAGCGAAGCGATATGGGTCGCATTAGGAAAACAAACCCAACATCCTAGCTTGCCCCATTTAAAGGTATGTTGGTGGGAATAAAAAATATAAATAAGCTTATTTTTAATGAATTAAATTTTTGAAAAATATTTAAAAATTACATAATATCTAGAAAAAAATTCACATACAATAGAATAATTTACACTGGATTTTTATAGAATAATTTACACTAATCATTTTTTCAAAAAAATTATACAAGTCAGTAACTATATTTCAACTCATTAACACCAATTCATGTTAAGATTAAAAAGAAATTTCAAAACTCATTGCCTCAGAATTAGATTTTTTTAAAAAAAATAATAGTTAAACAAAAAAGAAAAACATGAATCTGAATGGAAAAGATATAGAGACCATCGAGCTGGAGGCTGCCAATATGTTGCTGTTGTTCGCCATCTGCTTCTGCTCTGCTCCATTCACATGCATACCGTTCGCTTCCTGCTGTCGCTACCATTCGTGTCTTGCTGCTGCTGCCGTAACATTTTTGCTGCTGCTTTCATTAACATTCTGTTGCATATGTCATTCGCGTTCTACTATAGCCGCTAGTCGTCAAAAAGAGATACCATGATGAATAGAGGAAGCCGCTACTATGAGAGTAAGAGTTGAGAGAGATGAGGAAATGTGTCATTTTGGGAGATAAGGGAGGCGCTGAAATAATTCTGGGAATGAAAAGAAAAATTGAAAAACCTTAGTGTCACTAGGCTTGGGCCTAGAGTCCAACCAAAAAAAACACCTCATGTCATGTATGTTAAGTAAAAATCTAATAAAAAAAAAATCCTTTAGCCTATGGGCCCAACCCGCCCACCTTGTCTCAGCCTACAGGTTCAGCAGGGCAGGTTAGGTTGGATGAAAAATTTAGACGGGTTCAATTTATCAACCCAACTCACCATATTTGGCCAGGTTTAGCGGGTTGAGCCCATTTTACCATCTCTACCGATTTAATCCAAGCGGCTTTTAGAAAATAAGAACCATTCACTATAAGAAACTATCGGTATGGTGACTGAATTTGGGACCGAATTTTTTTAGTTGCAAAAACTAATATTTGTGACTGATTTTGCGATCGATTTAGGACAAAAAGAGGTAAAACGTGGACTATAAAATCGGTCCCAAAATCGGTTGCAAATTATAGCATTTGAAATGGAATTTGCAACCAATATCAAAAAGAATAAGAAAATAAGACAATTCTATTTCAGTCGGAAAATTGATTGCAAATCAAAATCGATCGCAAATTGAACATTTGCGATCGATTTGGTGACCGATTTGCAAAAGTCAACAAAAAACTTGATGAAAAAATTTCAGTTGCAAAATTAGTCACAAATATTGCAATTTGTGACTGATTATTTCAATTTGCACAAGTCAAACAACAATACTGTAAAGACGTATTAAATTTTGAGATCGAATTTTCAGTCACAAAAGAAGAAATTTACGACTAAAAATTTAGTCGCAAAATGCACAAATGAAAGCGAAAGAATTCATTAATTTTGCGACCTAAAAAATGGTCGCAAAATTAGACCTATGAACATTGAAGAATGTGAATTTTGCGACCAAAAATTCAATCGCAAATAATAAAATTTGCGACTGAAAAATCGGTCGCAAATTTCTCAAATAATAGTCAATGAAGATATTAGCTTTTCAACCAAAAAATCGGTCACAAAATTTAATAAATTGAACTGGAAGAAATATTGAGTCTTGCGACCGAAAATTCATTCGCAAATAATCAATTTTGCGACTGAAAAATCGATTGCAAATTAAAGAAGTAAATATATTAATTTTGATACTGAAAAATTGATCGCAAATTTTTACATATCAGCATGGAAGAATTATTGAATTTTATGACCGAAAATTCAATCACAAATTGAACACATAAAGACATTAATTTTGTGACTGATTTAACAAATAAATGTGGAAAAAATATTGATATTTGTGACTGAAACTTCAGTCTCAAATTTCGCGACTGAAAAATCAGTCACAAATACACACACACACACACACACACACATATGAAATTTCGGTCGTACATTTCTCAAACAACAGTCAGTGAAGACATTAGCTTTGCGATTGAAAAATTGGTTGCAAAATTTAATATATTGAAGTGGAAAAATTATCGAGTTTTATGACCGAAAATTTAGTCGCAAATTATGAATTTTGCGAATGAAAAGTCGGTCACAAATTGAACAAATAAAGACATTAATTTTGCGATCGAAAAATCAGTTGCAAATTATAAAAATTAAACGTGGAGGAGTTATTGATATTTGTGACCGAAAATTCAGTCACAAATAATGAATTTTGTGACTGAAAAATCGGTTACAATCTCAAACATCTACGTTAATGAATTATTGAAATTTGCGATTGATTAAATATAATGGAGAATAACTTTATGTTTGCTACTGATTTATCAGTTGGAAAAAATACTTATGCGACTGAAATATCAGTCACAAATTTAACACCTATACATTAAAGTGGTAGTAAATTTTGCGACTAAAAAATCGGTCACAAATTTAACACGTACACTTAAAGTAGTTGTAAATTTTGCGACCAAAAAATTGATCGCAAATTTAAAAACTTAAACTAAAAAACAATTATCAGACTTCATCTTTCCCATTCTTACTTTTCCAAATTTCTGCACTTTAAACCCTCCTCCAACCCCATTCCTTGTCCACCCCAAGCCAACCCTCCTCTCCCAGGCTCACCACGTCGGAACCAGCCAACACCACCGCCGATAAAGCTCATCAACATGCCGGAGAGGATGTTCGCTGCATTAAGCCTCGAAGGATGCCATGTGGATGCCGCTACAGTGCGAGCTGCTATCCACCGCCATTGCTATCCATCAGAGGTGGGAACCCACCGCCGGTGTTGTCCGAGATCGGCCATCAACCTCCTCCATTATGGTGCTTTCACTCCCTTTAATTTTTTATTTTTTATTTTTGGAATTTTTGGTTTGTTTTTTTTAGGAATTTCTAGTCTGTTTTTTTTAATTTACTTCTGTTAATTTTTTTTTACTTTCTATTATGTTTTATTTTTTAAAAAATTTGTGCTCTATTTTGTTTTTGATTTGTGTTCTATTTTTTTAATTTCTATTCTATTTTTGTTTCCTTTTTTTGGAAATAATGAGGAGTTATGTATTTATAGATTGTTTGTTTGTTTGTTTTATTTAGTTTTTTAACTTACATTATTTGATTATTTGTGTTGTTAAGTTAGTTGAGATTTTTGTGATTGATTTTGGTATATTATTGGTTGGTTGGTTGATTGAGAGAGATTATTATTATTATTAATGTGTACTTATTTTAGTTGACACTGGATTTATTTATATTGTTAAGTAAGAGTATGTAGTTGTTCTAATTTTTTAAATTTTTAGATCTACTTTTTCTTTTTATGTAAATGAAAGTTTTGGTATTGTAAGTTGATTAGGTTGATTTGTTTCTAATCTTAAATTGATTAAGGTTGTTCTAATAGTTATATATCGCTGCCACTTTGCTGGTAGAAATCAAAAAAGGACAATGTATACTACCTTATGTCATACTTATAACATATTAACTTTAAATGCTTTAAGATAGTTTGAGGGTCCACTTGTTTCTTCGGAACTGGTTAAGTCTTATGCTATTAGATTAATACGTCAATGAGAACTTCAATAAATGAATTATAAGATTGAACTCATATGTTGCAATTTGGCATATGTCTAAAGCTTAATGTTTTTTGTCAATGAGTTGCAAATTGATCACGTATAAACTTCCAACCTTCTGATTTGTAGCCCACCATTGCAGACTGAGCTGAGGATAAAGGATCTAGTGATGAGGGATCAAGTGATGAAGAAGAAGTGTAACACCCTCCCACGTATAGTACTATGCTTAGGTCATAACACCACACTCAAGAGTTATTACTGTTACCTGAATGGACCTTATTTCACAGCAACTTCAGCTGTTTTCGAAACCTTTTGAGCTATTTGGAGATAACACGGAAATAGGAGTAAGAATTTTAAATTCTCAGTAGGATTCTCGAAATTATCACACGTAGTGTCATTGTTATTATCTCCAGTTGCTTTGGTTTATTATGAAGAAGGTGATCATAATAAATAAATTGTTTAGTTTTATAGTTTGAAAGCCCGAAGCAGAGTTCCTTTTATTCATACCCTTAAGATATAAGAGTTATTATAAAATAAATTTACAACTCATAACTCAAATAATAGTTGCAATATATTCAAATATAATAATTCCAATATAATGAGGAAATAGAATGGATTATGCATATGCAAATACATTCACTTGAGTTCATGCAAAATGTACTTGTGTTTCTCTAACTTTCTTTGACTTCCTTTCTTTGGCACACCTAGGCGTTACGTATCGTCATCCCTAAGGTGCTTGCATATGTTTTAATCTTTAGTCTTTACTACCCTTGGGTAGTCTGATCCAGGAGTGAGCTCAACTCGTGACCATCATCACATAGTACTGACCTGCAAGGGGATCCACGTGTCTCTAGATCAGAAGGACTCAGTTGGCTATCTGCCTCCAACATAGAGGGACCCAAAAGTTTTAGCTGCCTTCACAGGGAGGGACCCAATGTGCAACTATCTCCGAGTAAAGGGACCCACATATTCATCTTTTAACTGCCTTCACCTGGAGGGACCCAAATAATTGTCTCCAAGTGAAGGGATATCAATATTGCATAATCATGTCATCATACAATATTCATCTTTATGTCATAAATCTTCATAATATAAGCTATTATAATTTCATATACTTCTACCGAAAATTCGGCAGCATAACGGAACGTATCCACTTCCCCATAAATAGTGCCAGTACTTAGACAATCAATTTTATAGAAAATTCACAACACTTCATTCACAATTCAACATCAATTTCATAGGAACATTAGTTGCATTTAAAGCATAGTTGCTGTCTTAGCATTTTCACTCAACCCAATTTTTGTAAAATAAGTTATAATTTCTATTTAACTCATTTAGACCTAAATTTTGCATATGTTGGAGTGTTGTATGTCTAGTTTTTAACTTGTTTGGTCCCATTTAGTTTTGATATATATATATCTCCAGTTATTAATATTTTACCTGAGTATGTCCTATTTCTAGGCAGATTTGCATTCCCAAAAATATAAATTCACTAAAAATAGAAACTTAGATGGATTCCAAAAAACTTATATCATTTTAAAGCTAATGTTTCATCTTATTTTACTAAGCAGATCTCTAGTTACAAGCTACTAAAATTGGTTGTTTATAGCTGCCCTATTCTAGCTAGATTTGGATTTAGAGCAACTTCATTGAATTATTGGGAGCTATTGGGATAGAATCTAACTCTAAATTTCTTATGGGATTTTTCTCTATCTCCTAAATTTCTAACAAAATTGGTTGCACTTGATTTGAAGGTATGGAGGGTGAGTTATATGCCTCGAATTCTAGTCTACTCAGAAGTAGGGACAGAATTCTGGGGTTAAATTCACAAATTCATATCTTACTCAATACTAATCCAATGCCTTATATTTTATATGGTTTGAAAGCTCCAGATATCTAGTTTCATCTAAAAATAGTTTCATCAAGTTTTGGTGGCTGTAGGCAGAGCTATACATTCCACTAATATGAACACCATAAGGTTTTCAAGATTTTAGCTTCTGTTTTGCATCTCTTTTTGAATTCTCACCCGAGTTCTCACCCAAACTCAACATTTATACATCACTCCAGCCATAAAAATTAATATAAACACCATATATCATCAATCTAATGGAAAGAACAAAATTTCTACTCAGCTATAATAGCACCAATAATAGAAGAAATTGAAGAATCCTACCTCAAAATTAAGTTTTGAGCTTGGAAAATGGAAGCCTTAAGTGTAGGAAATGGTGTAGGATGAAGAAGTAAGAGGAAGAGGATGAAAAGGGTAAGCAATATGAGGGTGAGAGCTCAGCCTTCTTGATACACACAAATAAGGAGGGGAAAATGAGGAATTGTGAGATTCAATGACATACAGTAGTTGGGAGTTGGCATATGATTGGTTGTTAGGTTTGTGGTGATTGTTGAGCCATTTTTCCCCATTCTTTGCAGCAACTTATTACCACTTTGGTGGTAAATGGTGGCTGAATTTCAGCCACTTATCTTGGGTTTTTGATGTGTAATTCTATTGATTCGATTTCGGCAGTTTAAAATACCGAATCTTTAACGATTTCCCTCAAATCAGTAAAACATTACTAAGTAAATTTGTGAGATTTTCTATATCTCTATTCTAATCTTCTCAAGTCTAATCTCTTTAATTAACATTTAATTAACTCCTAATCAATATTTAATTAACTTCTAATTAATTTTACACAGTCAATAAAGTCAGATAAATAGATCAACATCGTGATTTAAACATATTGTAATTACGGACGTTATACTGAGTAACTTCTTATAGTCTTTTACATAACAATCTAAATTTCTTTTAGCTCTAGTATTTGTAATTCATCCCTAATTACTCTTATTTTTCTAATAAATTGATTAACAGCGCAAATCAATTGCACCCTTTCTTTGGAATTATTATATTTTCATTTTTTCATAAATCCTTTAGAAATTTTTGTATGGTTTCGGTAACTAGTGGCATTTTTGTAATATTGGAAAAGTCTAGGGGCATCCCATATCATTTCACATATGGACACCTCCATGGCTCAATCAGCCAAGGTTTAGGTTTCTACATTTTTGCTATGTGATTCTGCTTCGTTTAAAACCTTATTCTACTAATCCTATTGATTTAAAAGTTCAGAGGCAAGGTTGTTAATAATAAAAGTTTGCCCAAGGACATTTTCATCATTTCTTATTACATTATACGGAGATGTTACAAGAAGACTCTGAATGAATTCTTGTCATCTATTTCTTATTGACTATTGTTTGGATCATATGCTACTTAGTATCTTAATTTCCTAAACTTTAGATACTGAATTTTATACTTTGGGATGTTGTAGTATTAGATATTAGTATTTAATTATATGTCATCTTAACTTCTTAACTTATGGATTGTTGTATGTGCTTTTCTTGGCTGTTGGTTGAATCCAGGTGTATGAAATATGATAATCATAACATTCTACTTCCTTTGTTTGCACAAATCAAAATTTGTGACCAATTTTGCGACTGAGATAATTTGCGACCAATTTTGCGACGGATTTTTCGGTCGCAAATTTAGCGACCAAAAAATCGGTCGCAAAACATTAGAATTAGCAACCGAAAATTCAGTCGCAATTCTTAAATTTTGCGATCGCCTTTTCAGGTGCAAATTTGTGACTGAAAAATCAGTCACAAAAAAATTCAACAAATGACCAACACTTTAACTGGCTCATGGTCCCCGAAATTGGTTGCAAAAAATCAGTCGCAAATTGTTTTGCAACTTGCCCAAATGCAACTGACAAAATCGATTGCAAAATCGGTCGCAAATGTAATTTGCGATCAATTTTACATTTGCGACTGATTTTGTCCAAATTCGGTCGTAACCAGACAATTTTCTTGTAGTGACTCCAATCAAAACTTTTGCGGTTTTAATTGATCTTTGATTTTTTTTTGAATCGGTTTAGTGGTTTTGGTTAGGTTGGATTAGATTTGAATACCCTTAGAAGAAGGACTATCTGAAAAGAAAGTAATAAGGAATTCAAAGAGAACAGTTCCAGATTTAATGGTCCACGTTTATTGCCACTGAAAAGTAAAAGATCATGGACTTTCAAGTAATCAATAGAGGGGGTTTTGAGAGAAAACTCAATGGCTCATATTTATTAGCAAAAATTGCTATCATTGCATGCTTAATGATGATGTGACTTAAGCCAATAAATATGCAACATGTGTTCATCAAATATACAGAAGGACAAGATGTATAAGCCATCAAAAGCTTAGAATATCTTAAGCTCAGCTTCCAATCCTCAGATTGTAACCAAGCTTTGGGGTTGTGTGCTAAACCATATCTGAGCTTATTCAATAAATAATAGCTTGATCTCAAAAGTGCCAATAATATGAGTGATATAATAAGGCTTGGTCGAGCTTATTTATGGCCCGGCTAGGCTTACCTATGGCCTGATTGAGCTTATCCAAGGCTTGGTCGAGCTTAGGCAATTCCTGGCCAAGCTTATCCAATTCATGTCAAGCTCAATCGTAGGGCTGTAGATGGATCAAATTGATCTAATAAAAGTGAAAATCTAAACCAAACCAATAGAATTGATTTGGATTATAATTAGTTCATTTCTAAGGTGGAACTAAACCAAATTGGTTTGGTTTTGGGTTTTGGATTTAGGATTTTTTGACCTGATCATCCGATCAACTTTTTTTTTTTTTTATTTCTAATATTTCAAATCTTTACACTTAAGTTTTTAGTAATAGAGCAACTTTTTATCTTCTTAGTTAATTTTTATTTACAAAATTTATCTATTTATGCCATTATTAAGTATATCATAATCAAACTTTTCATTATTGTTAATTGTTATAAGAATAAAAGACTTTAAAAAGTACAATTCTTTATTTTTTAATTCAACCCGATGACTCGACCCAAACCAAACCAACCCGATCTTGATTGGATTAGTTTGGTTTGGTTCGGATTTGATGGAAAAAAAATTTAAAAATCAAATCAAACCAACCCAATTAAATTTGATCATTTCAAATTTATTTTTCACTTAAATTCAAATCAAACCAACTTGTTTACACTCTTACTTATCATTTGAATATGGCTTGAACCATGTCCGAGCTTACCCAAGTAGCATAAGTTTGACCTCAAGAATGCCCATAATAGAAGTGATGTATTCAAGCCTAGTCGAGTTTATCTAGGCTCAACTAAACTTATTTGAATATGTCTGATCTTATTAGTTAGTTAAAATTCTCCACGAAATTTGAACTCATTAGAAATCTTTGGAAAATCTCGAGATACACGAAGAGAAAGGTGGGAATGTCTCTTATCTATTGAGAAAAATGTGGAGACTTAATGCTATAAGTAAGAAGTCACCTTAGAGCCATGTAATCAATTCTAATTAGTTCAAAATCTATTCATTGAATTTTCCACTTTTGGCTTGAGTGTCAAAGTGTATTTGAAGGTCCCCACTAGAGTTGCTCCACAGTTGACAAAGCCATGGTCGACATCCCAATTCTTCAGGGTAGAACATACTAGACATTAATTTTTCTTAAAGTCTTTTACTCCTATATCCATTTTATCAAACAAATTTTTAAAATAAAAAAAATAGAATCCTGCATAATGAAACTCTAAACATTCTTATGTTGAATTATTATTTGTAGTTATGTTTTTTCATTTTGTGTTTGGATTGCCCATAACTTTTTATTGACAAACAATAAAACTATATAAACTTAAGATAATATGTGAATAAATTTACCTGAGTTAGTGTACTCTTTATCTATGAATTTGGAAGACCTTTGTTAAAACAATTCTTTTAATTAACTTTTTATTGAATATATATTTAACTAAGTTATTTTTAATTAAAAATAAAGAATATAAAATAATTATGAATTTCTTTGAAAAGATTTATCATGGACAAAAAGTAATACAAATAGTTTTAACACATTCCACCTTTGATAAAAAATATTTTTATAATTATATTCAAACAAAAAAAATGACTTCTTGTTTTTTATCGATCAATCATTAAATTACAATTTGTAACACCCTATCAAATTAATGTTATGCTTAGGTTATAGCATAAAATTAAGTAGATTGCATTACCGTGTTAGTATTCCATCTATAGCTGCATTCATTATATTATATTCTTTTTTTCTTTATATATATATATATATGATAAAATATACCTAAGAAACAGCGTGTTGTATATAATAAACGTGATCCGTATTGTAGAACATAACAAAATTTAATAAAAGCACCACAGAAAAGACAAAGATAGGTAATATATCATCAGTTGTATACATACATATATAAGTTGGAAGCCAACGCTTCAGTTTATATACAAGTTCCAAAAATGGATACATAAGTGGGGCCGGTGTAACAAAAAGATATAAGGCCCGTGTCAATCAAAAACAATCCTATGGGGTCCTCAGAGGATATTTCAAACTAACTGATATACATGCGGGTAAGTCTATGACCCAATGCTGCACACTGCCAAAAGAGGGCCATCCTGTACAAGGCAACCTGCGACTGGGATCTACTCGGTAAGATAGCTGTTGGCCATACCAGGCCCGGCTGGGAAGTAGTCAACACTAGGTCCCAAGGAGGAGGATGATGAGCCGGTAGCCTCCGAAGGATCGCTCTCAGAACTGAGCGGAATGTCTGGAACCACTTGCGGAGGTGACTCTGATGGAGGGCTAGTAGGAGCTACAGGTGCTGCGGATGCTGGAGGTGGATATGCTACATGCAACAGGACTGCAAAATATAGAGCGGCAGGGTCAAAAGCAAGGTGAAATAAAGGAACAACAAAATTTCTATTGCTAAAAAGGTAAAGGCAAAAATGGCAAGAGTCGGCTATGTACAATGAGTCCCACACGGGGTCATGGTGGAGTTGTAGGTTCAGGATCTCAATAAATAGGGTAGCTGTCATGTCCATCACTAGGGTCTGAGAATGATGCGAAAACACAAAGTGAGGTGAGAATTCAAATAAATTCTCAGTAGGATTCGAGTACAGTACTAAATTGACGTCACATTCATTCTCAGTTGCCCTAGTTTTTATTTAATTATAAAAATATGGGGTTAAATTGAACTATCCACATTTAATAAGTTTAAGGAAACATCTGGTCTGAGGCAAGGTTCAATTTTACTTAAGACGGCATAAGGAACAAAATAAACTGCTAAATAGTGATACATAGAATAATGAGCAGAATAAATGAACATACAATAGTAAGTAAACATAACAATCAAACTATAAACAATTTGTAATGACTATGCAATGCGACCATGCAAAACTCATTCTTAAACTTATCTTCATAAACTTTTCCATTACTTGGTCCCCTGGGAGTTCTTGGCCATTCAAACTCCTGGGTAATAGTTTGGTTCTTAGGATCGAGCTCGTTCCTATATAGAAATACCGGATTTACTTTCCCCGATCTTCCCACTTATCTATTCCCTTAACTTTAATCCGAGGCTGGCCCAAGTATTATGGAACTTTCATCATAACATAACCTTTATGAATTTCTTGCAAATGCACATGGATTTGAGTATATATTATAACTCATGCATAGGCTTTTACCAAAATTTTGACTGCATAACGGAATGTGTTCGCTTTCCCATGAATAATGCTAGTACTCAAGAAACCAATTTTTTAGAGAAATCATAATATTTCATTCACAATTCATGTAACATCCTCAATTTCATGCTGTGCTAAATTACCTCAGTAACCCTGAGTACGTAGGCACTTAATGAGAAACCGTGGGATTAAGGCTTAATTAAGGGGTTACTCGGATGGAATAGTCCAGAGAATGCTTAATCGGGATTAGAAAATCTCTAATTGAGTAAGTCAGAGCCCCTACAGCTTAATTAAGCACTAATCATATTTAATTAGTCTAATCGAGTTTAATTAAGGTTAATTAAGCTTAGTCGCAAGATTAATTTTTGTTAATCATGTTCTTGTGTGTTAATCACTAATCCTTGCTTAATCATCTTAATTAAGTTGTATGAGCACTTAATCACATAATTAAATTCAAATTTAGTCAACTAGATAATAAAGTAAAGAGTGATGTCATAAAAGCATAAAGCATTAGACAAGAGTGCTTTATATAAGAGTTTGACCATGTTTTGTCTCCCCATCATCCACTTTGTCCCCTTAATCACTAATTAACACAAGATAACACAAAGTGAAGCAAAAATATCTCATTCTCCCTCCTTAAAGTGGGACGTCACTTCCTCTCTCTCCCTCCCTCATCCATTTTCATTTTCACTCATCCTATTCTCTCTCATCAAACCAAAATCCTCCTACTTCTCTCTAAACTCTCTTATCTTCTTCTTCCTTTCTCTACCACCACCACCTAAACCACCCACTTAGCCCTTCAAAGACCTCATCTTTGGGTCTTTGGAGACAAGATCAAAACACTACAAGACTCATTTTCAAGAGAACTCAAGAGTTCTCTCCTTGCTCATTCAAAACCGCCACGTTCATCATCAAGAGGAGTCATCATCTTCTTCTTCCACTTCTCTTGTTTTGTGCCATTTTCAAGAAAGTAGTGATCTTCATCTTTTCCATTTTGTTTGCTCAAGAAAGCTTGGAGCTTGGTTCTTTCATGACCAAGATCTCTAAGTGGAAACTTGAGAAAATCCTTCATGTTCTTCGAGTGTTCTTAAGTTTCCCTTTTTGGCAAAATATGTTCTTGAGTGTTCTTGATGTTCTTCAAGTGTTCTTAAGTTTCCCTTTTTGGCAAAATATGTTCTTGAGTGTTCTTGATATTCTTCAAGTATTCTTAAGTTTCCCTTTGTGTTCTTGATGTTCTTCAAGTATTCTTAAGTTTCCCTTTTTGGCAAAATATGTTCTTGGGTGTTCTTGATGTCCTTCAAGTGTTCTTAAGTTTCCCTTTTTGGCAAAATATGTTCTTGAGTGTTCTTGATGTTCTTCAATTATTCTTAAGTTTCTACTTTTGGCAAAATATGTTCTTGAATGTTCTTGATGGTATCTTGCTTAAAGTTGTCCCTTTTCTTATGATGAGTTGATAATTAGAAAAGCTTCATCTTTTTGTGTTTCCATGATTTGATAAGACTTTGAACATTCTAAAAGCTTAAAACTTTAAAAAGTTTGCTTCTTGACACTCTTAAAGTGGTGCAAGTTTTCGTGCCATCATAAAGTCTTCTTATGTTTTGTTTTATAGACAAGAATGTAAGTAAAAGTCTAAGCTTTTTGGCATGATAAGCCTTTTTGAGTTAAAAAATGATATCTTGTCACTTTATGTCTTAGAAATCAAACCATAAAGAAAAGACCTTTTATAAAGTTTCAAACTTTAATTAAGAATGAGACGTTTAAGTCATAAAAGTGTTGTTTTATAACAATTAATTCATAAAGTTTAGATCTTGAACCAAAACAATGCTTAAAGGTGTGAGCTTCTATAAAAAAGAATTAAGACTTTTTAACCTTAAAGTTAATGTTTCATGTCACTAGTTGATAAAGTAGGAACCTTTTTATGTAAAGACAACTTTAAGTCATAAAGTTGAGACCTTGATGGTTTTAGAATAATTAAATGAGTCAACTTTTATAAAGAACAAGACTTTTTAGTGGAAAAGCTAGTAACTTGTATTGTTATTTCATAAAGATCTAATCTTCAAGATAAAAGCTTGAAGCTTTGTAACTTGGTTAAGTTAAAAATCACCCTTGGTGTTTAGTGAACATGGTGTTGTTGGGTTCATGATGTGGTTATGCGTTGTCATGACCCAAGGATTAGAGGGATCTCGAACTCCTTGGGAACAGAAGTATGATTAGGGCCTCTGAGCATACCATGAACCTAGGAATCACTAAATGCACTATATCGAGGAAAGGAAACAATCACTTAACTTAATTAAATTTGAATAAGTGTTCCATAAGACATGAATTTAAGTAAAGAATAAGTTCATGTGAGAGCTAAGTAACTAAAAGACCATATACACATATCTTAACTACGTGATACTCTCATGGGTAACCATGGGAAATCATGTGATGATTCATAATATTCTTCACAAAGAATAACACAACTATAAACTCCTTTAGGGTATGAATGTGTGATGCCATGCGGCATGATGAATGACAAGTTTGGTTGAGCTTTGTCTCATGATTAGATGATGAGTGTGATGATATAATATAGATATGATGAACTATTGGTTGAATGTCGATGATTGACATTTTGGGGAAGCTCCGGTCTAGCCGTTATGCTGCCGGATTTCCGTCAAAATTATGGACTTAGTCATATCATTGCATGTGTCTAGTCAAAGAAATGTTATGCATGTAAAGTATAATGATAAGAAAAGAATCAATGGGACATAACCCTTCAATCACTTCGGTAAGGGAAGTGAGAGACGGCGATCCACAAAGACACAAGGAACCTCTATGAGGGAGGAAAGGGTGACATGGAGGACCCTTCAACTTAGAGGTAACCAATATCGGCTTAGTCTGATTTGGTTAGTACTGCGTGACGATGGCCACAGAATGAGCTCATGTCCAAAAGCAGTCTATTTCAAAGGAAGGTAAAAGTATGTTAAGCACGTGCTAAAAATGAAAGTAAAGTCTAAGTATAACCATGGTTACGTCTATGATGATGCATGTCTTTGCATGTAAGTATATTGCCCATTTGCATTATGAATATTTATTCTAAGTTTTAGTGTGTATATTAGTCATGATGATGTGGTTATGATGTTAAGTTTAAAAGCAACCCGCTTCGAGGTCTAAATTTTCAAAACCATTAAAAATTGAACTTATATCTGTCCACTGTTTTTATAATTAAACCCGAAGTGGCTGGGACAATGACTATGACACTGTGTTTGTCTAGTCACGATCCTACTGATAAATTTAGTATTTCTCATTCCTATGTTTCCCGTGTCGTCTTCAGAGGATGTCGACGTCGGGCACAGTGGTGATTTATATTGAGTTCCCGATGTGGCGTTGGCGCTTTGACCTGGTGTTGAATGCCTCTATGCTGTCGGTGAGCGCAACGATGAGGGTCTACATCTTCCACGACCGCCAGTTTCAGACTCTCGTGATGAGCCCATTTTTCCGGCCGTATCAGCCATTCGGCGAGGTTACTATGGATGACATCCGCCCCTACTTTTAGCAACTAAGATACCCCACTGATGATGATGAGACTGACTTGGATACACGTTTGACTCTGACTGTTTCACTGGATTCCGATCCCTTGGAGCCATCTTATCCAAGCTTCCATGTTGAGACCGATCCGTCTGAGCCCCTCTATTCGACTCATTCTGGGGGATCTCACCGTTCGGGTTCATCGCAGCCTTCAGTGATTCGTCTATCTTCTGATTCTTCTGCTTCATCTGTTAGCCCAGCTTCACCCCCGATTCACGAGCGTGGGTTCATTCGTACCCGCGCTGTGCCTCGTGGGCGAGGATGTGCTCGAGGAGGGGGACGTGGTGGCACTTCTCCCGATGGATATGGGAACGGTTTCCTCCCACCAGGTGTTGATGTGACGACTGCATGCGGAGCCGAGCACAAGGATAGTCCCTTTTGATCATAGTTATAAGGTTAACATTTTGTTGTATGGCATGCTTAGGTAGTAGGATTTTCTGATGTATTTCCTTTTATTATGTACTGGTAGGCTTCTTGTGTAGGGCCGACGATAGATATTGGACCTATTATTATCTTATGTATGACTTTGGTATGACTATTATTGTATTATTATGGATGGTCATGGAATGAATGTTACCTTTATTTAAGATTGTGGTTACTCTTATGGTTTCTATGCATGTTAAATACGATGTATGTATGAGATAGCGGTGTTGCTTTATATGTTCACGATGCGCTCATGGCTCTCGATTTCAAAAATGGTTCACTTGTTCTGTGGAAAAAATTTACCCCTATTTTCGGTACAAAGTAATTTCTAAAAGATAATGTTAGTTCCGCGAGCAAAAGTAACAACTAGTAATTCCACAATATGACTTAAGCATAGAATAGAACTATTAGGATGTTACATTTTGGTATCAGAGCAGTTCGTCCTTGAAGAGCCTGGGGATGGACTAACTATGCTTCTAAGCATACGTTTTATTTAAGTCATGCTTTGAGTCTCATCTGTATGATGAGGCGTAGGAATTAGATGTGCATGATCGTCTGTTCTGAATGTGGTCAGTTGCTGGTTCACTCAAAATAAATGTTGAGCCTGATCAACTCAATGTCTTCTGTCTTGTGTACCAGGAACTAATGGCTTCAGGAAGACGTGGTAGGCCCCGCAACGAGCCAGAAGGTCCCGAGGAAGTCATGAGGACACTTCGTGAAATGGCTGCCACTATGAGGGAGCAAGCTGCTGCTGCCCATCGAATGATAGAGCGAATAGAGCAAAGGGATGAGGAGAATCCCGAAGGGCACAATAGAGGAGTTGAGGTGGATCTTGAGTACCTCAAGTTTGCTGAGTTCAGGAAGGCAAATCCGCCGAGCTTTAGAGGGACGTACAACCCCGATCGAGCTGATGAGTGGATTAAGGCTATTGAGAAGATTTTCACAGTGTTGGCCTGCACCGAGGAGCAGAAGGTAGCCTTTGCTACCTATATGTTGGAAGCTGATGCTGAGTTCTAGTGGGTAGGCATAAAGAGGCTTTTGAAGGGAGCCCAAACCCACATCACCTGGGAGATTTTCAAGTCGCACTTTTATGAGAAGTATTTTCCTGCATCTGTGAGGAATGCGAAGGAGCTGGAGTTCATGAGTCTGCGTTAAGGGACCATGAATATTGCTGAGTATACGGCCAAGTTCGAAGAGCTGTGCAAGTTCTCGACAATTTACCAAGGGAATCCGGATGAGCGTTGGAAGTGTGTGAAGTTTGAAGGGGGATTGCGTGAGGAGATATTGGCATCTGTAGGACCGATGGAGATCCGTGACTATGTTGCGCTCGTCAAAAAGTGTCGTTTGGTGGAGGATTGCAACCACAAGCTGTCAGTGGCAAGGTCCGAGGCCTATAAGAAGAAGCTGGCACCGCAAGGGTAGAAGTTCAAGCCCCAACTTCTGAGGAAACCATTTCAAGGTGGAGGTTTCAAAGGAAAGCAACCCCAGAAGCCTACTAGGAATCCACCCAAGCTGACGAATGGTCAAGCTTGCCCTAAGTGTGGTAAACACCATGAAGGACGCCCTTGTTTAGCTGGCCAGAACGCGTGTTTTCGATGCGAAAAACCTGGGCATATGGCTAGAGACTGCACTGCCAAGCTGTTGTCCCCTGCCAACAAGCCCCAACACCAAGGAAGGGTCTTTGCCCTTAATGCTGAAGAGGCCACTCGGTTCGACGATCTTATCCAAGGTAAGTGCGAGGTCAATGGTAGGACCTTAACTGTGCTATATGATTCTGGAGCTACACACTCCTTTATTTCTCATGATTGTGTAGATAGATTAGATTATCTGTGTCCGAATTGCCTTATATGTTAAATGTTTCTACTCCTACTGGGAAACCAGTTAAGACTTGTCATTGTTGCTTGAGTTGTCAATTCCAAATTGATGGTAGGTCTTTCATAGCGAATTTGATTTGTTTGCCTTTGTCTGGTCTGGATTTGATTCTAGGTATGGATTGGCTTTCGGCTAACCATGCTATGATAAATTGTTCTGAAAAGTCTGTTGTTCTTCCCCCTATACCTGTTAAGCCCGTGGAGGCTGTTAGTTTGTTCTTGAACTCTGATAGGGTAGGAAGTAGTGAGTTTGGTGATCAGGGATATGTTCTCCTTATGACAAGTGAAGTGGAACTCGAACAGGTATTGGATGAGATCCCCGTAGTTAAGGAATACCCAGACGTATTTCCCGACGACATACCCGAGTTTCTCCCGGAAAGGGAAATCGAGTTTTCTATAGAGTTGATGCCGGGTACTGGGCCAATCTCTATAGCACCCTATAGGATGTCCCCACTAGAGTTGTCGGAGTTGAAGGGAAAATTGAAAGAGTTGTTAGAAAAGAAGTTCGTAAGACCTAGTGCCTCACCTTGGGGAGCCCCGGTGTTATTTGTGAAAAAGAAAGATGGCAGTATGAGGCTGTGTGTGGATTACAGGCAATTAAACAAGGTGACTGTTAAGAACAAGTATCCCTTGCCTAGGATAGATGACCTCATGGACCAACTGCGAGGTGCAGCTGTGTTCTCTAAGATTGATCTGAGATCTGGATATCATCAAATAAGGGTGAAAGAGGAGGACATACCTAAGACAGCTTTTAGGACAAGGTATGGGTATTATGAGTTTACGGTGATGTCGTTTGGATTGACTAATGCCCCTGCTATTTTCATGGATTATATGAACAGGATCTTTAGACCCTATTTGGACAAGTTTGTAGTTGTTTTCATAGATGATATTCTCATCTATTCGAGGACAAAGGAGGAACATGAAAAACATTTGAGGGTTGTGTTAAGGATCTTAAGGGAAAAGAAGCTTTATGCCAAGTTATCTAAGTGTGAATTCTGGAAGGAGGAAGTAAAGTTCTTAGGGCATATGGTGTCACAAAAGGGTATTGCTGTGGATCCAAGTAAGATTGAAGCTGTGATGAGTTGGGAGAGGCCAACCTCAGTGACTGAGATAAGGAGTTTCTTGGGTTTAGCTGGTTACTACCGCAGGTTTATAAAAGGATTTTCTCAGATATCTCTACCCTTAACCAAGTTGACAAGAAAGGATGCCTCGTTTGTGTGGACAATGGACTATGAGAAGAGCTTTCAAGAGCTAAAAGGTAAGTTAACCTCAACCCCAGTATTAGTTTTGTCGGACCCTAATGGACCGTTTGAGGTTTACTGTTATGCCTCTGGGAGAGGTTTAGGTTGTGTCTTGATGTAGAATAGGAACATGGTGGCTTATGCCTCTAGACAGTTGAAGCCTCATGAAGTTAAGTACCTAACCCATGACTTGGAATTAGCGGCTGTAGTGTTTGCCCTGAAGATATGGAGGCATTATCTGTATGATGTGAGGTTCGAGGTGTTCTTTGATCATAAGAGGTTGAAGTATCTCTTTGATCAAAAGGAGCTGAATATGAGGCAAAGGAGGTGGATGGAGTTTCTGAAGGATTATGATTTTGGGTTGAACTATCACCTTGGGAAAGCCAATGTGGTGGTCGACGCATTAAGTCGGAAATCCTTGCATGCATCATGGATGATGGTTAAGGAGGATGAGCTAGTAAGGAGCTTTAGAGACCTGAACCTTGGAGTTATGTTGACACCCCATAGATTAAGATTGAATCAGCTTAGGATGACGAGCGATTTCAAAAGTCAAATTGCTCAAGCCCAAGGCGAGGAAGAGGAGTTTTTGAAAACCCTAGCATTGGTGAAAGCAGGAAGGTTGAAGGGTTTTGTACAAGGTGCAGATGGACTATGGAAATTTGAAGGAAGAGTCTGTGTACCCGCAAGTGGTGATCTCCGAAGAAGGATTTTGGAGGAGGCTCATAAGAGCCATTTCACCATACACCCTAGTGTGAAAAAGATGTATCAAGACATTAAGAAGATGTTCTGGTGGCCAGGATTGAAAAGGGATGTTGCGGAGTTGGTAGGTAAGTGTTTAGTCTGCCAGAAAGTAAAGATTGAGCACCAAAAGCCCTCTGGTATGTTGCAACCATTGGAGATCCCAGAATGGAAATGGGAGAGTATCTCTATGGACTTCGTGATGGGTTTACCCAAAATGCAAGCTGGGTTCGATGCAATATGGGTAATTGTTGACAGATTAACCAAGTCTGCTCATTTTTTGCCCATTCGAGCTACTTATCCTTTGGAAAAGTTAGCCCAGCTGTAAGTTCAAGAGATAGTAAGATTGCATGGTGTACCTTCAAGCATAATCTCAGATAGAGACCTGAGGTTTACCTCTAGATTCTAGGGAGCCTTGCAAAAGGCATTTGGAACAAAGCTTTGCCTAAGTACAGCTTATCACCCCCAGACGGATGGACAGTCGGAGAGGACCATCCAAACTTTGGAAGATATGTTGAGAGCTTGTGTATTGGATAACCGAGGAAGTCGGGACAAATACTCACCTTTGATCGAGTTTGCCTATAACAATAGTCATCATGCAAGTATTGGTATGGTACCCAATAAAGCTTTGTATGGAAGGAAGTGCCAATCTCCCCTATGTTGGTTTGAACCGAGTGAACAAAGCCTACTAGGACCTGATCTTGTGAGGCAGACCACAGAACAAGTCAAAAGGATTAGGGATAGAATCCTTACGGCCCAAAGCCGTCAAAAGAGTTATGCAGATAAGAGGAGAAAGCCTCTAGAGTTCCAAGAAGGAGAACATGTATTCCTGAAAATCACTCCTATGACCGGCATAGGTAGAGCCATGAAAGTCAAAAAGTTAAGTCCCCATTTCCTTGGCCTTTTTCAAATTTTAAAGTGTGTCGGGTCAGTTGCTTACCAAATGGCCTTACCTCCAAAATTGTCAAACCTTCATGATGTTTTCAATGTATCTCAATTGAGAAAATACCATTCCGATCCTAATCATCTACTTGAGCCTGAAAGTGTGCAGTTAAGGGAGGACCTAACTTTCAATCTACCACGATCTCGGATCGTGGATCACGGGGCAAAACAGCTGAGGAATAAGATGGTACCCTTGGTCAAGGTGGCTTGGGGTAGAGGAAATGTGGAAGAGTATACGTGGGAGCTGGAGGCCGAAATGAAGAGCGAGTATCCGAATTTATTTACAGGTAATGAATTTTGAGGGCAAAATTCTTTTTAAAGGTGAGGAGAAATATAACATCCTCAATTTCATGCCGTGCTAAATTACTTCAGTAATCCTGAGTACTTAGGCACTTAATGAGAAACTATGGGATTAAGGCTTAATTAAGGGGTTACTCGGATGGAATAGTCCAGAGAATGCTTAATCGGGATTAGAAAATCTCTAATTGAGTAAGTCAGAGCCCCTACAGCTTAATTAAGCACTAATCACTTTTAACTAGCCTAATCGAGTTTAATTAAGGTTAATTAAGCTTAATCGCAAGATTAATTTTTGTTAATCGTGTTCTTGTGTGTTAATCACTAATCCTTGCTTAATCATCTTAATTAAGTTGTATGAACACTTAATCACATGATTAAATTCAAATTTAGTCAACTAGACAATAAAATAAAGAGTGATGTCATGAAAGCATAAAGCATTAGACAAAAGTGCTTTATGTAATAGTTTGACCATGTTTTGTCTCCCCATCATCCACTTTGTCCCCTTAATCACTAATTAACACAAGATAACACAAAGTGAAGCAAAAATATCTCATCCTCCCTCCTTAAAGCGAAACGCCACTTTCTCTCTCTCCCTTCCTCATCCATTTTCATTTTCACTCATCCTATTCTCTCTCATCAAACCAAAATCCTCCTACTTCTCTCTAAACTCTCTCATTTTCGTCTTCATCTTCTTCTTCCTTTATCCACCACCACCACCTAAACCACTCACTTAGCCCTTCAAAGACCTCATCTTTGGGTCTTTGGAGACAAGATCAAAACACTACAAGACTCATTTTCAAGAGAACTCAAGAGTTCTCTCCTTGCTCATTCAAAACCGCCACCTTCATCATCAAGAGGAGTCATCATCTTCTTCTTCCACTTCTCTTGTTTCACGCCATTTTCAAGAAGGTAGTGATCTTCATCTTTTTCATTTTGTTTGCTCAAGAAAGCTTGGAGCTTGGTTCTTTCATGACCGAGATCTCTAAGTGGAAACTTGAGAAAATCCTTCATGTTCTTCAAGTGTTCTTAAGTTTCCCTTTTTGGCAAAATATGTTCTTGACTATTCTTGATGTTCTTTAAGTGTTCTTAAGTTTCCCTTTTTGGTAAAATATGTTCTTGGGTGTTCTTGATGTCCTTCAAGTGTCCTTCAAGTGTTCTTAAGTTTCCCTTTTTGGCAAAATATGTTCTTGAGTGTTCTTGATGTTCTTCAATTGTTCTTAAGTTTCTACTTTTGGCAAAATATGTTCTTGAATGTTCTTGATGGTATCTTGCTTAAAGTTGTCCCTTTTCTTATGATGAGTTGATGATTAGAAAAGCTTCATCTTTTTGTGTTTCCATGATTTGATAAGACTTTGAACATTCTAAAAGCTTAAAACTTTAAAAAGTTTGCTTCTTGACACTCTTAAAGTGGCGCAAGTTTTAGTGCCATCATAAAGTCTTCTTTTGTTTTGTTTTGTAGACAAGAATGCATGTAAAAGTCTAAGCTTTTTGGCATGATAAGCCTTTTTGAGTTAGAAAATGATATCTTATCACTTTATGTCTTAGAAATCAAACCTTAAAGAAAAGACCTTTTATAAAGTTTCAAACTTTAATCAAGAATGAGACGTTTAAGTCATAAAAGTGTTGTTTTATAACAATTAATTCATAACGTTTAGATCTTGAACCAAAACAATGCTTAAAGGTGTGAGCTTCTATAAAAAAGAATTAAGACTTTTTAACCTTAAAGTTAATGTTTCATGTCACTAGTTGATAAAGTAGGAACCTTTTTATGAAAAGACAACTTTAAGTCATAAAGCTGAGACCTTAATGGTCTTAGAATAATTAAATCAGTCAACTTTTATAAAGAACAAGACTTTTTAGTGGAAAAGCTAGTAACTTGCATTGTTATTTCATAAAGATCTAATCTTCAAGATAAAAGCTTGAAGCTTTGTAACTTGGTTAAGTTAAAAATCACCCTTGGTGTTTAGTGAACATGGTGTTGTTGGGTTCATGATGTGGTTATGCGCTGTCATGACCCAAGGATTAGAGGAATCTCGAACTCCTTGGGAACAGAAGTATGATTAGGGCCTCTGAGCATACCATGAACCTAGGAATCACTAAGTGCACTATATCAAGGAAAGGAAACAATCACTTAACTTAATTAAATTTGAATAAGTGTTCCATAAGACATGAATTCAAGTAAAGAATAAGTTCATGCGAGAGCTAAGTAACTAAAAGACCATATACACATATCTTAACTACGTGATACTCTCATGGGTAACCATGGGAAATCATGTGATGATTCATAATATTCTTCACAAAGAATAACACAACTATAAACTCCTTTAGGGTATGAATGTGTGATGCCATGCAGCTTGATGAATGATAAGTTTGGTTGAGCTTTGTCTCATGATTAGATGATAAGTGTGATGATATAATATAGATATGATGAACTATTGGTTGAATGTCAATGATTGGCATTTTGGGGAAACTCTGGTCTAGCCGTTATGCTGTCGGATTTCCGTCAAGATTATGGACTTAGTCATATCATTGCATGTGTCTAGTCAAAGAAGTGTTATGCATGTAAAGTATAATGATAAGAAAATAATCAATGGGACATGACCCTTCAATCACCTCGGTAAGGGAAGTGAGAGACGGTGATCCACAAAGACACAAGGAACCTCTATGAGGGAGGCAAGGGTGACATGGAGGACCCTCCAACTTAGAGGTAACCAATATCGACTTAGTCTGATTTGGTTAGTACTGCGTGACGATGGTCACGGAATGAGCTCATATCCAAAAGCAGTTTTTTTCAAAGGAAGGTAAAAGTATGTTAAGCATGTGCTAAAAATGAAAGTAAAGTCTAAGTATAACCATGGTTACGTCTATGATGATGCATGTCTTTGCATGTAAGTATATTGCCCATTTGCAATATGAATATTTATTCTAAGTTTTAGTGTGTATATTAGTCATGATGATGTGGTTATGATGTTAAGTTTAAAAGCAACTCGCTTCGGGGACTAAGTTTTCAAAACCATTAAAAATTGAACTTATATCTGTCCACTATTTTTATAATTAAATCCGAAGTGGCTGGGACGATGACGATGACACTGTGTTTGTCTAGTCACGATCCTACTGAGAAATTTAGTATTTCTCATTCCTATGTTTCTCATGTCGTCTTCAGAGGATGTCGACGTCTGGCACGGTGGTGATCTACATTGAGTTCCCGGTGTGGTGTTGGCACTTTGACCCGGTGCTGAACGCCTCTATGCTTTCGGCGAGCGCAGCGATGAGGGTTTACATCTTCCCCGACCACCAGTTTCAGACTCTCGTGATGAGCCCATTTTTTTGACCGCATCAGCCATTCGGCGAAGTTACTATGGATGACATCCGCCCCTACTTTCAGCCACTCAGATACCCCACTGATGATGATGAGACTGACTTGGATACCTGTTTGACTCCGACTATTTCACTGGATTCTGATCCCTTGGAGCCGTCTTATCCGAGCTTCCATGTGGAGACCGATCCGTCTGAGCCCCTCTATCCGACTCATTCTGGGGGATCTCACCGTTCGGGTTCGTCGCAGCCTTCGATGATTCGTATATCTTTTGATTCTTCTGCTTCATCTGCTGGCCCAGCTTCACTCCTGGTTCGCAGGCGTGGGTTCATTCGTACCCGCGCTGTGCCTTGTGGGCGAGGACGTGCTTGAGGAGGGGGACATGGTGGCACTTCTCCCGGTGGATATGGGAAAGGTTTCCTCCCGCCAGATGCTTGATGTGATGACTGCATGCGGAGCCAAGCACGAGGATAGCCCCTTTTGGTCGTAGTTATAGGGTTATCATTCTGTTGTATGGCATGCTTGGGTAGTTGGATTTTTTGATGTATTTCCTTTTATTATGTATTAGTAGGCTTCTTGTGTAGGGCCGGCGATAGATATCGGACCCATTATTACCTTATGTATGACTCTGGTATGACTATTGTTGTATTATCATGGATGGCCGTGGAATGAATGTTACCTTTATCTAGGATTGTGGTTACTCCTATGGTTTCTATGCATGTTAAATGCGATGTATGTATGAGATAGTGGTGTTGCTTTATGTGTTCACGATGCGCTCATGGCTCTCTATTTCAAAAATGGTTCACTTGTTCTGTAGAAAAAATTTACCCCTATTTTCGATACAAAGTAATTTCTAAAAGGTAATGTTAGTTCCGCGAGCAAAAGTAATAACTAGTAATTCCACAATATGACTTAAGCATAGAATGGAACTATTAGGGTGTTACAATTCAATTATCAATTTCATAAGAACAATTGTTGCATTTAGAATATGGTTGCTGTCTCAGCACAGTCATTCAACCCAATTTTTGTAAATCAGGCCATAATTTCTATTTAACTCATCTGGACCTAAGTTTTGGATATGTTAGAATGTTATGTGTCTATTTTCTAACCTCTTTAGTCCCATCTAATTTTCATAAATGCAACTCAAATTATTTAAGTTTTATCTCGGCCTGCCTTGTAGCTGGCCAGAATTGCACACTTAAAAGTAAAAATCCATTAAAAATTGAAAACTAGTTCAAATTGTACGAAATTGGTATCATATTAAAGCTAATAGGACAAGCTTTAATTTTCAATAAGTTCCATTTTATTTTCTTTAGTATAACTCGAGTTATAAGCCCTGAAATTTAGGCTTTCTAAACTACCTTGTTTTGGCTCGGTTTGGATATGGGGCAACTTTCTCAAGCCTCTAGAAACAAACAAGATCATATCTAAATCTGAAATTTTTATGAGATATTCTCCTATATGTAAGCTTTCTAAAAGAGTTAATTTCATTTAATTTCAACTCGTATAGGGTAAGTTTTGCCCTGAACAACATGGTGTGCCCAGAATCGAACTCAAAAACCTAAGTCAAATTTCCAAAATTCATATCTCTCTAAATCCTAATCGAATAGCTTATATTATACATGTTTGGAAAGCCCTAAATGTCTAGTTTCATATAAAAATAGTTTCATCAAATTTAAATGGTTGTAGGTTGTACACTTTGCCATACAGACTGCTGAAGGGTTTTACTCTTCCAGCCCCTCCCTGCATCCTACTCTCACTCCTTTTCACTTCTAAATCGGTTTTAAACACAAAAACAGCCATCAAGCCAGCCAATAATCATCATATACATCCAACACCACATCAAGAAATGAGAAAAATAAAAGAACAAGAACAAAATTGAATTTCTACCTCCTTGTATATGATCTTGTTTGATTTTGGAGTTTGGTGGGTGGAATCTTGTCAAGACTTGAGGGTTATTGGAGTAGATTGAAGGGAGAAGAGATAAAAGAGGCTGGAATAAGGGGAGAGTGAGGCACAAATCAGGTAAAAATGAAGAGAGAAAATCTAATTCAAGTATTAAGAGGGTGGTTGGCTAAGTGTGCTATGATTGGCTGAAACTTTGTGGCCAATTTTCAACCATACTTCCTTCTCCTTGTGGCCTTGGTGGTGCCACCCATAGAGGATTGAATGGGTGATTATTCAGCCTTTGAGTCATAGGGTTTTGGGTATATAATTCTATTGATTCGGTTCTGACAGTTTAAAATACCGAAATCTTACCGATTTCCTTTAAATCAGTAAATCGGTTTTAAGAAAATTTCTATGAAATCTTTTATGCTTCTAACCTAATTCCTTTACATCTAATCTTAACTAATTGCTAATTAATTGATCCTAAATAAATATTTAATCGAATTTTAATTAATCTCAATTATTCGATAAAAATCGAATAACTAGGCGAAAAAGGATAAGAAAAATCCGGTGGACGTTACATTACCCCTTCCTAAAAAAAATTTTGCCCTCAAAATTTGGTACTTGAGAATAGTTCGGGATATTCTTTCTTCATATCTGATTTTAGTTCCTAAGTGTAGTCTTCAACATCTTCTTTTCCCTATGTTACCTTTACTAACTGCACGGTTTTGTTTCAAAGTTACTCTTTGCTTACATCTCACGATCCGTCTTAGTGATGCGTGGAAAGTCAGATTCTCTTTTAACTATAATGACTCAGGTTTTAGGAAGTGTGTAGAGTCAGGTTGATATTTTCTGAGTTAAGAAATATGAAAAACATCGTGAAGGTTTGACAAATGTGGAGATAAAGCGACTCAATAAGCAACCAATCCGATTCGCTTCAAAATTTGGAAGGGACCGATAAAGCGAGGACTTAGCTTCTTGACTTTAATGGCTCTACCTATCCTTATTGTAGGCATAACCTTCAAAAATACATGGTCTCCTTCTTGAAATTCTAGGGGTTTTCGCCTAGTATCTGGGTAACTCTTCTGACAGCTTTGAGCGGCAAGCATCTTACTTCGAATTTTCTTAATCTGTTCGGTGGTTTGTCCAACTAAATCAGGCCCTAATAGACTTGATTCCCCTGTTTCATACCAACACAGTGGAGATTGGCACTTTCATCCGTACAATGCTTCGTAAAGAGCCATGCCGATGCTAACTTGATAGCTATTATTGTATGCAAATTCGGCTAGCATTAAGTATCAATCCCAATTCCTATGTTGTTCCATTATATAGGCTCGTAGCATATCTTCTAAGATTTGAATTGTCCTCTCCGCTTGGCTATTCGTTTGTGGGTGATATACAGTGCTTAGGCACAACTTAGTACCGAATGCTTTTTGTAAGGCTCCCCAGAACCGTGAAGTGAACCTTGGATCTCGATCAGAGATAATAGTTGAAGAGGTCCCATGTAGTATTATAATTTCTTGGATATACAATTGCGCTAATTTTTCCAACGGATAATTTGCTCGAATGGGTAGAAAGTGAGCAGATTTTGTTAACCTATGCAGGATGACCCATATGGCATCATATCTTGTTAGTATTTTTGGTAATCCCATTACAAAATCTATGGAGATACTCTCCCACTTCCACTCAGGGATTTCCAAGGATTGTCGCATCTCGGAGGGTTTTTGATGTTCTGCTTTCACCTTCTGACAGACCAAGCACTTGCTCACAAAGCTTGCCACATCTGACTTCATGCCTAGCCACCAAAATATCTTCTCGAGATCTTGATACATTTTAGTAATGCCAGGATGTACGGTGAATTCACCCTTATGTGCTTATTCCAAGATTCTTTTTCGGAGATCATTCCTCTCAGGCACACACACCCTATGATGACACCGCCATATGCCTTCCTTATCTTGAGCAAAACCCGTTAATTTCCCTGATTGCACGAGATTGATTGTACGTTGAAAACTAGTATCCTGCTGTTGTGCTTGACGAATCTGTTCCTTAAAGCTACTGGCTATATCTTAATTTGGTGTAACTAAATGGTCTTGGGAGTTATAAGGATCTCCAAATTAAGGTTTTGGAAACTCTCGATAAGCTTTATCTCTTTAATCTTCATCTAGGCTACAGTCAAAGATTTCCTGCTCAAAGCATCTGCCACAATATTTGCCTTACCTAGGTTGTATTTCAATTCAAATTTGTAGTCCTTAAGAAGTTTCATCCACCTCCGCTGCCTCATATTTAATTCCTTCTGATCAAAGAGGTACTTCAAACTCTTATGATCAGAAAAGACTTTGAACCTCACTCCATACAAGTGATGTCTCTATATTTTCAAAGCAAATACTACTGCTGCCAATTCGCGATCGTGTGTAGGATAATTCCTTTCATGTGGCTTTAATTGTCGGGAGGCATAAGTGACCACGTTTCCTGCTTGCATCAACACACATCCTAGTCCTTGTTTTGAAGCATCACAACAGACCTCAAATCGTCTACAAAGGTCTGGCAAGGCTAATACTGGTGTCATCGTTAACCTTCTTTTCAAGTCTTGAAAACTTTGTTAGCACTCCGGTGTCCTTTCAAATGGAACATTCTTCTTGGTTAGCTTGGTCAAAGGCAAGGCTATTCGAGAAAAATCCTTAATGAATCGCCTATAATATCCAGCTAAGCCCAGAAAACTCCTGACTTCAGTGACTGTGGTCGGCCTCTCCCAATTTAGTACTATGTCTACTTTGCTGGTGTCTATTGAGATCCCTCCGTAGGATATCACATGGCTGAGAAATTTTACTTCCTTCATCCAAAATTCATATTTAGAAAACTTAGCATAGAGTTTCTTCTCTCTTAAAATTTGCAAAATCAACTACAAGTATTCTGCATGCTCTCGCTCCGTCTTCGAATAGATAAGTATTTCATTGATGAAAACCACTACAAACTTGTCTAGATATGATTGGAATATCCGATTCATATAGTCCATGAATATTGCTAGTGCATTTGTCAGTCCGAACAACATCACGGTATACTCGTAGTGCCCGTAACGAGTTTGAAAGGCTATCCTAGGGATATCTTGTTCCGAACTCGAATTTGATGGCATCCGGAATGCAAGTCAATCTTAGAAAATACCGTTGCATCTTGTAGTTGGTCCATGAGATCATCAATCCTTGGCAGTGGATATTTATTCTTAATCGTCACTTTATTCAGCTGTCGATAATCCATGCATAGGCGCATGCTCTTATCTTTCTTTTTAACCAACAAGACTGGGGCTCCCCATGGCGATGTGCTTGGCCGTATGAATCCTTTTTCCAAAAGATCTTCAATCTATCCCTTTAGTTCTGTCAGCTCTAGAGGCGACATTTGATACAGAGTTATAGATATTGGTCCTACACTTAGAACCAACTCGATGGTGAACTCAATTTCTCTCTTAGGAGGGAATTCAGGAATATTTTCCAGAAAAACATCAGGACATTCCTTAGCAACTGGGATCTCCCCTAATTTCTGTTCAACTTTCGTCATATTAGCTGATAGAAGGATGTATCCTTAACTTTTCGACCCACTACGGTTTATTAATAAACAATTCAAATAAAGTGTATTAAGACTTAGGGTTCAGAAGACGAGATAGAAGTGAATACCACTGTCTTATCAGAGCAATTGAGCATGACCCCAATCCATGCCAAAATTATATCAAGTCCAAACAAAAGGAAACAAATCAAATTGGTTACAAAGGTCTTACCCTCAATTTGAAAAGGAACATTGATTCAAATTTGACTAGTTTTAACAGGTTCATTGGTAGGAGTAGAAACCAGTAGATCATAAGGCAATTCAGAAATTGATAATTGTAAAATAGCCATACAGTCATGAGAAACAAATGAGTGGAAGGCACCTGAATCATAGAGTACAATTAGAGTCTCACCTTCCATTTCACAGGTACCTTGAATTAGTCCTTTGGAATTGTTAGCTTCTTCTACATTCACTGTAAAGACCCGTCCTTGACATTGAGGTCTAGACGGTTGTCGTGGATTCCTAGTTGGGCACTCATACATTTTGTGGCCTAGTTTGCCACACCTATAGCAGACATTCTGTCCTACAAAACACAGCCGATCACTATGATTCTTACCACATTTCGTGCAAGTCAAATTCGAGAAGGGCTTCTGGTACTGCTTGCCTTTATTGCCCACCAGTTGAAATCTTCTCTATTGTTAAAAGTTGAGCTTGAATCTTGGGCTCTGCAGTACCAACCCCTTCTTAAGGTTGCCACTAGACACCTTGATTATGGCCAGTTTCAAGTTGCAATCTTCCACAAGTCGGCATTTATTTATCAACGTAGGGAAATCTCTAATCTCTATTAGCCCTATTGCTGCAAGAATGTCTTCTCGTAGTCCTCCTTCGAATTTGACGCACTTCCAGGCTTCATCCGGGTTCCTCTGGTAAATTGTGGAAAATTTACACAACTCTTCAAACCTGGCAATATACTCAGATATCGTCTTATTCCCTTGACGGAGCTGCACAAATTCTAGTTCCTTGGCATTTCAAACTGAGGTAGGAAAGTACTTTTGGTTAAAAAAACATCTCTAAACACCATCCAGGTGACTGCTGTCTAAGATTCTTCAAATAATCTTCATATGCCGTTCCACTAAAACTCTGCATCTGCTTCAAGCATATAGGTGGCAAAAGTCACCTTTTGATGATCCGAACAATCCAGGATAGAGAAAATCTTCTCCATAGCCTTGATCCATTCATCGGCCTTATCTGGGTCATATTGTAACACCCTACTAATTTGATGTTATACTTAAGTCATATCATTAAATCAGGTAGTCTATGTTACCGTGTTAACACTTAGTTTGCCTTTCATGATTCGTGCTTCCTTAAATCGTCGTCATTTTTTTTTTGAAAAGACGAAATGGCGCTCTGCTATGCTAAAAGTAAAACGAATTTAACGGAATATCACAAAAGATAGGAATAGTACAATAATATTACTGTGTACGTGCATATATATATATATAAATATATATATATATATATATATATATATATATATATATATATATATATATATATATATCAAGCCATCGCTTGCTTTATGTACAAAGCATCAAAATAGAATACATACATGGGCCGGCGTACCAAAAGACAATTATGCTCGTATCAGTCAAAACATCCTATGGTCCTTAGAGGACATTGCATAACCTACTACTAATCCTACTGTCAAGTCTACGACCCAGAGCTATGTGCTGCCTAAAAGAGGGTCATACTGTACAACATTTCCCGCTACCCGAACTACTCCGTCAGAAAGCCGTTGGCCATGTCAGGCCCGACCAGAGAATACTCTGCGCTGGGTCCCGAGGAGGAAGAGGGTGATGAGCCGGTGACCTCAGAAGGGTCACTCTCTGAACTAAGCGGCACGTCGAGAACGGCCTACGGAGGTGACTCCAGAGCAGGATCAGCAAGAGCTGCCTGTGCTACAGGTGCAGGAGGAGCTGGAGGTGGGTGCGCCATGTGCAGCAGGAGAGCGATAAGGGGTCGCAGGGTCAAAAATAGGATGGTGTAAGGGGACATCAAAGTTCCTGTTGCTAAAGAGGTAGAGGCGGAAGTTACACGAACCGGCTATATACAAGGAATCTAACTCTGGATCATGATGAAGCTGTAAAGCGGGGATCTCAATGAAGAGTGTAGTTGTCGAGTCCATCACCCACGTCTGAGAATGATGTGGAAGATACAAAATAAGGTGAGAATTTCAAGAAATTCTCAGTAGGGTCTATGTATAATGGGCAGCCGACGTCACATACATTCTCAATTGCCTCGGGTTTTATTTAATTATAAAAACATGTGTTCAAACTGAAATATTCATTCAAATGAGTTCAAGAAAATGTTTGGTCCGAGGCAAGGTTCAGCTTTACTTTATATGGCACAATAAACAAAATAGATTACTAATACTGATATATATTATAATAAACAGCATAAATAAATAAACAGCAGCAAACAAATATAATAGACAACTGTAAACATATTGACAAAATGATTTCATGTAACCATGCAGTCATGTAATCATGCAGACTTGAGCATGAACCTTTCTTCATAAGCATTTTCCATTACTTTTCATCATTTTCCATCTCTTGGTCCCCTGGGAGTTCTTGGCCATTTAGACTCCTGGGTAATATTCTGCTTTTCAGAATCGAGCTCGTTCCTATACAGGAATGCCGGGTTTACTTTCCCCGACCTTCCCACCGATCTATTCCCCTTAACTTCTTATCCAGGGTTGATCCAAGTAGCATGGAACTTTCATAGTGACATAATCCTTTTCATAACTTTCATAACTTTTTTAAAAATACACATGCATTAACATGTAATTCATAACTTGTACATGGGTTCTACCGAAATTTTGGCAGCATAACGGAACGTGTCCGCTTCCCCATGAATAGTGCTAGCATACCAAAACATTTATACAATTGCAATTTCAGTTTAGAGCAGCAATTATGCATCTACATTCATAGATTCATTCATTAGTTTCAGCAAAGCATCAATAGGGTTTTTAGCTCATTCTGCCTTTTATCTCGCCTTGCTATGGTATATCCCACCTTCATTTCAATTTAACTCATTTAAACCTAACTTTTGGATATGTTCTAGCCTTATGTGTCTAGTTTCTAACTCTTTGGTCCCATCTAATTTTGATATCTATAGCTCAAGATACCTAGATTTTATCTCGGCCTGCCGAATGGCTAGCTAAAATCAGGCAACTAAAAGTAAAAATCCACTAAAAATCAAAAACTGACTCAAATTACATGAAATTGGACTCATATTAAAGCTAACAGGGTAAAGTTTCATTTGCAAAAAGTTCCATTCCATTTGACTTAGTAGGGCTCAAGTTACAAGCCCCAAATTCTGACCTTACTAAATTGCCCTGTTCTGGCCTAGTTTGGACATAGGGCAACTTTCTTGGATCACTGGGAGCAACTGGGACCTTATCTAATTCTGAAATTTTTATGGGGCATTCTTCTATGTGTAAGAGTTCCACTCATTTTCAAGTAGTATAGGGCGAGTTCTACCCTGAACAACCTAGTCTCCGCCTGCAACTGCAGTCAAAACCCTAGGTTGAAATTCAAAAATTCATATCTCTCTCAATTCTAATCCAAAAGCCTTATATCCTATATCTATGGAAAGCCCTAGATGTATAGTTTCATATAAAAATGGTTGCACCTAATTTAATCGGTTGTGGGCAGAGTCGTACACTCCACCGTATGGACTACCGAGGGTTTTTGGTTCTCTAACCCATCAGCTCTTCCTATTTCCATTCTTTCTTGCTTCCAATTCAGTTTCAATCACACAAATAGCTCAAAACCAATCACTTATCATCATAATCATTCATTTAACACATCATATATGATGAAAATAATCCAAGCTCAGCCAGCCAATACCACATAATTAATTCAAGTATTAAACCCCTACCTTTGTTCTAAGTGATTTTGCTGGATTTTTGAAGCATGGAAAAGCAAGACTTGATGTTGGCTGGAGTTGTGTGTGTGAAGAAGAGAGGAAGAGAGCTGAAAGGAAAGGAGAAGTGGCGCTGGAAAAAGGGGTCAGAATGGGTGGAAGAGAAGCAGAAAAATCTGATGGGAGGAGTGTATTTATAGGTGGCTTCTTGGCTTGTGATTGGTTGGATTTTGCAAGGCTGAAATTCAGCCAGCCCTTCTTGCCTTTGTGTGGCCAAAGTGGTGCCACTTTTGGTGCTAAGTGGCTGAGTCATCAACCACTCAAGGTAGGGTAAAGGATTGGAATTCTATTGGTTCGGTTCCAACAGTTTAAAATACCGTAATTTTACCGATTTCCTTTAAATCGGTAAATCGGTTTTCAATAAAATTTTATGAAATCTCCTATACTCTTAACTTAATTCTTTCATATCTAAACTCAAGTAATTGCTAATCAATTGAGTCTAAATAATTGTTTAACCAAATTTTAATTATTCTCAATTATTCGATAAAACCGAATAATTAGGCGAAAAATGGTGGATGTTACATTACCACCCTCCTTAAAAAAAAATTTTGTCCTCAAAATTTAGTACCTGAGAATAGTTCAGGATACTCCTTTCTCATATCAAATTCCAGCTCCCAAGTGTTGTCCTCCGTATCTCCTTTTCCCCATGCTACTTTTACTAGCTGCACGGTCTTGTTCCGAAGTTTTCTGGTACTTTTGTCTACGATCCGTGCTGGTTGTACGCAGAAGGTCAGGTCCTCTTTTAACTGTATTGATTCGGGTTCTAAGGAGTGGGTAGGGTCAGGTTGATACTTTCAGAGTTACGAGACATGAAAAACATTATGGAGGTTTGATAGATGTGGAAGCAAAGCGACTCGGTATGCAATTGATCCGATTCGCTTCAAGATTTGAAAGGGACCAATAAAATAAGGATTTAGCTTTTTGACTTTGACTGCTTTACCTATCCCCGTGGTAGGAGTAACCTTCAAAAATACGTGGTCTCCTTCCTGAAACTCCAGAGGTTTCCTCCTGGTATCTGCGTAACTCTTCTGGCGGCTCTGAGCGGCAAGCATCTTACTCCGTATTTTCTTGATTTGCTCGGTGGTCTGCTCGACTAAATCAGGCCCTAATAGAGTTGATTCTCCTGTCTCATACCAGCACAGGGGAGATTGGCACTTTCATCCATATAATGCTTCGTAAGAAGCCATGCCGATGCTAGCGTAATAGCTATTGTTATATGCGAATTCGGCCAATGGTAAGTATCGATCCCAATTTCCGCATTGCTCCAGTATATAAGCTCGTAGCATATCTTCCAAGGTTTGAATCGTCCTTTCTGTTTGGCCATATGTTTGCGGGTGATATGCAGTGCTTAAACACAGCTTCGCACCGAACGCCTTCTGTAAAGCTCCCCAAAATCGTGAGGTAAACCTCAGGTCTCGATCAGAGAAAATAGTTGAAGGGGTCCCATGCAACCTTATAATCTCTTGAATATATACTTGAGCTAGTTTTTCCAGCGGATAATTTGCTCGAATGGGCAGGAAGTGAGCAGATTTGGTTAATCTATCCACAATAACCCATATAGCATCATATCCCTCTGATGTCCTTGGTAACCCCATGATAAAATCCATGGAGATACACTCCCACTTCCATTCAGGGATTTCCAAGGGTTGTAACATCCCAGAAGGCTTCTGATGTTTCGCTTTCACTTTCTGACAGACCAAACACTTACCCACGAAGCTTGCTACATCTAACTTCATGCCCGGCCACCAAAACATCTTCTTGAGGTCTTGATACATCTTGGTTACGCCAGGATGTACGGCGAATTCGCCTCTATGTGCTTCTTCTAAGATTCTTCTGCAGAGATCATCCCTTTCCAAAACACACACCCTGTAGTGACATCGCCAGATGCCTTCTTTATCTTAGGCAAAACCCATTAGTTTCCCTGATTGGACGAGACTAATTGTATGTTGAAAGTTAGCATCCTTCTGCTGTGCTTGCCGAATCTGGTCCTTAAAGCTACTGGTTATCTTAATTTGATGTAACTGAAAAGTCTTGGGAGTTGTAAGAATTCCCAAATTAAGATTTCGAAAACTTTCAATAAGCTTCGTCTCTTTAATCATCATCCAAGTGACAGTCAATGATTTCCTGCTCAACGCATCTACCACGATGTTTGCCTTACTCGGGTGGTATTTCAATTCAAATTCGTAGTCTTTAAGAAGTTCCATCCATCTCCGCTGCCTCATGTTTAATTCCTTCTAATCAAAGAGGTACTTCAAACTCTTATGATCAGAAAAGACCTCGAACTTCACTCCATACAGGTGATGTCTCCATATCTTCAGAGCAAATACTACTATTGCTAATTCGAGGTCGTGAGTCGGGTAGTTCCTTTCGTGTGGCTTCAATTGCCTGGAGGCATACGCGACCACCTTTCCAGTTTGTGTCAACACACACCCTAACCCTTGTTGGGAAGCATCGCAATAGACATCAAATGGTCCATGAGGATCGGGTAAAGCTAACACTGGTGTCGTGGTCAATCTCCTCTTTAATTCCTAAAAACTCTGATCGCACTTTGTTGTCCACTCAAATGGGACATTCTTTCTGGTTAGCTTGGTCAAGGGCAAGGCTATTCGAGAAAAATCCTTAACGAATCGCCTGTAATATCCAGCTAAGCCTAGAAAACTTCTGACTTCAAAGACTATGGTCGATCTTTCCCAGTTCAGAACTGCTTCTACTTTGTTGGGGTCGACAGAGATTCCTCCAGAAGACACTACGTGGCCGAGAAATTTTACCTCCTTCATCCAAAATTCACATTTGGATAATTTAGCATAGAGTTTCTTTCTCTTAAAATTTGCAGAACTAACCGTAAGTGTTCCGCATGCTCCTGCTCCGTCTTCGAGTAGACAAGTATATCATCGATGAAGACCACCACAAATTTGTCCAGATATGTGCGAAATATTCGATTCATGTAATCCATGAATACTGCTGGTGCGTTTGTCAGCCCAAATGACATCATGGTATACTCATAGTGCCCGTATCGAGTTCGAAAAGCTGTCTTAGGGATATCTTGTTCTCGAACTCGAATTTGGTGATATTCAGAACGCAAGTCGATCTTGGAGAATACTGTTGCACCCTATAATTGGTCCATAAGATCATCAATCCTTGGCAGTGGATATTTATTCTTAATTGTCACTTTGTTCAGCTGCCTATAATCTACGCATAAGCGCATGCTTCCATCTTTCTTCTTGACCAACAAGACCGGAGCTCCCCATGGCGACGCACTTAGCCGTATGAATCCTTTTTCTAAAAGCTCTTCGATATGTCTTTTTAGTTCCGTCAGCTCCATAGATGACATTCGATATGGAGCTATAGATATGGGTCCCGCACCTAGAACCAACTCGATGGTAAATTCAATCTCCCTCTCCGGAGGGAATTCAGGAATATCCTCTGGAAAACATCCGGATATTCCCTGACAACCGGAATCTCCTCTAGTTCCTACTCAGCTTCTACCGCATTAGCTGACAAGAAGATATACTCTTGATTCTTTGGCCGGAAAGAGTTCATATAGAAGAGTGTTACAGTTTGGGATTCAGAAAGTGAGACAGAGGGGAGTACCACCATCTTATCAAAGCAATTGAGTACAACACGATTGGCAGAAAGCCAATCCATGCCCAGAATTAAATCAAGACCAGATAGAGGGAGGCAAATCAAATTGGCGGCAAAGGTCTTGCCCTCAATTCGAAGAGGAACATTGATGCATATTTGACTAGTTCTAACAGGCCTATTGGTAGGAGTAGAAACCAATAGATCATAAGATAACTCAGAAATTGGCAATCGCAAAGCAGTTACACAATTATGAGAAATAAACAAATGTGAGGCACCCGAATCATAGAGTACAGTTGGAGTCTCACCGTCTACATCACAAGTGCCTTGGATTAGTCCTTCTGACTTATTAGCTTCTTCTGCGTTCATTGTAAAGACCCGTCCTTGTCATTGGCGTCGTGGCAGCTGCGATGGTTTCCTGGTTGGACACTCATAAATTTTGTGGCCTAGCTTGCCATATCCATAGCAGACATTCTGGCCTGCCAAACACGGCCGATCGCCATGATTCTTGACACATTTTGTGAAAGTTGGATTTGGAAGAGGCTTTTGGGGCTGCTTGCCCTTGTTGCCTGCCGGCGGAAATCTTCGCTGTTGTTGTATGTTGGGCTTGAATCTTGCTGCGGGGCCAATCCCCTCTTAAAATTCCCAGCAAATGCCCTGTCTACAGCTAATTTCGAGTTGCAATCTTCCACAAGTCGGCATTTGTTCACCAATGTAGGGAAATCCCTGATTTCCATTGGCCCGATTGGAGTAAGAATGTCCTCTCGTAACCCTCCTTCAAACTTGATGCACTTCCAAGCCTCATCTGGGTTCCTCTAATAAATTGTGGAGAATTTGCATAGCTCTTGAAACTTGGCAATGTATTCTGATATCGTCCGATTCCCTTGACGAAGCTGCATAAACTCGAGTTCCTTAGCATTTCGAACCGAAGTAGGAAAGTACTTCTGGTAGAACACATCTCTGAACACCATCCAAGTAACTATGGTCTGAGATCCTTCAAAGCGATCTTGACGCCGTTTCCACCAAAACTTCGGCGTGCGCGAGCATATAGGTAGCGAAAGTCACCTTCTGATGATTCAAGCAATCCAAGACAGAAAAAATCTTCTCCATGGCTTTGATCCACTCGTCGGCTTTATCAGGGTCATATGCCCCTCGGAAGCTGGGCGGATTTGCCTTTCTGAATTTAGCAAATTTGAGATAGTCCAGGTTAGCCTCTAGGCCATGTGGGTTCCCTTCACAGCCTGCTGCAGGTCGCCTGCCTAGCTGTTCCATCATTTGGTGAGCTGCTGCGGCTTGTTCCCACATTGCATGGGCCATTTCTCGCATTGTGGCCATAAAGTCAGTCGGGCTCTGCAGCGAGGTTACGCGTGAGTCTGCCTCGCCTTCCGGAAGCCATTAAGTTCTGAGCACACAAAACAAAAGTTATTGAGTTGATCAGGCTCAATACTAAGTCTAATGTGTCAGTAAATAACAGCTCACACGGTCAGGCACTTCATGCACATGCACAACTATATCTCAACCATACAGGCAAGATCTGGTGCATATTATCATCTAAAAGTACAAAATATATGCGAAGCATAATCAGTCCAATCCTCAGGCCTTAGCTAGGACGAACTGTTCTGATACCAAAAATGTAACACCCTACTAATTTGATGTTATGCTTAAGTCATAGCATTAAATCAGGTAGTCTGTGTTACCGTGTTAACACTCTGTTTGCCTTTCATGATTCGTGCTTCCTTAAATCATCGTCATTTTTTTTTTAACAGACGAAACGGCGCACTGCTATGCTAAAAGTGAAACAAATTTAACGGAATATCACAAAAGATAGGAATAGTACAATAACATTACTGTGTGCGTGCATATATATATCAGAAGCCACTGCTTCAGTTTATGTACAAAGCATCAAAATGGAATACATACATGGGCCGAGGTACCAAAAGACAATGATGCCCGTATCAGTCAAAACATCCTATGGTCCTTAGAGGACATTGCATAACCTACTGCTAATCCTACTGTCAAGTCTATGACCCAGAGTAACGTGCTGTCCAAAAGAGGGTCATACTGTACAACATTTTCCGCTGCCTGAACTACTCCGTCAGAAAGCCGTTGGCCATGTCAGGCTCAGCCGGAGAATACTCTGCGCTGGGTCCCGAGGAGGAAGAGGGTGACGAGCCGGTGGCCTCAGAAGGGTCACTCTCTGAACTAAGCAACACGTCGGGAACGGCCTGCGGAGGTGACTCCGGAGCAGGATCAGCAGGAGCTGCCTGTGCTCCAGGTGCAAGAGGAGCTGGAGGTGGGTGCACCATGTGCAGCGGGACAGCGATATAAGGGGTCGCAGGGTCAAATATAGGATGGTGTAAGGGGACATCAAAGTTCCTGTTGCTAAAGAGGTAGAGGCGGAAGTTACACGAACTGGCTATATACAAGGAATCTAACTCTGGATCATGATGAAGCTATAAAGCGGGGATCTCAATGAAGAGTTGGTTGTCGAGTCCATCGCCCACGTCTGAGAATGATGTGGAAGATATAAAACGGGGTGAGAATTTCAACAAATTCTCAATAGGGTCTATGTATAATGGTTAGCTGATGTCACATACATTCTCAGTTGCCTCGGGTTTTATTTAATTATAAAAGCATGTGTTCAAACTGAAATATTCATTCAAATGAGTTCAAGAAAATGTTTGGTCCGAGGCAAGGTTCAGTTTTACTTTATATGGCACGATAAACAAAATAGATTACTAATAATGATATATAGAATAATAAACAGCATAAATAAATAAACGGCAGTAAGCAAACATAATAGACAACTGTAAACATGTTGACACAATGATTTCATGTAACCATGCAGTCGTGTAATCATGCAGACTTGAGCATGAACCTTTCTTCATAAGCATTTTCCATTACTTTTCATCATTTTCCATCTCTTGGTCCCCTGGGAGTTCTTGGCCATTTAGACTCCTGGGTAATATTTTGCTTTTCAGGATCGAGCTCGGTCCTATACAGGAATGCCGGGTTTACTTTTCCCGACCTTCTCGCCGATATATTCCCCTTAACTTCTTATCCGGGGCTGGTCCAAGTAGCATGGAACTTTCATAGTGACATAATCCTTTTCACAACTTTCATAACTTTCTTAAAAATGCACATACATTAACATGTAATTCATAACTTGTACATGGGTTCTACCGAAATTTCGGCAGTATAACGAAACGTATCCGCTTCTCCATGAATAGTGCCAGCATACCAAAACATTTATACAATTGCAATTTCAGTTTAGAGCAGCAATTATGCATCCACATTCATAGATTCATTCTTTAGTTTCAGCAAAGCATCAATAGGGTTTTTAGCTAATTCTGCCTTATTCTGCCCGGTTATGGTATATCCCACCTTCATTTCAATTTAACTCATTTAAACCTAACTTTTGGATATGTTCTAGCCTTATGTGTCTAGTTTCTAACCTCTTTAGTCCCATCTAATTTTGATATCTATAGCTCAAGATATCTAGATTTTATCTCGGCCTACCCAATGGCTAGCCAGAATTAGGTAACTAAAAGTAAAAATCCACTAAAAATCGAAAACTGACTCAAATTACACGAAATTGGACTCATATTAAAGCTAACAGGGTAACGTTTCATTTACAAAAATTTCCATTCCATTTGACTTAGTAGGGCTCGAGTTACAAGCCCTGAATTCTGACCTTACTAAACTGCCCTGTTTTGGCCCAGTTTGGACATAGGGCAATGTTCTTGGATCACTGGGAGCAACTGGGACCTTATCTAATTCTGAAATTTTTGTGGGGCATTCCTCTATGTGTAAGCTTTCTAACAAAGTTAGTTCCACTCATTTTCAAGTAGTATAGGGCAAGTTCTACCCTGAACAACCCAGTCTGCCCAGAACCAAAGTCAAAACCCTAGGTTGAAATTCAAAAATTCATATCTCTCTCAATTCTAATCCAAAATCCTTATATGATATATCTATGGAAAGCCTAGATGTTTAGTTTCATATAAAAATGGTTCCACCCAATTTAATTGGCTGTAGACGGAGCCGTAAACTCTGCCGTACGGACGACCGAGGGTTTTTGGTTCTCTAACCCATCAGCTCTTCCTATTTCCATTCTTTCTTGCTTCCAATTCGGTTTCAATCACACAAATAGCTCAAAACCAATCACATATCATCATAATCATTCATTTAACACATCATATATGATGAAAATAATCCAAGCTCAACCAGCCAATACCACAGAATTAATTCAAGTATTAAACCCCTACCTTTGTTCTAAGTGATTTTGCTGGAATTTTGAAGCTTGAATGAGCAAGACTTGATGTTGGCTGGAGTTGTGTGTGTGAAGAAGAGAGGAAGAGAGCTGAAAGGAGAGGAGAAATGGCGCTGGAAAAAGGGGTCAGAATGGGTGGAAGAGAAGCAGAAAAATCTGATGGGAGGAGTGTACTTATAGGTGGCTTCTTGGCTTGTGATTGGTTGGATTTTGCAAGGCTGAAATTCAGCCAGCCCTTCTTGCCTTTGTGTGGCCAAAGTGGCGCCACTTTTGGTGCTAAGTGGCTGAGTTATCAGCCACTCAAGGTAGGGTAAAGGATTGGAATTCTATTGGTTCGGTTCCGACAGTTTAAAATATTGTTATTTTACCGATTTTCTTTAAATCGATAAATCAGTTTTCAATAAAATTTTATGAAATCTCCTATACTCTTAACTTAATTCTCTCATATCTAAACTCAAGTAATTGCTAATCAATTGAGTCTAAATAATTGTTTAACCGAATTTTAATTATTCTCAATTATTCGATAAAACCGAATAATTAGGCGAAAAACGGCAGATGTTACACATATGCTCCTTGAAAGCTGGGTGGGTTTGCCTTCCTAAACTCAGCAAATTTAAGGTAGTTCAAGTCAGCTCCTAGGCCATGTGAATTTCCTCCACCACTTGCCTCAAGTCACCTGCCTAATTGATCCATCATTTGGTGAGCTGTCGCGGCCTGTTCTCGCATTGCATGAGCCATCTCTCGTATTGTGTCCATGAAGTTAGCCGGGTCCTCTTGAGCAGGTTCTGTGCGTAGTCTACCTCGCCTTCCGGAAGCCATTAAGTTCTGAGCACACAAAATAAAAGTTATTGAGTTGATCAGGCTCAATACTAAGTCTAATATGCTAGTAAATAACAGCTCACACGGTAAGACACTTCATACATATGTACATCTATATCTCAGCTTCCAAATAAGATTTAGTGCATACTATCATCTAAAAGTATAGAATATGTGCAAAGCATAATTAGTTCAATTCTCAGGCCTTAGCTAGGACAAACTGCTCTAATACCAAAATATAACACCCTACCAATTTAATGTTATGCTTAAGTCATAGCATGAAATTGAGTAGATTGCGTTACCGTGTTAGTATTCCGTCTATAGCTGTATTCATTATATTATATTCTCTTTTTCTTTGATATATATATATATATATATATATATATATATATATATATATATATATATATATATATATATATATTGATAAAATATACCTAAGAAACAATGCGCTGTATATAATAAACGTGATCCATATTGTAGAACGTAACGAAATTTAATAAAAGCACCATAGAAAAGACAAAGACAGGTAATATATCATCAGTTGTATATATACATATATAAGTTGGAAGCCAATGCTTCAGTTTATATACAGGTTCCAAAGATGGATACATAAGTGGGGCCGATGTACCAAAAAGACATAAAACTCGTGTTAGTAAAAAATGATCCTATGGGGTCCTCAGAGGACATTTCAAACTAACTGATATACATGCGGCTAAGTTTATGATCCAATGCTACACACTGCCAAAAGAGGGCCATACTGTACAATGTAATCTGTGGCTAGGACCTACTCGGTCAGGTAGCCGTTAGCCATACCAGGCCTGGTTCGGGAGTAATCAACACTAGGTCTCGAAGAGGAGGATAATAAGCAGGTAGCCTCCGAAGAATCGCTTTCGGAACTAAGCGAAATGTCTGGAACCACCTGCAGAGGTGACTCTGGTGGAGGGCTAGCAGGAGTTGTAGGTGAGCATGCTACATGCAACGGGACCACAAAATACGAAGCGGCAGGTTCAAAAGCAAGGTGAAATAAAGGAACAATAAAATTCCTATTGCTAAAAAGGTAGAGACAAAAATGGCAGGAGCCGGCTATGTACAACGAGTCCCACACAGGGTCATGGTGGAGTTGTAGGTCCGGCATCTCAATAAACATGATAGCTGTTGTGTCCATCACCAGGGTCTGAGAATGATGCGAAAACATAAAGCGTGCTGAGAATTTAAAGAAATTCTCAATAGTATTCGAGTACAGTACTAAACTGACATCACATTCATTCTCAGTTGCCTCGATTTTTATTTAATTATAAAAACATGGGGTCAAATTGAACTATCCATATTTAATAAGTTTAAGGAAATGTCTGGTCCGAGACAAGATTCAATTTTACTTAAGACGGCATAAGAAACAAAATAAACTGCTAAATAGTGATACACAGAATAATGAGCAGAATAAATGAACATATAGCAGTAAGTAAACATAACAATCAAACTATAAACAATTTGTAATGACTATTCCATACGACCATGCAAAACTCATTCTTAAACTTATCTTCATAAACTTTTCCATTATTTGGTTCCCTGGGAGTTCTTGGCCATTCAGACTCTTGGGTAATAATCTACTTTTCAGGATCGAGTCCGTTCCTATATAGGAATGCCAGGTTTACTTTCCCTGATCTTTTCACTCATCTATTCACCTTAACTTTAATCTGGGGCTGACCCAAGTATTATGGAACTTTCATCATAACATAACCTTTATGAATTTCTTGCAAATGCACATGGATTTGAATATATATTATAACTCATGCATAGGCTTTTACCGAAATTTCGGCAGCATAACGGAATGTGTCCGCTTCCCCATGAATAGTGCCAATACTCAAGAAACCAATTTTTTAGAGAAATCATAACATTTCATTCACAATTCAATCATCAATTTCATAGAAACAATTGTTGCATTTAGAACATGGTTGCTGTCTCAGCACATTCATTCAACCCGATTTTTGTAAATCAGACCATAATTTCTATTTAACTCATCTGGACCTAAATTTTGGATATGTTAGAATGTTATGTGTCTCTTTTCTAACCTTTTTGGTCCCATCTAATTTTGATAAATGTTACTCAAATTATTTAAGTTTTATCTTAGTCTGCCCTGTAGCTGGCCAAAATTGCACACTTAAAAGTAAAAATCCACTAAAAATCGAAAACCAATTCAAATCATATAAAATTGGTATCATATTAAAGCTAACAGGATAAGCTTTCATTTGCAACAAGTTTCATTTCATTTGCTTTAGTAGAGCTTGTGTTATAAGCCCCAAAATTTGGCCTTCCTAAATTGCCCTATTTTGGCCCGGTTTGGACATAGGGTATTCTTGAGGCACTGGAACAAATGGGACCATATCTAACTCTAAAATTTTTATGGGATATTATCCTATGTGTAAGCTTTCTAAAAAAGTTAGTTTCATTCAATTCTAAGTCGTATAGGGCAAGTTTTGCCCTAAATAACCAGGTGTGCCCAAAATTAAACTCAAAAACCTAGGTCAAATTTCCAAAATTCATATTTCTCTCAATACTAATCCAAGAGCTTATATTATATATGTATAGAAAGCTCTGAATGTCTAGTTTCATATAAAAATAGTTTCATCAAACTTAAATAGCTATAGGCGGAGCCGTACACGCCGCCGTACAGACTGCCGAAGGGTTTTACTCCTCCAGCCCCTCCCTACATCCTACTCTCACTCCTTTTCACTTCTAAATTGGTTTTAAACACAAAAACAGCCATCAAGCCAGCCAATAATCATCATATACATCCAACACCACATCAAGAAATGAGAAAAACAAAAGCCCCAATCAGCCACCCATAACCCAAGAACAAGAATAAAGTTGAATCTCTACCTCATTGTATGTGATCTTGTTAGATTTTGGAGTTTGGTAGGTGGAATCTTGTCAAGACTTGAGGGTTGTTGGAGTAGATTGAAGGGAAAAGATATGAAAGAGGCTGGAATAAGGAGAGAGGGAGGCACAAATTAGCTGAAAATGAAGAGAGAAAATTTGATTCAAGTATTAAGAGGGTGGTTGGCTAAGTGTGCTATGATTGGCTGAAATTTTGTGGCCAATTTTCAGCCATGCTTCCTTCTCCTTGTGGCCTTGGTGGCGCCACCTATAAAGGATTGAATGGGTGAGTATTCAGCCTTTGAGTCATAGGGTTTTGGGTATATAATTCTAGTGATTCGGTTCTGACAGTTTAAAATATCGAAATCTTACCAATTTTCTTTAAATCAATAAATCAGTTTTAAGAAAATTTCTATGAAATCTTCTATACTTCTAACCTAATTCCCTTACATCTGATTTCAATTGATTGCTAATTAATTGATCCTAAATAAATATTTAGTTGAATTTTAATTAATTGCAATTATTCGATAAAAATCGAATAACTAAGTGAAAAGCGATAAGAAAAATCCAGTGGATGTTACACAATTACCTATCTTGGAGATCATTGGTGAAAATTTTATAAAAATTGAACATCTATAAGAATATAATCAAATAACTTTTATTCATGTATATAAAAATTAAAGTATATCAAATGATTTTAGATTAACATGAAATTTTATAAAAATGATCTATAAGACATAAACTTCTAATTCAACGGTGGGTTTTATAAAAAATTACACCAATAAAAAGTTATTCAATGGGGTAACAATTACTTAAAGTTACACCGGTGTAATTTGATCTCATATATATATATATATATATATATATATATATATATATATATGCGGAGGTATTTGTTGACACCAGTATCCGAATTGGTACACTTATACCTTCAATAATTTTTTATACAATATAGTTCTTATCAATCCAACTATTGAATTATAGCTACATATCACGTTGATTATTTGTGCCAAATTTTAAAAAAATTGGACATCGTTAAGAATATGATCAAATAGTTCTTTTTTACATATTTAAAAAGTATTTATTAAATTGATTTAAATCTATATAAAATGTGTATTAAATGATTTCGGATTAATGTGCAATTTTATAGACGTAATCTATAACATATGAACTTTTAATCTAATGGTTAGTTTTATAAAAAAAATTTCTTTAATAAATAATTATTCAATGGTATAAAACTTATATTGATGTAAATAGGACCTTGCTAGTGGTGTGTATTTGTTCTCTTATCAGTTGCATGAGATGTCTTCCTATAAAAAGAGTTTGAAACACTCTGGTAATAACATATGACATATCTGTCATGTCTATAGCCATAACCACAAAAAATCTTTATCAAGTTCAAAAATACATCTGCAATATTTAACAATACATTCACCACAAGCAGTGAAGTATATATAACTACATGAATGAATCTTGTAGCTTTTATCAATAACTTCGGCTATAAGAAAGTTTAAGGTTACTTTAAAATATCTCTTGAGCCTTTTTCTCAATGTAATGACGGTAGGAGCATCTTACCTGGAGAAAGTGCAGATGTGTAGAATCTTCCAATAAGATAGTGCTTTTTCAACCCTCTTCAAATGGAATATATTTCAAACATATATACTATGGTTTCTTACTTTGATGGGGTGCAAATATTTAAATTTAATATTTTTAGATACCTTTTCATACCTATTACCGATACTAAGTATATAGCAGCCCAAAATCTGTATTCATTTTTCATGATATTATGCATGGATCAGATATATCATGGTGAATTCTTTAGATTCCATTGTGTCAGATACAAAGAAAGTGCCGACTGTTTTCTCCTATAAATTATTGCATAAATCTTCTAAGTCATTTTGAATTTCTATCTTGGTTTGAATGTTTAGTCTTCAAGAGAACCATAGTGAGATCTCTATTACAATAATGACCATGCAATAATTTTGTGCAATCTTGTAGGAATGTTTGATATCTTATTATTATTTTGTAAAATGTCAAAATCAATATATAGTGTGTGAAAGAATATTCTTGACTAATTCAATAAAAGATAAAATATATTTGCAAAGAATATTTGACATGAAATATTTATGGATAAATGCAAAAATATTTCATACTAAAGTGCATGAAAGAAGCTATAAAATAAAATAATTCAAAAAGGTGAAAAGAAACATTGTGCTTTAATAACATCTCCAAATAATTAAGCTATCACCTAAATAGTAGAGACTCATGATAATGTGTTATGAAATAAAGCTAGTCAAGGCATAGAGAAGAAATAGTAAGAGAAAAGTCACTCATCAATATCATCAGAGCTATGTACTATAGAGAGTACTCAAAGATATTTATAGTACAATGATGAAATATATAAAATCATACCAAAGAATAATAAAATTTAAGTTTTTAATTCTCAATCAGATACACTTTTCTTTATCATCAAATAGTAATAAATCAAGATTCAATAATAGTTTTCCTCTATAATAATAACTTTTTGGACATTTATTTTCTAATAATGTTCATAACATAAATGGCACCAAAATAGTCTAAGTTGGCAACTTGATTGTTGAGGTGGGACGTTAACAAATCACATGATATCCAACCTGGTATATAGTGCAGGAAAGAACATAGAAAATGTGGAAGATAAGGTTCTTGAGTGTGTTATCCGTGGAACTTTCCTTTTCCTCTTGTCCTTCTCTATGCAAGACAAACCATCATATGTGAAACCAAACATTTCCATCACACATATAAGTTTACCCTCGAACCTAGAACCTATACATCCTTGCTTTGCATCTAACCATCCTCTAAGAAAGCGCCATGCAATACACAACCAAAGTTCCTCGAAGCAATAGTTCATCTATATACATATATATTCCTTAAGTTACAAATGCTTCACTAAACATAGTCAGCTAGCAGCTCCTAATAGCGCCCTCTTCATTGGAGCCAAAAACCAACAACAAAGTCAAAGGCAAGCTATAACAAGTTCCACATCGAGGAGGTCACCTTGAAAGGGAGGCCTTATAAGAATTTGGGCTCTCGTATTTCAATAGCTAGTTTTTAAGGTATGGTTCTCTTAAGGACTTATGCTCGATACAAATGGTGCTTTCGTTGAGAGCCAGCCAACCAGAAAGTGCTATCTGCAGAGGGTTCTGACCAACGGAGGGGCTAACTGTGATCAAGTAAAGTATCGCCGAGTGAAGTGTTGCAGAGTGCAGCTGTCGAGATGTTGGCTTTCGAAGGGGGCGGCAAGCTTTTCCTTCTCCACCGTGACAAGGAGTGCTTCGATTGCCGCCTCCACTATGCCAGTTATTTCAGTTGGGCCTCCATCCTCTCTGCTTCGATCTTTGAAGCCACTGCTCAGATTGTGAGGGAACATGCTGACCAGATCCGATGGTGGTGGTTTGCACTCTACTTTTTTCTCCCTGTCATTCAAATCTAACACTTGGAATGGTTGCACTATCTCCATTAACAGTGAGGTCCATGATACATTCTTGATCAAATCACCATTATCGATCTTCTCTGCTTGAGCGGTGCAAGGATTTGGTGTGGTTGCTGTAGACTTGCTTTGTTGTATGCATTCTTGATTGTTTGTTTTTTATTCTGGAGCTACGACTGATTTGTTGAATTGTTGATATGTCAATTCCTCCATTAGTTGTGGAAATTTTGTTGTTGATCCCATATCTACTTTTGCATTTGCTATTGGTAATTCTGCATTTGTAATTATTGATTTGTGATGGTTCAGGATGCTATTTATTTGATTTGGATCCACGCCTTGGTTTAATGCGACTTGCTTGACATATTCTGTAATTCATTCAGGGGAAGCCAAACTTTGATTCATTGAGTTGTTGATTTCTGTTGCTATTTGAGTTGTATCTGCAAATGTCTCCTCTATTGTAGAGACTCTCAATGAGAGCGCCATTGTTAGAACCTAAATTCTCCTTCCTTTGAGTCAAGGAGTGAAAACTCCAAATGAACTAATGTTCACCAAATTAATTCAATTCACTTATGAGTTATAATAGTAGTAATCCCTTATTTATATCCTTAACTAATGGTCAATTAAGTAATTACTATTAGGATTGTATCACAAGCCATACATAACTCCTTTCTCCTAAGCTTTTCATGTATCAAGCAAAGCAAAACTGCCATTATATGTTTGTATGCATTCGAAGATGGATTTTTTATTCTCTTATGCACCAGCACCATATATACGCCAACTAGCCAACATGTCACCTTAGCAGAAAATTTCCACCTCGGACAACCACTAATGGTCTCATCGCGGACCATAACATGATAACGAAAGTTGTCATTTGTAGATTATACTAACGTTGCCTATAGAAGAAGGAAAATTGGTGCTAAGTGAACCTTTGGAAAAAAAAATCAAAATTGTTATGAAAATAATAGTAAAAGAGAATAGAGAAAGATGAGAAAGATGAGAAAGAGAGAATTATTATTGATATTCTTAAGGGGGTGTCACACATCGAGCACCCAAAAGGTTACTTATAGCCAAAGGGTGAGATATATAATATATGATCAAATAATAGATTCTATATAATCAAATCTGAACCAAATCAGGATAAAGATATGAACATCCACATTCAAGTTTAAATAATATTTCACAACACTCCCCCTTGGATATCCATTAGGGATATACCTCATTAAAATCTTACTAAGAAAAAAACCCTTTGTGAAAAAATCTTAGTGAAAGAAAAAGAGTACAATGTCCTCACAATGGGAACTGCCTCGTTAAAAACTTTATCAAGGAAAATCCAGTGGGACAAAAATGTTGATTAAGGAAAAAAAAGAGTATGGTATTTCTCCCTCTCTTCAGAGCATCATTTAAGGTCTCGGAATTGATGCATTCTAATCTTGTGCACTAGTCTCTCAAAGGAAGAAGTAGGTAGTGACATGGTAAATAAGTCTGCAAGATTATCAATTGAATGAATTTGATGGACATTAACCTCCTTGTTTTGAAGATCATGCATGAAGAAAAACTTTTAAAGAAATATATTCTCTTTTTAGCTGAACTGTGCATGCTGCATTGTCCTCATACAAAGTTATGGGAGTTTCTTTCTTATAAGATAATCTGCATGACACTTGAATATATTGATCCATTGCTTTCCAGATGTAAATAAATTTTTTGAGACCTACATTATTGTGAATCTAACAAATTTCTTACATCTGCATAGCCAACTAATTGTAACTTGGATTCATATGAATAACCACATATCAATCGTTCCACGAAGGTATATGTTTAATTCCATTCCAATACCTCTCTAGCTAGTTTAGAAAAGAATATACATGCTAATACATTTATAGTGAATATTATATCAAGTCATGTATCATTAGCAAGATATATAAGTGCTCCTATGACACTAAGATATGGTACTTTAGGACCAAGAATTTCATTACCTTCCTGAGGACGAAATGAGACCCTATTCACATCCAATGATCTTATAATCATTGGGGGTACTTAATGGATGTGATCTATCCATATAAAATCTCTTAAAGATTTTCTCTATGTAACTCTATTGACAAACAAATATTTCATTTGTCAAATGCTTGACCTATAGGCCGAGGCAAAATTTTGCCCTTTGAGGACATTTTATCACAAACTCTTCTTGTAGATTTTCTATGACTATGGGAACTTCTTCAAGAGTCCTAATAATATATAAGTCATCAACATACACAGTAATTATAATAAATCCAAATGCATATTTCTTTATATAAACAAAAGGGCAAATAACATTATTCTTAAATCCCTTCTTAATTAAATACTCATTGTGTAATATCCTCCTCTGTACAATACTATACTTAAGTCATAGTACCACACTCTGGAATTGTTACTATTACCTGAGCAAACCTTATCTGACAGCATACTTCAGCCATCTTCAAAACTCCTCGAGCTATCTAGAGATAACACAAAAATAGGAGTGAGAATTTTAAATTCTCAGTAGGATTCACTAAGAAATTTTATACTGTGTCATCGTTATTATCTTCAACTGCTTTGGTTTATATATATATATATATATAAAAAAGTGAACATATTATATGAACTGTTCTGTTTTCTAGTTTGAAAATGTAACATCCTCCTCAGTACAATACTATGCTTAAGTCTTAGTACCATACCCTGAGTCAGCATTATTACTCCTCGAGCGGACCTCATCTGACAACAACTTCAGCCGTCTTTGGCAACTTCTAAAATCATCTGGAAACAACATGGAAATAGGAGTGAGAATTATAAAATTCTCAGTGGGATTCTCTAATTTTCATACATAGTGTCATCATGGTCGTCTCCAGTTTGCTTCGGTTTCTTTTGAAAAAGATGAACATGTAGCACAAACTGTTTAATTTTACATTTCAAAAAATGTCTTATCCGAAGCAAAGTTCATTTTTACTCATATACTGGTCCTTTGGGGAAATGTACACAAGATTAATTCGTGAATAATACCATGGATAATAACTTCAATATATAAAATGCACATAGCATTAATCGACTGGAAACATAACATCTGTACCTAACTTAACTTGCACTTGAATTCATACATATACATAAAATTTACTTCTCTTTCATTCGGTACTTACACTAACTGGGTCATGCCATGCCTCATGTAAGTTCTATTCCCTGTACTCACACTAGCTGGGTCGATGCCATGCCTCATGTGATTTGGGTGCTTGCATATACTTTAATCTTTAGTCTTTAGTCTTTTACTTGGCACACCTAGGAGTTACGTATCGCCGTCCCTAGGGTGCATTTACTGCCCTTGGGTAGTCTGGCCTTGGAGTGAGCTCGTCAGCTTTACCCGTGACCGTCGTCACACCAACTCACCCGCAAGGGGATTCACGTGCCTCTAGTCTTGGAGGGATCTCATTCTGGTCACGTGCCTCTAGTTGAAGGGATCTCTTCTGGTCACGTGCCTCTAGTATCTACGACTTCCGACTTCATCTGGATTACTTCTACAACTTCCAAGTTTAACATTCGAGTCCGAACAATATGAACGTGATTCACCGGTATCCGACTTCATGTCTCAAAGGCATTTATACACGGTTTCCGATATCATCAAATGTAAGATACCGACTTCCGAGTTTAAGTACTTGGGTTTGGAAATGTGACTCGAATTCCTGAGTTCCGACCTAAGACAACAAGGTTCAAAATAGTGTGCGTGGTTTCTGAGTTTGAATTGGGAGTTCCAAGATTATGTGATTGTGAGCTTTCGACTTCCAGCATCCGACCTTGCTACAAGATTTCCCCAAGTCACAAACAAGATGGTATGAGTTCCGACATCAGGCTTCAGCTCCAAGCTCAAGTAAAACGGCACGAGTTCCGACCTCAAGCATAATAGGGACGAGTTCCAACTTGAAATAGAATAAATGCGAGTTCCGATTTCAAATAATATGGCGGTAAGTTCCACTAAAAGGGAGACGTAGCTAAATTTTGTCCACAAGAAATTCAGCCAATCAAAGCCCTCCAAGTTAACTACCATCTCAAGCTTATAAACTCATCTCTTTCTCTCCTTCAGCCCCATTTCTACGCTACTTTCCCCCTTGTTCAGCTCTCTTTTCTCTTCTCCAACTCCATTACTCCCTCAAGCTTAGCAGGGTTCTAACACTCCAAGTTTCAGCACTTAGCTCCAATCATACTCCAAAGAGGTAGGATTCTGCTTCTATTCTTGAATTTCTTGCACTATGGTTGCATGAGATTGTGTTCTTCCTTATATATCTGATGAATTATTGGATGTATTATAATGAATCATGATTGAATTAATAGAAGATTTTGAGTTAGAGTTAGAATTAGAAGAAGAAAACTAAGAGAAATGAATGGATGAGGGTGCTGTCTTGGTGGAGATTCCACGGCAGTTCGTACGGCGGAGCGTACGGTGCCGCCTACAATCGGTCAAATCCAATGAAACCATTTTTAGATGAAAATAAACCTTCAGGGCTTTCAGTGGCTATATCATATAAGGTTATTGGATTAGTATTGAGAGATATACGAATTTTTGAAGTTTGACCTAGGGTTCAGGACTTTTATCCAAGTAGGGTGACATGAGGAGGGTATAACTCACCCTATACAACTCCAAATTGAGTGAAACCAGTTTTGTTAGAAAGCCTACACATAGGGGAACATCCTAGTATGAAATTCCGAGTTTGTTATGGTCCCAATTGTTCCCAGTGATTCGAGGAAGATGTTCTATGTCCAAACTGAGCCAAAACAGGGTAGTTCAGGAAGGTCGATTTTCAGGACTTATAACTCGAAGTATACTTAAGCAAACCAAGTGAAACTTTGGTAAATGAAAGGTTGTCCTGTTAGCTTTGATATGAGACCAATTTCGTAAGATTTGAGCTTAGTTTCGATTTTTAGTGAATTTATATTCCCAGGAGTGTAATTCGGGCTAGTGACTGAACAGGCTGAGGTAAAAGTTGAATATCTTGATTTATATAAATCAGAATGCTATGGGACCAAAGAGGTTAGAAGGTAGACATATAGAGCTATGACATATCCAAATTTTAGATTTAAATGAGTTGAATAGAGATAAAGGTGGATTATACAAGATTCGGGCAGAACCGAATAGAATTGGCAGGATGGCCAAAATGATAATTTCACAAGAGTTAGTGGACATATAAAGTTTGAGTTGAGGATGGCCAGTCTGATACTGATATACATGTGTTAAGTTGATTTATGTTGCTATGGTTGAACTATCCGTGAGAGCTGGCACTATTCATGGGGAAACGGACCTGATCCGATTCTGTTTCTGGATTTACTGACAAAAGTCTAAGAAGCTATGAATGTTTAGATGTAAGGATGAATTAAAGTATATGTATGAGTACACTCAGTATGACTATGCTTGAATATGTATGAGAATGAAGGAATGTGAATATATTGAATGTGAGTCCCTTCACTTGGAGACAGTTAATTGAATCCCTCCTTGTGAAGCCAGTTAAATGATAAAGATATGAATTCCTTCACTTGGAGGCAGTTGCACATGAATCCCTCCCTGTGAAGGCAGCTACCCTCTATGTTGAAGGCATGTGGTCAGATGAGATCCCTCTATGTTGAAGGCACGTGGTCAGATGAGATCCCTCAATTTTGAGGCACGTGACCAGAAGAGATCCCTTCAACTAGAGGCACGTGACCAGAATGAGATCCATCTAAGACTAGAGGCACGTGGGTCCCCTTGTGGGTGAGTCGGTGTGACAACGGTCACGGGTGAAGCTGACGAGCTCACTCCAAGGCCAGACTACCCAAGGGCAGTAAATGCACCCTAGGGACGGCGATACGTAACGCCTAGGTGTGCCAAGTAAAAGACTAAAGACTAAAGATTAAAGTATATGCAAGTACCCCAATCACATGAGGCATGACATCGACCCAGCTAGTGTGAGTACAGGGGACAAAACTTACATGAGGCATGGCATGACCCAGCTAGTGTAAGTACTGAATGAAAGAGAAGTCAAATTTTTGTATATGTATGAATTCAAGTGCAAGTTAAGTTAGGTACAGATGTTATGTTTCCAGTAGATTAATGCTATGTGCGTTTTATATGTTGAAGTTATTATCCATGGTATTATTCATGAATTAATCTTGTGTACATTTCCCCAAAGGACTAGTATATGAGTAAAAATGAACTTTGCTTTGGATAAGACATTTTTCGAAATGTAAAATTAAACAGTTTGTGCTGCCTGTTCATCTTTTTCAAAATAAACCGAAGTAAACTGAAGACGACCATGATGACACTATGTATGAAAATTAGAGAATCCTACTGAGAATTTTATAATTCTCACTCCTATTTCCATGTTGTCTCTAGATGATTTTAGAAGTTGCCAAAGACGGCTGAAGTTGCTGTCAGATGAGGTCCGCTCAGGTAACAGTAACAGCTCCAAGGTATGGTACTATGACTTAAGCATAGTATTGTACTGAGGAGGATGTTACAGAAAACATATGGTCCGAAGCAGAGTTAATTTTATTCATGCACTTGTTGAACATAGTAAGAATTTCAAGCATGAGTACAACAAATTTCATAATAATAATATTAATAACAAGAGCCTACTTGCAATGTCATAATGATGATAATAATAAACATTATTTGTATGTATGTACTGTTCATCATAAGATCATGCATATGATTTTGAGCTTCCTTTGCTTTCTTTATTTAACACACCTAAGCGTTACGTATCATCGTCCCTAGGGTGTCCGCATACATATGTCCTTACCTTTAATCTTTGCTGCCCTTGGGTAGCCTAATCTAGGAGTGAGCTCAACTCATGACCATCATCACACAGTACTGACCTGCAAGGGGTCCTACATGCCTCTAGGTCAGAGAGACTCAGTTGGCCAATTACCTCCAACATAGAGGAACCTAAAAGTTTTAGCTGCCTTCACAGGGAGGGACCTAATGTGCAACTACCTCCGAGTGAAGGGACCCGCATCTTTATCTTTTAATTGCCTTCACCTGGAAGGACCCAAATAACTACCTTTAAGTAAAGGGATATCATATATTCTTCCTTCATTCATATGCAAATATACATGCTCTCATAAGAATAATTCATAATCATATCACCATAGCATATTTATAATTGTATAGCTGTTCATATCATAAATTTCTTGTAAAATAAACACTCATGATTTCATAGACTTCTGCCGAAAATTCGGTAGCATAACGGATCGAGTCCGCTTCCCCGTGAATAGTGTCAGTACTCAGACAAACAGTTTTACAAAGAAATCATAATACTTCAATAACAATTTAATCATTAATTTCATAGGAACATTAGTTGTAATTAAAGCATAGTTGCTGTCTTAGTACTTTCACCCAACCCAGTTTTTTGTAAAATAAGCCATAATTTCTATTTAACTCATCTGGACCTAAATTTTGGATATGCTAGAGTGTTATGTGTCTATTTTCTAACCTTTTTGGTCCCATCTAATTTTGATAAATGTAGCTCAAGTTATCTAAGTTTTATCTCGGTTTGCCCTATAGCTAGCCAGAATTACACACTTAAAGTAAAAATCCACTAAAAATCAAAATCATATGAAATTGATATCATATTAAAGCTAAGAGGACAAGCTTTCATTTTCAATAAGTTCCATTTCATTTGCATTAGTAGAGCTTGAGTTATAAGCCCGGACATTTGACCTTTCTGAACTGCTCTATTTTGGCCCGGTTTGGACATAAGGCAACTTCCTCAAACCATTGGGAGCAAACGAGACAGTATCAAATTCTGAAATTTTTATGAGATATTCTCATATGTGTAAACTTTCTAACAAAGTTAGTTTCATTCAATTCCAAGTTGTATAGGGCAAGTTTTTCCCTGAACAACCTAGTCTGCCTAGAATCAAACTCTAAAACCTAGGTCAAACTTCCAAAATTCATATCTCTCTCAATACTAATCCAATGGCCTTATATTATATATGGAAAGCCCTAAATATCTAGTTTCATATAAAAATGTATTTATTAAATTTAAAAGGCTGTAAGTGGAGCCGTATACTCCGTCGTACAGGCCGCTATAGGATTTATCATCTTAGCCAATTTTTTTTCATCTCTTTCTTGAGATTTTCTTAATTCTTCACTAGTAACCAAAAGTGTCTTCATTACATCGGCCATAACCAATCATATAACCAACGTATATCATCATAGCAAGGAGAGGAATAAGAGGATTAATCAATCCCAACATCAACAGAACTCAAGAAAAGTTCATGAAATCCTACCTCTAGATTGATAAGTAACTTGACTAGATGAAGGTTGTTGGTGGTGGTTTTAAGCTTGAAAATGGAAAGGAGGTGAAGTGACATAGAAGAAGGACGAAGAAAAAATGAAGAGGGACCACTTGAGAGGAAGGGAGGACGAAATTGGGTGTGTGTTAGAAAGGAAAATAGCATGAAAAAAAATCAAGGGGTAGTTGAGAAACTTAACCCTCATTAGTTCAAATTCTCTTGGCTGGAAATTTAGTCAAGTCTTCCTCTTTTATATGGCCCTTGGCATGCCACTTTGGGGATTTTGTGGGCTGAAGTTGTGGCTTCTCTAATTAGAGTTGTGATGATATAGTTCTATTAATTTGGTTCTAACAATTTAAAATACTGAAATTCTACCAATTTCCTTTCAACTGGCAATCTTTGTCTAGTTATTTTGTTAAGATTCCCTATATGTCTATTCTAATTTTCCCAAGTTTAATCTCTCTAATTAATGTCTAATTAGTCTTTAATTAACCTCTAATTAAATATTTAATCTATTTCTAATTGATCTCACTTATTCATTAAAATCGAACAAATCAATTAAAACGACAAGATTTTTTGGATGTTACATTATTACCTTCCTTTAAAAAAAAAAAAATTGTCCTCAAAATTTAGTCACAAAACTAACTATTTATTGCTGTAAGAGTTTAATAAAAAGTTCGTATATAAGCACATAGAAAGTTGATAAGCATAGTCGAAGAAAATATAGTAAACCTAATTATATAATTTAGCACAACACAATCGATAAAGAGTAAGTCCTTATTCCCAGGTTTCACTTCAACCTCTTTGGGAAGGTAGCTCTTCCAGCATTCAAGGTGAAAACCTTTTTTGGATATTACGGCTTAGGAATAGGTAGCTGATGGCCGAGGCATTCTCTAATCATGTATCCTGGCTTTTCACACTTAAAGCTTAAAGCATACCTTCTGCCCAACCAAATAAGGCCTTCCTCCATGATACTTCCACATTTTGAACATTCTTGCTTCATGGTAGACGTTTGTGGCTGCTTATCTTCATTTCCATTAGGTTGAAACGACTTCTTTAATGGCGGAATATGCTAAAACTCCTAGTCTGCAGGTGCTAGCCTCTTTCCACAAACACCCATCCTAGTGTCGGTGAGCTTCTTGTTATATTCTTCAACTAATCGACTTTTGTTCACTAATGCAGCAAAATCTTTTATCTCCATTGGCCCCATCAAAGGCCAAAACGTCTACTTTTAGTCCTCTTTCAAATTTGATGCATTTCCAATTTTTGTCAGGGTTACACTGATAGATGGTGGAAAATTTACAGAGTTCTTCAAACTTAGTAATATACTCTGAAACACTCATGTTTCCTTGTTGAAACTTCATGAATTCCAATTCCTTAGCATTTTGCACAAATGCAGGGAAATACTTCTGATAAAATGCCTTCTTGAATATGTCCCATGTGATATCAACTTGGGGTTCTTCCAATAGCCTCTTCGTGCCATTCCACCAAAACTCGGTGTTCGCTTCCAACATATAAGTGGCAAAAGCCACTTTCTGTTGATTAGTGTAGGTCAAAACAGAAAAGACCTTCTCCATTGCCTTAACCCACTCCTCGGCTTTATCTGGGTTGAAAGCTCCTTGAAAGCTAAGCGGATTCACTTTTTTGAGCTCAACAAATTTAAGGTAGTCCAGTTCTACTCCTAGGCCATGTGGATTTCCTCCACGGCCGACCTCAAGCGACTTACCCAACTGGTCCATCATCTGATGAGCTGTAGCGGCCTGTTCCCGCATAGCATGAGCCATTTTATGCATTGTGTCAATAAAATTAGCAGGATCTTCTGGAGTGGGTACAATTTGTGGCCTATCACACCCCCTAGAAGCTATTAGCTCCTAATCACACAGAACAAAACATTGAGTTGATCAGGCTCAATAATAAGTTAAGTGTGGCAGCAACTAATAACAATCACAGTTGGGCAGTCATGCATATCTAATCCTATATCCTATCTGAATAGATAAGATTCATCGCATGACACTAGCTAAAGATTCCAGAGTGCACTGGAAGAGTAGTTAGCTCAGTCCTCAGCTCCGATTAGGACTGAACTGCTCTGATACCATTTTGTAACGTCCTCCTCTGTACAGTACTATGCTTAAGTCATAGTACCACATTGTGAAGTTGTTACTATTACCTGAACGAATCTTATCTGGTAGCATACTTCAGCCATCTTTAAAACTCCTCGAGCTATCTGGAGATAACACGAAAATAGGAGTGAGAATTTTAAATTCTCAGTAGGATTCACTAAGAAATTTCATACCGTGTCATCTTTATTTTCTCCAGCTGCTTCAGTTTATATATAAAAAAATAAGTGAACATGTTATATGAACTGTTCTGTTTTCTAGTTTGAAAACATATGGTTCGAAGCAGAGTTAATTTTATTCATGCACTTGTTAAATATAGTAAGAATTTCAAACATGAGTACAACAAATTTCATAATAATAATAATATTAATAACAAGAGCCTACTTGCAATGTAATAATGATGATAATAACAAATATTATTTGTGCGTATGCACTGTTCATCATAAGATCATGAATAGATTTCGTGCTTCCTTTGCTTTCTTTACTTGACACACCTAGACGTTACGTATAGTCGTCTCTAGGGTGTCCATATACATATATCTTTGCCTTTAATCTTTGCTGCCCTTGGGTAGCTTGATCTAAGAGTGTGACGACCCGCAAGGGGACCCATACGCCTCTAGGTCAGAAAGACTCAGTTGGCCAACTGCCTTCAACATATAGGGACCCAAAAGTTTTAGTTGCCTTCACAGGGAGAGACCTAATGTGCAACTGTCTCTGAGTGAAGGGACCCACATCTTTATCTTTTAACTGCCTTCACCTGGAGGGACCCAAATAACTGCCTCCAAGTAAAGAGATCTCATATGTATTTTTCCTTCATTCATATGCAAATATGCATGCTCTCATAAGAATAATTCATGATCATATCACCATAACATATTTATAATTATATAGTTGTTCATATCATAAATTTCTCATAAAATAAACACTCATGATTTCATAGACTTCTGAGAAAAATTCGACAGCATAACGGATCGAGTCCACTTCCTCGTGAATAATGCCAGTACTTAGACAACCAATTTTATAGAGAAATCACAAAACTTCATTCATAATTCAATCATCAATTTCATAGGAACATTAGTTGTAGTTAAAGCATAGTTGCTGTCTTAGCACTTTCACCCAAACCGATCTTTTTGTAAAATAAGCCATAATTTCTATTTAACTTATCTGGACCTAAATTTTGGATATGCTAGAGTGTTATGTGTCTATTTTCTAACCTCTTTAGTCCCATCTAATTTTGATAAATGTAACTCAAGTTATTTAAGTTTTATCTCGGCCTATCCTATAACTAGCTAGAATTACACACTTAAAAATAAAAATCCACTAAAAATCAAAAACTAGTTCAAATCATATGAAATTGGCATCATATCAAATCTAACAAGACAAGATTTCATTTGCAACAATTTCCATTTTATTTGAAATAGTAGAGCTAGAGTTATAAGCCCCGAAATTTGACCTTTCTGAACTGCCCTATTTTGGCCTAGTTTGGACATAAGGCAAGTTCCTTGAATCATTGGGAGCAAATGGGAGTGTATCAAATTCTAAAATTTTTATGAGATATTCTCCTATGTGTAAGCTTCCTAACAAAGTTAGTTTCATTCAATTACAAGTTGTATAGGGTAAGTTTTGCCCTGAACAACCTAGTCTGCCTAGAATCAAACTCTAAAACCTAGGTCAAATTTCAAAAATTCATATCTCTCTCAATACTAGTCCAATGGCCTTATATTGTATATATATGGAAAGCCCTAAATGTCTAGTTTCATATAAAAATGGATTCATCAAATTTAAATGGCTGTAGGTAGATCCGTACACTCCGCTGTACGGACCGCCGTAGGATTTTTCATCCTAGCCAATTCTGTTTCGTCTCTTTCTTGAGATTTTCTTAATTCTTGACCCCTAACCAAAAGTGTCTTCATTACATCAGCCATAACCAATCATATAACCAACATATATCATCATAGCAAGGAGAGGAATAAGAAGATTAATCAGTCCCAACATCAACAAAACTCAAGAAAAGTTCATGAAATCCTACCTCTAGATTGATAAGTAACTTGACTAGATGAAGGTTGTTGGTGGTGGTTTTAAGCTTGAAAATGGAAAGGATGTGAAGTGATGTAGAAGAAGGATGAAGAAAAAATGAAGAGGGACCACCTGAGAGGAGGAGAGGACGAAATTGGGTGTGTGTTAGAAAGGAAAATAGCATGAAAAAAAATCAAGGGGTAGTTGGGAACTTAACCCTTATTGGTTCAAATTCTCTTGGCTGGAAATTTAGCCAAGTCTTCCTCTTTTACATGGGCCTTGGCATGCCACTTTGGAGAGTTTGTGGGTTGAAGTTGTAGCTTCTCTAATTAGAGTTGTGTTAATATAGTTCTATTAATTTGGTTCGAGCAATTTAAAATACTAAAATTCTACCGATTTCCTTTGAACCGGCAATCTTTTTCTAGCAATTTCGTTGAGATTCCCTATATGTCTATTCTAATTTCCCCAAGTTTAATCTCTCTAATTAATGTCTAAGTAATTTCTAATTAGCATTTAATTGACCTCCAATTAAATATTTAATCAATTTCTAATTCATCTCACTTATTCATTAAAACCGAACAAATTGATTAAAATGACAAGATTTTTCGAATGTTACACACTCAAATGGTTATACCACATCTGTCCAGATTATTTAAGACCATATAAAGATCTTTGCAACTTGATTGAATAGATTCCTTGGGAACGTTCATTAGATGTTGATATCTTTAATCCTTTAGGGATTTTCATGTAAATATCATTGTCTAATGAATCATATAGATAGGTTGTGATAACATCTATTTTAGTTTATTATGTGCAGATAAGCTTATCAAATATCGAAACATAATTGCATCCACTACTGGGAAATACATTTCACTGTTGTCATAACCAAGTATAGGGATACATAAATCGCGATGTGCTGCCCTGTCAGACCCCGCGAAGTCCCAAGTCTAGACTCTAGACGTCTTTAGAGGGCTATATTATTGGGACATTTTCATGGGATCAAAAGTCCCGGTAATTGATCCTTAGAGATCAAAGAATTGAAGAGCAATTTTTAACGAATTTTTGGAGGTTATCAATCATTTCGTTTTCAAGCTTGAAGTTTAAGAAAATGCAAATTTTTGGAAGTTTGTACTAAAGTCTAAAAGATGGATTTTGATTCTTAAGGAGTTTGATTTTTTCAATATTTTTATTGGATTCAAATGGGGAGTTTTCTCTTATTTACATTTATGTTTTAAAGTTAATGGAGATTAAAATAAATGAGGACATTCAAATGGAGAGTATTCTCTTATTAAAATAAGTATATGATGATATTTGAGAAGTGGTTGGAAGAGGAGAAAAAAAAAAAAGGATGGGCACCTAGGCACCCAAGGCCAGTGCCCAGGCACTGGATGCACTACTAAATGTTTTGCCTTCAGTCGGGTGGGTGCCCAGGCGGCTAGGTCGCGGCACCTAGGCACCCACTGGATGGAAATAAAGGAGAAAGCTCGACCCTTCTCCCTTATTTCCACCATGTCTCTCTCTCTTCCTTCTCTCTCATTCTTTTCTTCCCCCACATGATTTCCACCAACCTTTTACCATTTTTCACTCAATCCACCATTAAATTTATCTTCTTCCTTCATCACCATCATCATACTTTAGCTTAGTCTTCCTTAGAGCTCTCTCTCTCTTCCTTTCTAGTGAGAGAAACAAAGGAGGAAGAAGATCTATGTCCTCCATCGAGTTTCTTTCTTTTTTGGCAACCCAAGGTAACTCTCTAAGATTAAATCTTCTTCTATTTCTTGGGTATGGAAGGATTTTCTTGAAGGATTAAGTTTAAGGTGGAGGTTTGGGAACCTAGGTTTCCAATTTGGGGATTTTGTACTTTGAGAGGTAATTTAAGTTAATCCTTAGTTCTAGAAACTAATTGGTGCTTGAATTGTATTCTTTATGATGTTAGATACTCTTTAGAATCTCTTGGTGGCTCTAAGACTTCGTAGAGTTTGGGCTCATTTCTTTCCAAACTCGATCAATGAGTGCTAGTATATCTATAGCTTGTTCTTATTCTTAATTTCCTAGCTACCTGCCTAAAATGTAATTTAGTGAAGCTTATCAAAGAATTGAATTAATATGTTTTACTCCGTATTCATAGGACTCTTGACATAATCATGTTAGTTATGTGTATACATACATACATACATACATACATACATATATATATATATATATATATATATATATATATATATATATATATATATAGTGTGGGACAAGCTCTTATAGAAGCTAATTTATGGTATTTAAATAATATGAAGTTTCAACTTATTAGAAATTGTTATGTTCTTAAAGTCAATGATCTGAGCTATTTGATAGAAAGAATAGTCACATATATATAAATTGAGAAAGAGCTCTAGATACTTTAAGTTGAAAGTACTATACTTTGAAACCATATTTGATAGTACAGTTATTTTGACTATTTGGTGAATTTTGATAACTATGTTTGTAAAAAATACGAAAGATTCTTGAATCTTATTATGCATTTAAAGTTATGAGCAAGAAACTATATGATTTGAAATAAAGAAAATTGTTATTATCAAGGAGTTAGAAAGGAAATGTGTTTTCAAGAACTCAGATGAGGCATGGCAAAGACCCAGCAAGTGTGAGTGCCTTTCTAAGGGGGGAAATCAGAATGTAATCAAGCACTAATGGCAACAAAGATTTGTCTTGGTGCACCTCGTATAACCCAACTAGCAGGGTGATTGCTAGCCCGGCATGTTGGCTTGGCCAACATGTCCGGTAGATATAGTCATGCATAGGCGTGAGATCAGTTATTACTGGGCAAGCCCAGTCAAGCAGTTACTTTTGAAATAGAATCCTCCCCTAAGTTTTTCATGAGATTGAACAAGTATTTATTTTCTATGTTTTGAGAAAGTATTTCTATACTAAGCATTTATGTTTAAGATTCTTATTTACTAGTTGAAACTGTATTTAGTTGAAATTGAAATTTAAGGAAATTTCTTGAAGTTATCATGTGTTTGAAGTCATAAGCAAGGATACATATGAGTTGATATAATGAGGTTTATATTCAGTTGAACTGAAAGGTGCTATAATGAGCCATAGAGAGATTTTAGAAATAGATTAAATATCATATATGCCTTACCAGAAGATTTTATAGTAATTTTACTATATAGACAAAGTATTTTTACTTAAGAAACAATGTATGAGTTTTTGAAAATGCTTATAAATTATATGTTACTAAAATTGTATGTTTAGGCTTGTTCCACTCTTGTTATAGATATGTTATCCCTCACTGAGTCTTTATAACTCACCCTTTCTTCCTTTCCATGTTTTTAGACAGGTGCTAGGTCATCCTTGGATTTCTACAGCTAGTTAGAAGTGTTGGATTCCCATACACTTGTTCATGTGGTGTTTCAGATGCTTTTTTTTTTTTTGTATTTGAGTAAAATTGGTAGAACCTCTAGTAATGCTCCAATAACCTGCAGGCAGGGTCCTTTCCGTATCATTTATAATTTGCAGTAATAGTATATTAATTTAGTTATGATCAACTTGAGTTTTAATGTTTATAAATTAAGCTTCAAGAATATATATGTATGTATATATTTTTACTAGTATGATTATGTTTTAAACTCCTATATTGTGTGTTGTGGGGCGCATTCGGAGAATGCCTAAATCCCCAATAATTTTTGTGTGCTTGGATTGTTGTGTAGGTGGAGGATTCATATTTGAGTAGCCCTAAATACAAGAGAGACTCTGCCCAATTTTGTTTAGAAAATGGTCTAGCGTAGGCTGCTAAGGGACGTGTCCCCTATGCGCCGGTCACGTCCTGAGTGGGGTCACGATGACTATAATCTATACCAGGTCTTTGTGACAAACCTTGCGCTACAAGTCGTGCTTTTTAGCATACAATCTCATTTTTCTAATTCATTTTCTCACAAATACCCATTTGTATCCCATAGGTTTTACACCTTCTGGTATTTGGACTACAAGTCCAAAGACTTCACATTTTACAAGTGAGTCTAATTCAGCCTGCAAGACTTCCTTCCATTTTGGCCAATCATCTCTACGATGATTCTTGGCTCAAGATCCTATTTTCATGCATAATATTTAGCACTACATTATATGCAAATATATTGTCGACAATAATTTTTTTGTCTGTTCCATATTTTTCCTGTAAAGACATAGTTTATTGAGATCTCATTATCTTGACTACTTTCAGGTACCAGAACATCTTTTGGCATTTCGATTAAGTCAAAAATTTGGACTACAGGAAGAGTCCTCACTATGTCTTTGTTCTCTTCTACCAGAAGAGTATCACTATTAGAATCATTTGCTTCCATAAATCACTTGCCCTATTTCTTCTTCAAGGATTTTCATTTATGGAATTGGTTGGCCTACCGTGCTTTCGGCGTGTGATTGTTCAACAGAGACATTAATTGAATTGTGGCATTGTTAGCTGACATATAGGATCTATCCTTTTCATATCATGAAATGCATCTGGCAACTCATGCTATTCTTTGCAAATGTATAATACTTTAAACTTCTAGTTCTCATTACCTTATTTGAGGATCTAAATAAAGTAAGAATAATGCATTCCAATTTATTTCCTTTTTTAGCTATTTACTCGTTTCCCTCTAATATTGGAAACATTATCAACTTAGCATTCTACAAACTGAGCCTTAAAGAGAACTCTCATTTGTATTTCTAGAAACTTGATTATAAAGAGAGAGAGATAGAGAGTCATATCCAACATATATTCCTAATTTTCTTTGGGGTTCCATTTTAGTGCAATAAAATGGGGCAAACATATATCGCATATCCAAAAATTCTTAAATTGGAAGTATTTGGCTGCTTGCCAAAAGCTAATTATAGGGAAAAGAATTGATGGCAACTTGTTTGTCTTATATAAATAAGTGTTGTAGCATGTAAAATAACAAGCACTTAAGTAAAATTCGGGAGATTGGTTCTCATAACCATTAGTCTGGCAATCCATTATGTATATGAACATAAGCTACTAGATGTTCAACATTTATATCACCGGCCATGCAATAAACATTAAAAGCTTGAAAAGTAAATTCATTAGCATCATCAAGATGAATTATTTTGATTGGATTATCTAGAAGTTGTGCTCTTAGTTGAATAACTTGCGCAAGTAATCTCATAAAGTCTAGGTTGTGAGATAATAATAAGTACACATGACTATTTCATAGATACATCTATTAAAATCATAAAATATTTAAAAAGTCTACATGGTGGATGAACTAGTCCACATATATTATCTTAAATTCCTTCTAGGAATTTAAGATATTCGAATCCAATCTTTGCTAGTGATGGCCTTATAAGTAGTTTAACTTGAGAACATGCAGCACAAGAAAACTTATTGGATTGAATAATTTTCTGGTTCTTCAATGAGTGCCGATATGAGTTTTTAATAAATTTTTTTTTTCATATCATTATTACTCCCAAATGTCCTAACTAATCGTGCCAGATGATAAATTAAATCATTTGGGTTAGTAAACTTCTTGTTTACTATAAAATGTATTCAATTGTACTAATATTAGTTAGTAAACTTCTGATTTACTATAACATGTACTCAATTATACTAATATTAGTATATAATAGATCGAAAGAAAGAACAAGTAATTTCTTTACTATAACTTCCTTTCTCAGAGCATAAGTTATAATATGTAAGTACTCATTACTTCCCTCACTCTTCATCTCAATATGATATTCATTTCAGCGAATATCTTTGAAATTGAATAAATTTCTTCAAGAAATAAAATTGTAGCTCTTCTAGAGCTTATGAATATATTAAAACTCAATAAGTTTTTTCAGGAAACAAAATAGTAGCTCTTTTAGAGCTTACGAATATATTAAAACTCAATAAATTTTTTCAAGAAACAAAATAATAACTTTTCTGGAAGTTATGAATATATTGAAGACTCAAAATAAATTATTCAAGAAACAAAATAATAGCTCTTTTGGAGCCTTCAATCATCTAATAATTATATTAAAATATATCTTGTTTTTAAAAATAATGTGTATACTTGCACTATCCACAAGACAGATATTTATGCTACTTATCTTCATTATTTTCTTTATAGAAGTATATCAATATGGAAATTTGTACATGATAATTATAATAAAAAAGAATAAATAAATATTGAGAGCACTTGTATATGAATATTCACATAACATTGAATAATAACAAAATATATATACATATATACAATGGCACTATTAACATTATCAATTTACATTAATTGATGTAAATTTAAATCTCAAGTTATACTTAAGCAAATCAACGACTTTTGTTCCTCCATATCTCAAAAGTTTTAAAATTTTAAAACTTGGATTAAAAAAAAAAAAACCTGATTAACAATAGGAGGTTATCAACAACTTAGATTCAAAAAGGAAAGTAACGATTTGAAATTCGTAAAAATTATAAACTTGAATTTAAAAGTATATTAACAATTTGAAAATTCAAATATAATAACTCTAATTGATACTTGATAAAAATCAAACAAAATGTCTCCACATACAACAGGTACGTGACCAATGTACTTTGATGTCATAGTGATAGTATTTATTTTCTTCTAACTCAATCATGATTTTAGTTGGAACCATGATCTTTGTCATTATTAGAACTATAATTTGTTACATGCACTTCAGGGAATGGAGCAGAGCCAACTAGGTGGGTTTCATGTTTTTTTCATGGGTAACTCATTATTTCATTCAGCCATGAAAGGAATAAAATTAATTCAAAATATTTTGTAAAGCCCTTTACTTAATGTAGCTATTGCAAGAGCACATTTGGGGCATGAAAAGTCGAGAATGTTTTTTTTCTAACATATCTCTATCAGTAATATCTCCTCCCATTATTTAAATTGAGAGATAATTCTATAACATTGTGGTATTATATTTACTAATAGATTTAAAATATTCCAACCCGTAAATAAATCCAATTCACATATCTACTTCAAACAGCTCTAAAAATCGACAAGATCGTTTAGAGTAAAATATTCAAATATGAATCCTTCATGAAAATGACAATGAAGAAAAATCAATGTTTTTGTGCAATCCTTCTAGGATGCAGCATTTCGTTAATGGTATCTTTAAGATGCATTGAATCAAGATAGATTTTGCACAATCCTTACTGAGATATGATGACATTTTCTTGTTTAATGGTGTCTCTATGACCTATTGAATCAAAATAAATTTTACGCAATCCTACTAGGATGCGATATTTCCTTCTTTAATAATGTCTCTAAGACCCATTACATCAAGATTGATTTTGTGCTATCCTTCTGGGATGCAATGTTTCATTATTTAATAGTACTTTCATGGCCTATTGAATCAAAATGAATTTTATATGATCATATTGGGATGCAACATTCATTGTTTATGGTGTCTTTAGGATCCATTGAGTCAATATGAATTTTAGCATCTATAATTCAAGACAAATATATCTTTCGCAAAACAAGAATCACAAATTCATGATTGAAAGAGCTTGACATAATTAGAATGTCTTACCTCAAGCCTTCACTTTGTTAAAGTATATTACCTCAGGCTTTCACATAAATGGCAGAGTCTCATGCTGATAACATGTTATGAAAATAATAGTAAAACAGAATATAGAAAGAGAAGAAAAAGAGAATTATTATTGATATTCTCAGGGGTTGTCATACATAGAGCACCCAAAAGGCTATTTATAGCCAAAGGGTGAGATATACAAGATATGATCAAATCACAGATTCTATCTAATCAAATCTTAATCGAATAAGAATAAAGATATGGATATCCACATTCAAATTTAAATAATATTTCACAACAAAAACAAGGATTTATTTTTCTAAACTAACGTTTTGTAAGTATTAGCCAATTTGCCAACTAGCTCTCATACCAGCTTGAATGTAACCTTATAATATCTTTAATAGTTCAATTGCAAAAATCAGTTCAACCAACCAAAATTGATCCAAACACCCAATCTGCTTTGAAAAGCTAATTGGTTCTAGGCAAAGTTGAAGTTTGGGTTTAATTGGGTTGCCAATTTTTGTAAGGGGAATGTTATTGTATCCGTGCAAATTCATGGATTCGAAACTTATACTGATATGGACAAATTAAATAAAAACATATGTATTAAATAAATTTTATTAAGTCAAATTTTAAAATTTAATTTTAAATAAATCCTTTTGAAATATATAATTGTAAAATGCCTTTGTTTTTCTTTTTGGTCTCTAAGGAGGGGGAATGGGGTAGCTTATTACCCTCTACATGGGAGACAAACTCGGCTCCTATGAGTAATCGAGATGCGGTGAAACCGCTAAGGCAAATACCTTATTTGCAAATAACTTGTTATTGTTTAAGTTTTCAATTTTTCAAAATGGTTTAAGTTTGAAGGGTTGATCTAAATAACCCAACAAATTAAAATAGATGAATTGAGTTAATAAAATTGAAGTAAAAAATAATTTTGCTCTGATTTGGCCTAGCTTAATGTAAGATGGCTAGCAATGAACTGAGCTGGTTTGATGAGGGATAGCTCACAATGGGCTAGGTCAGTCTACTGGGCCAGCAAGAATAACTTGCAACCCATATAAGGCTAGACGGAGCCAACAAAATGCTAAACCACACTATACTTGGCCCTTAATGGGCCAACCCATAATTGGTTCGACCATCAATGGGCCAACCCTAATTGACAGCTTGATTGACACCCCTATCAAGAATTAGAGGTATTACTCTTAGCTAACCCAGCCTGACCCATTTGTGCTTGCCCATTGTGGGCCAATAATTGCTTGCCTACTCCAGTTCTATGTAAACTATGGGGCCTAATGATAATTGGGATTTAGGGTGGCTTTATACATGGTCTTTATCAGTTAATGACCAATTTGGTCACGAATAATATTATAATCAAAAAATAATGACAAAATGGCCTTTTAACCCATTTCCCCTTTCTTTTCAAACCCTCCCCCACCCCAAACACTGCGTCCCCTCCTACCTAAGAAGCCTCCACAATTAGAATAATATCTAATCTCTACTTTGCATTTAGATATCACACCTAGTTGAGTTCCATCTATAATAATGACATTGATTCTCGGCTGAGATTAAGGGAAACCCATGTAACTCCAATAATCATAGACTAAAACCCAACAATCGCCTTCACTGAGCATCACCAAAAAAAAAAAAATACAAACTTTCTTAAAAACATGAGTTCCTCATAACCCTCGAATTTTCCTTTTTTTTCTTCCCATTTTACCTAATCCAAATGCTACAACACTATTATTTGAGTGGGAGTTATCATTCCCATTTCACACATAGCACATGAAGCTAATCAAAAGAAGCAATCTTTCAAGTACTTGAGAGCGTGTATCTTACCTCAAAGAAAGAGAAAAGACCCAAAATTTGAGAAAGTGGTGAGAAACCTCAAATGGATACAAAAGGCAGCGAAAGATTTGCAGAGTTACAGGTAACAAATGCAAAAAGCCCATGGGGGGAGAAAGGAGAAGTGGCCCATTGGGGAAGGTGTGTAGTGGTAGTAGCGGGTGGTGGTCCAAGGAGGCAGTGGTGCTAGTTAGGGGAAGGGGGTGACTAGTGGCACTAGAAAGGTGGTGGTGATGAGGTAGGGAAGAGTGCTAGAGTAGAGAAAATTTGAAAGTGAAGGGAGTAAAATAGACATATCAGATAAAATTATTTTTTAAAAAATTAAAGAGATTATTATTGATACACTGATAATGTAAAAGAGTTTTATATTGTCATTCAATTATATGTTTGTATGTGTAAGGCTTTTAAGATAATAAGTAGTTGAGTCAAACATTTTTGCTAATATGGCAATATATAATTAGATGTCTATGTAAAATTTCTTTATACTGATAATATATACAAATTAAATCCAAAATTAAAATATAAATTATTTACATAATAAAAGTTTTAATCTCAATTGTTCATTATAAATTTAGTGGTCAAGATTCAGTGTCTATTATGATCACTAACTCATTACTCCCCACCATAGAAGTTGCTTGGGATTTTTAGACATATTAAGTAATCATTATGGGTGTATTTGGTTCAACTTATTTTGATAAAGAATTAATTTTTTAACCAAAAAAATCAATTTTATAGAAACTATTTATTTTAACTTATATTTAAAAGTTGAAAAAAATTATTTTTAACTTTTGAATAAAAGTTAAAATAAGTAATTTTTATGAAAATGATATTTTTAATAGTTAAAAAATTATTTTGTCAAAAAATTGAAACAAACGCATCTTATATTCAATGTTTTAATCTACTTTTGTGTTTAATTGACTAATATGAATCACATTATCTGCTTTTGTGTTTAATTGACTAATATGGATCACATTCATAGTGTTTGAAATTCAATTAGGGATTAATTGTGTTTTTTCAACATTATTATTAATTTAACATTGTCTATGTATTTTTATCATATTTTGAGTTATAAAAATCTATAAATTATGAATTTTGATTTATGAAAAATCTTTATCTATAATTTTGATGAAGAAATGAAGAGCTACTTTAAATGTTTAGAAAGTCAAATTGGGACCATAATTTAGCTATAAGAGTCATATTATGGTCCAGCAGGTGGGCCATGGCTACTTATTACAAGGGATTGATGGGAAAAATTATTTTGAAGAATTATTTTTAAAAAAATTAATTTGTATTTGATTTGGGTATCTCAATAATAAATTTAAAAAATAATTTTTATTTGGATAGGATAAAATAAAATAATTTTTTATTATTAATATGAGTAATAGTAAGACTCTCTCTTAAAAGGTCTTTTTTCGAAATAAAGAACTTCAATGATATTTCTTTCAAAAAGTCTTCTGAAATGCTAAAAGTAAGTTTAAAAAAAGACTTTTATATACTAAGCTATTAAGATTGGTATAGTGATGAGAGACGTAAATAAATTATATAATGTCTTAGCTTCAAATCTCATTGCTAATAACAATATAACAAAAAGAAAAGATCTTTACATACTTAAATATACTAGTTATTATATATTTTTATTCTTATATCAATAAAAGATTTTTATCCTTACAAACTACAATCTAAATGGATTCTAAATTACTATATAACTACATTCTCATTCTAGCAAAAATACTTTTGAGAGATTCAAACACTAAACTAAACAGTTTCAATGGAATTAATGGGTAAAAGGTCTTTTATTCCTACAAACTAAAATCCAAATGGACTCTAAATTATTGTACAATTTCATTCCTATTCTAGCAAAAATAATTTTGAGAGATTCAAACACTAAACCAAACAGGTTCAGGGCAATTAATGGGTTATGGCAAAATTGGCCTTGAATTTTCTTTTGTCCCCCTGCAATTTGCACACAAATAATGAATTGAAGTCTTTTTTTGATTCCTCGGCTTCCACATCAATGGCTTCACAGTACGGTCACAGAATTAACCGTGCACCATATGCACAGTAAATTATATAATAATATAAGTCTCCAATGATTTCAATAATTATCTTTAGTCACCAGGATTGGTTTTCTCAAAAGGAGGCACTAGCCTTTTTTCTTTTTTCTTTTTTTTTTGACTGGGAAAGGAGGCACTCAACTACACAATTGCTTCAGTTCATACTTTTTCTTTAAAAAAAAAAAATAAGAGAAATATTTGAGGGACCCATTTTCTATGAAACACCGTACCGACTCACACCCCATCCACCATTAGATGAAGTGTGGATTTCACTTGAATGAGATCCATACTCCATCCAATGATGGAAAAGGTATGAGTCGACATGGTGTTCCATGAGAAATGAGTCTCCCTATCACACTTCTCAAAAACAAAATTTCACAAATCAACTCAGGCTTTTGCATGAGTTGGTACGACATTTTAGTTTAAACTATTAATATTTAAAATTTATTGAATTTTAACTAATTTGCCAAAAAAATTGTGCACTCTCTTAAAGTTTGCACCTAGATTAAAAAAAATACTTCGATAATAATAAAAAATAAATCAATTTTGCAAAACCATTATTGTATTGAAATTGCAACTTGATTTTTTTTTCACTCACTCTATTAATAAGTACGATTAAAATAGTAATAAAATTGAAAAAAATATTAATAACATTTTAAGTTTTTAAAAGAATAGATAATTTAAAATATTAAAAAAAATCCTAGATAAACAAATATTATGAAACATAGTAACAAAACTCAAGAGTTTCTAGGTTGGCCACACCTTAAAAACAAGGTGTTAGTTTTCAACTATTTTATTAAAACTTAAGATATTAATTTTGATATTTTTTAATGTAAAGTATTTTATATTGTTTATTAATTATATATTATTATATATGTAAATTTTGATATATTTATTGTAAGAATTAAATATTTTTTTGAACATATCAAAATATGATTGAATAATTGTGTAAAAAATTGATATTGATAATATATCAAAATTGAATCTAAAACCTAGTTATTTAGTATGCATTATTGGAATAAAATATATACACCAATATGTAATATAGTATTACATCATTTAATGAACTTGACATCTTATTTGTTAAACTTTATCAAATAATGAAATAATACATTGTTACAGTGGTGTAAAATTTTTATATAAATAGTGTATATCAATTAAAACTAACGCTTTGTTAGTTCAATTGGTTCAATACTTATTTTTCTTAAATAGGGTTTTGAGTTCCTAGAGATAAAAAAAAGCTAGTGCTGCAAGAGGTTTACCCTTGTAGCGGGTTTAGCCGGCTCGAATTAGATTAGTTGGAGACCAGTGAATTTTGAATATTATGGTTAAGAGAAAAAAAAATGTATATCAATTAAATTTTTTTTAGTCAAAAAACTTCTGATTTTAATTTCAAATATTAAAATGAATCCCCACTAACTAATAAAGAAAAGTAAATAAATAAATAAATCTGGAGAAGGATTTTGTTAGTTATGGACCATACATATAATATGCTCATAACTCATGTGAGGAGCGAACGCTTAATTCAAAGATTGTAATTAAACTGAGTAGCAACCATTGAAACTAGAACTATGAACATGGGTTAGATTGCCGACCGTTGAAATAAATGGCATGGTGCCTGCCCAGATTGCCAGCTGGGTACGTAGCATCAGAGAAGATACTTTAGATGTCCTTAGGGACTGTCCAACTGCTGCCCGAATTTGGCTAGGATTGATTAATTCAACAAAGGTGGTCCAATTCTTTACATTAAACTTTGCAGGAACTGGATTTAAGACCAACCTCTCCACTGATATAGCATATGATATAATGAAACCTGGTGTTGGAAAGACATCTCAATTCTTTGTTACTTACTGGAAAATTTGGCGATGGAGGAACAAACGTGATATTTGAAGACCACTTTGACAGACCCTGAATATTGAATAGCCCACCAGCTGCATTCTTAATTTTGACCAACTCAAAACAGAATGGTGCTGCAAAAGGGTCAAGCTGGGTGTGGCGGTCAAGCTCATGGGGTTCACTAGAATGGTTGGCACTTGCACTGCTTTTACAGCTCAACTTTGGGGCTGGCTTTAGAAAACTCTGTGTTGGAGTGTGACTCAAAAGCAGTATTTGTCTATCAACAAAAGCAACGGGACCAACAGAGTTTATTCATCATCTTCTGCGGAAGTTTCTTTCAGACACATCTACATGGAGTGCAATAGACCTGCTGACTGGTTAGCCAATACGACGGTGTGTTTGTTTTAACTTTTCTGAAAAAAAATTATTTTTCAATTATTAAAAAAAATTACCTTTCATAGAACTAACTTATTTTAGTTTTTATTTAAAAACTAAAAATAACTTCTTCTTTTTTTCAACTTTTAAGTGGAAATTAAATGAGTTTTATAAAAGTATTTTTCTTTTTTGCTTGAAAAAAAAAAATCACTTTTTTGTTTGTTTTTTTATCAAAATAACCTAAAGGAAACACCCACCGAGTCTTCAACTTCCCCACAACACTCATCTTTGGGTCATCCCTCCATTGAAGCCTATCTGTTTTGCTGATGGTACTTGGCTGTTAATCCCCAACTAGTCTTTTTTCTTTCTTTTCTTCATTTTGGTCGTGGGCCTCACCTGATATGGGCAATTGCCGTATGGCACCACTTTTAGTCAGCACTGGAGGGGATAACAGTCCATAAGAATAGAAGCAAGGCATGTGGATCCAATAGAATACTGAGACCCAAAAATTTGAGGCTTAAAAGATATGGGCTTCCGAAGTATTAAGCCTAAGCCTGACTAGCATTTAAACCTAGAACCGGCTTTGTGATATTTAATTGCTTATTTCAAACCCAAAACGATGACAAAGGGAGAAAAAAAAAAAAAACCAATAATTCAAACCAATACCATTGAATATCAGATACGTGTTGACGAAAAAATAAAAGCTTCACATGAATTTGTCAATGAGAATCGAATCATTGGCATGATCGAACATCATTGTCAAAAAATTACACTATCGCTATAAACTATTGTCAAGACTAGTGATATACTTGATCTTAAAATGAGAAACCTCTTCCTTTTTTAATCTTTCATTAAATACTATATAAATTTATATTCAAAGATTAAGCATATAGGTATGATGCAATGTTAATGATTTACTTTTGCATGGTTATCGAGAAAGAACCTAGGTTTGATGCAAAAACTAGCATCATCCCTCACCACCTTGCCGCAAGCTGCTTTACATTGATTTAAAACTAATCCATCAATATTAAAGCACCACCAGTTGGATGGAGGAAACTCCTAAGATAGTAGCTGCCTATTCCTCTTATTACACACATTCACCACATTATTAAGTCATTGTTGCATCAACTAGCTCTTAACCCTAAGCCAAAACTACCCAACTGGATCTTCAATTTTTATTCAGCTAGCATTGGATTTTTTTTTTTTTTGGTTGGAAGATTGGGGGGGGGGGGGGGGGGGCAGCGAACAGGGGCATGGGGTCTCAAACTCTTGGAATTGAACATGACTCCCTTAAGTTTCCCAGGTGCAGCCTTCCAAGAGGCAAAGACGTTAACCATTTGAGCTGGCCTCCATCCGCAACTTGCATTGGATTTTTTTTTTTTTTGGTCAGTCTAGGGTGGAGTCGAACTAACTAGCCCTTAGGCGTGGGCTTCCTTGAGGCATGCACGTTCACCATCTGTGCTGACCTCAATTCACCTTGCGTCAAATTTAAACACCAGTGACTACCAATAAGAGTGAACCTTAATTTTTCACATGATTTTTATGCCATGGTTATTGTTGGAGCTCAACGAAACAGGCCCAATAAGCTAGGCTGGGTCGTAAATAAGTATCTTTAGCTATCTCTCATTGATCTTACCAAAACAAAGGTACCCCTAATCTACTCCTCTGCTCTCATGTAGAAGATGCAAGCACTAACCCAAAAAATAAATTAAAAAAAGCACGTGCAATGAGAATTAAAAAAAGGCTAGAAAAGAAAAGAAAATAACATTGTAACAATATATATGGAGTAAAATAGAACAAAAGATATCAACATCATAACTAGATGCTGGATAGAAACAAAAGTACACTCAAGAGTCTCTTTGTCTTCTCTTACTCTTTCTTTCTCATGTCTTATTCCAACAACATGCTCAGCCTGAGAATTTGCCCTTCACTTCCCTTTTAATTTTCCCACACTTTCTCACAATCCAAACACCAACTTTGTCACCCGAAGAGCCCCTCTTCCACATTCAAGCCTCACTCTATCAAGATCTCCTCGTCTGCACAACCTGTTAAGAACATCATACCGAACCTTCCAAGGTAAACAAAATGTGCTCCCTGGCCACCCTTAACAATGTCTTCAACCTCACTATCAGTCCTATCCTCAGCCATCGCCATATATCACCACCACTGTTGTTGGAACATCGCCGCAGCTCCGATTCATCGACATGCTCCATAGCTGCTACAGCTCCAAGGAGCACCTCGAAGTCGACACAAGGCACCCCAAGCACCTTACCGTTGTAAGGGGTTTGCTTTTCCCCATCTACCCCAATATCCTGTTCATTAATTGGGTCACCGGCAGCATCGACATTGCTGATTCTCCTCTTTCGGCACCAATGCTTGGGTCAGTGATTTGAGTGATGTTTTTGAGGCTAAAGGAGGGTGGTGATGAGGTTAAGGGAAAGGTTTTGGAGGTCACCAGATGAATTGATGGCTATGCTAGAGAAATTGTTCACATCTTTTGCATCGAGAATTCGTGCTGGCAAGGGTGAAAGGGGTTCTTGGTGGTGACGCTGGTAGTCTTTTATAGACAAAAAGAAATTGAGGAGGTCGAGTTGGATATATAAAAAGAAGTAGCATGAGAAGGGGGGGTTAAATCGTGCTTCTAAAACTTTTCTATCCTTGAAAACTTTAAACAAACTTTTCTCAAGTCTTTGGACTTGAAATTTTGGCCAAATCATATGCCTACGTCCATTCCCTAAAAGATCATTTGAGATTTTTATAAACTAGGTATTCTTTGTCCAAGTTTTTCTAAGCTTTTACAATTGAGTAGTTCTTCCCAACCTCTCCAAGCTAATCAAATGAGTAATGTTTACAATGTCTCTTCAAGCTAATAACAAGTAGTATTTTATCCTAACCTCTCCAAGCTCACAAAAGCCATTATTGGGTCAGGTCACAATAACAAGATTGGAAGGTTTGTGTTTTTATAAAACTCACACAACTCAAAGGTGTATACAACACTTAAGATCAATGTGTGTGACTTCTCAATAGTCTCAGTAGGAGGATATTAGCTAATGCACAACAAATGAGAAGATTTTCCTTTTTGAAAAGTTACAACAAGTAACTTTTAGGACGTTTAGAAAGTTGAGAAAGATGAAGTCTTGAAAGGTATTCAAATGCGCAGAATACTTGACTAACTAACCAACTCTTCATTGTCTTCTAGGTTTATATAGGCTTTAAAATTCTAGCCATTGAGACTTTAAATCTTGAGTCCAGAGCTTTTTGATGCATTGGTTTAAAACTGGAAAGAGAAATAAGTTGATTTCTTTCTCAACAAGTAGAAACATCACCACAAAAGAAAACTAGCCATTAAAGTTCACTAACTTTTCAGAGTTGCTAGCGCTTCTTTTGGATCCCATCTTGTCAAGTTTAACCTTTAAGGATGATCCATGAATCATGCAAAAGAAGCTTTGAGGGTGAAGTATTTTATGTGAATCAACTTTTGGAAGTCACCATTTTGGGCATAGCCTTCTGGATAGTTTATCCTTTTGAAGTGCTTGTGACCTTTCCAATGGCTTAATTTCTTTTTGATGACATCAATACATCTTTCTGGTTTTTTAAATATGCTTATTGAGAGATAAATCATATACTTTTTTGCTAAAAAGTTCTTTCCTTGTGGTAAATATCTATGAGATACGTATAAAGACTTTTAACTTTGTATGATCCCAATTTCATCCAGGTACGTATGCATGATCTAATGCAAATGTATATAAACATTGGAACAAATCGTTAGTCCACACAAAAGTTTTTATTAAGAATTGATTTGTTATCCATCAAAACCCTTAGCCCGATAAAGCTTATACAATTTAGTGGCTTCTGACGGGCATTGGAGCTTACAATCTCCCCTTTTTTTATGATGGCAAATGAATACTTAAGAAAAACATTTGTTCTAAAAAGAAATTTAAAGCGCATAAGGTTTGTTTTTAGATTCAGTTTTTCTAATTTGTAAGTATACTTTCTGAAGTTGATATCAAATGATCGTTTTAACTAGAAACTTCAAAGAAACGTATAGTTACTTAGAACAAATATTTCATCAAAAAAATTGCCATTTATAATAAAAATGTAGGATAAGTCAATTAATCACTTTTTAGACGTTCAAAAAGTTCATGATGGATCATAACAAGAAATATGAAGTGCAAAAAGATTTTATCATATAAGAATTATAACAATCTGAGCCAGATATATGTGAAATCAGAGCAAACAAGAAATAATTAGAGTAATTGGAAGGATTAACAAGAATTATAACTTTACAGAAATTACATAATCATAATTGTGATGACTATTAGAGCAAGATATGCAAAAATGGATATCAAAGCAAAACTTATCTTGGAAAAGTTCAATGATAAACATCAAAGTAGAAAGTAGAATATTCTAAGTATTAGAATTTTTAAGTATAGAATTAAGGGTATTAGAGCAAAGATTTGCCTAAGATACCAGAGCAGAGTAATAATAATATCAGATCATTATTATCATATCAACATAATATCATAGTGCCATAATAAAGATCAAGATAAAGTAATATAGGAGCAAATAACCAGAGAAGATAAATAACCAAATAAATTAAACTGTTCTAAACTATGATATAAATGTAACTAAAAGAAATTGTTCTCAAAATGTAAACCTAAAAACTATACTTTAAAAATAAAAAATACGAGAATATAAATTATGTGAATGCAAATAGTTCCAGCTCCCCCATAAAGTTGTCTCTCTCTCAACCAAGCTTTTCTCATTCTTTACCCTCTTTTGACACCATCAACAAAAAAGTGAGTAAGGATCACAGAAGACCATCATTGATTGCCTTTTAGATTTCCTTTTTGAAGAGCCTTCAGCATTGGTAGTAGTAGATTCTCCATCCTGTCCATTTTCCTTTCAATGGCATGCTGATTGGCCTGAAGTTCATGCTGATTGGCCAAAATTGTATGTTGATTGGCCAAGATAAGGTTCATTTGTACTTCAGCAGCATTTGGAAGGACATCTGTTGCACATGGTTCTTCAAAAGGTAGTTTCTTAGTATGACCAGCTAAGGAATTTGCCGATTTAGAACAGTTTGAGTTGCTGTTTTGTCAAATCTTGGGCCAAAAGTCAACATCAGTGAAATTTTAGTAGTAGTTAGGGTGGGTGGAATGTCTTGGGATGTAGTAACAGAGGCTAGATTGGGCATTGTAGTGGAGATGGGATGTAGCCTTAGGATTAGGGACAACATCAGCTTGAGCTTTTATCACCAGAGTTAGGGCCCTTTCTGATTCAGTCTTTTCTAGTGCATCAGCTACTGTTGTAGTCTCATTCCCCTCAAACATTGTCCTTCCTTGATCAACAAGATCCAATGGTAGATTTAGAGGTTGAGGTAGCAGCCAGTCCCTCTTGTTCAGCTTGTTGCGCAAAGTGTACAACAACACTTCTCATCTCTAATAGTGGATTGACTTCCTCAATTACCATAAATTATTGTTCTACCTCATGAGAGATAGAAGAGTTTCTAAGTTCTAAAGTTGCAACTCCAGTAGCCAAATTTCTCTATCTCTGCAGCCAAATTTCTTCTCTTAGCTTATTTTCTTCTGCTTCTCTATGAGCTCTACGTAAGGGAGAGGGAGTGGAATCTCTAGAAGGAGTAGCAGGGGCTTTCTTTAGTTTCTTCTTGCCCTTTCCTTCTAAAAGCTCTTCTTGTGTAGGTTGTTCTTGAGCCATAGGTTCCTTGATTATGATTCCTTTCTGAGCTGGTCTTGCAATAGGTTCAGCTAGGCTGATGGGTTCTGCACCTATTGTAGACACCTCGTCTTTAGCCTTAGATGAGGAAAAGGACTCTAGTAGGTTTCATAATTCTCCTCTTACTCATCTTTCTCTCCTCAAGGATTGGTGAGAGGCTTCTTTCTCTTCTTTTCTTCCTCTTGCCTTCACTAGAAGGCTTGGATTTCTCCTTCTTTGCATTGGTTTTTCTTACAGAAGAATCTTTCTTCTTCTTGTCCTTTTTCTCTTTGTCTTTCTCCTTCTCTAGAGCTTGAGGCTTCATTCCCAAGGCTAAGAAGGTTTTCATCATTGTTGTTGGCTTTTTGTTATCTGCCCTATGCCTGTCCAATGGCAACTGAGCCTTGATGGAAGCTCTAGTAAGGAACATGCCATATGGAAGGGTGGCATGCCTTCTTATTTTAGCATTCACAGTAACCAATATGAAGTTGATAATCAACCTTACCAAGTTGATCTTTCTCTTGGTCATGAGGCAAAACATCATCATCTGATCTACCTCAGTCATAACATCTATATTACCACTTTGAGGCAACATAGTGTGTTGGACCACTGAATAGACAGTTCTAGTAGGAGTAAGCAATTGAGAAGTTCGAATGTCTCTTACAGGCAAGCTTCTCTTACCTATGAGGACTTCAGCGACCTCATCCTCTATAGCATTGAGCTTTTCCCACCATCTTTCTCCATCTTGGCATAAAATGCCCTCATTTGGAGTGTTGGTGATCTATGCAATGTCAGAGGGTAGAACTTGCAACTTGAAGCTTCCCACAATACTTCAAAGAGAGTTGTTGTCTTCGTTAGAAGGAACTAGGGTGCTGTAAAATGCAAGAATTGTCCCTTTGTAAATGTCCTCTGATATTCTTAAGAAATTGTACCATCCTTGGAACTCGAAGACACCAAAGACCTCAAGAAAGGTTGTGAAGCTTTCCAAATAAAACCTCCTTCCTCTAGCAATAAGCCTTTGAAAGAAATTGTTTTGGAAGTTCACTTGCATTTCATCATCCTCGAAGATATAAGGAGCACTTTGGTCACCTTTTCCTACCATTGCAATGTACAAATGTTGAAGTTTGAAACAAATAAGGAGTGTGTTTGGTGGAAGATGAAGGCAAAGAGTAGAGAGTTTGAAAGTTTGAAACTTGGGAGCGAATATGAGCAGTTGTCAATAGTGGTTTTTTGGGAATTTTGTAACTTGGGATAGAAAGAGCTTCAGAGTGAGTAAAATGATTTGGGATTTCTCTGCTTGCTTTTATTTCTTTGACCTCTTCCCTGATCTTTGTCTCTACTTCTATCCCCTATTTTCAATAACCAAAACCTCTTACTGCTAAAAGAATGCTTGCTAAGCATGTTATCCGACTCCTTCATTTAAAACAATAATTTTTATATAATTCATGGTCTCAGCACCAACAAGAGGAAAACTGGCCAAAGTAACACAAAGATTTTCCGAAGAATTAAGTAGAGTATTGAGCAACCAAAGTCTCAAAAACTCATCTTCAAATTTAACATCCATACTTAGACAACTGATCAAAACAACCTTGAAATTCACTTAAGCGATCATAAATAAAAGTACCTTCTTTATACCTCAAATTCATTGCCTGCTTCAGCAAAAATAATTTATTGCTCCCAATTTTGGAGGCATACAAGGTTTCCAGCTTGTCCCATAGAGTTTGGCATGTGAATCATTGGCAATATGAATCAAAACTTTATCATCTACCCATTGTCAAATAAAGCTACAAACCATCTCATGCTCAAAAGCCCATTCATTAGAATTGTTCTAGGGTTTTTGAGTAGCAAACACAGGCAAAAGTAACTTTTTCATAAAGAGTAAATGCTTCATCTTGCTTCTCCACTTGTGGTAATTAGTGCCTTTCAAACTGATCATTCTACTTTAATTAGACTCCACCTTTGAATCAAGAATGTTACCCAGGACAAAAATAAGCAAGCTTTGATGCCAACTGTTGGGAAAAGGTAACAAATACGCATTAGAAATAAAACCTTTCCTACTTGAAAGAACCTACGTGAAGCATAATATATGGCAATTAAAAAATATTCCAAACAAATAATATCTCCAAGAGTGCTAAAATAAATAGGTAAAGGCAAAAAGAACCTTCTTTCTTTTTTTTTTTCTTCTAAATAATAGGCAGGCGCGCACTTACAAGAGGCTCACACACAACAAATGTCAGTTATATGATACTTTTAAACTTGTGACAAAATATACTTGTTATAGAATTATTCTTAGTTTTTAACGGAATTTGATAAACTCGGCAAGTTTACAATCTAAGTTTATGAGAGCTCTACAAGTTTTCTTAAAAACTCAAGTTTGACAACTTTGATTGTGCGACGCATCAACAAAAACAAAATTAGAATTTGCCAAAATCATAAAACCATGGTAAAAATAATAAACTTTTAAGTTTAATACACATTTAATAATAATTTGAATAAGATAATCTAAAGACATAATAATATATTAAACAAAATAATTTAAATAAAATAAAATAAAATATTTTGGGTAATATTATTTGGCTGCGCCATAACAAAAGAATGACAAAATCATTCAAAAAAACAAAGGAATATATACAATCCATATCATAAACATAAAGTACAAATTGAAAAATTCAATGTGTATACAACATATCATCGCACGAGACAAACATAACTGCATGACAATTTAAATTAAAATTTTTAAATCAGTATACATCTAGACTATAAATCTTTTTATATATTTATATTTTTTATTTAATAATTTTTAAATCTTTTTTATATGAAACCTGTAAACAAGACTGATATTTTTATGAAATTTTATTCAACAGAAAATTCACCCTCATTATAAAATTGAGTACTCTCTCCTAATGATAAGGGTGTTTATTGGGGTGTTTATTGGATCAAATTAACCCAATGAACCTGAAAATCCGAACGGAACCTGGCTCATTTCAAAGCAAAATTAAACAAAATCAATTATTATTATCTCGGATTCAGATATTTATGATTTTTCAATCCGATTATCTAAACATTCAATTTGATTACCGGAACAACTACTTTTAATTTATTTATAAGCTTTCAAAGTTTTACAATTAAATTAAATTTTTAGTATAATAAAGTCACTTTTCTATCTTCTTTATTTGCATTTGTTTAAAAAATTTATCTATTAACACTATTATTATGCATCTCATAACCAAACTTTACACAATTGTTAGTTGTTATAAGAATTAAAAAATTTTAAAAAATATATCCTTATTTATTTTTAACTTCAACCAGGTGACCCGAACCAAACTAATCGGATCAATATTGATTGGATCAATTTAGTTCAAATTTGTTGAAATAAAATTAAAATCCAAACTAATTAAATTTAATTGGTTTGAATTTATTTTTCGTTCAAACCTCGGCCAAAGCAACCTGTTTTACCCCTAACTAATGATAAGATATTCTTTTAATAAGCTCTTTTCATTTACCATCACATGTTCTTTCTCAAACTTGATTTCTCCATTTGCATTGGATGTCCTTTATTCACTCTCACTTTGCCATTGTTTTCCGTCTTAGTTACAAATCAAATCTAGAAATAAGTATAAATTACTGTAATTAGTTTCATCCATTTACTAAGCCATTAGGATTGGACTAGTGATAAGAAGTTTTGATAGTATGCATTAGGTCATAGGTTTAAATTTTATTGCCACCAATATACTAAAAAAAAAGTTTCCTCCATTTACTTGCTCGATGAAATCTCAAAAATCATATTCTTTTAAAAGTAGATTAATTTTTGAGCAAGTCATATTCTCCCCTTTAAGATGCTTAAATTATATTGTCTAGGAGGCATTTATTTCAAAGTTTGAAATTACAATATCAAGAATCACATTTCTGGGAATATTATATCCAAGAATATTGGTCCTGTGTATTATTTAAAACTTGTTTGTTTAGCATTAAAAATACTTGAGAATATTTTTCAATATTCTTGATAATAAATTAAGAACTTCTTTGGTTTATAATACAAACTCCTTGGAGTATATGTAATAATTCTCAAAATATCCTTAACATATTTAATTGTATTATTTAATATTATTAATTGAGGAATATTTTAGCATTTTTATTCCCATGTCATGGGAATCTTCCATTCCCAACCTTTATAATGGGAATAAAATCCTATTGAAATATGAAAATATAACTTTCCTGAAAATAATCAATACCAAGAAATATTTTTATAAAACTTATAATAAATATGAGAATATATCGTTCCCAAGTAATTATTCCTGAAAATAAGTTGATAAATCTTGAGACAAACACTCTCTTATCTTCCATTTTGAAAACTTATGCTCCTTTCATATGAGAAATGAAAATATATTGCACTTTATAGCCAAGTTTAATTTAAACAAGCCTCCTCCCCGCAAAAATAAATAAATAAATGTAAACAAACCTCCTAGCATAGGTGAGGAAATATTGACAAGCCTCTCATACTAACCTTTTTTTTTTTTCATTTTTCTCAAATATTTTCTATTGGAGGCATTCTTATTCAAGGCATGGTCGGGCACTAAATATAGACACATCTCCTAATTGGGATTTGAACAAGAGTTTGCCATATTTTGGGAGACTAGTTCCTTCCACTAGATTGTGTCCCTTTTGGTTCTCACACTAAATTTATTAGTAGGACCTAGTGATCCATATTTATGACAATCAAAATGAGAAATGCTCCTAAGTGGCGAGTTTAAAAATCCTCATAATTCAAAATTTTACTCACATCTATTGAATACTTTTTGGATTTGTGTAATTACATCTCATGCCATTATGAGTGAGATTTTGAATTAAAAGAATTCTTAGATTGATTATTAGGAGAATATATCAACACTCTTTATGACGAAATCATGAAATTTGGAGGGATTAATTTTACCTATCACCTCTGCTTTTACAATTTGGGGTTTCAAAATCACTCCAAACCAAATCAAAACAAAAAAAAAAAAAATCAATCTAAAAAAAACCAAAAATCAATCAAAATTGAAATAAGTTGGTTTAGGTCGGTTCTCATTTTATAAAAATTAATAATTTTGGTTCACTTTTCAGTTTTAGTTTTTAAAATCGAGTCAAACCAAACCAATAATATGTTACACATTATACTTTTCTATATCTATATTTATATAAATATACATATAAGTATCTTCTATAATATTTTAATACTAAAATTATTTAAATAGTCTTATCATATCTTAACTCAATATTTTATATTTGCAATTATCTATTAATTCTTTTAATTCATTCAACATGATTTTTTTTTTCAAATCTTTTATTATTTGCATAACTTGTTTGCACTAGACATTAGTATAACTTTTGATAATTAATTTAGATTTTATAATTGTATGATTTTATAAAAATACTAATAATTAATCTAATTTGATGAAGTTAAAAGTTACTTTTTATATTTTATAAAACTTTAACAAATAATCAAAAACCAAATCACACCAAACCAAAATAAATTAAATTTAGGCTTAAATATGTTATTAACCCCTACAAATATAGATTGTTTAGATTTTGGTCCCTCTAAAATTTTTGTTTTGATTTTGATCCCTCCTTTTTCCTTTTTTTGCTTTTAGTTTTCATCTTTCTAAATTTTTGTCTATATTTGTCCTTAAAAATATTAGAAATTTTATTTTTGATTATTATAAATATTTTCTAAGTCATCTTTTGATTCTAATAAATATCATCACTTAACACTAGATATAAATGATAGGGACCAAAAACTTAAAAATAGAAAAAAAGAGGGAGCAAGATTAAAGCAAAAAATTTTAAAAACTAAAACAAAAATGAACCATATTTATAAAAATTAAAAACATATTTAAACATAAAATTTAATATTTCAAAAACAAGCTAAATCAAACCACGAATATCCCTAATAATTGAACTCCAGCCAAAGTCCTGAAAGGAAGACAACAAGATTGGCCCACTTCATGTCTAATTTCATCCTCTTTTATAATATTTTTATTACAGTTTGGGTACATACAGAATTCTATAGATGGCAGAATTTTTAATCATTCAAAAGAGACACATCGAGAAAAGAACAATTCAAAAGGGACATGACTATCATAAATGATTTATATATATAAAGTTTAATAGCGAATATATTTTCACATATAAAAGTTTAAATATGTTTATAATCACTATAAATATATAAGTTATTTTGACTTTTATCTTTTTAATTTTTTACTTTGATTTTAATTCTTAATTTTTGGCAACTATTATTCTAAATTTTGGTTCATATAAATATTTTAAATTATATATTTAACCCTTAAAAATATTAAAAAATTTATTTTTGATTCTTATAAATATTTTAAGATTATTTGTTTGTCCTTATAAATATCATATTTTAATATTATATTTAAACGATGGAAACCAAAAATCTAACAATGAAAAAAAGATAAACCAAATTAAAACAAAAATTTTAGTTGAAGTAAAATCAAAACAACTTATATTTATAAGTACTAAAAATATATTTAAACCATTTATTAACTTTTTAAGGTTAACTTGTCTTTAATCAAAATGAATATACACCCTTTAATTTATTCTAGAGTACATCAACAATTCATAATCTTAATTTACTAAAGATATAACAATAAATACCACTAAGAGTGATCTAATAGTAAGAGATTTGAGTAATATATTTGTATAAAGTTAGAGATTTAAACCTCATTATTATTAATATATTTAAAATAAAAAAATTCACACTTAAATGTTTTATTTATTTATTAAGATTCAGAATAAACTCGAATACGTATAGTGCCAATTCTTTGGATAAGCCAATATGACAGCCAATAAAAGCCAGTAAAGTTAGCACCAAAAACAGAAGCCCGGCATACGTTCCTGTAACGTACTAAAATAATGGAAAGAAAAGGTTAGAGAAATTAAATTTGCGAGAGCGACATGGACGGACGAAAGGCCTTTCACCTCGTATGCATTGAACAAATGATTCAAAAATATTTGTCACTTCCATGAGGTGTTGTCACTCAAGCCCTCATTGAAACGTGGGTGTCGCGCGTCCACACCTGACATAATGTACGAGAGAAGAGCGACTGCAACGAACGTTCAAAAGAGCACCCCGAGAAAGTCAGGTTGGAGCACTGCTATTTGAACGAACGCTCGCGACGTATATACAACACATGCTCAAGAGAGTGGTGCAAAATTTATGGTTTATAGTAGATTAAATATATTATAATTCATTTTAATTGTCTTTTTAAACATGTACGTCGTAGATGTATCGCAAGTGCACGTTCAAAAATTGTTTCTCCAATTTTATAAATGTCCTATTTGGGAAAAGGGAGAGAAGAAATTCATCACAACATATATAGATTTCAATTTGGCTTTCTGTTTTATATTTCTTCAATAATAGATATACGTTTTCTATACTGATCGTGCCGGAGTTCGAGTCTATGACTTCGTATATCATATATAAACCACTCAACGCCGGTAATAATAGATTTACGTTCACATAAAAAAAATAATAGATTTTACGTTGAATGCCTGCATTTAAACTAGTGCAAAGTTTAAATTCAACTTTGGCCACCGGATAGGGTCACGCCCCACAATTTTCTTTAGTTCCCTCATCCCAATGCGTGTGATCTTCGTTAAGAAGTGTAAAGACTGGGCTAGAATACGAACAGACATACCTTTAATTTTGAGGATCATGGTTTTGACTAATTTTAATATTATTTGTCAGATCAAGTGCTTATTAGTAAAGCAAAAGTTATCACACAACTCTTTCCGTATTTATTTATGGGACCGTGCTTGAGTCTTGCCAACATCCAATGCTTACTCACGTCACAAGAAAGAAAAAAGAAAGATCTATTAATTTAGTTCTTAAAAGATAAAATTATTAATAATTTAATTTTCAAAAATATTTTATTTATTTATAATATTTTAATAATAAATTTTATTATTATAAATAAATTTTAATAATGTGAATAAAGAATAATTTTGGAATTAATTTATTAACAACTTAATTTTTTAGAGACTAGTTTACTATCGTATTTATTTCAAACGGTTAATTTTGTCAATATATTTATTGTTGAGATATTAGAAGAAAAAATAATATTTTTTGGGATTAAATTATTATTATTTTAACTTTTTAGAGACTAAATTGATGGTTCTCTAAAAAAAAAAAATTCAATGCTTGCTACGAATCAATATGAATAAGAAAGAAATGTGCATTTGTACCTCAAAAAAAAAAAAAAAGGGAAATGTGCATAAGGAAAAAGTGCAAGCCTATAAGTTTAAATTTCAGTACCACTAATATAATAAAAAGTTTTCAATCCTAATTTAGTTAAGAATTGATAGAACGGATTCCAAATATGTTAAAACCTACTTTATCATACCATACACATTGCCATTGCTTTGGTAACACCTGCCGTGAAGTAGTTTGACATGGGTATTGTTTAAATTCAATTCAAACTGGAAAAAAAAGAAAGAAAATCAATAAAAAAATTAAAAACCAATTAAACTTGAAAAAAATAAAGTTTAGATTGATTCTCATTTTTTGGGAACTACTTGGATTTGATAGAATTTATATTTCATTTTTAAAAACCAATTCTTTTTTTGGTTGGATTTAAAAAATAATTATTAAATATAATTCAATTAAAAGTGATTAATACTATATAATATAATTATTTATTTATTATTAAATGTATACTTTTATTTAGTTATAATGACCTTAATTTATTTCATAATTTTTTATTTATAACTGATTCTAAATAAAATATTATTTTATATATATATTAAATGAAAAACTTATTTTTTATTTTATTTATTTTTAATTTATGATTTAAGTTATTTTTAGTTTATAATATAACAAGTTTAATTTTTTTGGTTAAAAATTAATTAAATCAATCTGATCTAAATTGATAAAAAAAAATTTTGGATTTCATTGAATTCAAAATTTAAACCAAATTAATCTAATTTAAACCAATATAAATTATATTATGTAGATTATTTTTAATTCAAAATTAATCCAAAACGAATTGGAAAACCATTACTAGTGTCTATTGTTATCAAAGACACATATCCTAGCAGCTGTTGATGCCAATGTAATTCGGAAGCACAAGGTTTAATGAAAAATTTATTTATAATAAATAATTCTAAATTGATATTATTTATTAATTTAATCTTTAATAATATTTTTTTATATCTTTAATGATATTTTATATATTCTTAATAAATAATTTAATCAATATATTTTTAGGTTTTATGCCATAAATGTCATTTTTTTGCAATTATTTAGTCATGTATGGCCACAGTATAAAAATTGTTTGACTCTTAAGATAACCACCTCAAGAATTGTATGAAAGATAAAATATAATTAGTTAATAGTATAAAACACATTATGCTAAAAGTGTATTAGTGTATTAAAATTAATGTCATATTCTTTTACAATATTAATAGTTATTTATTAATAGATCATCTATTAATATTCGCCTAATTTTTTTTAGGGACTCGTTTGGTATACCTGATAGTATAAAGGCTGACAATATAAGGCCTGATTGTATAAAATCTGATAAAAATTTAATATTATATAGTGTTTGGTATGTCACTATATAAGATATTATATTATATAAAATATAACCAGAAAAAGAGATTATAAAAATATAATTTTTAAATAGTTATTATAGTTATTTTAGCTATTTTTTTATAATATATAGAAATAATTTTATAATAAAAATTATTTATTTATTTATTTATAATATTTTTTCATAAATATAAAAAATATGTGTGTGTGTGTGTGTGTGTGTGTGAGAGAGAGAGAGAGAGAGAGAGAGAGTGAAATAGATATTGAGTTTTCATACATCAAAATTTAAGTAAGTTTGGTATCACATTCCTATATTTGGTTGTATTTTTTATTATATATAATTAAATTTATATTAAATATTATTATTTATATATTTTAATAATAAATTTTTATTCCTATATTTTTATTTTAGTTTGAATAGTTATTTTATAATTATTCTTTAAAAAATATTTATTTATATATTTATATATTTTTATTATTTATTTAATAATTAATTTTCTTTTAATAAAATATATTAAAAAATAAAAAGTAAAAGAACCTTTATATATTAAAAGCTAATTTGGCTTAATACGGCCTCCCATTATTATAACGTATAAAGAAGGTTTGATAGATAAGTTTATATAATATATTGACTACACCAAATAATGGATAAGGTCATAATATATTATATTACCTTATCATATCATGCCTAATACGGCACGCCAAAAACCCTTTACATGCCGTGCATTAATCTTGGAATTTAACAGCCGACACTCTCCAATAATTTTTTTTTTCAATAACAAGAATTTCGAGTCGTAATTCCAATTTTGCCATCCAAACAAGCCGTTAGTCATCTTTTTTATTATTACATTTCCGTCCAAAGTGCAATCCTAAGGAGAGGGAACTGCTAGAGTTGTGTAAACAAAAAGATGTGGTATTTGCCTAAAAGATGCTCCAATTTCTGAATTTTCTCCGCCGGGTAGGATTCTTTATTCTCAACCAACACAGCCAAGGAAGATGAACATATATATGTGAAATTAAAAAAAAAAAAATCACTTAATCAAGCATCATATAGCGAAATCTCCATTCCAGTACTTCAGTGCATCTGTATATGAGCTGACGCGTGTCCTTGGGAACAAGTTTTGCGAAAATCAGTAGTAGAATTAGCATCCGTGCGCACGCAATGTGACTTGCATTTTAACAAAAGAGTGAAATTATTGTGCATTAACAACTATGTCAAACCTTAGGTTAGGGTCTTTGTCGGCATGGTGAATATTAATTGTCACGACAGGAAGCGTTTCAAGTGTTTCATGGAACACTAATGTTCCAAATTTTTGCTGGTCACTATGCACTATAGTATTTTCTCCTAGAAGTCTATTGGTGCACCCTACCCTGTTCTTCTCCAAAATTCCCTACTCGACCACCCCCTTCTCCTTCCAACATGCTAGAGTGAGCACCACTCGTCGTGTCTCACTGACAATTCCTCTTCCTCCGCCTTCAGCGACTACATCAGCGTCACTTGTGCTGCAATCGACAATTCTTCTTCCTCCCAAATGCGCCCACCTCATCCTTGCCTATGTAGGGCTGTCAAACAGGCCGGGCTGGCCCGTTCAGATCTGCGAAATAAACGGATTAAACGGGTTGACCCGTTTAGCCTGTGAACCAAAATTTTTTAGCTCTACCCTTTTAAGACCAGTTCGCGGTCTTAAACAGGCTAGGCCATTTATGTGTGTTTTCTGTTTTTTGCTTTTCATGTTTTGAAAATTATTTTTTATCAATAAAAAAAGTGAAAATACCTTAAATATGATTATTAAATCATATTTTTATATCTTAAATTTATATAATTTTACTTTAAAAAATAATAAAAAAATAAATGCAGGTAAACGGGTTGACCCATTTACCCGCGCAGGCTAGCCCGTTTAACTAGCGGATTAAATGGACCGAATTCAAAACGGGTTGGTTTAAATGGGTCATTATTTTTTAAGCCCAACTCACCTATTTTTGGTGGATAAATGGGTTGGTCCAACGAGTTTGACCCATTTTGACAGCCTTACGCCTATGCCACCAACCATCATGTCAGTCTCCATCTCCATCGCGAGCCACCATACAGCCACCATTGTATCCTACACCTCGTCTATCCCAGCGAACACGAGCCACTGCACACACCTAGAGCCATCAAAATGGGGCAAATTTGTTTACCTGTCAAAAATAGGTGGGCTAAACTTAAAAAATAATAACTCGTTTAAACTAACTAGTTTTCAACCTGACTTGTTTAACACGTGGGTTAAATGGGCTAGCCCGCACGAGTAAACGGGTCAACACGTTTATCTGAGTTTTTTTATTATTTTTTTTTAGGGAAAAAGATACAAATTTAGGAATAAAAATATGATTTAGTAATCAAATTTAAGATATTTTCATTTTTTTAATAAGAAATAAGAATTTTTATCCCTTGTTTTAAATCAAAATTAATTGTTTAGTAAAAAAATTTTAAAACATGAAAAGCAAAAAGAAAAAAAAAAAAGGAGCTAAACTGATTGGCACGTTTAAGCCTGCGGACCAGTCTTAAATGAGCTGGGCTAGTAAAATATGACCCGTTGTCGTTTAATCCATTTATTTTGCAGGCTTAAATAAGCCGGGCCTAAACGGGCCAGCCTTACCCATTTGACACCCTTGCACATGCCATCACCACCAACACTCGCAATCACCCCATGCCCCACCACTAAAACTACTGTAGCTCCACTCAACCACTGCAGAGATCACTTCACATGCTCTACTGTGACTACTAGTTGTGCTACTCATAGCATGAGTAATAATGGTGTGGTGGCGCCGAGGGCTGTGGGCTGGCGAAGGGGGTGGGTGTGTAGCACGGGGGGCAAGGGAGTGGCACCAATGACCAATGAAGGAGGAGGAAGAAGAAGAAATGGGGGGTAATTATGGTGGATCCTTATGATTGGTGTATAAAATTTATTTTAGTACATCCAAATTATTGTGTTATTTTAATTAATATATGAACGATTGCAAAAGTTTGGTATTCTAGTGTTTAAATGCTTCCGCACAAGAAGGGCCATTGATTCCCTGCATGAAGCACTAAATGATTTTCCGTTCAAGTGGAAATAAGGGGAGAAGTAAAGGGGGCAAAATAGAAGAAACACCGGAATTAGGGTATAGTGAATGAGGTTTGTATTTTGTGCATCATACTGAATAACAGTTGGGGTTGGGGCCTCTAATCTAGGCTATGTCACGAATTTCTTTTATTGAAACAAGGTATGAATGGCTCACAGGCAATCATGGGTGGTTATGTTCCTTTTTTTAATGAATAAAATATTAAAAATAGAAGAATCAGCGGTGATGATCATTCATAAAAATGATTTCGTACTAAAGGAATTCGTATTACTTAGAATTGTTTATTAAGAAAACAAGAAAGAAAAATGTTTGGGGGACGCATCTTTTGAGACGCAATATGGAACGTATACAGAAAAAGTGAGTAAAATAACAAAAATGTTTAGATAATGGATCTCACATAATCATTGTTACTTTTATTTAGTTTTTTTAATCCAAAAACTTACCAGTGTTTTTTAACAATATGTTGGTAAGTTTTGCATAAATGCTGCTGGTAAGTTTTTTTTTATACAAAATTTACTAGCATTTATGCAAAACTTACCAATGTATTGTTGAAAAATGCTGGTAAGTTTTTTTTTTTCTTTTTTTACAAAACTTACCAGCGTGTGCACTGTTCACGCTAGTAAGTTTTTTTTCTTTTCAAAACTTACCTACGTGAACAGTTCACAAATTGGTAAGTTTCTGAAAAAAATTTGAATAAAAGTAGCAATGATTATATGAGAACCATCATGTAAACATTTATGTCGTTTTCTCACTTTTTTCATATGCATCGCGTATATGTCCACTATTTGTGCGTCCCCCTATTAGTTCTCAACAGAAAATGATCACGAAATATTAAAAAGCTACACAAGATTTAAATAACTCCTTCTCATTAGCACTTGTGATGATATTCTGCACTTTGAGTGATGTAGTAACAGGATGACTCTAGAGAAATTAACATTTATAAGGGTAGTGTTTGCAAATTTTGAAACATAAGGACTATTATGTAAAAAATTTAATTTATATGTACTGATAATATAAAATAATTTTATATTATTATTCAATTAGATACTTGTATTTATAAGACTTTTAAGATAGTGGATAGTTAAGTAAAATTTTTTTGTTGATATTATAATATATAATTGAATATTTGTATAAAATTTTTTAATACATAAATTAAATCCTTATATAAAAATGTTATATTGCAGGAATCAAAAAGATATTTAAGTCCTACACATTTTTTTAGAGTCTCATTATTTACATATTACATGGAGACATCAAAGAAAGACACTTAAACATATCAAAAAAAAAAAAAAAAGATACAAAAGTTACTTTGGTTCAAATTCAATCTAATCCAATTAAAACTGCTATTCTAAACCAGTTTGGTCTCAACTAGAGTTTACACCCTAAGCCAAGATTAGGAGATCTAGGTCCGTAAACCTTGGAGAAAAGTGTGAGCAATATGAGCTAAGAAGGACTACCTATCCTGTAGCCTTGGAGGAAAACAGATGTTACTACCACCCTAACCCTTTGAGGGATAACAAGGTGTTGTTGTCGGACTATGAGACGCCCCTCGGTAGCAGGATTCACTTTAGGATACTAGGTTCTATGTTTTTTGTTTGTGGGTGAGTGTTTGTAGGTTTGGGAAGATGGTGTTCTGGTGTCTTCTCATAGGTTCTGTTGCTGTTTCTTGGGTTTGTCTATGTTCAAGTGTCTTAGGTTTGGGTTTAGGATGCTCTCAGGCTATGGGTGTTACGGGATACTTTTTCCGGTGTCTTGGGTTTTTCTCATCTTTTTTTTTTTTTCTTCTCTTAGTACCATTGGGCTGCCTTTCTTGGAAGCTTGGGTGCCAAGTTGGTGTGGGTGGTTTAGGTAACTGTGTGAGACAAGACATTTTGCAGCATGATAGATGACACCTCTCTCCATGGAGCCTTGTGCGCCTCCATTTTGTATCCTCTAAGTACCGATATTAACTGGTTTGGTTGGAGTGAAGGACACATGGGGAAAAGGACTATCAGAGACCTTTTCCTTTGGATGTCATCTCGGTACAGAACTTGAGCGAAACATGAGAGGGGCTAGATGAGGTGAGCATCTCATGGCAGAGCTTCCATGGACCTTTCCATTAGGCTGAGGAAATATCCCTTCCCTGGAGATTTTGTCCCTTAGAGCAAAGCAATATCCCAAAATCCTTCCAATCTATAGTACAAATATTTCTCAATAGGGAATATAGTCATTCTTCTAGGAATTTACCAATTAGGGCATCATCCCAAATATCCTATATTCCATAAATGATCATGTTCGCCCTTTTAGCCTCTTTTATATTTCAATTAATCCTTTAATTCCATGGTTAATTATTCCTTAACATAATATAAATTTTAGGTTACCAACAACTGCTAAATTAATCAAAACTAAAAAAATTTGGATTTGATTAAAACTAATCCTTACTGAACTCAATCCCCATAACATCTGCCAATAAAACAATGATGATGGCCTAAGGAGGATTATCCCAATACACTAGATGATCCTCACTTATGGCCCAATATTAGCTATCCAGTTTGCACAAAAATTGCTCTCTATATATGTACCTACGGTCAACCTCCCAATTTTTAAGTTGTTATTAGCTCTTGTTTATCAAACCATTTGGATTAAGAATCAAATTTTAGATTTAAGTTTTAAAATTGATCTAATCCAATTTAAACCAAATAATATAATTTTTTACATTTCAATTTGTACTTTTACTTATAATCATTTTAATTTATTACATAATTTTTTATTTGTGTCATTGTCACTTAAATATTATTTATGCATGTTGAATAATTTTTTATTTTTTATTTTTTATTTTTTATTTTCATTTATTTTGTTGACTTAAGTTACATTGAGTTTATAGAATTCTAAATATAAAATTTTCTTTTATCAAAAATCAATTAAACCGATGAAATCCAAACCAATAGAAATTGTTTCAAATTAGATTGGATTTAAAAGAGTAATATTATTTCTACTCATTTTTGGAGTTTCGTTATAGGCACACAATGAGAGAAAAAAAAATATAAGGTAGTAGATCCATCCCATTTACTTTTTCAATATCTACCATCTTGTATCTTTCTTTCTCATTGTGTATCTACAATAAATCATCCAAAAATAAGTACAAATAATATTTTTTTCGATTTGAAATCTAAACTCAATCAATTCAATTGGAACCAATTTAAATTATATTATTTGTATTACTTGAATTTTTCACTTAATCCAAACCAAAGCATAAATCCCTTTTGAAAAGTGTAATATCCTCCCCTATACAGTACTATGCTTAAGTTATAGTACCACACTCAGGAGTTGTTACTGTTACCTGAGCGGACCTTATCTGACAGCAACTTCAGTCATCTTTGCAACTTCTCGAGCAATTTGGAGATAACACGGAAACAGGAGTGAGAATTTTAAATTCTCAGTAAGATTCTTTAACTATTATACATAATGTCATCGTTGTCATCTCCAATTACTTCGGTTTATTATGAAAAAGGTGAACATATTATACAAACTATTTGGTTTTATAGTTCGAAAATATACTGTCCGAAGCAAGGTTCATTTTATTCATACACTTGTCAATTGGGTGAGCCAATACAAAATTAGTTCATGATTTATACAATGAATAATAACTGAAACATATTAAAATATAATAGCACCAATATACTGAAGACATAAAATCTGCACATGCCTTTACTTGTACTTGAATTTATGCAGATACACATAATTTTCTTTTCTTCCTTTATCTTCCTTTACTTGTTACACATATTCCAGAGTATGATCACCATGTCATACTCCATCGGGGTGTGATCATCATGTCACAGTCCTTAGGAATATGTTCTTCCTGCCACGTCCCAGAGTATGATCGTCATGTCATACTCCATCGGGATGTGATCGCCATGTCACATTTTTTAGGGTGTGAGATCATTATGCCATATTCCAAAGTATGATCGCTATGTCATACCCCATCAGAGCGTGATCGCCATGTCACGTTCTTTAGGAATATGGATTCATCATCATGTCTTTTATCATAGAATCTTTATATGTCATATTCCAGAGTATGATCGCCATGTCACACCCCATCCAAGTGTGATCGCCATGTCACATTCCTCAGGAATATGGATTCATCATCATATCTTTCATCATAGAATCTTTATATGTCACATTCCAGAGTATGATCGCCATGTCATATCCCATTAGAGGGTGATCGCCATATCACGTCCCTTAGGAATATAGATTCATCATCATATCTTTCATCATAGAATCTTTATATGCCACATTCTAGAGTATGGTCGCCATGTCATACCCCATCAGAGCGTGATCACCATGTCACGTTCCTTAGGAATATGAAACCTTCATCATATCTTTGAACTGCCTTCACAGGGAGGGACCCAATTAACTGCCTCCAAGTAAAGGGATTCATATTTAAATTATTCGTATCCTTTCATTCTCATATATAATCACGCATAGATATGTTGGATGCACTCATACATATGCTTCATCATTTACTTTCATATGTCCTTGCATCTAGAATTTCATATTCACAACTTCAATCTTCATAACACAAGCTATCATAACTTCATATAATTCTGCCGAAAATTCGGCAGCATAACGGAACGTGTCCATTTTCCTGTGAATAGTGTTAGACAACCAGGAAATTTTAATCAAACAGCAATCCAATATAAAACATCATATCTCCATTAGTTGTCATGTACAACAAAATCTTATAGGCAAAGCTTTAAAATCTTAAGTCTTAATCTATTTTACAAGTTTTAAACTTTTATTAATGTTCCCGAGTTTGAGTTTAGGACTGACTTCCGAGATTACATAGGTTCCGAGTTCCAATATTATATGAGTTCCGACTTCCCGGTAGTTAATGTTTTGATTTCCGACTTCTGGGGTTATGTTTAGAATCAATCTCCGAGATTGATTTTGGACCGTGTTTTAGAATTACGTGTATAAGAGCTTTAAAGCGTCCTAATTCTCGATTTCCGAGATTCGAGTATAAGGTTTTATGTTCTAGTACTAACTTCCAAGTTTATGTTGAAAGTCCTCGACTTCGAGGTTTAAGTATTTTAAGTTCTATATTCTTATCTTTGACTTCTGATTTTAAGGTAATTTATGTGCTGTGTGATTTTCGATCTCCGATTTTAAGCCATACTTTGTCTTCAAAAACTCTTATGAATGTGTTTTCTAAGTTCCAAGTTCCGACATTAACTGTACCCGATCTAGTTTCCTATTTACTAAGTTCCGAGTTCAACATTAAGTATATCCGATTTAGCTCTCTGTTTACTAAGTCCCGAGTTTTGACATTAACTACACTTGATCTAGTTTTCATACATATCTGTAGCCAGAATTACACTCTTCTAAGAGAAAATTAACCAAAAATAGAAATCTGGGTGAAATCATGCGAAATTTAATCAATGTAAAGCTAACAAAACAAGCTTTCAGATGAAATAAGTTGCACATGATTTGAATGAGTATAATTCGAGATATAAGATCTGAAACTTAACCTTTCTGAGCTGCCCTGTTTTGGCCCAGTTTGGATCTAGGGCAAATCCTTTGAATCACTGGGAGCAAACGGGACCAAATCTAACTCTGAAGTTTTTATGGGATGTTTTCCTATATGCAAACTTTCTAACTAAGTTGGTTTCATTGACTTCCAAGTCATATAGGGCAAGTTTTGCCCCAAACAACCTAGTCTGCTCAGAATCAAACTTAGAAACCTAGATCAAATTTCCAAAATTCATATCTCTCTCAATACTAATTCAATAGCCTTATATTATATATGTATGAAAAGTCCTAAATGTCTACTTTTATATAAAAATAGATTTATTCAATTTAAATGGCTGTAGGCGGAGCCGTACACTCTGCCGTTCAGACTGCCGAGGGATTTTGGTTCTCCAGCCTCTCACATCCTCCTACTTTCCCCCTTTCTTACTTTTTAATTGATTTTAACATAAAAAACAACCACCAAATCAGCCAAATATCATCATATTCATATAATCATCATCTCAAAAAATGAGAAAATAAAGCCACAATCAGCCACCCACAGCCAGAATATCAAGAACAAGATTGGATCTCTACCTCTTTGTATGTAATTATGCTAGATTTTGGAGTTTGGATTGATGGAACCTTATCAAGCTTGGAGGTTTGATGGAGTAGGTCAAGAGGAGAAGAGAAGAAGAGAAGAAGAAGGCTGGAATCAGAGGAGAAAGTGGTGCAAGTCAGCATACAAATGAAGAGAAAATTTTGATTCAAACATAAAAGGGGGTAGTTGGCTTCCAAGGTTATGATTGGCTGAAATTTTGTGGCTGATTTCTAGCCATGCTTTCTTCTCTTTATGGCTTTGCTTGTGCCACTATTATGGGTTAAGTGGCTGAGTTTTCAACCACTTGATGTAGGGTTATGAGTATAAAATTCTATTGGTTCGGTTCCGACAGTTTAAAATATCGTAATCTTACCGATTTCCTTTAAATCGGTAAATCGATTTTTGAGAAATTTCTATGAAATCTCCTATGCTTCTAACCTAATTCCCTCATATCTAAACTCAATTAATTGTTAATTAATTAATCTTAAATAAATATTTAGTCGAATTTTAATTAACTTTAATTATTCAATAAAAACCGAATAATTAGGCAAAAAACGATAAAAAAATTTCAGTGGATGTTACAAAAAGCAAGAAAAATTGGGTTGTATATTGATGCAAACCTTCCAATACTTATGCTATAAATTATAAAATTGGGTTGTATATTGGTGCAAACCTGCCGATACTTATGCTATAAATTATACCTACCAATACTTATGTTTATAAATTATACTGTCCTTATAGTGATGTCTGAAAACTAGGTTAAAAAAACATTTCTATTTTTCATTATGATGCGGTAAAAGTTATCTTTCGTCCAGCTCATACGTCAATCAAGATTAATAAGTCTTGATCGTCGTGCAGCTATTTTGGAAGTATAGTCCTGTACGAGAGATGGTGCGACTCATTGAGTTCTTCCAAATTTGCTTTGTAAAATAGGACACGATCCATGTGCGCGATTGAAAACAACACTTCACTAGTAGCATACTTAACAAAATTAGTAATAGTAATAATAATAATAATAATAATAATAATAAATGATATTTGGTTTTACTATTCTACCATCTGTTTTTCTTGACTCTGGAGTACTTCTGCACACATGATGAGTTAGTGCAATGCCTGCTCGAAGCTAACACTCCGTGAGATCAGTGGTTCCAAATCCAATTGCATATACAACCAAAATGTAGTTATCCTGACGCAATGTTCTGTTAGAAACGCGGTAAAATTGAGGTTGTACCACATCTAGAAACAAGTACGAAAAATATTGGCACCGCTGGTCTTCTTCGGGTGACCAAGACTAGTAAGTAGCTATAAGAAACCTCACTCTCTCGACATGTTAATTAGAGAGTGAGGCGAAACCCACAACGTTAAGGAGAACATAAATTAATTCCAAAAAGGCCTCAAAGGCTTTGTGATTGGTGAGCCTGAGAGATCACAGAAATGGGGAGAAGCCCTTGCTGTTCAAAGGAGGCTTGAACCGAGGTGCTTGGACGGCTCAGGAAGACAAAATCCTCAGAGATTACATTACTGTCCATGGTCAAGGAAAATGGAGGAACCTTCCTCAAAGAGCAGGTTCGTATTAGCCTATTTTTGAATTTTGAGTTCAGAAGATAAGGTTTCTTCTTATTTTTCATGTAGGATATATGCTATTTTTCAAGAAAACTACAATTAACCTTCTTTTGTTGTTGACGTGTTTGTAAATGTGTGGCCGTGCAGGGTTGAAACGCTGTGGCAAAAGTTGCAGGCTTCGATGGTTGAATTATCTCAGGCCAGATATTAAGAGAGGAAATATATCCCCAGATGAAGAAGAACTTATCATAAGACTTCACAAGCTCCTTGGAAACAGGTATAGCTTTATCCATTGCTTATTTTGTCCATTACTTTTTCTTTGCAATTAATAAGGTTACTATATATATATATCTATATATATAGAGTAATGGCTTGTAATTGCGTTGTGTCTTGTAGATGGTCTCTTATAGCTGGGAGGCTTCCAGGGAGAACAGACAACGAAATAAAGAATTATTGGAACACCAATTTAGGTAAAAAAGTCAGAGATCTTCACACCCGCACTTCATCTTCTCAACCCAATGAAAAGAATAACTTGCAGAAATCAAAGCCTCAGTCAACCCCTGAGGTCTCTCTCTCATCACTCCCATTGTCATTATCTCCTTCTAAGGCTAAGCTAGACTCCCATAATTCCCTTCTGGTTGTTACAAAGGCTTCCAAGTGCTCTAAGTCGTTATTCGTAGATCTTGATCCTCTCCCTCGCTCACCAATGCCATTGCAGAACAAGCCTAATGCAGATGAACTTGAAGCAGATTATGCAGTGCCAACGCTTGTGGATGATGATGCAGCCAATAAACTAATTAACAGCAATTGTAACGAGACGGAGACCAACGTGCATGATGACAATGGGAATTTGGCATTTCCAAAGAGTGATGGTGACGAAGAATTCTCAACGGATTTGCTCCTGGATTTTGACATTGGGGAGATTTGCTTGCCTGATCTTCTGATCTCAGATTTCCCAGATATATGCGATTTCGGTTACAATAACAACAACAACAGCAGCAGCAGCGAGGTGATGTTGCATTTTTCAGACCAAGTGCTTGTGGCCTCTGATGAAATTCTCAAGGACAGCACACACAGCAACGTTTGTGATGAAAAGAATGTGGCAGGTAACAGCTTTTCTGAGGAGTGATCATAGCTGCTACCAACTAGTCCATCGTGTGTGTTCCCAATAAAGTTTCTGAATTTTTAATTAGAGATCTGTTTACCGTGCTAGCTTTTTATGGGAGAAATGTTTTTTTTTTTTTTTTTTTTGTACATTCTATCCTATCGGTTGATATATTTTAACATCTTGTATTTATTTCTTTCCTTTCTTCTCTTATTTTTTCATTTTTTTTTATAATTTTTTTCTAATCTTATTTCTAAATATCTGGGTATCTACAATAAAGTGTAGTTCAAATAACACTCCTCTTTTCACATCGTTAACATTGTTGAATATTTATATAATAACTAAATACCACGTTCCAGTTCGGTGCAAACCAAAATAAATAACAGAAAACCACAGTGGCCTTCATTGTCATATGAAGTTTGACCTTTCGTTTGTAATTCTCTGGAGGTCCTTTTGGCAAGAATGGGAAATCGGGTGTAGGGCAGAGCCTCCGCAACATAAGCACGTCCTTCTAATAAAATATTGGGAAAAGTTAAATTTAAATATATTTTTAATTTCTATAAATATGAGTTATTTTAATATTATTATTTTTTAAATTTCTTTTGATTTTTGGTCTCATTTTTTTTTCTAATATTATGACTTTAGTTCTATCGTTCTAAATTTTGATACCTGTAAGTATTTAAAATACACATTTAATCTTACAAGTATTGAAAATTTTATTTTTGACCTTTATAAATATTTTAAGAATTTTTTTATACTTATAAATACTCTATTTAATAGTACTGTATAATAATAGAGATTAAAAATATAATATTAAAAAAATAGAGATCAAAAGTCAAAATAATTTTTAAAAAATTAAAATTTAAATGATTTATATTTATAAAAAAATATGAATATATTTAAACCAAAAAGTTATTTGTAACCCAGATGTCCGACACAATGATCAATACCGTGCCGTTAAACGAGAGTGTTTTTTTTTTTTTTTTTTTTTTTTGGTAAATAGTTAAATGAGCAAGTGTTTTAATATAGCAAATTAAAAGCAAAGATTATTATAAATATTTCTTAAGTTGGATTGCATAGACATGTCGTAAAGATGCGGAACTACCCTCCGCCAATGACTCCTCCTTTTTATTGATACTGCATACATGCAAAAAGTAGAGTATACCTTATAATTAATGATCAATACCTTGCTTAGAGAACAATATTAATTATAATCATATATATTCCTTACCATAGTTATAAAACTCGGACTGGAAAGACTGGTTTGATTGGTGAACTAGCCAGGTAACCGATTCAAGTTGCACAAAGAATTGGAGTTGCTTATGAGCTAGTGCAAACCAATATGACTTGGCTGGTTTTTGAAAAAATTAGTGACTTGATGAGCTATCGGTTCATTCGGTTTAACCTCAGGAAAAAAAACTTCCAGATCTATCCCAATATCGGTGAGTTGCCGGATGTTGCCTCACCGGGAAAGGAACCTGCCAGTCACGCTCAACCTTAGGCTCAGGGGACTTATTGCTCGCATTGAATCTCATGTCAGCGCTGTGGCACATGGCTACTAGTATCATGGACCATCGCCACACAGTAGGGGTCATGAATGTGTGTGTGTGTGTGTGCGTGTGTGTGTGTGTGTGTGTGTGTGAGAGAGAGAGAGAGAGAGAGAGAGAGAGAGTTGATTTAAGGAGTTGAGACTTGAGAGAGGGCTGAGAGGTGGGTGCTGCAACGTGAAAAAGAGGAGAGTTGAGAGAAGAGCTAAGTTAGGGTTTGCATTTTTTGCTATTATTATTTTTTGTGGAAATGGGATTACAAAGCCAAGGAACTAAAAGGGCAACCGCAACATGGGCTAAGAGAAGGAACAAACACAACACAAGCGCAATGGATGGATCACTAACCGAACACACACAAAGCAAAAACAAAACAAGCTAGTTCCCTAGGCTATCTCGAGACAAAATTTGAATCCAGAAATAAGACAATTTTATTTTAGGTGTATATTTTTAAAATTTAAATGTACTAATTTGTATATAATAATTGTATGCCTACTTTTATATGTATTTATATAAGCATACAAATGTTTAAAGTGTGTTAAATTGTTAATAATTTATGTTATTTTATTTTATTTATTTAAATTTTAATATTTTTTTATATATTTATTTAATTATATTGATTCAACCGGTTCAACTAGTGATCCAATGACCTAACACTTCAACCGAGTCGCTCACTAGGTCGAGTTTTATAACCATGTTCCTCACATCACGTACATTAAAAAAAAAAAAGAAATTTTCCTTAGATCATTAATGATTAGTACCAGTTTATTTATGAACATTTTTATTTCACATATATGATGAAATAATTAGCGAATTTGCCATTGTGGAATAAATAAGGCCATATGTTACCACATGGTAGTACAACAACTTATCAACATTTCATTAATCATAATTTTGCAGATGCATAACATCAAATAGAAGTCCAAATTCATCTAAATCACGTATCTCATAAATTAAAATCTCAAAATCTAGCGAGGGCTGTCATGCACCCTACTTTAAATGATGCTTAATGCACCTTGTGATCTAATAATAAAGATTACAAAGTGTATTAGTACACCGATAATATGTAATGCACTGTAAGTGGCTTTCCTTCTTTTTCACTCTCTTACTCCACCGCTTACATCATCGAATTGCCCATCCGTTCACATCACCACAGTGCATTCGGTTGCACCACCACCACCATCTGTTCGCTCTCACCATTAGAAAAAGAGTTTTTGAGAGAGGTCCTCTCAAAACACCCATTACCAAACCCTGCTACTAAGTTTCGATTTTGATGCCAGAAACAAACATCCTTTTGGCTTCTGTTCCAAACCCAAATGAGAATTTGAATCAAAATATCCCCTTCCGCACCGATCATCATCACCAGCAAAGAAGAAGAAGCCTCAAAGTTGGAGTCTTACGTATCAAAAGAACCATGTAGTGGGAGCAAGAGTTCACCATTACCACCAACATTGTTATGGAGAAGAGCGAAGACTAAGCAACAAAATGAAATATCAGAGAGGGAATATAATGCAAATGTATTTCGTCAAGTATGAATAAAATCAAAAAAATATACATGACAACAAAATAAAACTAGCAAGGCACAAATTCAATGTAACAGCAACACAAATAAAAGGCTAAAAGCTAAAATTCTAAATAAGGACAGAATATCTTTTCCTTCCAAGCTGGATGAGATTAGTCGAGAAGAAAAAGAATGAGGAGTAGAAATGTCAGAAAGGATGAGCCAAAGAGAAAGATAAATGCAAAGAGAGTTTAATAGAGACTCACATCAAGCACAACCTTCCTTTGGTTGTCATCCATGCCTTAGGCACGCACTATCCCTTAACCATTATGGTTCTTGCCTTTTGTGTGTGCTTCTTCTCAATTGGCTCATATTTTTCCAGTTAGTTACCCCTTCATTTGCATCACTTGCCACATGGACCTTAATCCCATCATTGGATTTATTAACATTTGTATTATAACTCCCTCCCATGAATTTGACCTTGTGATCAAGGTTAGTGAGTGGTGTTGCTACTGAAGGCTTTGAAGGGGCTTCTTGCGGATCAATTAGTAAAGCCTCTAGAATTACTTGTTGTTGAGGAATCCCTAAACACTTCTTGAGTAAAGAAGTATGGAACACAAGATGAATGTGCTGTATCCGGAAGTTGTAGCTTATATACTACCAGTCCAATTCTTTCTAGTACTTGGAATGGACCGAAGTACCTCATGCTTAGTAACAAAGACAAAATCTCCTACTATAAATTCCATATCTCCTCCTTTCCTATCCGTGAGGCTCTTCATTATTTGTTATGGCTTGTTTAAACTCTTCTTAAGCTGAGCTAATATGTTGTCTTTGTGCATTGGCTGTTGTTGCACAAAGGGATCGTCCTATGAAGACTGTTCATACTTCAAAATCTGATGAGGATCTTGGCCAAACATTGCTTTATAAGGTGTCATGCCTATTGCTGTATGAAATACAATGTTGTACTAATAAGTGGCCCATGAAGATGTTTGTACCAAACCCTTGTATTATCTTGAGTGTAGCAATGGAGGTACACTTCTATGCATCTATTGAGCACCTTGGATTGTCCATTTGTTTACGAATGATATGATGAATTTATGGGTAGAGTTATTCCTTGGTCTTTGAAAAGATGTTGCTAAAATTTGCTTTTGAAGAGGCTATCCCAATCAGACACAATTGAGTAAGGCATCCCATGGGTTTTAATTACATTTTGAATTAATGCATCTACTACCATCCTTACTATACATGTAGCTAGTAATGGGATGAAATAAACAAATTTAGAAAGGAGATCCACCGCTACCGTGATTATTGAATATCCATTCTTCTTTATTAACAAAGACTTGTTAGTTGTATTTGCTGGTAGCTCAGCAAACAAATCATATCAAGTAATTTATTATTGCAATTCAACAACAAAATCAAATTTTGCTTTGAACATTGCCATAAAGGACCTGGAAAGCCATCGACTACTTGATTGTCCTTTCCTTTCTAGTATTTGATAGTGAAATCGAATCCTAATAATTAGGGGAGCCAATTCTGCTACTCAGGGGTCTAAAGTGCCTGTTGCTAAAATGATGTCCAAGCAAGTAATGGCCAACCTTCGCCACAACCTCAATGATAGTCTGTATTTCTCTAGCATAAGCTGATTGGTGTTGCATTCTCCCTGATAATTTTTTTTTTTTTTTGAAAAATAATCAATTAAGTGGTTATGTTGACTAAGAATCGCCTTAATACTAATGGATGATGCATTAGTCTCCAATACAAATGGTTGGGAAAAATTAGGAAGAGTTAATACTGGAGCTTGCATTAGAGCTGTTTTTAAATTTAGAAAAGCTGCTTAAGCCTAGTCTAACCACTTAAAAGCTTCCTTCTTCAACAAATCAGTTAGACGAGCTGCCAAGGGAGCAAAATTCTTAATGAACTTCCTATAGTAGTTGGCCAAGCCAAGGAGAGCTCTTAGTTGTTTAACACAAATTGGAGGCTACCATTGTTTGATAGATGTAATTTTGGAGTCGTCACCCTTCATTCCTTCATTTGACATTACATGTCCAAGGTATTCAATCTAAGTCTCATCAAAAAGGCATTTAGATAATTTTGCAAATAATGAGTGCTGCCGCATAGTCTATAGAACCTATGATAAGTGATCAATGTGGGAATTCTAACTTGGGCTACACATAAGAGTGTCATCGAGAAAGACCAGTACAAATTTCCTTAGAAATGTTGCAAATACTAAATTCCTAAGAGCTTAGAACGTAGTTGGGGCATTTGTAAGCCCAAATGGCATCACAAGCCATTCATAAAGACCCTAATGTGTTCTAAAAGTTGTCTTATACCTATCTTTTGGTCGCACCTTATTTAGTGGTAGCCAAAGTGCAAATCCAGCTTTGAAAAATATTGCAACCCAAATAGTTCATCTAACAATTTGTCTATTGTTGGCATAACAAAACAATCTTTAACCGTGACTGCATTTAAGGTGTAGTAGTCCGTGGCAAAATGCCATGTACTATCTTTCTTCTTCACGAATAAAATCGGAGAGGAGAATGGGCTTGAACTCGGCTAAATAATATCGTCCGCTAGCATTTCTTGCACTATTCTCTTTATTTCACCCTTTTGGCTATGAGGGTATCGATAAGGCCTCACTTTGACTGGGTCAGTGTTAGGCAACAAAGGCATGGCATGATCATGAAGTCAAGTAGGAGGTAAACCATGTGGCTGACCAAACACATCACTATAACTATGTAGAAGCATTGAAATTTCTAGTTCCAAAGAGGTAGGCAGATCTAGTAAATGTTCAGCAAGAGTCTCTGGTGTTTGAATTTGAATTGCATATAATTTTTGCTATGGAGTCCGTGGCTTGAAGGCACTTGAAATGGTGAAACTAATCCTAAAGTGGTAAACTATGTCTTTTCCTTTGCAGTGTTATAACTTCTCCCTTCATATAGAAAGTAATGAATCTTCTATTATAGTTGACTAGTTGAGCATCTAAGGTGGCCAACCATTGTCTCCCTAGTACCAAAGCAACAACAGCAATTGGAATTATATAAGCTGATATATGTAGTAAATGATCTTGTATAATTAATGAAACATCTTTCACCCATGCTCCATACTCCAAATGACTTCCACCTCAACCGAGTAACAAGTTGTGTATTAAGGTGCAAAAATTTTGCTAACCTTGGTTGGATGAAATTGTTCGAGCTCCCTCCATCTAGCAAAATCTCTACTTTGTGACCATTGATAAAGCCTGTGAATCAAATAGTTCTTTTTGCAGATGTGCCTTTCAAAGCATGATAAGATAAATGGTGTGATTGATTTTCCAACATTGTTGTATCTTTTACTATTTGATATGATGGTTCCTGCTATTCTTCCTCATTGAACTCAATTTCTTCCTTTGATTGTAGCACATAATAATACTTGTTGGCACACTTGTGATTCGGTGCATATCTCTCATCACAAGTGAAGCATGATCCCTTTTTCTCTTATGAATTGTATGTCTGCTAGGGTAAATTTCTTAAGGTGGTTATGTTTGGGTGGGGTTGGTAACAACGAGGGAAAGCTTGTGTTTGTGTCTGGGGTTAGTAGTAATAGGTTTTGGTAGTATTTGTTGGATTGGTTTTGTTGTAAGGTAATGTGTCATATTTCTAGATATGGGAATGGTAGAAGAAACTTTTCTTCAGATAGTTTGGCAAGTGAAATAGCTAGTAACAAAGTCTGTGGTGCTCTAGAGATAACTTCCTTCTTAGGTTGTGGAATCAAACCACCAACAAAATAATCTAAGAGTAATGAAGCATCGAATCCATAATCTTGGTTAGCTAGCTCAGTAAATTCATCATATTAATCAGCAACATTAGTTTAGGCCAATTTAAGTAATTCAGCCTCAGGATTATCAAATTGAAAGGGACCAAATTGAACTTGGAGTGTTGCAGCCAATATCAGCTAGTTAGGCACTTGGTGTGATTTCTCTAACAATGAATGCTATAGGTACCTTCTGATCCTTAAGAATTGAATAGATCCCAAAATATCTCTCTACCTTTTACAACCATTGTGTCAGTTCATCACCTAAGAATTTGGGAAATTTAAGCTTCACTGATCATGGATGAGCCAGCACCAAGGAAATGTGGGGTTGTTACTGAGGCACCGAGTTCTACCTATCTAGGTGGAGTGAAAGTGGTTTGGTAATGTCCACTTGTTGTGCTAGTAGTTGCTGTATTGTTGTTAGAGTCTGATTAACCTTCATGAATTTTTCATCCAAAGGTTTAGCAACATGTTTGATCTCAGCCTAGACTTCTTTCATCCTAGTGGTTTCTACTATTAATGGGTCAATGAAAGCACCAGTGACACAAATGTATTTCCTCAAGTATGAATAAAATCACAGAAATGTATATGACAACAAAATAAAACCAGCAAGGCACAAATTCAGTGTAACAATACACACAAATAAAAGACTAAAACCTAAAATTCTAAATGACGACAAAATACCCTTTCCTTCAAAGCTGGATGAGATCACCTGAGAAGAAGAGGAATGAGGAGTAGAAATGCCAGAAAGGATAAGGTAAAGAGAATATTTAGAGAAAAAAGGAAGTGCAAAGAGAAAGTTGAATAGAGACTTGCATCAAGCACACCCTTCCTTTGGCTATCTTCCATGCCTTAAGCATACAATATCCCTTAACCATCTTGATTCTTGCCTTTTGCTTGTGCTCTTTCTCAATTGGCCTATATCTCCCTAGTTAGTTACCCCTTCATTCGTATCACTGGCCCTGTGGACCTTCATCCCATCATTGGATCTAATAATATTTGTATCAAAAACACCATCTCCGATAATAGACGAAAGTATGCCATTGGAAATAGAGTTTAGGGGGGAGTACAAAGACCATTGGACAGGTAGAGTTTAGGGGAGAGAGGAAATGGGAGTAAGAGAAAGAAAAATCCTTTTGTGCACCACATATGATTTGTTCTACCAGTAGTCCTATATATCTTATCATTGGATGACAAGGTGCATCAGGTACCATTTAATGTTGGGTGCATAATAGCCTTCGCCCTCAAATCTAAGCATAGTTGTCCTAACTAATAAGAAAATAATTGTAATGATTAATTAGCCATCAAACAAGAAATTTGTAATCTACCAAAGGCTTAAGATCTCTTCTCCATTTGATGGTTCTTTTTTTAATAGCTTCCATTTGATGGTTTTGTAACTTTACAAATAGTCCTTTAATTTTATTAGTGATGTAACATCCACGAGATTATTTTTATAAATATAAATAATTGAAGTTAATTAAAATTTAGCTAAAATAGGCACGAGTTCAGACCTCAGAATTTCTTGCCCTTTGTACATGAGTTCCGATCTTCGACTTCATTTCCAAGAGCTATGTTCCCGGGTTTGAGCTTATGACCAACTTCCGATATTGAAGAGTTCCGAGGGTATATAAGTTCCAACTTCCCGAAACATAAGGTTTAACGTCTAGATGTCTCGACTTCCGAGATTCGTGTATAAGGTTTTATGTATTGGAACTAACTTTCGAGTTCATGTTAATACCCCGACTTTCGAGTACGTTTCATAGTCTTGTCTTTGACCTTTGATTTTAAGGTGATTTGAGTGTTGTGTGATTTCCGATCTCCGACTTAAAGCCACAATTTGTCTTCCAAAACTTGTGCTTCCTAAGTTCCAAGTTCCATAATTAGGTGTAGAATGAACGTAGGTTCCAATATCCGTAATTAGAGTTCCGACTTCCTACCTTGTCTTCAAGTTTTCGATAAAATGGAGTGATTCCCGATATCCGACTTTCTTTCCAAGTTGTATGATTTTCTGATATCTGACTTTACTTCGAAGTTTCAAAGAAGATGGACGCGAGTCCGGACTTCCGAGTTGATCTCCCGGTTCACATAAAATGAACACGATTTCTAACTTAAAGCAGAATGGAGCCGAGTTCTGATTTAAGAATACAATGGAAGCGAGTTCCACTTTTAGGCGACGTGGAGAATAATATAGCCATAAAAGAAGGAGACATGGCTAAACTTTACCCACAAAGATTTCAACCAATCAAAACTCACAAAGCCAACTATCCCTTCAATGCTTAAATCAGATTTTTCTCTTCTCCCTGCTGACTTACGTCTCATTCTTATCTGATTTCAGCCTTCTCTTTCTCTTCTTCTCTCAACCATCTCCATTAAATCTTCAAGCTTTGTCAAGGTTCCATCAACCTAAACTCAAATTTAGCAAGATCACACCTAAAGGAGGTAGGATTCACTTTCTATTCTTGATTTCTCTAAACTGTGGCTATTTGAAATTCCACTTTTCTTCAATTATCTGATAATATATTGGATGTATATGATGGATTATGATTGGATTAATATGAATTCTTGAGTTGAAATTAAGGTTAGAAGGAGAAAACTAGGAGAAATGAAGGATTGGGATGCTACCTAAGTGAAAAGCCCCACGGTAGTCCATATGGCAGAGTGTACAGCTCTGTCTAGAGCAGTTCAAATTCGATGGAACCATTTTTATTTGAAACTAGACATTCAAGGCTTTCCATACATATATCATATAAGGTCATTGGATTAATATTGAAAGAGATATGAATTTTGGAAGTTTGACCTAGATTTCAGAGGTTGATAATGGGTAGACTGGGTTGTTCTGGTCATAACTTGCTCTACACAACTCCAAATTGAGTAAAATTGTTTTCTAGAAAGCTTACACATAGGAGAACATAGTTTAAAAAGATTCCAAGTTTGATAGGGTCCCATTTGTTCCCAGTGGTTTGAAGAAGTTGCCCTATGTCCAAACTGGGCCAAAATAGGATAGCTTACGAGGGTCAAATTTCGGAGCTTATAACTCGAGCTCTACTAAAGCAAATGAAATGAAACTTATTGCAAATGAAAGCTTGCCCTGTTAGCTTTAATATGATGCCTCTTTTGTATGATTTGAGCTAGTTTTTGATTTTTAGGGAATTTCTATTTTTAAGTGTGTAATCCTAGCTAGCTGCAGGGCAGGCTGGGAAAACTCGATTATCTTGAGCTATACAAGTCAAAATGAGATGGGACTAATGAGGCTAGAAAAATAGACACATAATACTCTAACATATCCAAAATTGAGGTCTAGATGAGTTAAATAGAAATTATGGCCTGATTTACAGCAACCGGGTTGAATGAATGTGCTGAGATGGCAATTATGTTTTAAATACAACATTTACTCTTATGAGATTGATGTTGAATTTGATGCTTTAAATGCAACTAATATTCCTATGAAATTAATGTTGAATTATGAATGAGGTATTGTGAATTTTCTGTAAAAATTGATTGTCTGGATACTGGCACTATTCATGGAAAAGCAGACACGTTCCATTATGTTGCCGAATTTTCGGTAGAATTGTAAAGAGGGTTATGAGCATTTATGCGTTAAGAATATGTATGTAGAACTCATGTATGTAAGGTTATATGAAAGTAAATGATGAACCATATGTATGAATGCACTCGGCATGGCTATGCGTGATTATGTATGAGGATGAAAGCATATGAATATATTGAATGTGGGTCTCTTCACTTGGAGGCAGTTATGAGGTCCCTCCTTGTGAAGGTAGCTAAATAAGATAAGATTGGGTCCCTTCACTTAGAGGTAGTTATTTGGGTCCCTTCACTTAGAGGTAGTTATTTGGGTCCCTCTAGTTGAAGGTAGTTAAAAGATAAAAATGTGGGTCCCTTCACTTGGAGGTAGTTGCACATTGAATCCCTCCCTGTGAAGGCAGCTAAAACTTTTGGGTCCTTCTCCATGTTGGAGGCAGATGGCCAGCTGAGTCCCTCCGACCTAGAGGCACGTGGATCCCCTTGTGCGATAGTCTGTACGACAACGGTCATGAGTTGAATTGACGAGCTTACTCCTAGATTAGACTACCCAAGGGCAGTAAAGACTAAAAGTTAAGACATATGCAAGCACCCTAGGGACGGTAATACGTAATGCCTAGGTGTGCCAAGAAAAGAAAGCAAAGAAAGTTAAAGAAAGATACCAATGCATGTGCATAGATTCAAATATAAGTATTCGCATAATTATATTCCATGTTTTATTGACGCTGAGCCTGTTCTATCTATTTATGCTATGATGAGTCCACATTCCTAAAGAATGTGACATGACGATCACGCTCTGATGGGGTATGATATGGTGATCATATTCTAGAATATGGCATGATGATCCTACACCCTAAGGAATGTGACATGGCAATGACATTCTGATGGAGTATGACATGGCGATCATACTCTAGGACGTGGCAGGAAGAACATATTCCTAAGGAGTATGACATGGTGATCACGCCCTGAAGGAGTATGACATGGCGATCGTACTCTAGAATATGTGTAACAAGTAAAAGAAGATAAAGGAAGAAAAGAAAATTATGAGTATTTGTATAGATTCAAGTACGAGTAAAGACATGTGCAGAGTTTATGTTTTCAGTATATTGGTGCCATTGTATTTTAATACATTTCAATTATTGTTCACAGTGTAATTCATGAATTGATCTTATTGCCAATGTGATTTAAGTGCATGAGATAAAATGAATTCTGCTTCGGACTATATGTTTTCAAACTATAAAACAGAACAGTTCGTATAATGTATGCACTTTTTGAAATAAACCGAAGCAGCTAGAGATAATAACGATGGCACGGTATAAAGTTTTGTTACTGAATCCTACTGAGAATTTGTAATTCTCACTCCTATGTTTATTTTCGTGTTATCTCCAGATAATTCAAAGTTCCGAAGAAGCCCCTCCAAGGCGAAGATGGCTGAAGGTCGCTGCCAGACAAGGTCCAATTAAGTGACAGTAACAGTAACAACTCTTGGGTGTGGTGCTATGGCTTAAGTATAGTACTGTACTTGGGAGGATGTTACAAGTGAAGCTGCAAGCTAGTTTGTTAAAATTGAATACTTTCAATTTAAAAAGTCCACCAGTATTTCTAATTAAAGACCCTTTTAATACTATGAACTAATGACGCCATATCCTTACTAATGAGAAAGATTAAAAAAGAAAAATCATAAGGGTATGTAAGTTGAGTTTGTAACATCCACAACTCTGAGATTAGCTCAATATAGAAGGAAACCTGGTCTTAAGGCAAGCGGCAAAATAGTATATAGTTAAACTAAAGTGAGAAATGACAAAACTATAATTATTAGCTTATCGTTGTCGGAAGGAGCATTAGAGGAAAAATCATGATTTCGGGAACATATGGATCCCAGGACACTAAGAGCTAAACAATATACATATAAAAACCTTAGGAATGATGTTTTATATACCTCATTTCCAATAAAAGTGTAAGACTATTCATACACATAAATAATACCTCAGGTAACTTTGAGTGCCCATATTAATCATCAGATACAAGAAATTGATTTGGTAGGAATTCAAACTACAATAGGATTTTAACTATCAGGAGACCACACCAATTATATGTGGCTTGGAGTAGGCCACACAAGTAGAAAACTTTAAGAAGCAATATGGACCATAAACTTAAGGTGAGTCACTTTTTTGCTTTTTACAAAAATCTAGCTAAATATCTACAAACCCTAACTTTGCATCATCTTTTTCTCTCTACCTCCCCCATGGCCGAATTCCTTCTCTCATTCACTCTCCTACATTGTTGGTCTTGCAAAGCTCTCAAACCCTTAGTTCTTCTTGTTTCTTTAACATCTATTTAGCTTTTGATCTTGTCTGCTATCTTCTAAACCACATAAAAGCCAAAATCTCTCCCTTTTGGATCTTATCTAGCTTCAACCAAGAGTGAAAAGGAAGAGGTTAAGTGTCGTCTTATGATACTAAGAGAATTTTGGAGTTGAAGGAAGCAAGGTTTGAAGTGTTTTTGAGATAGGTTTCCTAGAACTTATCTTATGTTAATTTAGTTTCCGTAGAGCTAGGGTTTCTAACTTATCTTACCACACATATTTAGGGTTGGATATGATGATATATGAGTTTGTCTATAACACCCTAATAATCTCATACTACACTTAAGTCATATTATGGAATTACTAGTTAGTTTTGCTTGTGGAGTCTAAATTTGTTACTTGAAGTTACTTTATATCGAAAATAGGGGTAAATATTTTTTTTAATAATAACGAAATAAATCATTTTGGAAAACAAGAAGAACCATATGTGCATCATGAGCGTAAAAGATCATACGTCAGTACTTTGTACATGTGTGCGGTAAAATAAAGTAAATAAATGCATAATAAAAAATGACCATCTTAAATAGACATACCACATATTCATTCCACAACCATCATAGTTCTAAATTGTCATAAGTAGCATTTGTCCTACATAAAATAACCATGGGTCTGATACCTACTGTCAGCCCTAAACATAATCCTAACAAGGTGCAACAAAACAAATATATTATGGAAGGAGATACATCATAAATCTCGACTACCCATACATGCCACAATAGAAAATGATAATGTGCTATCCAAATCATCCGTTGAACGGAAGATATCCTTTCCAGAAGCCATTAGGTGCATCATCTCCATGTCCCCTTCCACAGTCGCACCCACGTCTATGGACCAGGGGTGGTGCATTACCAGAAGAAGAAGAAGAAGAAGCAGAAGAATCCGAAAACAGGCAGATCACTGAAAGGTAGGACGGCTCCAAGGGATCGGGTTCTATAAAATACGTTAGGTAGGTTGACTCCGAAGGATCAGAATCCATAGAATACATCAATGTCAAGTGGGTGTCAGAGTCAGACTCTCCATTAGTTGTGTACCTCAGTGGATGAAAAGGTGGACGGACATCGTCAAAAGTGATATCATTATACAGCTAATGGAGGCAGAAAAAACTGGCTCATCACTAGTGCGCGAAACTGGCGACTATAGAATATATAGACCCTCAAAGCTGCTCGAGCTACCATCATTAATGCATTTAGCATCTGGTCAAAGTGCCAATGCATAACTAGGAACTCAATGAAAATTACCACACCGCTCGATGCTAGCATCCTCTGAAGATGACATGGAGCATAGGAATGAGAAATACAATATTTCTCAGTAGAATCTCAACTACACAGTTAATGTGTCATCATTGACATTCTAGCCATTTCGGATTTTAATTATGAAATGGTGAACATGCTTAGGTTCAATTTTAAAGGGTTTGAAAACATAAGTTCTCGAAACGTGTTTCTTTTAAGCTTAACTTCATAAACATAACTTTATACATCATAAGGTCATAAAATGAGAACATACATACTAAAGCATAAGGTAAACATTCATAATTATGCATATAAAGGAATAAAATGTATGCACATTCGCATAATCTCATGGTCTTGACTAGAGTCTTTCTTTAACTTTACTTTTATACTTAGCACGTATTTAACATTCTTTACTTTATCTGCCCTTGGAATAGATTGCTATTGGATATGAGCTCATTCTATGACCATCATCACACATACTAATTTAAATCAAACTCTAGCTGACAAGGAGGTCTACCTCTATAATTGGAGAGTTGTTCGACAACTACCTCCAAAGTAGAGGGATATCTTGGGGGTCACCTTCCCTTACTGAAGGATCATATCCTTTTACTTCATTTTCTTATATCACATCTTATATTTCCATATGCATTATGCTCAAAGACAAGAATAAGTAGTTATGCAATGAATATGTCTAAGTCTATAATTTTGACGAAAATCTAGCAGTATAATGGCTACATCGGAGCTACCTCAAAATTGCTAAGAATGTAAAATCTACCAATAATCCATCAGATTCATCATAAAATATCTCATCAAACATCAATAATCCATCATATTCATCACAAAGTATTTCATCAAGCATCAATAATCTATCAATTATAAGTCCGTATACAAATCAAACATGCTAATCAACAATCATATATGGGAGTGATACACACTCATGCTCTAATTGGTCTCTAGAGTTTCCTTGCACTTTGTGTAACATCTTATGAATTATGGTAAGACTCCTCATGTTTCTCATAGGAGAATCATATAACTTAAAATGAATATATGTTATAAACTTTTTAATCAATAACTCCTCAAGTAAGACCATACTTTACATTAGGAATTCATTTTCACCATATAGCTCAATAGATTCTCCATATTCACATCTTAACGAACTCATTCTTCAAGTTAAAAGTTTAACATTTATTTATCTCTTGTCTTGGTTTGTAACAGGCTCAATTTTTTATCGTGCTAAATTATAGGCACTTAATGAGAAATTATGAGATTAAGGCTTAATTAAGGGGATTAATGAAGAGTTTATGAGTCAACTCAGGTGAGATAAGTCAAGAGAATGCTTAATTGAGATTAGATAATTTCTAATTAAGCAAGTCAGAGCTTTTATAGCTTAGTTGAACACTAATCACCTTAATTAGCATAATTGAGTTTAATTAAGGTTAATTAAGTCTAATTACAAGATTAATTTTTGGTAATCATGTTTTTATGTGTTAATCACTAATCCCTACTTAATCATCTTAATTTGCAAGAGCACTTAATCACATGATTAAATTCAAATTTAGTCAACTAGACAATAAAGTAAAAGAGTGATGTCACTAAATCATAAAGTATTAGACAATAGTGCTTTATATAAGAGTAAGTACTTGATTTGTTCCCCCATCATCCATTTTATCCCCCTAAATCTTAGTTAGCACAAAATTAAGAAAATATCTCCCTCCTTCCCTATATGTTGGGGATGCCACTTTCTCTCTTTCCTACCCTCATCTATTTTCATTTTCACTTATCTCATTCTCTCTCTTGAAACTAAATCATCCAACTTCTCTCTAAAACTCTCTTCTTCTTCTTCATCTTCTTCTTCTATTCTCTACCTCTATAACTAAACCTTCTTCACTTAGCCTTTCAAGGACTACATCTTTTGATCTTTTAAGAAGAGATTCAAACACTACAAGCTTCATTTTCAAGAGAACTCAAGAGCTTCTCCTTCCTCCTTGCAAAACTGCCACCATTATCATCAAGAGGGGCCATCATCATCATCTTCTTCTTCTCTTGTTGTAGCGCCATTTTGAGTATAGGTAATGATCTTTACTATTTTATTTTGTTTACTCAAGAAAGCTTGAAGCTTGGTTCTTCTCATGACCAAGATCTTTGAGTGAAAACTTGAGAAAATCTTTCATGCTCTATATGAGCAAAAGTTTCTATTTTTGGTTAAATATGTTCTTGTTCTCCTTCAAATGTTCTTGATGTTTCTACTTTTGAAAAAATATGGTCTTGTTCTTCTTCAAGTGTTCTTGATGTTTCTATTTTTAGTAAAATATGTTCATGTTATTATTCTTGAATGTTCTTGATGTTCTTGATAGTATTTTGCTTAAAGTTGTTCTTTTTCTTTTGATGAGTTTATGATTAGAAAAGTTTCATCTTTACATGCTTTTCATAATTTGATAAGACTATGAACATCTTAAAAGCTTAAAGCTTTAAAAAGTTTGCTTCGTGATGCATAACAAGTGGCACAAGTTTGGTGCCTTCATAAAAGTCTTATTTTGTTTTGTTTTGAGGACAAGACTACATGTAAAAATTTAAGCTTTTTCGAATATTAAGCCTCTATGAGTTATAAAAATGGTATTTTGTCACTTTATGTTGTAAAGATTGATCCTTGGATGTAAGTCCTTTCATAAAGTTTTAAACTTTAATCAAGAAGGTGACTTTAAGTCATAAAGTTATAAGCTTGCACACTAAGTCTTGTAAAGGTGGAATTTTCAGATGAATATATTAGTAAAGTTCCAAGCTTTAAGCAAAAATAGCACTTTTGAGTCATAAAAGTGTTAACTTTTATAATGATCAAGACTTTATAACTTTAAAGCTAATGTTTTATATTCCTAGTTCATAAAGTAGGAATCTTTTCGACTTGAAGACAACTTTAAATTATAAAGTTGAGACCCTAATGGTCTTAGAGTAAATAAAAGTGTCAACTTTCACAAAGAATAAAACTTTATGACTACTTTATAAAGAATGATATCTTTTAATACTTAAGGTAAGATCTTGTTGTGTTAGTAATAAAAGCTTAAAACTTTGTAACTTGGTTAAGTTAAAAATCACCCTTGGTGTTTAGTGAGCATGGTGTTAGGTTCATGATGTGGTTATGCGTTGTCATGGCCCAAGGATTAAAGGGATCTCGAACTCCTTAGGAACAGAAGTATGATTAGGGCCTTTGAGTATACCATGAATCTAGGAATCACTAAGTGCATTATCTCATGGAAAGGAAATAATCATTTAACTTAATTAATTTGACCAAGTGTTCCATAAGATATGAACTCAAGTAAAGAATAATTTCATATGAGAACTAAGCAACTAAAAGACCGCGTACATATATCTTAACTATATGATTCTCTCATGGGTAACCACGGGAAATCATGTGATGATTCATAAGATTCTTCACAAAGAATAACATAACTATAAACCTCTTTAGGGTACGAACATGTGATGCCATTCAGCATGATGAATGATGAATTTGATTGAGCTTTGTCTCATCATTGATTAATTATTGTGATATGATAAACTGTTGTTGAAAGCTTATGATTGGCATTTTGGGAAAACTCTGGTCTAGCCGTTATGCTACTGAATTTCCGTCAAAATCATAGACTTAGTCATATCATTGCATATGTCTAATCAAAGAAGTATCATGCATGTAGAGTATAATAATAAGAAAAGAATAATGAGACATGACCTTTCAATCACTTCGATAAGGGAAGTAAGAGACGGTGATCCACAAAGACTCAAGAAACATCTATGAGGGAGGCAAAGGTGACATAGACGACCCTCCAATTTAGGAGTAACTAATATCGGCTTAGTCTGATTTGGTTTAGTATTGCGTGATGACGATCACGGAATGAGCTCATGTCCAAAAATAGTTTATTTCAAAGGAAAAGTAAAGCATGTTAACCATGTGCTAAAAACGAAAGTAAAGTCAAGTATATCCATGGTTAAGTCTATAATGATGCATGTCTTTGCATGTATTTATATTGTCCATTTGCATTATGAATGTTTATTCTATGCTTTAGTATGTATGTTTAGTTATGATGGTATAGTTATGATGTTAAGTTTAAAAGCAACCCGCTTCGAGATTTAAGTTTTCAAAATCATTAAATTGAACCTATACATGTCCACTGTTTTCACAATCAAACCCGAAGTGACTGGGACAATGATGATGACACAGTATTTGTCTAGCTGCGATCCTAGTGAGAAATTTAGTATTTCTCACTCCTACATTTCCATGTCATCTTTAGAGAATGTCGATATTGGGTATGGTGGTGATTTTCATTGAGTTCCCAGTATGGCATTAGCGCTTCGACCTGGTGCTGAATGCCTCAGTGATGTCTGTGAGTGCAGCAATGAGGGTCTATATCTTCCACGACCGTCCATTTCAGACTCCAGTGATGAGTTCATTTTTCCAACCACATCAGCCATCTTGTGAGGTTACCTTGGATGACATTCATCATTAATTTCAGCCACTGAGGTATCTCACTGACGATGAGATCGACTTGAATACCCATCTGACTTCGACCGTTTGCGAACACCATATTTTATCCAAAACAAAAAAATAAATAAATAAATAAAGAGAAAGGAAAAAGGAAAGAAAGCTGACCCATTTACCTTTTGGAATAAGAGAATAGCCCAATTATGAAATATTTTAACAAAAAAACAACAAAAAAAATAAAAAATAGAATAATAATAACAATAATTAAAAAAATCAGAAATCAAATCAGAATAAATAAGATTAAATTTGGGCGAATCTCTTAATTTTGGCATTTGTATCCAAGTCAGATCAAATCGCCAATCATCATTAAGGCCGAATTTTCAATTAGGATCAATCAAATTTAATGGCAGTTGATGCCTCCAACACTTATAAAAAGAGCCAATGTTGAGAGGTAAGGGGGTCTTTTTTTTTGAAGCAATAGCAGTAGAGAGCAAGAGCAAAAGTTGTGATTGTGTGAAAGAAAAAACAAACCAAAAAAACAAAGAACTTAGCAGGCACTGAGACAATAGGGAGAACGAATCAAGGCGGAGCGCTCGTGTAGTTGACGTCAACTTTTGATTTCAAAATTCTCATTTGGGTATATTGGTTATCATCTTGTGCTTTATCCTCATCATTTTTTATTTTATTTATTTATTTATTTATTTATTTTGTATCATTTTGCATGAGCTTATTTCGAATGTAACACATTGGCATTCACCTATTCCTGCATCTATTCTTTTCCACTACCGCACACACCATCATAAATTCACTTTTTACATTAGTTTTCGGTCAACGCAGCACACACTGTCATTCATTTACATTGTGAATGAAAGAAATAAAGGAAATCTTCATGTTAGAATAAAAATAGACCCATTCAAAGAATGCCAAGAATTTATCATCACCATACTTAAACTCACTACCATCAGCACAGGCATGTCCCGCTATCGCTACTGCGAGGCCATCCTACTACCATCTACCAGTGTTGCGCTATATTGTCGTCGTTCATATCCCTTAATCATGTGATGTCCAGCTCCTTTTCCTTTGATAGCGTCTTTAGTTTTTGTGCGCATGTGTCTGTTTTCTTTTTTCCTTTCTAAACTTCTTGCTCTTTTCTTTTTGTCATCTTATTTATTTATTTACTTACTTAATTTTGATATTCTCATATTTTTCCCATTGATTTTAGGTTGTCTCCTTTTAGCAAGTATATCTTAGATTTAGAGTGCTTTCAGTTTTTAATGATAAAAGAAATAGTGTCTTCAATTTTAGTAAATTTTTTTTAAAAAAAATTAAAAGAAGAAAGACAAAATGAGAAAATGCAAAAAAAAAAAAAAAACAATTTATTAACAAAGCATTTCAGTTTTTTAGTTATTTTATGTTTCTTAGCAATAATCTTTTCTTTTCTGATAAAACAAAAAAATAAAAATCATTTTTTAATTAAACCTTTTTTATCTATGTAACAAACTTATGACATTGATGTATGGTTTAACCATCCTCAAGGGTTGTAAGAATTGTAAGGGTTTATTGTATAGCTCATGCTATCCTGAATCCTGTGCAAGAGTGGATTTGTTTTCTTTCCTTCTTTTTAAATTCTTTTTATAAATAAAATCAATCCAACCCACAAATATTTTCTACAAGAACTACGTGATTTTGAATTCCTCATTGCACCAGAGGATACGTAGAAGCAGACAATCTCTGTCAAATCAAAAATTAAATTTTCTTAGATTTGGTTCAATTTTAATTCCTTAAATAATTGTAACATTAATTTCACTTCCTTTTTTTTCGTTTGTAAATAATTGTTATACGAATTTCTATTTTTTTTTGTAAATAATATTAATTTTACTTTCCTTTTCTCTTGTAAATAATTGTATACTAATCTTGCTCTTTTTTGGGAATAATTATCATATCAATTTTGCTTTTCTTTCTTTTAATAAATAAATATCATATTAATTTTGTTTTTCTTTTCTTTTGTAAATAATTGTTGTACTAATCTAACTTTATTTTATTTTATTTGTAAATAAATATTATATCAATTTTGCTTTTCTTTCCTTTTATAAATGATTATCATATTAATTTTATTTCTTTTGTAAATAATTGTTGTACTAATCTAAATTTATTTTATTTTATTTTTAATAATTATCATATCAATTTTGCTTTTCTTTCCTTTTATAAATAATTATCATATTAATTTTATTTTTTCTTTCTTTTTGTAAATAATTGTGATACTAATCTGGCTTTATTTTATTTGTAAATAATTATTATGTTCTTAAGGGGAAAAATCAATATTATTGAAGTTATTAATTTGCATAATAAGCTCTAGGGTAACCGTTGCAAAACGGATGTATTACGAGTGTAGTGGGATTAAATTTCCACCCTTCCCTATGCATAATTGGACTCCCGAATTCAATTTCTCTAAAAGACCAGTTTTGCAAAATTAAAAGGTTTTTCCGATTTTTCCCATAATAAAAATTGGTGGCGACTCTATTGAAATTATTTTTCAATATTTTTTTGTTGCCTCTCGTCGCGGCACCCTCCGGGCACGTTGTGACACCGTTTTATTGGATTCGGATCCTTCGGAGCCATCTTATCCAAGATACCATGTGAAGACGGACCCATTTGAGCCCTCCTACCCATCTGTGATACATCTAACATCTGACTCATCTTCATCTTCAGCAACTTGTCGTCACACTCCACCCCTGGATCGTGGTTGCGGGTTCATTCGTACTCAAGTTATGCCTCGAGGATGTGGGCGTGCTTGAGGAGGGGGACATAGTGATGTTACTCTTGCCGGATTCAGGAATGGTTTCCTCCCGCCTGACGAGTGATGCGGTGATTGTATGCGGAGCCGAGCACGATGATAGCCCTTTTTAGTTGTAGTTATAGGGTTATCATCTTATTATATGGCATGCTTAGGTAGTAGATATTTCTGATGTATTTTCCTTATGATGTACTTGGGAGGTTTCATGTGTAAGGCCGACAGTAGGTATCGGACCCATCATTATCTATATGTATCACTTTTGGTAACACTATTAGTATTATATTAGCTATGAATGGCCTTGGAATAAATGTTATGATTATCTAAGTTATTGTTATTCTTGTTGCTTCTATTTATTGTTATTCACACGGTATGTATGAGATAGCATTGTTTATTATATACATTCAAGATGCGCTCATGGCTCTTGGCTTTCAAAATAGTTTAATTGTTACTGCTGAAAAAAAAAAAATTACCCCTATTTTCATACAAAAGTATTTTCCAATGGTAATGTTAGTTCCGTGAATAAAAGTAATAACTAGTAATTCCATAATATGACTTAAGCATAGTATGAGACTATTAGGGTGTTATATGGTTCATGATGGCTGAAGCCTACATGGCATTTTAGCTAATATATTCCATTCAAATCTTTTAGTTTCCTTGAGATAATGCACTAATGATTCCTAGGATCATAATATGATTAGAGGCCTTAATCATACTTTTGTTCTCAAAGGATTTTGAGATCCCTCTAGTACCTTGGGTCATGAGAACACATAACCACACTCATGAACCCAACAACACCATGTGTTCGCTAATCATCAAGAAGTGATTTTTATTCCAAAAGGTTACAAGATTCAAAGTTTATAAAATAAAATAACAAGATTTCACCTTTATGATTATAAAGTTTCATTCTTTATGAATGCGTGAACCTTTAAGTTATATTTATGTCTTCAAGAACTAATCTTTATGAAATAATGATACAAGATGCTAACTTTATGGCTAAAAAGTCCTATTCTCTAAGAAGATTAAAACTTTTAACCATTATTATACTTTCAATATTCCAACTTTATGACTTAAAGTTACCTTAAACCTTAAAAGATTCATTTTTGAAGAAAGTTTGAAACTTTACTCAATATTTTTAACTCAAGGTTCAATCGTTACAAGATAAAGTTGCAAGATTACATTTTTATAACCAAAATGTTACATTCTTGAAGAAAGTTTAAAGCTTTATGAAGGGTTTTGTCTTCAAGAAAAACAAAATGAAACTTTATGAAACATATGCACATGGCGCAATTTTTAGTGCATCAAGAAGCAAATTTTTTAAAGTTTTATACTTTAGAATGTTCTTGGTCAAGTCAAAATCATAAAGAAGATGTAAAAAGAGATCTTTTCAATCATAAACTCCTCATAAAAAAAGAAACCAACTTTAAACAAAATATCACCAAAAAAGCATTCTTCTTTTCAACAACTCACAAAATACCAATAACACAAGCATTAAGAGAGAAAAATGAAAACTTTGAAGTATTCAAGAAGAGAAACTTTCAAATAAACATAGAATATCTCATGCACAAACTCAAGAAGCAAACTTTGCCAAAAATAGAAACTTTTGCTCAAAAAAAGCAAGAAATTTTTCTCAAGTTCTCACTTGAAGTACTTGGCCATGGTGAGAGCCAAGCTTCAAACTTTCTTGAGTAACAAAAAGAACAAGTGAAAGATCATTACCTAGGGTGATGAATGGCATCTTCTTGAAGGAGAAAATGAAGTAGATGATGGCTCCTCCAAATGGTGGTGGCAGGGGGCTCTTGAGTTCTTGTCAGAGTGAAGGTTGTAGTGTTTGAATCTTATCTTCAAAGACCAAAAGATGTGATCTTTGAAAGGTTTACTGAGGAAAGTTTGGTTATGATGGTGGAAAATGATGAGGAAGAAAAAGAAAATATAGAGAGAAGTTAGAGAGTTTGAAAACTAGAGAAAGAATGAGATGACACAAGATAAAAATTGATGTATGTGTTGTTATTGTGGCTGTAGCCTTCATGTAGGTGGGGGAAGCTATTTTTGTTTTATTTTGTGTTAATTAAGGATTAAGGAGGCAAATTGGATGATAGAGGAGACAAAACATGGTCAACTCTTATAAAAAGCAACTTTGTCTCATGCTTTATGCTTTAATGACATCATCAATGTTTTATTGTCTAGTTGACTAAATTTGAATTTTAATGATGTGATTAAGTGCTCTTGCAACTTAATTAACTTGATTAAGCAAGGATTAGTGATTAACTCATATGACCATGATTAATAAAAGTTAAACTTTTAATTAAGCTTAATTACCCCGAATTAAACTTGATTAAGCTAATTATTGGTGAATAGTACTTAATTAAGCCATTAAGAGTTTCACTTGCTTAATTAGAGATTCTCCAATCTTAATTAAGCATTCTCTTAACTCTTTTTCCCATAATTACCTCATTAGTCCTTTGATTAAGCCTTAATTATTTAATTTCTCATTAAGTGCCTAATTACTCAGTGTTGCTGAGGTAATTTAACACGAAGGAAAAATTGAAGATGTTACATTGTCTCAATGATTTATAGATAGAAAAACTTGAATAGCAGAGAATATTGAGTTAGAGAATAAAAAAAACACAAAACAGAGAATTGGCCATGTTGAGCAAAATTGGATAGTAGTTAATACATGTGTTATAATTCAAGATAGTAAATTCATAACGAGGTGGAACTAATTTTATTTGAAACCTATCTGATAGGAGAGTATACCCCAAAATTTGAGTCCATTAGACTTAAGATGAATAAATTATGAATTTTTGAAATAGGCTATAGGCAAAGTGTAATGGATTTGAGCAGCATGTGTTCTAATAAGCATAACTTGCCCAATAGACCTTTAAATTGAGTGCAACCAATTTTGTTAAAAATCTAACATATAGGAGAATAAGTTGGAAAATTTTTATATCCAAACTTTTAGTGAATTGCTCCTAGAAATTCCATGAATTTATCCTATGCTTTGTGAGAGCCAAAGTAGGGCAACTTCAATGTAAAGCTTATATCTTTAGCTGTGCTCAGCCAAATTGAGTAGGACCTAGTTTGTTTGAAATAGGGTTTAAAAGAGTAGAATTATATAAAATTTTAGGGCAAAATGATAAGGAATAGATTTTTACTGATATTTCAGTTTTAGGTGTCCAAGCCTATCCCAAAACAGGGCAATAATGAATCAAACCTAAATAACTTGAGTTATGCTTATAAAATTTAATGGGACTAAAAAGGTTTGAAAATAGACTAATAGCATAATATTCTTCTAGAATTTGAGCTAAAAAATATTTAAGTTGAAATTTTGGCGCAATTTATAAGTTTGGGTAATTGGTTAACTTAAGTATAATTTGTAGTTAAATTGCACATGACTCAAATTAGAGGTCTTCAAACTATATGGAACCAAAGCTAATTGAAAGATTGAAAAATATATGTTGGATTTAATGCTATATTGAGATATATGCCATGGTATAGCCATTTATGTGGAATCCTTAAGATTGGGGTCATTTGCTCCATATAACTGAATGCGATTAAAATTTGTTATATGTGAAATTGGTTTTTTTTTTTTTTTTTTTTGACTAGATGGTGCAATTGTGTTGTAAATTTTGGGAGACCTCATATTACAGCCATCATACCGTCGAATTCTTGGTAGAAATATTTTGAAGGTAAGTTATGTAGCATAAATATAAGTGCATCAAACATCCCCATGTACAATTATGAACAAAGAATGCATATGAAGATATGAGCTAAGGAATTATATGAGTACATGATATCACAAGATGATTATGATTTTAAATTACTTGGGCTAGAGAAACTAAATCTTGTTAAGTCAGGGAATGTATACTTGGCTCCCTTGAACTGAGTTGAGAAAGTAAATCGGCTATGAATAGGTTTGTGTGAGCATCAGGGAAAGAAAACCCGATAATCACGTATAGGAACGAGCTCAGTCCTGATAAGCAGCCTATTACCCAGGTGTGGGAGAGGTCATCCACCTATCTCAAGGTTACCAAGTATAGGTGCTCATATTAAGAGTTTAAAGAAAGAATAAGAAGACAAGTGCATTTGCATAGCCTACTTCATTTTTATTTACATATGCATATTCCATTATTTTGCTACACTATTATTAACATCATGAATGTTGTTTAACTTAAACCGTATGAATAAAATGAACTTGCTTCAAATAGAGTTTAAGAAGTTCATTAAATAAACCTTTATCTCTTATCTGTTGAGGATACGATTTTTAAAAATAAACCGAAGTAGCTATGGATGATGATGATGACACTGTATGTGGTAGTCTAGGATTTCTTACTGAGAATTTATAATTCTTACTCCTATGCATATTCCCGTGTCTTCTCTATATAGTATTGGTGGCAGGGGCATAAGAGAACGAGTTCCACACCCCTTGAAGATTTTAGAATATTGGTACAAGGACTACCTGGATACATATATGGATTTGCACGCACCCGATAGTTATGTAGACGGGATTTGTATTTATTCTCTAGTATCTATGTGTTTTCAATTTCTTGAGAGGTGTAAAGAGTAAGACAATTTCCTACAACTTTTGTAATAGATATAATGACAATGCATAGGAATTGTATAATTAAGCCTGATTACCTCAATATAACATTCTGTGTGGGCAGGAGCCTATGACATTTGGCAGGCTTATTAGGAACCTTCTTGATATAAAAAATTGGTAGGTAGTAGGTAGATGGGGAACTTTCTAAGAAATGGCTATTGTCTTGGGAAAGTGAACAGCCATATTATTAGGGATTGTAGGAAGCTGGAAACTCGATTGAGAGGACTTATTAGCCGATTTGCTATGTACATGGTATACTCCACCACAAGGAGGAAATGATTGTTCTATGCCGCACTAGCAAGAAGCTGAAAGCTCTAGTCATTAAGAATGAGATATTGGTTTGGGCAAGCAAGATAAGAACTTTTAAACTTTGAAAAAGTAAGTATAGGATGGATGCTGATAAAGTTGTGATATGATGTGGTTTTGGATGTTAAGTATTTGCCTTTGGCGAGTGCATAGATATGATAAATTGTTGCTATAAAGATTGTTTCAAGTTCCGGCAGTATTTGCCCTATTAGAAGGATAAGTTCAAGTTTATTTAACTTGTTTGGACTATTCTCGCTAGATCGAATCTAGGTAATTCTCTAGTGTGATTCATTACATTTTAGGGCAGTCGATATGAGTAGAGTAACTATCTGTCAACAAAATTCTGTCAGGTTGAGAGAATAGCACCTTTATCTCCCCTTTCAGGTGAGGTTAAATTTAGAATAACCCATTGGTAGACTTGGTTATTCTTTGTTACAATGGATTGTAGCAATACCACACTAACAAGATTAGATTCTTTTTCTGAAAAAGCTTGGAGAGGTGAAGTACGGACCAAGTAGGATGATCAAGACTAGAAACCCAAACATGCACCAAGAAGACCTCCCTAGGACTCCACCTAGCAAACAAAACAAACTTCTCTCTTAAAGACATTAAAGACTAACGCAATAGCAATTGCGAGTCTTACAAACTCTAGATAAGGCCTTAGGAAAGTAGCGAATAGTTTGAACAATACCTTGGAGCACCATGGAAGAACTCATCTAATCCCATGTCTTACTAAGGTGAAGTTTTTGCTACTTTTCAGTGATGAAAAGAAGATGGAGGCATACGAGTAAAATTCAGAAGATCCTTTGAGGAAGAATGTTGTACATCTACCAATAACTTGGAAGTGAAAATGCTCTCCAGCCACAATAAGATAACCAAAAGGATCCAAGGCAACATCCCCTATCCATTAAGGATAATTCAAGTATCGGAGGTACTAGTCGAGCTACTCTAAGCTTTAACAAACCAGAATCGCCATAGGGCCTATGCTACAAGATGTATGTAGATGTCATCTTTGACATATTATCGACAAAACGGTTCGAGGTGCCTGGAGATAACAGCCATCTTTAGACACCACTATGAATTCCGAGGGTAGAGTAATTCAATGTTGAAGCACCAATATCTAAGATGAGGTGAAGAAAGCTAGGAACTTACAAAGGGGCATATGGCAATTAAGGAAATTGCAACCCATCTAAGTAAGATAGAGATAGTAGTAATGCAGTGACCCCAATGAATTGAGACAAAGATAAGCATTCCTGTGAGAATAGCAAGATGCCACCAAAAGTAAAGGAGGAAATCTTACCCTTGGAAGACTTATAGGAAGAAGGCATGCCATCTAGTTTAGATCAAGAGTTTAAGCAATAACTTAAAGAGTCTAACACACTGGCTTATCTCAGCATCATTATTGATGTTATTTGACCTCCAAGACTCTCTTGTGATTGCCCAATGCAAGGATTGGGCGATGCACCAATACAAGATTAGGGAGCTATAAGTCATACCCTATGGTGGTTAGGACTACGATATACAATCAAAGAACCCTCAACCTAAGGCAACTATAAAAAGTCTCCACACTTGAGATTGGATTAAGTGTGAGGTACCAAGAACCTCAACTCCATTGAAGAATAGTTAGATCTATGGTAGATAAAACAAACAAAATTGCTTGAGAAATCCAATGATAAATGGAGACATTATCTAGGCAAGGAAAGCTTAGGTGCCAATACAATCAATGAGGAATCTCTATACATACCTAGGTTAACACATCAAAAGGAATAGCTGAGAGTAAAACTTTGCAACCTCAACGGGGAGATGAGACTTTCAATTCCTTCCCTCATGCTAAGTAGGTTATATCTTGAAAACAAGAAATCACAATAGACATTGAGAAACTCAGTGCTAAAAGCAACATGAGTATTGATCAGTGAACCTTACGAGGGAGAAAGAAGTTCTAAAGCAAATTCATTGTTACAATCTCAAAAAAACCTCTAAGCCTACACTACATAGAAAACCCCAAAAGAGAAATATTCACTATTGGACTAAAAGTGGCAAAGTAGTTAAAGATCTTGAATAAATAGCTAAAACAGCTTCAAATGAAACTTCGACGTGGCCTTTGTGACCATTACATATCGAAGTTGGCCACCAATGCAAGTAGTAACTCTAATAACAGCAAAATTTCTTGTATTAGTATCAAAAGTTAGGAGGACAAGTGGTAGAGAATCTATTAGCAACCACGAAGCAAGAATTATCAAGGTTGTGAGCCATGTGACTCTATAGGAACTATGATGAGAAAATTCCTAATATAAGACTCTTACTATTAGTCAACACAAGCCTCTCACTAAATAAGGTTAGCAAGGAGTTGTCAAGCAGACTAATGCTCCAGCCACTGTCCCCTTATACCTATGGATTTGGAATTGATCATGAACTCAGAGAGACTTCAAGAGGGATTGTCCAAAACAACATCACACTCCTTAACAGTATAACAAACATGGACAGATGGTCATGTCATTAGAACTATTCCTTTACTAGCAGACAAGATGAGCAAGAGTGCACAAGATTTATCAAGGATAGTGGGATAGTTAAGATATGCTATCGTAGAAGGTAATTTGATATGGGAAAGTCACTGTCTCCCTATATGTGCAAGGAGGTTGGGGGAAATAAAAAACATTAGGACTTGAACACTTATGTTGAGAATTTGGGGAAAAAATCAATAACTGCATGTTTAAATGGAAACCTTGTAAGAAAGGAAGCAAAGGGAAAATATTTCAAAGCAAAAGTGAGGGAAATAAATTCTCTCACAATTTATTCCAACACCAGAGGAAGCAACAAGACTATCATAAGAGTGAAAGATCATGAAATAATTCAGATAGCAAAGGATAAGACAAGTGGCTCTTTCTAGTAGAATTGCCATTCACCTTGATCAATCTTGCTACACACTTCATGAAATAAAGAAGCTAAAAACTGAACAATAGCTTGCAATAGCAACATGCAATAGCATGCAATAGAAATTCCATTAGAATGGATGGTGAATATAAATGCCCAACAAAATCAAGAGAGAAAGAGTCGAACACTCTCCCTGACACAGTGACAAGTCTACACTTATAATCTAGACAATCTGAGAAAAATAAGGTACTCGCCAGTAAGCTTGAAGGCAAGAAACAAGATTGAAGAGAAAATTTTTCCCTTATAGGTTAAGAATAATGAAATTTTTTAGGACAAAAATTTTAAAAGGAGGGGAGAATTATAACATCCCCAACTTTGAGAATAGCTCGATCCTGATGCAGTGGCAAAATCGCAAAAAGTTTAACTGGAGTGAGGAATGGCAAAACTATAATTACTAGCTTACATTTGTCGGGAACGGCATTAGAGTAAAAATTCTAGTTCCAGAAACATGTGGGCTACAGGACACTGAGAGTTAAACAATATACATGTAATAACCTTAGGAATGAAACTAGTTTCAAATAAAAGTGTAAGATTATTCACACATATAAATAATATCTCGTGTAACTTTGAGTGCCCAAATTAATCACCAAACACAAGAAATTGATCTAGTAAGAATTTAAAATACAAGAGAGTTTAATTATCAGGAGACCACACCAATTATATGTGGCTTGGAGTAGGCCACACGGCCAGAAAATTTTAAGAAGCATTATGGACCACACACTTAAGGTGAGTCACTTTTTGCTTTTTACAAAATCAAGCTATATAGCTGCAAACCTTAACTTTGCATCATCTTTTTCTCTCTCCTACTCCTATGGCCGAATTCCTTCTCTCGCTCACTCTCCTCCATTATTATTCATACAAAGCTCTCAACCCTTAGCTCCTCTTGTTTCTTCAACATCAATCTAGCTTTGGAGCTTGTTTGCTATCTTCTAAACCACATAGAAGCCAAAATATCTCCCCTTTGGATATCATCTAGCTTCAGCCAAGAAGGAAAAGGAAGAGGTTAAGTGTTAGCTTATAATTCTAAGAGAGTTTTGGAGTTAAAGGAAACAAGGTTTGAAGTGTTTTTAAACTTGAAAGTGAGGTAAGTTTCCTAGAACTTGTCTTATGTTGATTTAGTTCCCATAGAGCTAGGGTTTTCAGCTTATCTTACCACACATATTTAGGGTTTGATATGATGACATATGAGGTTGTCTCAATGAGTTATATAGAAAAACTTAATTAGTGGAGAATACTAAGTTATGGCATCAAAAGAACACAAAGGAGAGAATTGGTCATGCTGAGCAAAATTGGACAGCAGTTAATATGCAAGTTATAATACAAGTTAGGAAAATCATAACGAGGTGAAAATAATTTTATTTGAAACCTAACTCATAAAAGAGTATGCCCACAAAATTTGAGTCCATTGGTCTTAAGATGAATAAGTTATGAATTTTTGAAGTAGGTTGTAAGCAAAGTGTAACGAATTTGAGCACATGTGTTTTAATGGTAATAACTTTCCCCATCGACCTTCAAATTGAGTGCAATCAATTTTATTAGGAAGCTAACACATAGCAAAATGAGCATGTAAATTTTTAGATCCAAATTCCTAGTGAGTTGCACCCTGTAATTCTATGAATCTACCCCATATACTCTGTGAGAGCCAAAATAGGGCAGCTTCAATGTAGAGCTTATATCTTAAGCTCTATTTGACCAAATTAAGTGGGACATTGTTTATTTGAAATAGGGTTTAAGAGAGTATAAGCATATAAAATTTAAGGGCAAATGATAAGGAATAGATTTTTAGTGATTTTTCATTTTTAGGTGCCAAAGTCTATCCCAAAATAGGGACAACAGTGGATCAAATCTAAATAACTTGAGTTAAACTTATTCAAATTTAGTACGACCAATGAGATTTGAAAATAGACTAATAGGGCAAATTCTTGAAGAATTTGAGCAAAAAAGGATTTAAGTTGATATTTTGGTGCAATTTATAAGTTTGGGCAGAATTGGGAAACTTAAGTCTAATTTGTAGTTAAATTGCACATAGCTCAAATTAGATGTCTCCAAAGTATATAGGACCAAGGCTAATTGAAGGATTGAAGAATATATGTTGGTTTTAATGCTATATTGAGATAAATGCCATGATATAGCCATTCATGTAGAATACTCGAGATTGGGGCAATTTGCTCCATATAACTATGAATATGATTGAAACTTGTTATACGTGGAATTGTTTTCTTTATTGTTTGGCTAGTGTAATTATGTAAATTAATTTTGGGAGCCCTCATATTACAGCCATCATACCACCAAATTTTCGGCAAAAATATTTTGAAGGTAGGTTATGTAACATAAGCATAAGTGCATCAAACATCCCCATGTACAATTATGAACAAAGAATCCAAATGAAGCTATGAGCTAAGGAATTATATGAATACATGAGCTCATAAGATGTTTATGATTTTAAACTACTTGGGTTGGAGAAAGTAAATCCGATTAAGTTAAGGAATATATACCTGGCTCCCTTGAACTAAGTCAGGAAAGTAAATCGACTAGAAATAGGTCTATGTGAGTGTTAGGGAAAGTAAACCGAGTAATCACATATAGGAACGAGCTCGGTCTTGATAAGTTGCCTATTACCCAAGTATGGGATAGACCATCCATCTATTTCTAGGGTACCAAGTACATGTGCTCATGTTAAGAGTTTAAAAAAAGAATAAGGAGACAAGTGCACTTCTATAGCCCACTTCATTTGCATTTACATATGTATATTCCATTATTCTACTATACTATTATTAATGTCATGGACTGTTCTTTAACTTCAAGTGTGTGAATAAAATGAACTTGCTTCGGACAAAAAGTTTTTGAAGCTCATCAAAGAAACCTTTACTCTTTTATCTATTGAGGATATGATTTTTATAAATAAATCGACGTAGTTGGGGATGATGACAACAACACTGTATGTGGTAGGCTAGGATTCCCTATTGAGAATTTATAATTCTCACTCCTAAGTATGTTCCTATATCTTCTCTAGATAGAATAGGTAGGAGAACAGGCTCCACATACCTTAAAGATTTCATAATGTTGGTACCAGGACTATCTGCATACGTATAGATAGTTATGTAAATGGAATTTGTATCTATTCTCTAGTGTTTGTGTGTTTTCAATTTCTTGAGAAATGTATAGAGTAAGACAAGTTCCTATAACTTTGTAATAGATATAATGACAGTGAATAGGAATTGTATAATTCTTATACAAACTCAGTTTTTTGAAGAATTTCTGCTTTCATATTTACAAACCCTATGTTCTGTAGAAGTATTTTAAAAAGTAAGCAAAAGAAAGGTTGCAGCAACTTCTAATTAGATATCACAACTTAAGCATGGTATCGTAATTAGAAAGGTGTTACATTTTGGTATAAGAGTTGTTTGTCCTTGTAGAGCCTGGGGATAGACTAACTATGCTTCTAAGGCATACTTTGGGAGTCTATAAAAGTCATGCTTTAGGTCCTTGTGTGATAAGGACATAGATATTTGAGCATGATAGCCTTGTTGTGTATGTTGCTATGTATCTGTTGCACTTAATTGTATATTGAGCTTCATCACCTCAATATAACATTCTATGTGGGTTGGAGCCTATGACATCAAGCTTATTAAGGACCTTCTTAATATAAAAAATTGGCAGGTAGCAAGTAGATGGGGAACTTTCTAAGAAATAGCTATTGTCATAGGAAGGCGAATAGCCATTATGTTAAGGATTGCGGGAAGCTGGAACTAGATTGAAAGGAATTATTAGCCTATTTGCTATGTACATTGTGTTTTCGGCCACAAGGAGGAAATGATTGTTCTATCCCATACTTGCAAGAAGCCAAAAGCTCTAGTCATTAAGAATGAGATCTTGGTATTAGGCAAGCAAGATAAGAACCTCTTTAACTTTGACAAGGTGAGTATAGGATGGATGTTGATAAAGTTGGGACATGATATGGATTTGGATGTTCAATATTTGCTTTTGGCGAGTGCATAGATATGATAAACTGTTGCTATAAGGATTGTTTCAAGTTCTGGCAGTGTTTTCCCTGCCAGAAGGATAAGTTCAAGTTTGTTTAACCAATTCTCACTGTTCTCTCTAGATTGAATCTAGGGAATTCTTTGGCATGATTCAATAGATTTTAGGGGCAGTCAATATGAGTAGGGTAACTATCTGCCCATAAAATTATATTAGGTTGACTGTATAGCACCCGTATCTTCCCTTTCAGGTGAGGCCAAACTTAGAGTAACCCATTGGAAGGCTTAGTTAAGCTTTGTTACAATGGGTTGTAGCAATATGACACTGACAAGATTAAATTATTTTTCTTAAAAAGCTTGGATAGGTAAAGTAGAAACTAAGTGGGATAATCAAGACTCGAAATCTAGAAGAAGACCTCTCTAGGACTCTGCTTAATGAATGGAACAAACTTATCTCTTAAAGACACTGAGGACCGACGCAATAGCGGTTGGGAGTCTTAGAAACTCTAGATGAGGCCTCAGAAAAGTAGAGAATGGTTGGAAAAAGACCTTGGAGCACTTTAGAGGAACTCATCTAATCCCATATCTTACTGAGGTGGAGTCTTTGCTTCTTTTCAATGATGAAAAAATGATAAAGGTATAGGAGTAAAATTCAAAAGATCCTCCGAGGAAGAATGTTGTACATCTCCCACTAACTTAGAAGTGAAAATGCTCTCTAGCCACGATAAGATAAGTAAATGGATCCAAGGCAATATCCCCTATCCATTAAGGATAATTCAAGTATCGGAGGACCTAGTCGAGCTACTCTGAAATTTAACAAACTTGAATCACCATAGGACCTATGCTACAAGATGTATGTAGATATCATCTTCGACACGTTATCGACAAAAGGGTTCGAGGTGCCTAGAGATGCGAAAGGGAGATAATGACTATCTTTCAGACACCACTATGAGTTCTGAGGCTAGAGTAATTCGATGTTAGAGCACTCGCATCTGAGATAGGGTGAAGAAAGCTAGGAACTTACAAAGAAGCATGCAATAATCAGGGAAATTGTTACTTATCTCAATAAGATAGAGATAGCAGTAAAGTGGGGGACCCCAATGGACTGAGACAAAGATACGCAATCTTGTGAGAATGGTAGGATGCCACAAGAAGTAAAGGAGGAAATCTTACCCTTGGAAAGGACTCACTGGAAGAAGGCATGCCATTTAGTTTGGATACAAAGTTTAAGCAAAAGCTTAAGGAGTCTAACACATTGGCTTATCTCAACATAGATATTGATGTTATTTGACCTACAAGACTCTCTTATGATTGCCTGATGCAAGGAGCAGGTGATGAGCCAATACAAGATCAAGGACCTATAAGTCATGCCTTATGGTAGTCAGGACTATGACATAGAAGCAAATGACTCTCAACCTCAGGCAACTATAAAAAATCTCCACACTTGAGGTTGGATTAAATGTAAGGTACCAAGAACCTCAACTCCATTGAAGAACAGTTAGATATGCAATAGACAAAACAAGCAAAATTCCTTGAGAGACCCAGTGATGAATGGAGACATGATCTAGGGAAGAAAAGCTTGAGCACCAAGACAATCAATAAGGAATCTCTGCATATACCTAAGTTAACACATCAAAAGGAACAGCTGATAGCAAGGCTTTATAGCCTTAATAGGAAGATGAGATTGCCAATTCCTTCCGTCATCCTAAGCTGGTTATATCTCGAAAACAAGAAATCATGATGTACATCGAGAAACTTAATGCTAACAGTGATATGAGTACTGAATAATGAGTGGCAAGAAATATGATAAAGCTTACAAGGGATGAAGAAGTTCTAAAGCAAATTCAAAGTTACAATCTTAAAAAGACTCGAAGTCTGTACTCTATAGAAAAACCCAACATAAAAATATTCACTATTGGACCAAAAGTGGCAAAGTAGGTAAAGATCTTCAGTAAATAGCTAAAATGGCTTCAAATGAAGCTTCGACATGGCCATTGTAACCATTGCATATCGAAGTTGGCCACCAATGCAAGTTGTAACTCTAATAACTGCAAGAATTGTCATGGTTTGTAGGAACTATGATGAGAAGATTCCTAATATGAGACTCTTACTATTAGTCAACACAAGCCCTTCACTAAAGAAGGTTAGCAATGAGTCATCAAGCAGACTGATGTTCCAGCCACTGTCCCTTATACCTAAGTGTTTGGATTGGTTTGTGGACTCGAAAAGACTTGATGAGAGATTGTCCAAAACAACACCACACCCCCCAGCAACGTGATAAACATGGATCGATGGTCATGTCATCATAACTATTCACGTACTAGTAGACAAGCTGGGCAAAAGTGCACGAGATCCATCAAAGACAGTGGGATAGTTAAGATACATTGGTAGAGAATGACTACAAACCAATGATGAAGCAATCTTAGAAAGAAATTCGATATAGGAAAATTACTGTCTCTCCTCACATGTAAAGAGGTTAGGGAAAATTAAAGACATTAAGATCTAACCTCGTACCGTGAGAATTTGGGTAAAATGTCAATTGCTGTATGTTTACATGGAAACCCGATAAGAAAGGAAGCAAAGGGAAAATCCTACAAAGCGAATGTAAGGGTAATGAATTCTCTTACAATTTATGCCAACACTAGAGGAAGCAACTAAACTACTATAAAAGTGAGAATTCATGAAATAATTTAAATAGGAAAGGATAAGATGAGTGGCTCATTCTAGCAAAATTGCTACTTGTCTCGATCAATCTTGCTATGCACTTCATGAAATAAAGAAGCTAAAAACCCAACAATAGCTTGCAATAGCAACATGCAAAAACAAGCAATATTAGAATGGCTAGTGAATCTAAAGACCCAACAAAATCAAGAGAAAAAAGAAAAAGAGAGAGAGAGAGAGAGAAAGAGAGAATTGGACACTCTCCTCAACACAATGACAAGTCAATACTTATAATCTGAATGATCAAAGATAAAGAAGGTACTCACCAGTAAGCCTGAAGGTAAGAAACAAGATTGAAGAGAAAATTTTTCCCCTATGAGTTAAGAATAATGAAATTTTTTAAGGCAAAAATTCTAAGAAAAAGGGAGAATTGTAACATCCCCAACTCTAAGAGTAGCCCGATATAGAAAAAAACTCGATCCTGGGGTAGTGGCAAAATAGTAGATAGTTAAGCTAAAGTGAGAAATGGCAAAATTGTAATTATGGGCTTACGATTGTCAGGAGGGATATTAGAGGAAAAATCCCGATTTCGGAAACATGTGGGCCCTAGGACACTAAGAACTAAACAATATACATGTAATAACCTTAGAAATGATATTTTATACACCTAGTTTCAAATAAAAGTGTGAGATTATTCACACGCATAAATAATATCTCGGATAACTTTGAGTGCCCAAATTACTCACCAGACACAAGAAATTGATCCAGTGGGAATTTAAAATATAAGAGAGTTTAATTATTAGGAGACCACACCAATTATATTTGGCCCAGAGTATGCCACATAGCTAGAAAACTTTAAGAAGCAATATGGATCACACACTTAAGGTGAGTCACTTTTTGATTTTTCACAAAAATTTAGCTAAATATCTATGAACCCTAACTTTGCATCATCTTTTTCTCTCTCCTTCCCCGATGGTCAAATTCCTTCTCTTAGTCACTCTTCTCTATTGTTGTTCTTACAAAGCTCTCAAACCCTTAGTTTCCCTTGTTTTTTCAACATCCATCTAGCTTTTGAGCTTGTTTTCTATTTTTCTAAACCACATAGAAGCCAAAATCCCTCCTCTTTGGATTTCATCTAGCTTCAGTCAAGAGGAGAAAGGAAGAAGTTAAAGGTTGTCTTATAATTCTAAGAGAGTTTTGGACCTGAAAGAAGCAAGATTTGGAGTGTTTTTAAACTTGGAAATAAGGTAGATTTCCTAAAACTTGTCTTATGTTGATTTAGTTTCCACAGAGCTAGGGCTTTCAACTTATCTTACCACACATATTTAGGGTTGGATATGGTGATATATGTGTTTGTCTCAATGATTTACAGATAGAAAAACTTGAGTAGTGGAGAATATTGAGTTTGGGAATCAAAAGAACACAAAATAGAGAATTGGCCATGCTGAGCAAAACTGGATAGCAGTTGATACATGAGTTGTAATTCAAGTTAGAAAAAACATAACAAGGTGAAACTAATTTTATTTGAAAGCTAACTCATAGGAGAGTATGTTCACAAAATTTGACGTCCATTGGATATAAGATGAATAAGTTATGAATTTTTTAAGTAGGCTGTCAGCAAAGTGTAATGGATTTGAATAGTATGTGTTCTAAAAAAAATAACTTGCCCCATAGGCCTTCAAATTGAGTGCAACCAATTTTATTAAAAAAACTAATATATAGGAAAATAAGCTATAAATTTTCAGATCCAAACACCCAATGAGTTACTCTTAGTAATTTCACAAATTTATCCCATGCTCTATAAGAGCCAAAATAGGGTAGCTTTAATGTAGAGCTTATATCTTAAGCTCTACTTGGCTAAATTGAGTGGGACTTAGTTTTTTTAAAGAAAGGGTTTTAGATAGTATAAGTATATAAAATTTTAGTGCAAAATGATAAGGAATAGATTTTTGGTGATTTTTCAATTTTAGATGTTCAAGTCTATCCCAAACAAGGCAATAGTGGATCAAACCTAAATAACTTAAATTATACTTATCAAAATTTAGTGGGCTGAAAGAGGTCTAAAAATAGACTAATAGGGAAATATTCTTTTAGAATTTGAGCGAAACAGGATTTAAGTTGAAATTTTGGTGCAATTTATAAATTTGGGCAGAATTGGGAAACTTAAATCTAATATGTAGTTAAATTGCACATAACTCAAATTAGAGGTCTCCAAACTATATGTGACCAAAGCTAATTGGAAGATGGAAGAATATACATTGGTTTTAATGCTATATTGAGATATATGTTGCGATATAGCCATTTATGTGAAATCCTTGAGATTGAGGCAGTTTGCTACATATAACTATGAATGTGATCGAAACTTGTTATATGTGGAATTGTTTTCTTTGTTGACTAGCTAATGTAATTGTGTTGCAAATTTTGGGAGCCCTCAGATTATAGCTATCATACTGTTGAATTTTTGACAGAAATATTTTAAAGGTAAGTTATGTAGCATAAGCATAAGGGCATCAAACATTCCCATGTATAATTATGAACAAAGAATGCATATGAAGCTATGAGCTAAGGAATTATATGAATACATGAGCTTACAAGATGATTATGATTTTAAATTATTTAGGCCAGAAAAAGTAAATCCGGTTAAGTTAGGGAATGTATACATGGCTCCTTTGAATTGATTCGGGAAAGCAAATTAGCTAGGAATAGGTTTGTGTAGGAATTGGGGAAAGTAACCTAGAAATCACGAGCTCAGTCCTGATAAACAGCCTATTACCCAAGTGTGGGAGAGGCCATCCACCCATCTCAGGGGTACTAAGTACAGGTGCTCATGTTTAGAGTTTAAAAAAAGAATAAGAAGACAAGTGCACTTGCATGGCCCACTTCATTTGCATTTACATATGCATATTCCATGATTTTGCTATACTATTATTAACATCATGTACTGTTCTTTAACTTCAATTGTGTGAATAAAATGAACTTACTTTAGATAAAGAGTTTTAGAAGTACATCAAATAAACCTTTAAATTCTTATTTGCTGAGGATATGATTTTTAAAAATAAACCGAAGCAACTAGAGATAATGTCGATGGCACTATATGTGATAGCTTAGGATTCCCTATTAAGAATTTATAATTCTCACTCCAGTGTGTGTTCCCATGTCTTCTCTAGATAGTATAGGTGGCAATGGCACTGGAGAATAGGCTTCACACCCCTTGAAGATTTTAGAATGTTGGTACCAGGACTACCTAGATGCATACTTGGATTCGTGTGCACCCGACAGTTATATAGTCAAAATTTGTATCTATTCTCCATGTCTATGTGTTTTCAATTCCTTGAGAAGTATAAAGAGTAAGACAAGTTCCTACAACTTTTGTAATAGATATAATAATAGCGCATGAGAATTGTATAATTCAAATATAGGCTCAGTTTTTTGAAGAATTTCTACTTTCATATTTATGACCCTTATGTTCTTTAGAAATATTTTAAAGAGTAAGCAAAAGAAAGGTTCTAGCAACTTCGAATTAGGTATCATGACTTAAATATGGTACTATAATTAGAAGAGTGTTACAGAGTTGGGTTGAGATTGTTAAACTTGGGAATCAACTCAAATTCGATGGCAATTTTAAACCCAATCTATCTCACTTAAGCTGTGTTAAAATTAATACAAAAAATAAAATTATTTCAATAATCAATTATAAATATAATTACTATTTTTTAATAATTGATTGTGCATAATTCTTATTTTAATGTATTGATTGAAAATTAATTTTAAATTATTGTGTTCTGTTAAGATTGTATGAAAAAAATTTATATAGTAAATTACTTGAAAGAGTATAAAATAATTTGTTTATATTATATAATATTTAATACTTAATATTAATTTTGATAATTTTAAAATAAACAACTTATAAGCCATTAGAAATGGCTTAGTAGTAAGGGATTTGAATAATTTATATGAGATCTTAGCTTCAAAACTTATTACCACCTATGTACAAAATAAATAAACAACTTATGCTTACAATAAAAATGCTTAACTAACACATAGTTATTTCAAATGATTTAGTACTTATATTTTTTAAAATAAAATCTTATACTTAACTCTTGCGAATGAAAAGAGAGTAGTACTAGGAGAGATTTCACTTCGCTCAAATCAAGTTACTTGAAGTCTAGTACTACTGACAACGAATACTGATGGTTTATCCAGAATAAAAACAACAATAATATAATAATGCTTAAAATAATACTTTTTAAGAAAGTTCTTCCTAATATAGATAAAATTGACGGAAGATTATAATCTACTCTGTCTATAACTACAATAATCTCGAGAGCAGGTTCTGTGGGCTACGGGTTGGATATAGCTTGCATGAATTGATCACGGGACAATATAAACCTTACAGTACAAGCTGTGTTTTTCCTATTCTATTTATCTTGTTTTCTATTTTCCTGCTTGATTCAAATTTTATTATTTCCGCCTCGGTTGGGAGTGAGATTTACTGCATTTCGGATCCTGACTTTGAGCCTATCATGTTATAAGCTAGCTTATCTGAATCGTGAGCTACTTCATCATTCAGCCAGCTAGTCTCTTGGCAGAACTTTCCTATAATTAATATATTTAGGTGTATAAATACTTTTTTCAATTTATTTTTAAAATTTTAAAAGATTTTTTAAGATAAATATTTTTAAAATTATTTTTTATTCTAAAAAAATTTTGAGAAGAAATTTTATTATTACTCTTATATCAATAATTAAATATAATTTTATTTTATCATATTTAAATAAAAATTATTCTCTTAAATTTATTTTTGATATATGAAAATTAAATAAAAACAATTTTTTTTAAAAATAATTCTTTCAAAAATTAAATTAAACATATCCTAGATCATTTTATCTTATATAGCTAGAAAGATAACTCTAGATGCATCAACCTCTCTTCTCTAGTGGTACGTTCGGAAGAGATGAAAGTGTTAAATTTTTTATGTTGAAGTAAATACTCTCTTATTTGTAAACCCTCTCTCTCTCTCTCTCTCTCTCTCTTCTTTTTTTCATACTTTTCCATCCAAACATACGCCTATAGTGCACGGTGCAGAACTATGTCAAAGGTGAGGGTTGTCAACCTCAAAGCTAATTAAATTCTGTGTGAGTGGTATATATAGTTTTTCCTTTTAAAAATACTCCCAAAATTAATTTGCCACATATCTTCTGAAATTTGTGGGGTTGCTCCAACGAAAATATTGTAATATTCTAGAAAAGAAATTTTTTATGCTAATCGACTTTTAGTGATCGTAATTTAAATTTCTCTCTCTCTCTCTCTCTCCCCCCCCCCCCCCCTTCTTTTTTTCCACCATCAATAATATCGATTTGTTATGTCACTCTCACAATGTCCGAGACTTCAGTAACATCTGTCACTGTTACTACATAGTTCACTTTTCACAGCAGCAATTAAAACTTTTTTGGTAGAAGCCACAACATATTTAGCCGAAACTGTTTTATGGTATCAACGTTAAACTGAAAATGACATCATCGGCAAGTCGACAGCATGAATCAAGCAATTAATCCCCATAGATCCAACGATTCTTGTATCCTGAATGCGGTCCCAATCTTGCGAGTTGCAACGAAGCCCACGTTCACGCATCCCAGACATAGGCAAGCACGGTTACCGTCACAGGCTGGTGGATTGTACCTATTGTGCCAGCGTTTTCTTCGTCAAGTTCAGTATTTTGTTTTTGTTTTTTTCAAGAAAATTAACTACACAAAAAAAAAGGACATTGGATCAAGACAACACCAATTTAACTAGTGTGTGTTTGGATTAAATTTTACAAACTTAATTCTGAACAAATTTGATTGTATATTAAAATGTGTTTGGAATAAAATGATTTATATTTGAAAAATGAGTTTAAAAAATAATATTATTTGAATAATATTGGTAAAATTGATTCAAAATGTATAATGACTAAAAAAAGGTATAAGTTTTATATTATATCCACTATATTTTTTATTTATTGCATTGTTTTTTACCTAAACTTTACCATGCCACATGAATGTTGTATTTTTTTTTTTTTTGTTTTTATGTCATTAATAAATTTAAAAAAATGTGTGTTATTATAATTTTGAGTAAATATGCATTTTAATCCTTGAAAGATATAGATGATATCAACTTAATCCTAAACAATCTTTTTACATCAAATAATTAAGTCCCTAAAAATTAAAATATGACATTACATTAGTAATTAGAAGTTTTTTACATTAGATAAGTTATTGCATTTGGATGTTTTTGCACTAATAGAACATGCCAAAACTAGTACATAGGAAGGGACTGGAAGAGAAGGAAGAGAAACAAAATTATCTTTCTACAACTTGTTTTGAAGATTAATAAGGTAATAGAATAGAAATTCATTAACCGTATTTAAAAGTTATGTTATAAAGGAATGTAAAGAAATATTTTATAATTATTAACTTTTGAAATTTTCGCTTTATCTCATTCTACCCCGATTTTGGGGGAAAAGATAATGGGTTTTTAAGGGAGAAAGAGAAGGAACTATTCCTCCTAAGTTCTCTCTCCTTCCTACATATTATTAAACTCTCGAACAAGGAAATAGGTTCCTTTCCCAACATTCCCCTTCCTTTTCCACTATTACCTATCATCCAAATATACTGTAAAAGTTAAAATATAACATCAGTTTAATCCCTGAAAAATTTATGTAACATCTGTTTAATCCTTTCTTTTTTGCTAAAGTATGAGTTTTTAAAGACTTATTTGATACCACATGTATCTTTTAGGGACCAAACTGATGTAATATTTTAAAATTTAAGGACCTATTTAATTGCAAAACTTTCAAGGATTAATATAATATCATATTTTAACTTTCAGCGATTTATTTGATATAAAAAATTTTCAAATACTAAGTTGATATTACATGCATCTTCTAGGAATCAAAGTGCATGTTTACTCTATAATTTTTTATTGTAATTTATTTTGGTGGAAACTTATGAAGTACAACATAAATAATAGATATTTAATTATATTACATATTCAGTTTTAAAATAGAATTTAATTTTGATATATTATCATTGTAAAATATTTTTATACAGTCACTTACATGCATTGTCACTATAGGAAGAAGTAGCACGAGAAGGAGGGTTGAATTATGCTTCTAAAACTTTTCTATTCCTGAGCAAAAAAACTTTTAAATCAACTTTTCTCAAGTCTTTAGACTTGGAATGTGGAAGCGTTCGAGTTAGAAGTAAAAGCCATTGTTTTCACAATACTTTTGTTAAGCAGTAAATAAATAAGCACAAAAAAAAAACTAGCTATGAAAGATAGTAAGGGAGATATGGATAGAAAATCACATAAAGATTTTATACTAGTTCAGCCAAACCACAAGCCTACGTCCAATCCTTAACAAATCAATTGAGATTTCTATAAATTAAGTATTCTTTGTCCAAACTTCTTTAAACTTTTACAGTCGAATAGTTCGTCCTAGCCTTTCCAAGCTAACCAAACAAGTAATATTTTATTCTAACCTCTTCAAGCTCATAGCGACCACTATCAGGTCAAGTTACAATAATAAGATTGAATAGTTTGTGTTTAGATAACACTGACACTAAATTACTCGAAAGTGTGTAAGCACTTAAGTACAGTGTGCAGTGACTTTTCAATACTCTCAATGAGAGGATACTAGTTAATACAAGGCAAATGAGAAAATTTCTTTTTTAAGAAGTTACAACAAGTAACTTTCTGGACGTTCAAAAGGTTGAGAAAGCTGAAGTTTCAAAAGATATTCAAATGTGTAGAGTACTCGACTAACTAATTAGCATCTCCTTCATCGTCTTCCAAGTTTATATAGGCTTCAAAATATAGCATCGAGACTTCAGACCTTGAGCCCAAAGCTTTTTGATCCACTAGTCTAAAACTAGAGAGAGAAGTAGGTTACTTTCTTTCTCAGCAAGTAGGAATATCACTAATAGAGAAAACTAGCTGTTAAAGTTTACCAACTTTTCAGAGTTCTCAACACTTCTTTTGAATCATATCAACACAATAAAATCTATCGTCTCATGCATATGCATATACATATACATACATATATACATGCATACATACATATATATATATATATATATATATATATATATATATATATATATATATATATGTATATATATATAAGCAGTGAGTACAATAAGTAGGACTGTCAAAACAAAAAGAATTCGGCCCTTGTCAATGAAACACAACACTATAGGGTCCTTAGACATTTCAACTAACATGAATACATGAGAAAACAAACAAGACAATGCATGTGGCCTAAGGTCATAAAAGATACCAAAAAAGGGGCCACTCTATACAATGCTACTGGCTCCAGAGTCTAGCAAGCTCCACTAAATGAACTCCAAAGAAAGGAATCCGTTCGACATGCTAGGGTTAGCAGGTGCATAGCCATCACCAGGGGCTGATGATGAGGAAGAAAAGGAATCCATCATCTCTGACAGATTGCACTCAGAGGACACTAGTTGTACAGGATGAGGTTATAATACCCTAATAATATCATACTATACTTAAGTCATTTTATGGCATTAATAAAAATAAATTACCTATATATTAAATCTTCCAGCAATATGAATAGTATCATTCAAATGGCATAAGCAAAGTATCATACTATGCTTAAGTCATCAATAATGCATCTAGCCATCCCCCAGTTAGGTCACTCTTAAAGTGTTGGAACCGTGGCAACGTCCTTTCATTCACGCAGCAATAAAGCCCGAATATTATTAAAATAATTTTAATTTAATATTAAAACATAAAATCAACTATCACAATTTATTATTAACATTATTTTTAATTATTTTAACCATAGCCCTGAAAGTATAGCCTTTTGCTGTCAGTCTTTCACGTGCCAATAATTCATCTATCCTCACCCATGGAACCCCACTGGAGGAATATGCTCCACAGCCAGACAGGAAAGTAGCAAGAAGGATACGATGCTCTGAATCAAAATGCACATTTGTTATATGACTCGTATTTTTAACAACTTTTTCTTTTGGCCACAATGATTAAAGTAATCCTTACCACAAGATCAACCATGCAACAATTGTCTACGATCCATCCTTTGATTTTTTTTCGCTTCTCATATATATTCTTCCATCGGATGCAATTTTATACCACCACTACCACTACTAGTACTATTATTATTATTATTATTATTATTATTATAATTATTATTATTTTCGTCAACTTATTTTTAGAATTAATTTAAATGCACTGATAATGTAAAATAATGTTACACTGTTAGCCAATAGAAATAATGAAAAGTGCCAACTCATACAAATAACTACCCATTATAATGAGGGATCCACTATAATTTTTCACTTTTCCCTATTTCTATTGATTGATAGTGTAAAACTATTTTATACTATCAATGCATACCAATTAAACTCTTTCTTTTAACACTGAAGCGAGTATGCACGCATATTTTGGGGCAAATCTTGCATAGCCGTTGATAAAGGTGAGTTTCTGCGGATTATAAGAAAAGTGATTAGTAGTAATGTAATAAGTTTTAAGCAATTGTTTTCGAGGTTTCCCTTGCTATGTGTATGTGCGTCACTTCAATATTTTATTTAGAGTTAATATACACTTTAGTTTCTAAAAGAATTGGATTTTTAACTAAATTGTCCCTAAAAGAAATTTGTTAACATATTAGTCCTTAAAATTAAACACGTTCTAATATGTTAACTCTTCCACTAAATTTCATCCATTAACTCTTAATGAAATTGTAGCATGACCCATTAAATGACATGTGTTATCTTAGCTGGACATATAGGAAACTAATACAGAAAAATCCGAATATTTTCCGGATCAATATGTATTTCTTTTCTATGCTATTTTACAAGATTTTATATAAGGTAGAGCCTCATTTAGCTCCCTCACGATTTATAACAATTTCAATTTAGTCTCAAAAGCTATTTTTTGTTCTATTTAAATTGCCATTTCGATAGTTGATATCCAAATTATAAACAAAAAAAAATAAACTGATATTAAGATCAAATTACAAAGAGTGATATTCAAATACCATTAATAGATATTATTTCCCTTCAATTTTTCACGGAGAAACTTTGAGTATGTGTTTTAGTAAGAGAAAAATTAATTGAGTATTAAAAGGTTTAAATTTTTAAAAAAAAAATTCATATCCTACAAAAATATCAAGAAAAATGATGATAAATAATATCATTCTATTCAGATAAATAATGAATATATCATCACTAATTTTATAACCTAACCTTTATATCAATTTTTTTCGTTTATAATTTGAATGTTGAAATAGTAAGATTAAGATGTTTTGAAAATATTAGGAATATAAATAGAATTAAAAAAAAAATTGGGACCAAGTTCAAATGGTTGTAAAATATGAGAGATATAAATGAGGTTTTACCCTTTTATATATTTAGTCTAAGATCAAATATGCTCATGTTTAAATTTATGTTGAACAATCATTATTGTGTCTGTATAGGATGCATCCTAGCATTAGCATGATAAACTAAATAACCAAAATCAATCAACTATATATAACTAAATGAACTACCTTTAAGTATCACATGACAAATCCTAATTATAATTAAAGAAAAATTATTTCTTCCAAAATATCCTAAAATTTTCACTCTCTTCCTCTCTTATCTTGTCCACCCTAAGCAATGCCCCCTTTACGATCCCTTCCATGTCTCCGCTCTCTCTTCCACATCCGGTGGCAATGGAAGCGTCACTTCCAATGGTGCGTCGTCTACCTTCACATGCCGATCTTGATTGCCTGCTTCCTCTTCGTTTGCCTTCAAGTTTTGGCCCTACGCCTCCTCCCTTACTTTAGCATCCTATCCCAATGTCTACTGTTTTGAGGCCAGGTTTGCCTTTTGTTTCAGACATCACCACCACAGCCTCCTACGACTTGCTCAAAACTCTTGAGCTTGGCGCCTTGTTAATTACTAATAGAGAATCAAATAAGCTAATCAGAAACAAAACATGTTATAAGGCTTCAATTTATTTTGAACAAATTACAAAGACCTCCACTGAGATCCTTTAAAATTATACTTACTTAGGACTTGAAACCAAAACCTCAAGTTAAGTTAGGATAACCCCTGCTAGTTATTTATTTATTTATTTTGGCAAATATGAAGTTGTTTGCCTCTAATTTAAAACAAAAAATTAATAAAAAAACTAGAGAAAAATATTGATAAGTAATTAATGAAAATTTTAAAATTAGAGTTGGAAAATTCCATCTCTTTATAAATAAATATTCTTAAAAAGATGAAGGATATTAATAATTCAGCAAAGATGAAGACAAATCTATCTTAAATTCTGCTTCTAAAACCACAAATGGTGAAAACATAATTTTAGAGATAAAAAACATCTGTCTCATATACTAATTTTTCTAGTAATGATAAGCTCTAGGAATTGAAAGTAAAGCAAATATATAAATCACTTTATCTCAAAATCAATTATAATCAAATCAATTCTAATAAAATTAATTCTATCTAAAATTAATTTTATAAAATAAAATTAAACACACTGTAAAACCTTCACCATATGGAAACAAATGAAGGCACATGTATAAAATTATTTCCTTTTGAAGTTGGTTAATCGGTTGACAACGTTGTGAGAGAAAAAAAAAAAAAAAAACAAAAATTGTTTGTCGTTATTAGCAATTTTCCTAAATTGCCTGTAATCAGGTTCGGACACGTCCGAGTTTGTTTGTCTGTTATTTGCAGCTTTCGCAAGTTGCCTTTAATCAGAGTCAGATACATCAGAGTCATTGTCGCACCTCACAAAGTGGCACCTGCTCACTGACAGGGAGCAATGATATTTCACAAACAGTCCTGGGCAGCCCCTATTACATCACATCGACATCATGGATGAACCAAACAACCTTTAGGGTTCCCAGTTCATGGGAAACACTGTAGCACGTGAATGTCAGTCTGCCCACTATATGACACAGCTCCTTTGGTCATTTTCATTTAATTCCTTTTTTTTTTTAATTTAAATCAACCAAATATAACTATCCACAAAAAAAAAAAAAATGATACTGGACCAGTACAACACCAATATAGGCTGTATGGTCTTAAAGTATTTGTTTTTTGTATTTGCCATTACAGCTACAATATCATCAACCTATTTTATGCACAGAAGTCAAAATCAAAACACTGCGCATTTCAGGCAGAGGCGTAGGGTAGACTTGTTTGTCTCTCGTTAACTCTATTTGAGTTTGATATTAAATAAAGTTTGATTTATGATGTATGAAACCACCCCTTCTCCTGTAAAGATATACGTGCATTGATCAAAAAAGAAAAATTAAAATACTAGAATCAACTTATTTTTCTTAAAACATTTTTAAGATATTTTTGAAATAAATTACATGTTCCGTTAGTATATTTATTTTGAAGAAAGTTAAAACACTCACCAACTGCGTATCGTTTAAAAAAAAAAAAAAAGAGATATAAATTTTGGAAAAATACTCAGTTTACACATTATTTATAAAAATTTAATTAAAGATTTTTGTCCGCTGAAAAAGCAAACATTTGTTGAAAAACAATACATTGAAGAAAAACTAGGCAAATTTCTCACCAATTTTATGGCAGAATTTCTTCATTCTTAAACTAATTTTTTCCTTACAAAAATCAGTAATTTCAATTTTTTCAGGTTTTCAATTCCTTTTTCCCTAATGGAGACAGGAAAAAAGAAACCTAGTGCCATGTGCTGCTGTTAATTAATAATAGAGTAAATTGTATTGCCCTTCTCTACGAGATACTCTTATTACACAATCATTCTATCTATTATCAAAATATACACTTTAGTCCACAATACTTTATATATATATATATATATATATATATAGACACACATAGACACACCAAACTATCCATTATACTAATAACTGTTACTATTTTATTTATTTTTATTATTATTTTAATCATTCATTATTTAACATTATTAAAATTATTTCATCTTTATAAATTATTGACAATTGATGTACTAATATTATATTAATGACACTATATTTATTAAGATTATTTAATCCTTATTTAATGATTTTAAAAAATATAAAATTTAAGATAACATGGACATTTTATTTTTCATTTTAATAAATTAGTGCAAAATCTTTTTTATTAAGATTCATATTTTGACATTAATTATAAAAGATTATAGCCTAAAAATATTAAAAAAATTAAAAATTACGTAATTCATACTTTTTTAAAAGTAATCAGCATAAAGTATTAATATAAAATATTGTTGTTATATTATTATTATTTTTAGTTAAACAAAGTAAAAAAGATTTCAAAATGTATAACTACTAATAAAAGATATTTTGGTCAAAAAATAAGATAATAAACACAAAACAATAGAGATTTAATAAAAAAAAAGGCTTAAAAATGGATTAAAGTATAGAGCATTTTCATCTTACAGTGGAGGAGATTATATATTTAAAAATAGATGGGAGGTTTGTATGATAAAAGCATCTCTTAGGAAAGAGGACTATAATTTACTCTTAATAATAAGCATTTGGCAACTTAAGTTCTCAATCAATAATAATATTTAATTACAAAAATTAAATAAATTATTTGATGACTTATACTAAAATAAATTTCGTAAACATAATAAATATTACACTAAATAATATTATTTGATATGCACAAATCATATTGATTTTAATGAATATAATATAAATGATAAAAATCTTATTGTATTATTATAGTTAATTTTATTTTATATTTAATTAAATAATAGTTTTATTAACATAATAATTTTATTATACTATTTTTTTATTCTAATAGTATTTACAAATCTTTTTATCTAGATTTTATTTTAGTGTATATTCTTCTTTATTACTGATCATTTTATAAAACAAATTGTATATGCATGCTAATATATTAATAATTAGACAATATACTATAAGTAACAGAAGACATTTTTGAACATGGATTAAAATAATAAAACAATATCTACTTAAGCTAATCGTTATTAGTGAAACAAATTATTGATAATACATATCAAAATTTACAAAAACACATGCGGGATAAAGAATATTGTTAAAAAAAAAAATAATTCTCACTCTTTAAATGGCATTGTTGATGAAATCAATTTTTATATATTAAACATGATTTAAGTTCTAACAAAATAGTACATAAGCTCAAATCAAATTATATTAACAAAGCAACTAATAACATAGTTGAATAAGAGCTCATGTATCAAGTAGAATTTTTAATTCTTTAGACTGGATTTTCAAACCATTGCTTGCAACAACAAAAAAGTAATGTCAATTATGCTCCTCAGGAACTCAATTTGACATTAGGAATTTATGTGTCCAAGAGGATAGATAATAAAAGCAAAAATAATTACATGAAGTAATGTCAATGCAAAAGTTTTTATCTTACGAATAGTTTTGCTGAGAAAGGACTCGAAGTGACTTTTTATTTTGAGAAGAAAACAATTCACAATAAGGTGTGATATGCAGTGATAATAAATAAAAATCAAAACCAATTATTAAACTATATGAGATTATATATATTTGACAAAATGAATATTTTATTATAAATAATTACATATTGCATTGTCAAGAGAGACTTCAACAAAAGAGTTTAGAGTTCTTATAATTGAGGATAATGAAAAATATACAAACTACACAAAAATTATTACATACAATGAAATGTTCAATGAATTACCGTAATATAGTTACTTTTGATCTGTTTTATTGTTTAACATAATTAAAAAGATTCTCAATACATTCTTACCATGTTTAGCTTTTAATCACTATCATAAATTTTTTTAATAGTATTATTATTAAAAAAGTTTATAAAAAAGATATAAACAAATCCGTGCAACATGTAGAAAATTCCTCTAGTTTAGAAGGTAAAGTAGGCTAAAGCAATCTGTGTATTATATATGTGGCTATTACATATTATTGGATTGATATATCACTGGACTACTGGTATAAACTTATTGCTTAATAGCAAATAATGGGAGGACTCGTCACGGTTGACATCTTTTTTTTTTTTTTTTTCCTTTTAATAATTCAATCAAAAGGCTCATAAACTTTCTAAGAGGAGAGGAACATCATAGTACGTCCATAAGACTCAAAAAATAAAAAAGGAAAAAATAAAACACATCACATCAAAACTTTTCTATCAGATCGTCATCTCTTCCTAGCTAATACCCAAATAGCTTGCCGTCTAAACACCAATTTAAAGACGATATGCATCACCATATCTTACTTAATCAATTCATCCACAGCAATCAAATCCGGCTCTCCTTCTGCAGAAACAAGATAGTTAGATTTCACTTCAGCATCATCCTCAATCAGGAGTCTCATATTTCTGGATATTGCTTGTAAACAGACACTAAATTGAGGCCAATCTGCACAAAACCTTGACCCTACAGCACTATATTCACCCCACATTTAGATGTCTTAATCCCCCCCCCCCCTTTCTCTTCTTCTCTCCCTCCTTCTTATAGTCCAAGTCAAGATCATCTATATAAATGTATGATTAGTCTCCTTAATTTCTACTTCATGTTGCAGTAGAATATTCACCCCGAGAGCCGCATCACGTCGTCAAGGAGAATACTGAAGAGGAAGATCTAGCACATCAAAGAGATCACTTATCCAATGGAAGCTAAAATAAGTAAATAATTTATGAGTTTATCTCATATCTGGTGCTCTATAATTATATATAGTATTTGTGAAGTTCGTATATAAAACCAGACTCTAATATCACATATGCAAAATATTATGCTAAAATATCCATCCAAATATCAATCTTCAGAATCAATTTACCAAGTAAAAAACTTCTAATCCAATGCCAATAGAGGATCAAAATATGGAGAAGGGCTGATATGGATTACGGAAGCCCCACTATAGTATTACACAATTGTTATCTAATGCCAAAAGCTAGAAAAAGAAACGTTAAACTTACCCTTCGTTCCCCGACCAACTTGTCGATCGTTGCCCTAATTAGATGGCGAAAAAGAAAATTAATTTTTCTTAGACACAGTCACACAAATATTTTCTCACATAAGCTGTTTCCCAACTTTTGTTTCCATATGAATAGAGATGGAAATAGGCTAAACGGCCTTGCCTCTTTAATAAACAAACCAGGTTTAGGTCTTTTTTAAGATCTGATTACTTAAATAAGTTAGGCTTGTACTTATATTAAAAGTATATCACACTTTGCTCTTAAATTCTCACATAATTAATTAAAAGTATTTGACTTTTATAATAATTATTTCAAAAATCATATAAGTGATGATATATGATTGATTGATAGTATAAAACTTTATACTATTATTTTATCAAAATCAATCTATTAATTATAATGCTCTCTCCTTTATTTTATGAAATTACACTCTTTTTAAGTGAAAGCAAGTACACTTGCTCCATTTTGGATGAACCTATTAACGGTAATGATTAGCTACCAACAAATTCCTCAAAGGTAGTTTTTCGGTTTTTTTATTTTTATTTTTTGGGACTCTCCCAGCATATTAGATTAACCATTTACCACTAAATCAAAAGTAATTCCAATACTTATTAGATCAAACATTTATCATTAGACCAAAAGCTATATAGCTATGACAATAGTACAACTTTATTGTTTTACAGTTTCTTTTTTTGAAAAATATTAAGGAGACTCACTTTTTGTGAGACACCTTACCTATTCATCACTCATCCACCATTAGATGGAATGTAGAACTCACTTAGATTAGGTCCACACCCCATCCAATGATCGATAAGTGATGAATCGATATGGTATTTTATAAAAAGTGAATTATCCTATTATTTCTTTTTCTCAAAACTACACCACATCTAGCATAATTGGTTGAATCTATTATAAATGGCATAAGTTAGGATATTAATCCCATTGAATTCTAAAAGTGACGTTAACTAAATAAAGCCAACCCAAGTTCATAAATTTAGTTTTGAACACTTTTATTATTGACTTTGGGATTTTAGAGGCATAAAATGAAATTTGAATTCTTCATGCATGATGCTAAAGTCATATAAAGAGAAAACCATCCGAGAGAGGCTTGTTCATAATTATTCACCTAAAAAAATGTCAATTAGCCACATTTAATTGTGGCTAAACGATTTTCCAACATGTGCTTTTGATGCTATCACATGTGTGGCGAAGCTGTACCAAATAGCCACACTTTTAACTTTCATTTATCTACACTTATAAAGCGTGATTAATGCCTTTATTTAGCCACACACCCCATTCCTATTTAACTACACTTCCAAAAATGGGGCTAATGTCACGTTTTTTTTTTCTTTCTTAGTAGCTCTTAAATAGTTGATTAACCTGTAGATATGGTGCGTACAGTTCAATGCAAATTGAAAATTACATCGAACAGGTTCAAACTTCATTCAAGCAATTCTAAATTGGTTTTTACTTAATTGCAAATTGGTTCAAAACTAAAACTACCTAACATCGTAATCGTAATTGTAGAAAATGATTTCTTTGCGTTAACCATTTTAACAGGTAAACACATGGCACACACCTAGACAACCTCCAATAATTGATAATATTCTTGCACAATTAATGCATTAAAAAAAAGAACACTTCCAAAAAACCAAGACAAGTACACTAAATCTAAACTAAAAGAGAAAATTCAAATAAACCTGAAATATCCAAAATATGACCAATATGAATTTCTGAACATTTCATCAAAATATCCAAAATATTAGGTAGACTTTCATTGACACTAACTTCATGCATGTTGTTCCCTTTTTATGAATATTCACCTGAAAGTAAGTCATATCGCAAATATTATGTCTTATTCAAAGCTGAAAAATCATGAATTACATGCAAATCATAAAGCAATTTTTCTTCCTTCAACAAGGCAATTGGCATGCATTCCTAACATTGGTGGTTGAACTCATGAATTCTATAGCCAATCATACTTATCAAAAGGAAAATTAAACATAGAACAGGATATAAAGATGCATAATTCCAAATATACTAAAAACTAAAGACAATTGAACCTTGTTTACATCAAGATGGGAAGCTAAAGAAGCACCGGCTTCAGAGGCTAATCCAGTGAGAATGATTAATACACCTGGAGGAAGGCCCACTTCTCTGCATATATCGGGCAGCTCTAAACATGTCCTGTAACAGCATATAATACAACATGAGAAACCAAGATAACGAAGAAGCAAGATGAGAACTAGTCATAACTAACAGCAGTAAAGTAAGTTGATTGTATCACTCTAATTTTTATGAAGTCATCAGGTCAAACTCTTGGTCAAAGAGTGCTAAGAATAAAACGCGAGAAACTAATACCTTTTTGGAACTCTTCCACATGGAAATTGCTTTTCATTTCTGTAATAGAAATTGCTTTGAAACAACATGAACAGAGCACCAAAGAGAGCTCATTAAACCAATCCTATCCAAAAACAAGGCATCTCCACCATAGAATTACTCATATCATACACAAAGCAAGCCTTATCCTACTAAGTAGAACCAGTTACATGGATCAGTTTACGCTCTTGAGCTCTATTTTATACCATACTTCCGTTGAAACAAACTATGTCATCAACAAACTGGACTTGCTGTCCTATTGAATGCATCCTAGAAGTTTCCTTCAAGTTTAATTTATTTCATATTTATTTAATTTATTTAATATTGTAGACTTGTTTTTTCGCTGGGCATGACTTTTGTCCGCATGATATTGCCTATTGAGTTTGGAATAATTGCAAAGATTGAATCCTCATGTATCATTGTGCATTTTATCTATGTATATGTCTCGCTTAGCCTAGAAGCATTTTATTTGTTAAATAGGCTATTGGTCTGCAAGCTTGTCTTTTATCGATTGACTAGCCAAGATAATAAGCACTAATAAAAGGTCGAGTCTTTTTAGCAGTGACTACTCACAGAACATTCAAAGCAATGAGAGAGCTTCAGTCTTCAACCGTTCAAGCAATCAAATTCCCTGCTTTCTCCAAAAAAGGCAAAGACTTCTTCATAAAATTTCAAGAATCTGCAATATGTTTATCCATTTATAAGGCCAACTAAAAAAAATAAAAAATAAAAGATGTTTATAAAAACTGGAAAAAAAAGGAGTAACAATATTAATAAGAAGTCCAAAAGAGTGTGTCATCTAATAATAGAAAATACCAACTTTCTAGCTTCTGAAAAGTAATTTATATATGAATAAACTTAAAACAATTCAAAGAGAGATGAATGCCATGCGAGCCTGATATAGTCAAACTCATCTGATAAAAGTCAGCAACTAAACTTACTTCCATTGGCTTCTCTTCCATGACAATACTGCTGCTTTCTTCAATACTTTTTGGAATTACTACTTCCCCACCAACAACCATATTGATGACAATACCATCTACACAGTAGTGAGAAATATTATCAACAATGCAAAAATCCACACCACCACTTAACAAAACTATAGAACTAGGCAACAAAACACCACCACTAATAGCAATAGCACAATGTTAGTAGATGCTTACTATTACATTAGAATATATATAATGTTTCAGTGAACTTGAAATTCAATTAACAAAAACTTTAATCTTTCACAGATAAAAAAGTGTTTATAGCTCCAAAAAGTCAAAAAGTCTTTTGTAATGAGTAGACATGTTATATCTTTTCAAACTCAGAATCCAAGTTGCATTGATTTGAACTTGGCTAAGTTTTACGAATTACCAATATTATCACTCACTAATTTTCATTCTTTCTTTTATGAGTACTCATTTATAGATTTTTAACATATCTTTGAACTAGCAATAGCACATTTGAAATTTATATCCACAAACAAGTTCTAAGCTGTACTCCGATGTCCTTAATCTCGTGCTACAAAATTCAACGGAGCATATTATATGTCACATCATGATATATCAACACAACATTCAACATGAACTTACTTGAGACCATACCTTTGGTAATAAGAAGACAACCAGGATGTTCGGAAAGCCTTGGAATTCAATTCCCTCAAGAATTTGAATTCAATTTCTTAATTTGGTTTTAAATAATGGTATGGAATTAAAATTTTAATGGAATCCAATTCCTTTAAAAGCCTCAAAAGTAAATCAGACTAAAACTAGTCTAATTTGTAATTCCAAATCTAGTAGATTTGATATTAAAAATAAAATATCTAAGATACCTCCAACCTTATTAATCCTTCTCTCTTCTTTCTCTTCTCACTCTCGTCTCTTTTCCCTCATTTTGCAGAGCTTCAACAAGTGTGCCCTCTTCTTTTTCTCTTTTCCCTCTTCTTTCTCTCCTCACTCTCATCACTTTTCCTTCATTTTGCAAAAATTCAACAGGTGCAACTCAACAACACAAGATTGCACAAGAATTCCGAGAAACTTTTGTATGTTTCTTAATTTCACCAAATTTTGTGTTTTTCAATCCATTTTTTGTTTTTGATTTTGTTTCGTGTTTGCATGTTTGTTCAAATTCATTTTGCTCATGAAGCTGTGCACATCAAGTGTTGGACAATTTGCTTCTTTGTCAGTGTGATGCGTATCCAATGTTTGATAATTTGTCTCCAGGATTAGTTAATTATTGGAGGTGGACTTTAACCTTGGTTGTTGCTAGTTTTTTGGTTCTTTCTCTGGCAGCCTTGTGGTGTTGTTGGTTTTGCTCTATTTGATGTGCTTTTGCCCCTATTTGGTGTGCTAAATGTTGGAAATGTCTTTTGTGATTGGGAGCTAGTTCTTATCATTTTTTGTGTTCAGATTATAAGCTATACCAGGTGTTTGATCTAATGACTTGACTACTATTAAAGAAGTGTTCTTTTCTTTGCGGAGCTCTAATGGCTTGTTCCTGCTGTTGTTGTTTTCTTTTAGTTGAAAATTGACTTAGCCTTAATCATTCTTTGCTTTGAGGCATCATGGCTAATTTTCTATTGGATGTTGCTAATAGATTTTCTTTATTTTCTTTTTTCTGTCTAGTTGTTGTTTCCCTTGAAATGATATTACAAGTTTTGACAATCCTTTCTTGTAATTACAAAGCAACACAGAATTAGGGGAAAAAATCAATTTTAGAAAAAAAATTATTTATTTCCAATGCCATTTGTATAGGAACACAATTTTAGAAAGCAATTCTCAAACTGACGCATTGACTTGAGGAGGGTACTGAAATAGTAGCAATTCATTTGTTAGCATTTTATTTGTATTCATTGTATATGACTTTGAGTATAAGACTTTTATTTGTGCTTTTGGAAGTGGACTTCAAGTGTAAGATATTTTGTTATATATATTTGTCTTCTTAAGTTACAATGCCATTTGTCTTGTCAAATTAGCTTAATTTTGATTTTTGATCATAGCTTCAACTATTAGAACGGACAAAGCAGACCAGGGGGCAGCCGCTAGATCAAGTTGGCGTAGGTTTTAATGTACATGGTTAGCTAGAAGATGGCTACCTATGCTTTAGTTCCTTGTGAGATATGCTTTGGTATTATTTGAAATGGTCAGTGATGCCGCCATGTTCATGCAGTTTTATTTTTGTAGTTCTTTTCCTTTTTTTTTTGTAACCTCTTTATTTTGCTAAGTTTGTTAGGTTGAGTTAGATATACTTCCTTTGTCTAAAGACTTCAAAAAAAAAAAAAGGCATTTCTAAATAAGTTGGATTATAATTTAATCAATTTTAGTATTTTTTTTAGGAAAAATATTTTTAATAAATTTATTTTGTAGAGCATTTCGGTTTGGTTTTGATTGTGTTATGTTATCTAATGAATAACTAAGTGTGTTATTAAAAAATAATATTTTATTAATAAAGGGTAAAATAGTCAAGATAAATAATTCAATTCATTTTAATATATATTTCAAATAGTGTAAATGAATTCAATTCTATAATTTACTAGTTTATTCCAAACGTAAGAATTCAAATCATGCCCTTATTACCCAGCTGAGCAGTTCGACCAACATTATCTATGAAAACATTTGGATCTTGAGGAGGATCATACAGTGCAACAACATAGGATGCATTAATTGTATTCTATCTATAGAACATTTGAACAATGAATAATATTTACTTAGGCAGTAACAATAATCAATATAATTGTAAACAAGCCAAACCTGGACTCTACACTTGACACTCCTCGCCACCAGTTCACAATTAAATGACGCCATTTCATCAGTCTTCACCTACACAACAAGGTACATTCCACATTACTCAGTCTCTTTTCATCAATTCGTTAATGGAAAATCACAAATTATTTTTAAAAATTAAATAAATTAATAAATGAAAAATGAAAAATAGCTACATACCTCATACTACGATGATGGAGCTTCGTTAATGATCTTTCTTTGTTCCTTCTCCCTCGACGTTCACATTGGAGAAACTCTTTGATCCAATCAAAATCAAAAGAGAGAAAAAAATTGGAAAAAAAAAATCAATAATCACAATCAAGTTTTTCAAAATTGAATCGAAGAAATAAAATTGTGTGTAAATTGTTATGCACCATGCATTGAGATTTGAGCTCCTTCATCATGGCGTCGAGCATAGCGTCCTTCTCCTTCAACATTTGCTTCGTGTTCTTCCTATCACCAGAAGAGGAATCTGGCGTAGAGGAGCTCGATTTGGAGGCATCGTTTCAGACGCATCGAGCTCTAGCTAGCACTGATCGAGAGATTTCACCACCACAGGCTCTCGATTGAACAAAATCGGAGCAATGCTGTAAAAACTCAAGGGAAATAAAGAGAAGAAAGAAATAATAGAGAAAAGCTCTGAGAGCTTTGAGAGAAAACTTGGATCTAAAAAATGAATTCTTACTTTTCTTGAATATTCATAATACACCTGGAGTCTTATATACAAGTGTCGTACAAGATAAATATCACTAACTAACTCTATCACTAACTAACAGAGTTTGAAATTGAACTAACTAATTGGGAACTAACTAAACTTGAACTAACTAATTAGCACATGAGAAACATATACACTAACAACCCCTACAAGCGGAGCATGAATGGTTTTCATGCTCAGCTTGGAATGATATTCTCAAAAAAGTCCGGGACTAAAGGTTTAGTCAACACATCTGCAACCTGAAGCTTGGATGAAATGGGCAACAAATGTACTATACCCATCTACACCTTGTCCCAAACAAAATGACAATCTAACTCAATATATTTTGTTCTTTCGTGGAATACAGGGTTTGCAGCAATATGTAGGGCAAATTGATTATCACAGAAAATTGCAATTGGGGAAGGTTGAGGAATTAAGAGATCCTTCAACAGACATAGCATCCATTGTGCCTCACAAGCTACATGTGACAAGGCGCGGTATTCCACTTCAGATGAAGAATGAGAAACTATGGCTTGTTTTCTTGCTTTTCCATGAAATCAGGGAAGAACCAAGAAAAAAACACATGCCAGTAATAAATCTTCTAGTGTCAGGACAGGCTCCCTAATTAGAATCATTATACCCTTTGAGCTTCAAGTCTGAGGCAACAACAAAAAATAAACCAGTGGCAAGAGACCCCTTGAGGTAGCGAAGAACACAATAAGCAGCCTGCTGATGAACCTCAATCAGAGCTTCAAGAAACTAACTGAGATGATTGACTGCAAAAGAGATGTCGAGTCTAGTTTGAGAGAGATATAACAACTTTCTAACAAGTCTCCGATAGGAAGTGGAGTCAACAAGAGTAGTCCCGGAGCCTTTGGAAAGTTTCAATGTGTAGTCCATGGGAGTCCTTGCAAGTTTGGAAGCTAACATGCCTGTGTCCTAGAGGAGATCCAGTGTATACTTTTGTTGGTATAGTAGAATCCCATCCTTGGACTTAGCCACTTCTATCCCAAGGAAATACCTTACCCTTTGCTTGGATGAAAAGAGAAAATAAGTAAAAAGGAAATAAAGAGAAGAGAAAATGAAGAGAAAAGTATATTTTCTTTCTTGTTGATAGGTTAAAAAGAAAAGTGAGAAGAAAGAAAATGTAATTGTATGTAAAAGATAATTTTACCAATTTATTTTATATGACTAAAAAGAGATTAAAGGGGCAAAATGGATAATTCAAGTCATAAACCTCCTCTTTCTCATTTTCTCACCAATGGAGGAGAGAACACTTTTCTATGTAGGGCCCACATTTTTTTTTCTTTCTTCTTTATTTTTATCCAAGCAAGAGAAAACTTTCATTTTTCTTCTCTCCTACTTCTTTCCTCCCATTTTCATGCTATCCAAGTAAAGGGTTAAGGTGTCCAAGTCTTTAATCTTAAATTTGGCATCCAGCAAGCCTTTTATGCTCTATATTTCATCATCTAAGTCATCTCCAAACAACACCAAATCATCAACATATATAAGGACAGCAGTAAAACCTCGAGGAGTCTATTTGGTAAATAAAGAGTAGTCAGATTTGGACTTTACAAAGCCACAGGAGTTGAGAAAGGATGTCAATTTGGCATTCCATTAGCGGCTTGCTTGCTTCAGCCCATACAATGACTTTTGCAATTTGCATACCATGTCCGAGGAACACTCAGGACCTGGGGGAACCTCCATGTAAACCTTCTCATGGAGATCTCCATGAAGGAAGGCAGTATTCACATCAAGTTGGTGAATATGCCATCCACGAGCTGCTGCAACTAACAAAAGAACACAGATGGTGGTGATCTTGACCACTAGGCTAAAGGTCTCCAAATAATCTATTCCAGCAGTTTGCATATAGCCCTTGGCCACCAACCGAGCTTTGTGTCGTTCTATACTACCATCAGCTTTGAATTTCACTTTGAACACCCATTTACACCCTATAACTCACTTCCCAGTTAGTAAACATGTCAGAATCCAAGTCCCATTTTGCTTCAAAGCAGTTAACTGAGCATCGATAGCCTCTTTCCAACAGTCATGAGCAATAGCCTCTTGGTATGTAGAAGGCTCAGGGTTGATGGTTAAGGCCAAAGAGAAATGCTTGTACGATGGAGATAAAAAGGAATAAGACAAGAAGTGTGAGATTGGATACCTTTGAGAAGATAGAGGAGCCAAAGTTGAGGAGGCTAACGAGCAGTGGTAGGCTTGTAGATAAGTAGGAGGCTTGCGCACCCTTATGGATCTTCTAGCTACAGGTAAAGTCTTACTTATGGCATTTTCAGATATTGATGAGTCATGAGATGCAAAAAATGGCAATGCTGGTAATGAAGTTCCTCAACTAGATGCTAGTGAGGCATGAGATGTGCATGTAGAATTGGGTGATAATAGATTTGAATTGAGAGATGCAGGTGCAAAATGCTGGGTGATGTAGATGCAGATGCAGTTGAGCTCGTGGGTGGTGCAGATGCAAGAGAAACAGGGGATGCAAAGGCAGACGCATGCAATGGTGTGGATGCTGTAGATGCATGACTGAAACAATGAAACGGGTCAAGTCTGATCTTAGAGATGATTCTGAAAAGGGCAAAGAAGTTTGAGAAGATAAAGTTGGAGATGAGTGATTTTGACAAAGGAAAACATGCTTATAAAAGACTACATTTCGTGACAAGAAAACTTCTTTAGACGTCAAATCAAACAACAAATAACCTTTAGTACCAAACTTAAAGCCTAAAAACACACATTTTCTAGCTTTAGAATCCAATTTCCTTCCGTGAGATGTTAAAGTGGAAGCAAAACTTAAGCAACCAAACACTTTAAAATGAGAAATGTTAGGAAGAAAGCCAAACAGAATCTCAAAAGGTGATGTATTATCTAAAGCAGGAGTTACTTGTCTAGTTATCAAATGGGCAGTGTGTGCCACAACAAAGTGCCAAAATTTTGCAGGTAAAAAAGATTGAAAAAGAATTGCTCTAGCAATATTCAAGAGGTGTTGATGCTTGCGCTCAACAACCCATTCTGTTGTAGTGTTTCAACATAAGTTGTGTGGTGTATGATGCCTTTTGATTCAAAAATTTTTGTTAGTCTTAATTCAGATCCGTTATCAGAATGGATGCACTTAATTCTAGTAAAGAATTGTGTTTCCACTAATGTCACAAACAAAGGGATAAGGTTAGAAGCCTCTGATTTTGTTTTCATAAGATACAACCAAGTAAACTGGGACTTGTCATCAACTATAGTAAGGAAATAACGAAAATCAAACATAGAAAGCATAGCCAAAGGTCCCCAAATATCAATGTGTACCAAATCAAAAATATGTGAAGAGCATGTATTGCTTAATGGTAAAACAAGTCTTTTCTGCTTAGTATAATGACATGAGTCACAGGGCTCATTATTGTCAACACAAGTAATGAAAGGATAATGCCTTTGCATAATGGCTAACCTATCATGGGAAGGATGTCCTAATCTATAGTGCCACAAATTCAACTTTGAACTATAGAGATTGATCAAGTGAGAAGAGCTGCCAACTTGTACCACTTGACCAACTAGGGTGTAAAGACCATTCCTCAACTTAGCTACTCCAGTCGTCCTCAAAATAAAAAGGTCCTCGATCTCATAGTTTGTGTGATTAAATTTCAATTGACAGTGCAAAGTGACAATTAATTTCGGTACATAAATCAAATTAAAGGCAAATTGTGGTATATACAAAACATCAGTAAGATACAGGGAATTAGATAAGAAAACTAAACTTGTAATGGTAGCAGTAGCATGGCTACTATCAGGAACTTAACACAAACTGGTTTAATGGTTTTGAAGCACTGGAAATTGTCCAGGAGTAACAAACATGATTAGTTGCCCGCGTGTCCAAGATTCGATACTTTAGTTTAGAGAAAAATTGAAAAGTGGATAGAATGATTGAGTTACCTATTAGGTTAGGAGGCTATGTAGTGGTGGTGGTAATTTGGTTAATGTTGTGTTGGTTAGGACCATTGTCACACAGCTAAATCAAAGCCAACAACGCCTTGCGCTGCTCTGGAGTGAAAACTAGATCAGGATCTTCAACATTTTCTTTCTAAGATGCGATGTTGCCAATCTCATCATCGACTGTTACATTATTAACAGTGCCTTTGAATTTGAAGTGAGGAGGAAAATCGTGCTTTCTATAGCACATATTTACCAAATGACCAATTCGGCCACAATAAGAGCACACCAACTACTTGTTGCTCCAGCCCCTTCTAGTAGAAGACCTTCCACCAAGCCGGGATCTACCACTAGTTCTTCCTCTTCCCCTACCTCGATCACCAAATTGAGAATCAAAAAAATTCACAAGAGCTCGCAAATTAGCCAAAGAACTAGCATTGATTTGCTGCTCTTACTGCGTCAAAAGTGAGAAAACATCTCCAATGTCGGGCAAAGGCTTCATCAACATGATCTGTGATCGTACATTATTGTACTATTCATCTAAGCCATGCAAAAACCTTACTACGTAATCCTTGTTCTGATAATCTTTGATTAGGGCCAAAACACAAACACATGGAATACCACAAAACACAAGGTAGACTAGGTCTGAAATTGTGTAGCTCCTCCCAAAGAATCTTCAATTGAGTAAAATAAGAAGATATTGAAAGATCACCTTATTTTAAAGCAAACAAAGCTTCTTGAAGATGCTACTCTAAAGAGATCACCCTAGAAGTAGCATCTCCTCAAATCCTTCCACAAACCTGAGGTTGTGTCAATCCATAAGACATTGTTCGTTACTCAACGTGTTCATGATCCAAGCAAGTGTGAATGTATTACATCAATCCCACATCCCAAACATTGGCTCGTCTTCCTCTGGTTTCACTGCTCTATCGCTAATAATCCACAACTTATTCTTCGATTTCAATGTAACCTTCATCGCTCGCGCCCAAGCACGATAGTTTCAACCATCCAAAACAACAGTAGTGAGCAGCGTACCTGGACTCTCGCTTGGATGAGCAAAATATGGATTCAAAGGATCCATCGCTGGATTGTGAAGCATCAACGATGGAATTTGGTGAGCGAAGGGTCCTGGATTTGCTTGAAACGCCACAGGAGGTACTTGCTAGAACATCGCTGGATTTGCTTGAAATACCAACGGAGGCACCTAATTCATGACCAATGGCAGTTGATTTGCCATATTCGGATCTTGATTTGGAGCTTGATCTTCCATCACAGAAGCAGATTATGCAACAGCACCAAGCCAATGAGGCTCTGGTACCATGTAAAAACTCAAGGGAAATGAAGAGAAGAGAGCAAGAATAGAGAAAAGCTCAGAGAGCTTTGAGAGAAAACTTGGATCTAAAAACTGAATTCTTACTTTTCTTGAATATTCACAATACACTTGGAGTCTTATATACAAGTGTCGTACAAGATAAATATCACTAACTAACTATATCACCATCTAATAGAGTTTAAAACTGAACTAACTAATCGGGAACTAACTAAACCTGAACTAATTAATTAGCATGTGGGAAATATATACACTAACAAATGCAACACAAAGGATTCATTGTTCATGAAGAAGATAAAGCACTGAAGAATAGCGCATCATTGAGAATGCATTGGTGGAGAATGAAGAGAGATCAAGAACTTAAATGCTGGTAAGGTTGAGAAGCAGCGGCGAAAAGTGGTCGAAGAGTGAGTTTAGGTTGAAGAGCAACGGTGGAAGACAGCAACAATGGTAGAGGAAGAGGCACACTAAGAGAAAGGGAGAGGAGGGATGGAACAGTTGATGTTGTTGGATTATACGAGTGCGAGAATACTACTCTGTCTCTGCTTAGGAAAATGAGAAATCTAAAGGTCTTCACTCAAACTTTTGGGCTTTAATGTTATTTACCATAGAACTGATGCTGGGACGCAGAAATGGTGGACTGAAAAATGAGAAAAATGATAAAAAAAAAATATTTAGATGATGGGTCCTATATAATCATTGCTGTTTGTGCTAGTAAGTTTTGTAAAAAATAAAATAAAATTGTACCGGTGCAAACCATGTAACACTAGTAAGTTTTGTGTATACATATATATAAAACTTTACACAAAACTTACAAAACAAAACTTATTAGCATTGCATTGTTTACGCTGATAAGTTTTATAAAAAAAAAAAAAAAGAAACAAAACTTGCTAGTACAAACACTGCAAGCGCCGGTAAATTATATATATATATACATCGCCGCTTGCACTATTTGCACTGGTAAGTTTTTGGATAAAAAAAATAAACAAAAGTAGTAATATTTATGTTGGACCCATCATCCAAACATTTTTATCGTTTTCCTCATTTTTTCCATATACATCGCGTAGTGCATCGCAAAATGTACGTTCCATACATTTTTCTTACAAAAAGTAAGAAAAATGCCACTTTTTAACCAACATTTTAGTAAATCAAAAAACATATAAACTAATTTTATAAAATTATCCTTATATTAAAATAACAACCTTATTCATTAAAATTTGAAAAAGAAAGTTTTGTTATCCAAATGATTCTACTTCACTTAAATAGGATTGCCTTTGGTAGAAAAATAGCTATGATTTTGACAAAAAAATTATAACCTTATTTATATTTTTCACTCACTCTATTAATAAGCATAATTAATGTAAGTATAAAATTGAAATTAAATTATTAAAAACTTTTTGATATTTGAAATGGACAAAAAAATTAAAATATATGAAAAAAAAGCTCTAAATGGATAGATATTGTGAAATAGATGGAGTATTAACTTCCAAGCGAAAGAATTGTTTTTTATTTTGTAACTTTTAAATATACAAGAATAATATTATAATTTAAGCATCTCACATAAAAAGGATAGTATAATTTATTTAAAAATAAGTTAAATCTAATAAGAATTGATTCAGTATCAGCAGTCTTTCATGTCTTCTAACAACTATTGGCTGGAACGGAATACGGACGTTAACTAATGAAGAGACCAAAAATATATATCTCAAAGTCATGCGGTTTAAATAACAAAAAAGTTTAATGTTCATTCTTGTGCATGTAAAATTTTTTATACAAACGATCAATTATATAATATTAACTACTATGGTAGCCAGTGCGATGCACAGATTTATTATTCTAAATAATCATACAAATTTAAAATTATTTATATAAGGGATATAAATTTTAAATTTATAAATAAATAATAATTAATAAGTAATATTTATAGATATTAATATTATTTGTTTACGGAAGCATACTTTGAATTGCAATGTAACAAACTATTTAGCTAATCCAAATACATATAAAAAAAACAAAAAAAGAAAAAAAGTAGAGCATTAACCATGTACATATAAAAAGAATATAAACGTACACTTGAATCAAAATGCTTAAGCTTATAAAATTTTATAATAGGAAGATTAAGTAACAAAAATATACATTTAAAATAGGAAAAATTGTACTTTATAGTTCTGAACTATAGGTTATATGTATTTTAGCTCTTGTATTTTAAAAAAAATACAAATCAACCCCATGAACAAATGAGTATTTTAATCAAAATAAGTGTACTATACCTATCTGAATTTTTGGTCATATACAAATCAACTCTCTAAACTTTCCTAAACTACAATTCAACACCTTAAACTTCATTAAATGTGCGTTATTTTTGTTAACAATTGATAAAAAAAAGTTAACAAAAAGGTCAATTTATACACTTAGAAAAGGGTCAATTTGTACATTTAGGTCATCTGAACTTTAGCTCATGCATTTTAAAAAAAATACAAAATGACCCCCTAAATATTCTTAAATGAGTATTTTAATTAAAATAAGTATACTATATCCCTCTAAATTTTGGGTAATATACAAATCGACTCCCTAAACTTTCCTAAACATGCAACTTGATATTTTAAACTTTATTATATATGCATTATTTTTGTTAACAATTGATAAAAAAAGTTAACAAAAAAGTCAATTTGTACACTTAGAAAATTTGACGATATTGGTTCATCAATCAATATGAGTTATCCCACATATGCATGAAGTAAACTCTAAGTTGGAAATAGAAAAAGAATAGTGACTCACCAAACTATATATAAAAGAAATCTTATTATAAAAAAGAGAAATGTTATTTGGCCCACTATTCTTTAGACATATACGATGGACACTGTAACATCCTCCTAAGCACGGTACTATGCTTAAGTCATAGTACCACACCCTGGAGATGTTACTGTTACCTGAGCGGACCTCATCTCACAGCAACTTCAGCCGTCTTCGAAAACTTCTAAAATCATCTGGAGACAACATGGAAATAGGAGTGAGAATTATAAAATTCTCAGTAGGATTCTCTAATTTTCATACATAGTGTCATCATGGTCATCTCCAGTTTACTTCGGTTTATTATAAAAAAAAGTGAACATGTCATGTAAACTGTTTGATTCCACAGTTTGAAAAATACATTATCCGAAGCAAAGTACATTTTATTCATACACTTGTCAACTCATGAATTATATTATGAATGATAACTGGAACATAAATAGAGTATAATAGCATCAATTTCCTGGAAACATAGCCTCTACTCATAACTTTACTTGTAGTTGAATTTATACATATACATAAAATTTACTTCTCTTTTATTCGGTACTTACACTAGCTGGGTCATGCCATGCCTCATGTAAGTTCTGTCCCCTGTACTCACACTAGCTGGGTCGATGCCATGCCTCATGTGATTGGGGTGCTTGCATATACTTTAATCTTTAGTCTTTAGTCTTTTACTTGGCACACCTAGGTGTTACGTATCGCCGTTCCTAGGGTGCTTTTACTGCCCTTGGGTAGCCTGACCTTGGAGTGAGCTCGTCAGCTTCACCCGTGACCGTCGTCACACCGACTCACCCACAAGGGGACCCACTGCCTCTAGGTTGGAGGGACCCATTCCTCGGCTTTATCTGGGTTGAAAGCTCCTCGGAAACTAGGCGGATTTGCTTTTCTAAACTCAGCAAATTTAAGGTAATCCAAGTCTGCTCCTAGGCCATATGGATTACCTCCATGGCTGGTCTCGGGCCGCCTACCCAACTGGTCCATCATTTGATGAGCTACAGCGGCTTGCTCCCGCATGGCATGAGCCATTTCATGCATCGTGTCCATAAAATTAGCAGGATCTTCTGGAGTGGATCTATTTCGTGGCCTACCACGCCCCCTGGAAGCCATTAGTTCCTAGTCACACACAACAAAGCATTGAGTTGATCAGGCTCAACAGTAAGTTAAGTGTGACAGCAACCAATAACAATCACAGTTAGGCGATCATGCATATCTGATTTAATTTCCTATCCTATATCTTATCTAAGCAGATAAGATTAGTCGCATGACATTCTCTCATTTTCTAAAGATTCCAGAGTACACTGGAAATGTAGTCAATCCAATTCCTCAGGTCCAGAGAGGATCGAACTGCTCTGATACCATAATGTAACATCCTCCCAAGCACGGTACCATGCTTAAGTCATAGTACCACACCTTGGAAATGTTACTGTTACCTGAGCGGACCTCATCTGACAGCAACTTCAGCCGTCTTTGGAAACTTCTAAAATCATCTGGAGACAACATGGATATAGGAGTGAGAATTATAAAATTCTCAGTAGGATTCTCTAATTTTCATACATAGTGTCATCATGGTCATCTCCAGTTTGCTTCAGTTTATTATAAAAAAAAAAAAAGTGAACATGTCATGTAAACTGTTTGATTCCACAGTTTGAAAAATACATTATCCGAAGCAAAGTACATTTTATTCATACACTTGTCAACTCATGAATTATATTATGAATGATAACTGGAACATAAATAGAGTATAATAGCATCAATTTCCTGGAAACATAGCCTCTACTCATAACTTTACTTGTACTTGAATTTATACATATACATAAAATTTATGTTCCCCCTTCCTTGCTCTAGCCTTCTTCTTCTTCCCTTCCTCTCTCAATCCAACTCCATCAAATTTCTAAGCTTGGTCAAGGTTCCATCAATCCAAACTCAAATTCAGCAAAATCATACTCCAAAGAGGTAGGATTCAATCTCTAATCTTAATTTCTCTAAACTAAAGATGCATGAAAGGTTACTTTTTATGATTATTTGATGATATATTGGATGTGTATGATTGGATTAATATGGGATTAATATGAAATCTTGAGTGGCAATTAGAATTAGAAGAAGAAAACTAAGAGAAATGGATGGATGAGGGTGTTGTCTTGGTGGAGATTCCATGGCAGTCCATACGGCAGAGAATATGGCTCTGCCTACAACCAGTTAAATCTGATGAGACCATTTTTAGATGAAAGTAGACATCCAAGGCTTTCCATAGATATGTCATATATGGTTATTGGATTAGTATTGAGAGAGATACGAATTTTTGAAGTTTGACCTAGGGTTCAGGACTTTCATCCGGGCAGGGTGACTTGAGGAGGGTATAACTCACCCTATACAACTCCAAATTAAGTGAAACCAATTTTGTTAGAAAGCTTACACATAGGGGAACATCTCAATATGAAATTCTGAGTTTTCTATGGTCCCAATTGGCCCCAGTGATTCGAGAAGTTACCCTATGTCCAAACCAGGCCAAAATAGAGTAGTTCAGGAAGGTCGACTTTCAGGACTTATAACTCGAGGTATACTTATGAAAATGGAATGAAACTTGTGGCAAATGAAAGGTTGTCCTGTTAGCTTCAATATGAGACCAATGTCGTATGATTTGAGCTTAGTTTCGATTTTTAGTGAATTTATACTTCCAGGAGTGTAATTCGGGCTAGTGACTGAACAGGTTGAGGTAAGATTTGAATATCTTGAGTTATATGGATCAAAATGATAGGGGACCAAAGAGGTTAGAAAGTAGACATATAGAGCTATTACATATCAAAATTTCAGATTTAAATGAGTTGAATAGAAATAGAGGTGGGTCATATGAAATTCGGGCAGAACCGAATAGAATGTGGCAGAATGGCCAAAGTGATAGTCTCACAAAATGACTCAGTTGGAGATTTCACAAGTATTAGGGAAACATATAAAGTTTGAATGGAGGATTGCCAGTTTGACATTGATATATATATGTGTTAAGTTGATTATGTTGCTATGACTGATTTGTCCGTGAGAGCTGGCACTATTCATGGGGAAACGGACCTGATCCGTTATGCTGCCGGATTTACGGCAGAAGTCTAAGAAGCTATGAATGTTTAGATGTAAGGATGAATTAAAGTATAAATGGGTATATAGAAACCCTATATTCAAGAATGACATAATTATGTTATGAGGTATGCGAGGGTAAGTGATGTAGCATATGCATGAGTACCGGTAAATTGGTAAGGAGGCTACGGGCCTTTATATGTAATGAATATGTACGTGAAAATCATGTGTGCAATGATACATGAAAATAAATGAAGTATATGTATGAGTACACTCAGTATAATTATGCTTGAATATGCATGAGGATAAAAGAATGTGAATATATTGAATGTGAGTCCCTTCACTCGGAGGCAGTTATTCGAGGTCCCTCCTTGTGAAGGCAGCTAAATAAGATAAAATGTGGGTCCCTTCACTCGGAGGCAGTTATTTGAAATCCCTCCCTGTGAAGGCAGTTAAATGATAAAGACATGGGTCCCTTCACCTGGAGGCAGTTGCACATTGGGTCCCTCATTGTGAAAGCAGCTAAGACTTGGGTCCCTCTATGTTGGAGGCACGTGGTCAGATGATATCCCTCTATATTGAAGGCACGTGGTCAGATGAGATCCCTTTATATTGAAGGTACGTGGTCAGATGAGATCCCTTTATATTGAGACACGTGACCAGAAGAGATCCCTTCAATTAGAGGCACGTGGCCAGAATGAGATCCCTCTAACTTAGGTGTAGTGGGTCCCCTTGTGGGTGAGTCGGTGTGACGACGGTCACGGGTGAAGCTGACGAGCTCACTCCAAGGCCAGGCTACCCAAGGGCAGTAAAAGCACCCTAGGGACGGCGATACGTAACACCTAGGTGTGCCAAGTAAAAGACTAAAGACTAAAGATTAAAGTATATGCAAGCACCCCAATCACATGAGGCATGGCATCGACCCAGCTAGTGTGAGTATAGGGGACAGAACTTACATGAGGCATGGCATGACCCAGCTAGTGTAAGTATCGAATGAAAGAGAAGTAAATTTTATGTATATGTATAAATTCAAGTACAAGTAAAGTTATGAGTAGAGGCTATGTTTCCAGGAAATTGATGCTATTATACTCTATTTATGTTCCAGTTATCATTCATAATATAATTCATGAGTTGACAAGTGTATGAATAAAATGTACTTTGCTTCGGATAATGTATTTTTCAAACTGTGGAATCAAACAGTTTACATGACATGTTCACTTTTTTTTTTATAATAAACTAAAGTAAACTGGAGATGACCATGATGACACTATATATGAAAATTAGAGAATCCTACCGAGAATTTTATAATTCTCACTCCTATTTCCATGTTGTCTCCAGATGATTTTAGAAGTTTCCAAAGACGGCTGAAGTTCTTTGTCGAGATGAGGTCCGCAGTGTAACAAAGAATATCTCCAGGGTGTGGTATTATGACTTAAGCATAGTACCGTGTTTTGGAGGATGTTACAGACACCTTATAAAGAAGTGGCAAAACGGCAAAAAGTGTATAGAGACAAGCTTCACTGATACGGCAGCAATAATTCAATAAAAATGAAGTACAAATTTTGAAAAAGGAAAAAAAATCCAACCCCCGTCACTTCCCCCATTCCATTGCCCTCAGCCCCTCTCTCTCTCTCTCTCTCACACACACACACACACATAGAGTGCCACTACTTCCACTAATCTACACAGTAATTTCAATCCCTACAAACTCGTCCATGAAGTTCAAGGCATTGCTCACTGAACAGGTTCCACATTCCTCAACAACCTCCTCAATAGCCATGGCCACCACTTCGTCGCCTAGTTCCGCAAGGAAGCCCGCTTCCCTCTTCAACAGCCATGGTTCATTTTTTTTTTCTTGTAGTAAAGATACAATGGACTTGTAGTAGTGTACACAGTGGATGATCACAATGTTTATTTTCTTATTCTGAGATTGTGTTCATTATTTATTACATAAGCTTAACTGAACACCCTTTTAGAGTTTTGGCTTGAAAGATTTTGCAATCTCCTTTCTTTTTCTCTTTAAGCTTTCTCGTTGACCGGCTTGTGGATAAGATCTCTTTTCCATATCTGTTCTTGTAGATCCTTATGTAAATTTGACACTTTTTTTCTAGTTTAACTCCTTCCAATCACTGTGGAAAGCGTAAGTTTAATGTGATTCATTGTCATCTGTGTTTTTTTATCTTGGTTATTGCTTCATTGTTTGAATTACGGACCAATGGCATTGTGATTCAATGTAGTTTTTAGAAACATTACTTTGCTATGTGTCTAATGCAAATCGCTGCCCAACTCTGCATTAATAATGAGTATTTTGCACTGTAAATTCCAGGATAGAATAATGTAGCAGGAATTTTGGCCTTGAAGAAAATGCAATTTTACAACTAGTTAAACTTCTGGGATGGTTGTCTACTGGCCATTTTTATTGTCAAGGGAAATGTAGCCTACGTCATGTTTTCCTTGCCCTTGAATTCTATCTGTAACCTCACTTTGAAGAAGGAAAATAGTAAAATCATGGATACTGAATAGTTCAAAAGAAACCTATAGTTCAGATTACGTAACTCTTCCATAATTTTGATTCATTTTCTTCATAAAAATCATAATACCTTCTCTAACTGTAGTTATCTTATCGTTCTTTTTTTCCAGGATACATGTGTTAGAGCCAAAAATTGGGTTCAAGAATTGCAAATACATGGTAATGCCTTGAATATTGGAAATACAAATTGCTACTTTGTCTTTGTTCTACCAGTTGGCTTCTAGCAAAAGCCTGCCCTTGGTTCCCGCATCACGTGATTAGTATATTTTAATATTTTGTTACTAGATTACTACCAAAAACAATTGATTGACTATTTGCTAATGATTATGTTTATCCGTTAGTACTTTTATTGCTTGCCACTATGTTCTTTCATTATTTTTTAGTTTTGTTTTATTCATTTATTTATTTTCTAAAAACTTGTTTCTGCAACTCATGTTTGTTGCCACAAGAAACCTGAATTGAAATTCAAATCCAACCACTAGTAAATCATTCACTTATTTTGGACATAAATAGCATGCTTTGCATCTCTTTTCAACAAAGTTTCCATATCAATTGTTAATTGATCTCAGTAGCTACAAATTCATAGTGTTTGTTTGACTTGATGCATGGATCCATTTGAAACCACCACCTTGTTCTTCCCCTTTGAGCTATTTTGATTAACAAAAGAAAGTTTACATTAAATTGTTTATAATGCACATCCCACTATGATAAAACCACAACACTCCCTGTAGCAAATTAAAAGTTGGTGATGGCATTGATAGCAAACAAATCTGATTTGAAGCCAAAGAGAGAGGGAAACTGAGGTGTTGTTGAGATCATCTTCCCTTCCTCAACACCTTTCTTTTCTCTTGGAGTATAAGTATGTAGATTTTTGTTTTCTAAATGCATAGAATGATTTTTTCCCCTTTTTCCTTTCCTTTTCACTTCTCCAAACACATCAGACTTAGTAACAAATTCCATGGCAATTTATTCATCATTTGCTAGTAATTAATTTTTCCCCCTTAAGAGGATTAGGGGCCTCGTTATATAGATGGAGTTTGCCACAAAATACCGTCTCTTTCATATTTCAACTTTGTTTTTGTTTCTTTTTTTTTAAAATAACTTACTTGAGTAAATTAAATTAATACAGGAAAGGGAGCAATTTGCTCAAGAAAATGGAATGTTCTACACGGAAATATGTGCTTTTCTATGGAATGTCAATAAACTTTTCTATGGAATGGGTAAATGATGAAAGTCATCTGAACGAATTAGAATTGAGTCATTCAAGCTTTTTTCTCTGGGAGTGAGTTTGAGAATATAGAGTAGTAGTATTAAGTGGTTACTCTTGTATGCTAAATGCAACCATTAGACTAGCAAGAGCTTATTCCTTAAATCCTTGTTGGACAACTTTGTTGCATTTTTAAGCCTCTTTAACTTATTGAATGCTTTTTACTTTTTTGCTACTTTTTCTGATCAAGAGGATCTTATTTCCCTAGTATGCTTTTCTCTTTTTTGTACAAGAGGATTTTATTTTATTTTATGTTGTAATTTATAAATCTCAATTTCTAAGAAATCATTAATAGCTCAAATAAAAAAAAAAATCATTGATAGTCAAGTTGTCAACCTTCATAATTGTCAAGAAAACAAGAGTTAGGATATGGTTTTTGTTGACAAGAGATAGAGTATTTTTTTAATTGCTAATAATTGTCAAAAAAAAAACTCACAAATATTTTTTAACAAAGTATTTTCGACAGTCAATAATTATGAAAAAAAAAAGTTTACAAGTATTTTCAATAGCCAACTGGTGTCAAACAAAATTTTTTCTTGATAATACTTTTATTGACACTCTTTGACAGTTAAATTAGTGTTGAAAATTGTATTTTTGATGGCTACAAATGCTTTTTTCAACACATATAACCATTGTTAATAGGATATTTTCTTGCAGTGAAAGAAGAATTCTTTATGTTTGATAATATTGTGAGGATATGTTTTGTGTTATAGGTCATCTCATCAGCTTGTCGTAGATTTGATTTCTCTAAAGTGAGATTCAATTTAGAGGAGTGAAAGTGACTGGTTAGTATGATGAGTTAGTTTGATTACCCTTAATAGTTGGTTATTTTTCTCTTGTTATACATAAGTTTGGTTCATTGTATACTCTTTTATTACCATGGTTTGAGTCTGATTATCATTAGTGACAACTTAGTTAAGTTAGTTACTAATAAATTACGACTTGGTTACTTTTAGCTAGAAAGAAGTTTAGTTAGTCACAAGTTAGTTGTGTTTAATTGTTTATTGTACACATTTTTGCTCATTCACTAAATTTTCATATTTCCTTTTGTCATTTTCTCTGATCTGTTATTTCTAACTCTTGCCATGTCTCTCAACACTAGTGCCACATTTAATTCAATTACTAGAAGTTAGAATATCTCTACAGAACTGTTAGAATATGATTAGAGGTTGCATAGCATTAGTTAGAGATTAATTGAGTTACTTTATGGGGGGCCATGGGTTGTGACTTGGGTACCTATTGATAATATTGTGGGTTTTTCACATTATCTATTAAACATGTACCAGCTCAAATACTTCATTCTAGTTACTTAGTTTAAACACAAGTCACTACTTTTGTTCCTTTCAAAATCCAAAAAAGAAAATGAATAGGCAGCCCCCACGAGGGTGTGTATAGAGAGAGAGAGAGAGAGAGAGAAAGAAAGAGATGTATAAATAGATTAGGTTCTTTGATGCCGAAGAGTTTGATTATATGGATCATAGAGGTTGCTTCGTGTCTCTGATGTCATTTTACAATGTAATTTTGATCTTCTATGGTGTTTCCAAGCCTATTTAATCATGCTTTTCCTTTCTTTCCTTTGGTTAAGAGAATCCTATTTACTTTGATAATAGGTTGGACAATTCTTTAACTATGTAGAAACTTATAGGCTTACAAATTGTGTGTGATTTTAGGGCATGCTTTAACAATATCTGTTGGATGGTTTCAAGGCACACTTTGATGTTATTTGCTGGATAATATTACATTATTAGCAAATTTTTCTTTTTGCTTCATTGAGTATCTATTGGTGCTCTTAGAATACTTGTTAATGAAATCATTGAATTCTTCATTTTCTCTCTTTTTTCAGTTTCCCCTCGGTGCAGTTTGCTTCCTTTGCTAAAGCTTAGGAAGTAGAGGAATTTTATGCTAACCATGCTAAGCCGTCATTTGCTAGAATTTAAAGCAGAGCCTTGACCGTATTAATATCAACGCAAATTGGGTCCAAAGTGTTAAGAATGAGAAATGTAACGTCCGAAAAATTTTATCGTTAACAATTGAGTTGTTCGGTTTTATCGAATAAGTGGGTTTAATCAGAACTTGATTAAACATTTACTTAAAGCCAATTAAGGGTGATTTGAGAAGATTAGGCTTGATGGAATTAAATTAGGAGCATAGAAAACCCCACAGAAAATTTTCAAGCCAATTTACCGATTTAAGGGAAATCGGTAAGAATTCGGTATTTCAAACTGTTGGAACCAGATCAGTAGAATTTTTCTATGAGTGCCCTAGAATCAACGGCTAAGATTTAGCCAAATACCTCCCCCAAGTGGCGCCTAGACAGCCATTGATGATGGGGAGTAAACCTTGAAATATCTTCACTTTTTCTCCTTTTATCCTCATCCATTTTCGGCCCTCTTCCAGCAGCTGAAGCTCCTCTCTTTCTCTCCTCTTTGCTCTCATTTCTACTCCATTCTCATCCATCTTCAAGTCCCATCCCAAGCCACCACCATCAAAGACACAAAATCAGCATAAATTACACAAGACAAGGTAGGAAATCCTACTTCTTTTCTTATTTTCTCTTATTTGGGACTATATGAGGAGCATGCATAATCTAAGATTTGGGTGTTTTATAGAGTGATGTTGATGTTTTGTGACTGGTTTTGCATGTATATGGTGATTAAAATTGGATTTGAGGGCAAATAGCCTGAAGGAAGAAGACAAATCTAGAAGCTGTTAGGGTTTTCCCTCGGTGGTCCATACAGCGGAGTGTACGGCTCCTCCTACCGCTGTTTAAATTGGATGAAACCATTTTTATATAAAACTAAACATCTAGGGCTTTCCACACATATATCATATAAGGCCATTGGATTAGTATAGAATTAGTTATGAATTTTTGAAGTTTACCCTAGAAATCTGGATTCCTATCCGGGCAGTAGGAGTTGAGAAGGGTATAACTCACCCTATACAACTTCAAATTAAGTGAACCCAAGTTTGTTTGAAAGCTAACATGTAAGTTAATATTCCATAAAAATTTCATAACCAAACTCCTAGCCGTTTGCTCCCAGTGCACCAAGGAATTTGGCTTAAGTCTAAACCGGATTGAACCAAGGTAGTTTAGTAAGGCCCAGTTTCGAGACTCATAAGTCAAAATATACTTATGCAAATGGCATAAAACTCAGTTCATTTGAAGGCTTATTCTAATAGCTTTAATTTGATATAAATTTTGTGTAAATTCACTTAGTTTTCTATTTTTAGTGAATTTTTACTTATAAGGACCCAATTCTAGCTAAGAACAGGGCAGTTTGGGGTAAATTGTTTATATCTAGAGTTATGCACATCAAAATGAGATAGGACCAAAAGGGTTAGAATCTAGACATATGAGGCTATGACATATCCAAAAAATAGATTTAAATGAGTTAAATTGAATGAGAAATGAGGCATGCCAAATTTGGGTAGAATAGAGGGGGTTAAACTGAAACTCTATTGATGTTTAAATTGAAATCGTTGATTGATGTTATGAATGTACATGTATAATTGCTGCTCTATACTGAAATTGTAAGTTGTATAAACGTACTGGTTGTCTAGCACTATTCATGGGGAAGTGGACTCGATCCATTATGCTGCCAAAATTTCGGTAAGAAGTCCATATGTTATGAAATTGATGACAACTTGAGTACATCATATGTAAAGAAACAAGCTAGATGTGCATTCATTTCATGATATTATAAAGAATTCCATATCACTTGGGCTAGCCCCGGAATAAATTAAGGGGAATAGATCAGTGGGAAGGTCGGGGAAAATAAACCCGGCCATCCTGTATAGGAACGAGCTCGGTCCTAAAAAACGGACTATTACCCAGTAGTATATGGCCAATGACTCCCAGGGGACCAAGGATGAAAATAAGTTCTAACAGGCAAAAGCCTCCAAGAATAAGATGCATTTTCTAATTGCGCATGCATATGTATAGTGTAATACCTCTCTATTGATTATTCTAGATCCCTATTTATTATTCTCAATATGTTATTACTCCGCTGTGATTACTGTTCGAGTATATTAGTATATCTGTTAATTAAAATTGAACTTGTTTCGGTGTATGCTTTACAAATGAGTATTTAAGTTAAATATTATCATTTTACCGTACTATTTGAAAAATATTGCACGACCGAAACAACTAAGAATGACAACGATGACAGATGTATAGAAGCTAGGAATTTCTACTGAGAAATATTTATTTCTCACCCTATTGTATGTTCCGCGTCATTCTCAGACCATAGAGCACGTCACGACCGGAGTCCTATTCATTGAGTTTCCCGAGCTTCACATCCACCTCGACCCATTTTCTAGATTCTATATATATATCTGGCAGGTGCCAGTTTTGTTTGTATTTCTTTTTCCAGAGAGACTTCGCTATACCACTTATGCAACTACTGTTTGACCCCATTGTCCCGTATATTGCCATTCCCCTCCATATGGCCCATCCATTTCCACCCCCTCCAGCAGCACCAGCAACACTAGCAGCACCAGCAGCCCCTACTCCTATGGACCCTCCTGCTTCACCACCATAGCCGATGCTTTCCACCTCGACACCAGAGGAAGACCCATCTGAGGCAGCGAGTTCCTCCTCGTCCTCTGCTCCTAGCGCGGGCCACCCTCTGCAAACGCACCCATGACGAATGGGTTTTTTTCTTCAGATTTCGGTTAGATAGTGGGTTTATCGTAGTGGTAGTAGATGTACAGAATGGCTTTCTTTTGGCAGTCTGGGTCATGGATAGATGAGTAGATGTTAGGAGATGTATATGAAATATCCCATGGGGACCACTTGAGGTGCTGTTCATAGAAACTGGCCGTTTTGTTTTGTATTAGCGGCCTCATTTTGTCACCTTGTATCATTTTGACAAATTCAAAAATCAGATATCTATGTATATGTTTATGATGCCTTTTGCAGTTATTCTGTCCTTATTATATTTTTATTTATGTTACGTTATTTACAGTCTACTGATTACTTAGTATTTATTCCATCGTCACGCAGGAAATTTAACTACGCGATTAAGTATTCCTATGCGAGTGATTACTACTAATACAGAAAATAGAATTTAACCAGTATTATACGTAATCACTTATCAGATAATTTATTATGACTTAAGCATAGTACTTTGTCTGGTAAGGTGTTACAAGAAAATTCTTGCTGATGCTGTGAAAGAGTTGACATACAAGAAATACTAGGTTGTGCTTCCTCTTGTTTAGCATCTATTTCTATGAAATAATTGTGGAACTAATTGTGACTTTCTTCAGTTTGTCTATGTAATTGTGTTAGTGCTAAGCATAGAACTAATTAAGCAACTTTTGATGTAGTAATCAAAGTTAATTGATCTTATATCTTTTATTTAGATTTGATCAAGGTTAGACTTACTTGCAGATGTTGTGTTATTAATACATGAGACTATTGAAATAGCTAGTATTTTTTTTTTCAAATTTTGTATTGTGATCACAAAATTATAGCTCCAATATCCCAACTTGTATTGTATCCTGTCAAAGTAATCCTTTATGATTTTGTGGCAGTGGGATAAGGATAAGGTTTTGTACCTTATGTGTTGGATACATAAAACTTTTATAGGTTAGGTGCAAATAAAGTGAAAAAAATATGTGCAAATTGTTACTAACATATGCAGAACGAGTAGATATGTGTGATTTTTATTTCTTTTTAACCAAATCTTGAGCGTCAAGTTATGCAACAATTAGTTTTATTTGCACATTTACTAGTAACCTATGGTCCGTTGATCAAGTGAACCTAAACACAAGATGGAATTAGTGTTATACTAGCTAAGTCATTTCAAATTGTTCTACATAAAGTTGGTAACTTTCAACAAATGTTTAAAAATTTAGTTTAAGATGTCGGTAACTAGTCAACAATATTGATAACTTTTCATGTTCAAAATTTGGAAGGTATTAGGATTTTTTAACTATTTTTGTGATAGGGAGCAAGTTAAGAGAACTCCTTTGCACTATTAATTGAGGAAGTGAGCATGAGCACAACATAGAATTATTGCTATAATAGCTAAGTAGCTTCAAATATTTCTATACCTAGTTGGTAACTTGGCATTAAAAGCTAGAAACTTTAGTTCAAAAAGTTAGTAACTTCTCAAAAATACTAGTAACTTTTCAGTTCTTGGGAATTTTGTTAGTATTGCGATTCTCGTACAAATTTGTGTTACTAAACAAGTTTACGATGACTCCTTAGCCTTATATATTGATGAAGTAAGTCTAAACACAATATGGAAATAAAGGTGCAATGCTTAAAAAGCATACCTTTTTTTTTTCTGCATTAGGTTGGTAACTTTAGCTCAAAAGCTGGTAATTTCAATTAAAAAAGCTAGTAACTTCTCGAGAAAGTTGGCAACTTTTTAAGTCATGGGAATTTAGGAGGTATTGGGGTTCTTAGATAAAATTGTGTAACCGATCAAGTTTGAAAGACTCCCTATGATTATAGATTGATAAAGAGAATCTAAACACAACATGGAAATAAAGGTGCAATGCCTAAGAAGTATATTTTTTCCTACACTGGGTTGGTAACTTGGGCTCAAAAGCTAGTAACTTCAATTCAAAAAGTTAGTAACTTCTCGACAAAGTTGGTAACTTTTCAAGTCATGGGAATTTTGGAGGTATTGGGGTTCTCGGATAAAATTGTGTAATCAAACTAGTTTGAAGGACCCCCTATGATTATAGATTGATAAAGGGAGCCTAAACACAACTTGGAAATAGAGGTGCGATGCCTAAGAAGCATGCTTAAGACAACACTCTTTCATGTTAGATTGGTGAAAGAAGCCTTATCCACACTTGAGGAGTGATTTGCAAAGCCTAAGTGAGGACTTGCACATGATTGGTAACTTCACCCAACAAGCTTGTAACTTTAGTTCAATAAGCTGGTAACTTTTACAAAAAGTTAGTAACTTATCAGTTAATTGATGTCTTGGTTCTATTGGCCTTGGTAATGGATTGGTGCATTCAAACCACACCTATTCATGCTAGATTGGTGAAGGAAGCCACATCCCCATGTGGGAATTGAGTAGCAAAGCTTAAGTAAGAACCTGCACATGGTCAGTAACTTCACCCAAAAAGCTTGTAACTTCAATTCAATAAGTTGGTAATTCTTGAAAAAAGCTGGTAACTTATTAGTTAGTTGATGTCTTGGTTCTATTGGCCTTAGGAACGGATTTAGTGCATCCAAACCACATCTATTTATGCTAGATTAGTAAGGGTAGCCACATCCCCATGTGGGAAATGACTAGCAAAGCCTAAGTGAGGACCTGCACTTGGTTGGTAACTTGACTCAAAAAACCAGTAACTTTAGCTCAATAAGCTGGTAACTTACTAGTTAGTTGATATCTTGATTTTATTGGCCTTGGAAATGGATTGGTGCATCCAAACCACACCTATTCATGCTAGATTGGTGAAAGGAGCCTCATCCCCATATGGGGAGTAACTAGCAAAGCCTAAGTGAAGACCTGTATTGGTTGGTGACTTGACCCAAAAAGCTGGTAATTATAGTTCAATAAGCTAGTAACTTTGGGAAAAAGTTAGTAACTTATCAGTTAGTTGATGTCTTGGTTCTATTGGCCTTGAGAATGGATTGGTGCATCCAAATCGCATCTATTTATGCTAGATTGGTGAAGGAAGCCTCATTCCCACGTCAAAAGTGAGTACCAAAGCTTAAGTGAGGACCTACATTGGTTGCTTACTTGACCTAAAAAGTTGGTAACTTTAATTCAATAAGTTAGTAACTTTTGAAAAAAGCTAACAACTTGTCAGTTAGTTGTTGTCTTTGTTCTATTGATCTTGGGAATGGATTGGTGCATCCAAACTATTCTTTAAGGTAGCAAATACATTAGACATGCAATGTACAAACCCACTACAAGATACCAACAAATGTTTCATAACCCAAATCATACTTTCTTATACGATATTCATTTTTATTACAGACCTAATTGAAATTACAAATAGTATATTTGAAGGCACATGAATATTATGTGTAACACCCTCTATTATATAAGCCATGCTCGAGTCATGGAGTTATATTAAGCGATTGTCACTATACTAAGGAAATCTTTAAAATATGGAAAATATAATACATGACCCTTTAACTGCTAACTTTATTACTGACTAATAATCTTTGATATATAGAGAACAAAATAATTACACTTTAAAGGAAATTGTGGCTGACATAGTACACAGTGTTCACATCCGACTAGTCATTAGCTGGAGGAGGCTGAAGCATGATGGAGAGCGCATAATGAGGGAGGTGGTGAGATTTTTTTCTAGGTTTTATGACCTAGATAAGGATGACTTGAGATATTTGGTTTCAATGGTCATGATTTGGCCAATTTTCCCCATCATATAGCTGCCATATAGCACCATCTATGGTGGTGGAGGTGGCTGAATTTCAGCCGTTCAACCTAAGGTTATCAGTGTAAAATTCTACTGATTCAGCTCTGGTAGTTTAGAACACCAAATAGTTACCGATTTCCTCCAAACTGGTAAATCGTTACTTAATAGTTTGTAAGATATCTACATATTCATTTTAATTTATCTTAAGCCTGATCTCTCTAACTAATATCTAATTAGCTCTTGATTAATAGATAATTAACTTCTAATTGTCCTTACATAACTATTGAAACTGAATAAGTGAATTAACGGAGTAAATTAGACATTTTCATAAATCCGAAGCCTTTCTATTTCCTATTTTCTGTAACTAATGGCATTTTCGTAATTTTGAGCAAGTCCAGGGGCACCCCACGTCATTTCATACTAGGCTGCCTCCATGGCCCAATCGGCAGAGATTAAAACTTCTACGGTTTCGCCACGTGATTCTGCTCTGCTTAAAACCTCATTTTGCTAATTCTATCGATGTGGGGACATCAATATCATTTTATGAAAAGTTCTAGGGTTATTGTGGAAATAATTCTTTAGAGTCAAAAGTATGATTTCTAAAAATCTTGGGTATTTCTATAATTAATAAAAGTTTATAGGGGCATCACTTTTGTCATTTCATAATTTTTAACATATGGCAATGCTATATTTTCAACGGTAGTGTTACACTACCTTATAATTCCAAATGTGAGGATCGTCATAGCATAGCGCTGCCTGAGAAATTCTCACACTGCTTGAGGTAATTAATTCAAAGTTTCCATCACGTTCGGTTTACTAAAGTGGGGATGTTACATTCCACCCACCTTAAAAGAATTTTGTCCTCAAAATTCTAGGATTAAGAAGGGTTAAGGACAATTTCCTTTTAACTTATAGAGATATTCCTCTCTTTTTGAGTTGACATCTTGTCTTGAGATTACTTCCTGATAGCTATGAGGTAATGTCTTAATGTGTATAAAGGATCCGTATGGGTTGTATTGGTGTCTGAGCTTGCCTTATCTTTATGACGCTCTGAATCATCGTTCAGTTTATTGGAGACTCTTACTCATCTCCCTTGCTCTATACCCCTCTAGTCCTGCTTTGTGGTAACTGCTACATCTTTCGCCACTCATACATGAGACCCCAGATATTCAACTCATGAAGTTTTGCAATTGCAAGGATTAGCAGTTATCATAATAATTGACGTCAATATGTAGTAATGATAATGCCTATGTCAAGGGGGTCCGTATATTCTTTTCCAAGATTCTTATTCGCTCAGCTACCCTTAGTTCAATAATAAATTCGCCTCCGATACGGTTCTTTAGAAACATAGGCTTAGGCCTTTTCCCAAAATTATAATTAGGAGCTTTATCTTAAAACTCATTCTCCTTGGTAAAATTTGCCTCGTGCCTAATACCTGTAGAAAAATTTCAGGTCACTCCTATTATACGGATTAAGTTCCAAGACTTATGACTTTTCCTATTAGTCTGATATCCTCCTTGACTCCTGGTTATTGAGATACAGGTAGTTTAATGTGAAAACCAAGGTTAAAAGTCAGATCCTTTCATCGAAGCTGCAAAGTTTTCCGAACCATATTGTGTTACAAGATGACTTTCTAGTATCTAAGCAGAGAGTTGTCATGGATTATATGGGTGCCAAAATATACTTTGTTTCGCTGACATTCTAATCCATCATCGAATTCATCAAGTACATTCCTCATCCTCCATGTGATGTGTTTGACTACTTGTGCGCTATGTTTTCCGGTAACTTGCTAATGCTTGTGTCTTGGGCCCCAAATACCAACTGAAGAAGTTCTTGCCATTACGAAAACTATCAGCTATAGTAGCGATCAACCTCAAATAGTGGTCATAATGGCTTCGCCGAAATTTTTCGAGAAATTGACAGGCCATATCCAAACTCTCGCCTACCTGATCCTTTCGATCAGTGATGAGTCCCCTTCCGTTAGATTTTAGGTGTAATGCTAGAGCTTCCTTCTAAATATATCTATAGTCCTTGCTTCGAAATCTCTCCTTCTTTTGCAGACCTTACTCTATTTCTCATTATTTGCTAATTGGATCTCATGTCGTTCTTGTTGAACTTCTCAATGATTGTTGCAATACTTGCTCCCTCAAAATATGATCAGCTTCACGTAAGGAAAGGATTGTGGGATAGTAGAAGTTCCTGCCACTTCTCTATTTTCTTCAATTGTTTTACATAGAGATTCCTTAACTGTTATGTTGATGTCCACCTCTAACTTTTGTGGGCACCAATGTTACCAATCTTATTGGGATTTTGTCCTAATACAATATATAGATGTGTGTTAGTTTTAGTGGCTAAATCTCATATTACCCTAATTGCTAAGCCTTTTGGCTATTCTTCATAATATCTTGTCCTTAAGGGGTAATCCATTTGCTGTGAGAGATGGGAATGATAGTCTTGCTTCCCTGTTGAAGTTACAATATAAGGACTTTCCAGAAGGTCATCCGTCATAATATTACTCTCGTCCGGGCATGGTTAACTACGGAACTCTGATGGAACTTAGTGCATTAGTGGTGATCACAATAATTTGGCCCAAGGTATGGAGGCTCTTCTAACTGCCTCTAATTCTATCATTGTAACCTTGCTCCTCATGGGGCATGCTCCCAAATCCTTTTTGATCTTATATTGGTGCATCATCTGGTCTTGCTTAGAGTGCATTGGGTCTGTTGCACTCATAACCAGTGTTAAGGTAACCCTACGTGGTATTTCATACACAATCTTGTCTGCACCGTAACCTCATACTAGGTAGATTTTCCTTCTCTAGTGGGCCAGTCATAAATTCAAACTTCCTCTTTTCCTATCTTGTCCCTACTGTGTTCTATTATTACTGTAGAAACTTATCTATTTTCACTTGTCTCGGTCTATCGGGATTAATTGCATACTTTAAATCTTTATTACTCTCGCCTGAATCTAGATACATTCCTTATCGAGTTACTCCCCCCATAGCATATATAATGGTACCTAAAGGCAATTGTTCGGCTTTGCCTTTCTTCTCGTAATAGCCTCATTCCTCTACTAATAACATTTTGAAGATGATTCCATCATCCAGTTCCTGCGGTGGCTGAGGTTGATAGAATTTGAATAGGACTAAATTTTCTAACATTTCCTTTATCCTTGAAAGGCAGGAAAATTTACACTTGATTCGTATGCCATCTCTAGTCTGAAAGTTTTTCTACTTCCAATTAGTAGGAGATATATTGTCTCTCTCTCATGTTACACTTATAATTTCATCTGCCTTTCATACAATGTATAGCTGTATCTCTATCTTGATTCAATGTACAGTTAGTTGGGCCTCTTTACAGTTTGCTCAACCATTTTCCTTTCGAAGCCAAGATTCCACTTAGTACTCTTCCAATTTGTAATCGCTACAAGGTTAGTTCCCTATACCCTTGAGGGAGATGTCATTCTATTCTCTGGACAAGGGCTTAAAAAGGTCTCCAGTGTACCTAGCTGAAGCTTCTGCACTTAGCTTTTTTCACTGATCCTCTGCTTCATTCGTCCACCCTACAAGTTTCTTAATGAAGGATCAGGTCTTTATAATGTGGTATTAATACAATCTAAAATTACTCCTATCGAATATTAAAGTTACAAGACCAGGTAAAAAGATCCCCTAGATCCAAGCTAAAGGAGATAATCTAGATAGCTTTACTTCATTTTCATACCATGAATAACTGTGCTTTTACTCTGATATATTGTATAATTAGATGAATTTCTTCAAAATTCATTAATGTTTTCCCTTGAGGCTAAGATCATGCTTAATGCTCCTCAGTTTTACAAGCGCTCGAAAAAGAAAATCATTTTAACCTCTGAATAGAGTCTTGAAAAGGTGTTCCCTTATACCTAACTGAGGCTCCTGACCTTAATTCCCTTTTCTAAAACCTTGCCTCATCTAGTCCACACTTCAAACTTCGTAATGAAGGATCGGGTATTTCTGATATGGTATTACCATAATCCAGATTAAAAACCATTGACTAAATTTGTCGGTGAAGTACTTTCGAGGGAATCTTACTTATGAAGGAAATAAGGGTACCATCAACGTCGCTCGAGATGATTTACTCTTGTCAAGAAGTAGGTCTACTACACTAGGCAGGAAAATTCCTTTGATGACTTAAATTTTCGGCTGCCCAGTAGCACTTTGGAGATGATCCTTCTTAGCTATGACCAAATTTACTAGGTCAATGCCAAATCGTCCAACACGATTTTCCTTGGGCGGAGTCCCAATTCTCTGCACCCTTTGACTTGCTCAGCCGTCTACCTCCTATTGCCATTGTTACTTCCTAGGAGTCTCATCCCTAATATTTATGTTTAGAAGATTTCTAATAAGCTTGCAGGGTGTCATAGGTCTCTGCTTACACAAAACCTTATATTGAGATGATCAGGCTCAACATTCAGTCAAATGCAGCAGGTAGTCCACAACACTCACATCAAGGCTACCATGCATAATATTTTTATGTCCTCTACATGAGAGGACCTAAAACATGGTTTATCTAGATTTTCAGAGTATGCATTAGAAGCATAATCAATTCATCCACGGGCCTATACAGGACGAACTGCTTTGATACCAATAAATGTAACACCTTCTATTATATAAGTCATGCTCGAGTCATGGAGTTATATTAAGAAGTTGTCACTATACTAAGGAAATCTTTAAAATATGGAAAATATAATACATGACCCTTTAACTGCTAACTTTATTACTGACTAATAATCTCTGATATATAGAGAATAAAATAATTACACTTTAAAAGAAATTGTAGCTGACATAGTACACAGCATTTACATCCAACTAGTCGTTAGTTGGCTGCAAGAGTCTCTTGGTCTGGCTTACGCCCGATTCTTGCTCAATGAACGGCCTATACTCCGCCTCACACTTGATTTCCCACTTGAGTGCTGGAATGTTTACAGAAATGAAAAACATATAAGCAGGCAGTGAGAACCTAAGGTTCTCAATAGGTAAACTTAAACTAACCTTACAGTGTCATCATAAACATTCTAGCCGCTTCGGTTTATTGTAAAAATATGAGCACATATAAACAAGTAGTGGTCCAATTTTAAGTTGAAAACACCTTACTCGAAGCGAGATAGATTTTAACAGCCACTTGCCATTTCATATGACAGACATAAGAACATGAACAGAGTAATATACTTCAATAAGGATCATAATAATATCATGACATAATGAGATAATTAGAAATGCACATGTAGATGCTTTTATTTGATTGTATGCAAGTGCACTTAACTTAACTTATCTCTATCTTTAACTTGCAACTTGATCTTGCTCTTTTCTGCACTTGGTCCCCCGGAGGTGAATGGCCTCTCTCACCTCTGGGTAATAGCCTGCTTTTCAGGTCCGAGCTCGTACCTATACATGAGTGATGGGTTTACTTTCCCCGACCATCACACCGGTCTATTCCCCTTAAATCTGGTCAAGGGCAGGCCCAAGTCTTAGACAGTACCGCTCTGGCCCACGCTAGCTGGGTCTATGCCATGCCTCACGTGGTAGCTTGGTACGTCTTTCTTGCAAGTTCTTATTATCTTTTCCTTTTCATATCTTGTCATGCATGCGGACACTTGGTGTATTCATGAGTATATCTCATACCTTATATATCATATCATGTTCTAGATATATACTTGCATGCATGATGTACATGAATATGACATGTAAATGTGAATATATTCAAAGCATAATCATCCATAGCATAAGTTCTCATAAATTCCTGCCGAAAATTCAGCAGCATAACGGATCGAGTTCGCTTCCCCATGAATAGTGCCAGACAACCAGTACAATCTTCCAAACTTGCAATTCAATATGGATCAGCAATTATACATATATTCATAGCATCATTCATTAAGTTCAATTCAAGCATCTGCAGGGTTTGCAGTTTACTCCCTCTTATTTTGCCTGATTTTGTGATAATCCACCCTTTGCTCAATTCAACTCATCTAAGTCTAAATTTTGGATATGTCATAGCCTTATGTGTCTAGTTTCCACCCCTTTTGATCCAATCTCATTTTGATTTGTATAACTCAAGATATAAGTATTTTTCCTCAGGCTGTCATGTTCTTAGCCAGAATTGTACCCTTTTAAGTGAAAATTCACTAAAAATAGAAATATAAGTGAAATCCTACGAAATTTATATCAAATTAAAGCTAACAGAACAAGCATTCAAATGAAATAAGTTTCATACCATTTGCATGAGTATATTTTGAGTTATGAGTCTCGAAACTTGACCCTACTGGACTATCCTACTTCAGCCCGATTTGAACTTAAGTCAAATTCATTGCTGTGCTGGGAACAAATGGCAATGAATATGGTTCTGAAATTTTTATGGGGTGTTCCCTTACATGTTATCTTTGAAACAACCTTGGGTTCACTCAATTTGGAGTTGTGTGGGGTGAGTTATACCCTTCTCAACTCATACTACCCGGATAAGAATCCAGATTTCTAGGTTAAACTTCAAAAATTCATAACTAATTCTATACTAATCCAATGGCCTTATATTTTATATGTATGGAAAGCCCTGAATGTCTAGTTTCATATAAAAATAGATTCATCAACTTTAAATGGCTGTAGGTAGAGCCGTACACTCCGCCAGTACGGATGCCGTAGGGTTTTCTCACAAGCACAGATTCTGCTTAGCTCCTTTTTGAGTTTTTGATAATTCCCTCAACTTAAACCAAGTTACCTCACCTCAAAACACTAGAAGAACATCAAAGCACCATCATACAAGTATGGCACAAGAGGAACATAGCAGCCGCATAGTCACATGATACATCAAACAACTAATGATTTAAGCTACCTACCTTGAAATCCTTGAAGCTATGGAAGCAAGGAGGCCAAGAACCAACTCCTATCCTTCTTCCTTCATCATGGCAGCAGCTCATATGAATGTGGGGAGGCTCTATTGGATGCTTAATCATGAAATTGTTAGAGGGGTTTTGTAGAGAAGGAGGTGAGGATTAATTTTCATAAAAGGAGCAAGACAATTTGAGGTCAAGAGGTTTCCAATCTTGAGCTTGAAGTTCTTGGTCATGGAGGCAAGGAAAGAAAGGAAGAAAAAGAAGAAGAAATGGAGGGAGGCTGAAGCATGATGGAGGGCACATAATGAGGGAGGTGGTGAGATTTTTTTCTAGGTTTTATGACCTAGATAAGGATGACTTGAGATATTTAGTTTCAATGGTCATGATTTGGCCAATTTTCCCCATCATATGGCTGCCATATGGCACCATCTATGGTGGTGGAGGTGGCTGAATTTCAGCCGTTCAACCTAAGGTTATCAGTGTAAAATTCTACTAATTCAGCTCTGGCAGTTTAGAACACCGAATAGTTACCGATTTCCTCCAAACCAATAAATCGTTACTTAATAGTTTGTAAGATATCTACATATTCATTTTAATTTGTCTTAAGCCTGATCTCTCTAACTAATATCTAATTAGCTCTTGATTAATATCTAATTAACTTCTAATTGTCCTTACATAACTATTGAAATCGAATAAGTGAATTAACAGAGTAAATTAGACATTTTCGTAAATCCGGAGCCTTTCTGTTTCCTATTTTCTGTAACTAATGGTATTTTCGTAATTTTGAGCAAGTCTAGGGGCACCCCACGTCATTTCACACTAGGCGGCCTCCATGGCCTAATCGGCAAAGATTTAAACTTCTACGGTTTCGTCACGTGATTCTGCTTCGCTTAAAACCTCATTTTGCTAATTCTACCGATGTGGGGACATAAATGTCATTTTATGAAAAGTTCTAGGGCTATTGTGGAAATAATTCTTTAGGAACAAAAATATGATTTCTAAAAATCGTGGGTATTTCTGTAATTAACAAAAGTTTATAGGGGCACTTTTGTCATTTCATAATTTTTAACATATGGCAATGCTATATTTTTAACGGTAGTGTTACACTACCTTATAATTCCAAGTGTGAGGATCGTCATGGTATAGCGCTGCTTGAGAAATTCTCACACTGCCTAACGGAATTAATTCAAAGTTTCATCACGTTTGGTTTACTAAAGTAGGGATGTTACATTATGCAACATTAAACACAAAGCTTTCCTAAATAACATGCTACTACTAAGAACACATAATTGGAAACAACTCATATGCCACCAAATAAACCCTCTATTCTATTCCAATTTTGGGCCTCCAATTACAAAAACAAAAAAATAATAAGAATAAGAATATTATAGCATTGTTCCATATGCTCCCTAATATTGTCCCATATACTCCAAATCTTGGGTGATTTCCCATATACTTCTGGTAAAATGCTTTTATTTTTTCAGTTGAATGAAATATCATGCCAACACGTGGCTCAACTATTTCAGTATTGCCCTTAAAGTTATCAACTCCCGGTATGGATCCAACAACCCAATCCACATCACCTCCACTTGCATCGAGTTTTGTTACAGACAATGGACCAACCTACACAAGATAAGAAAACAAAATTAATTGGAATCTACTACAAGATCCAAGTCAAGAAAATAGTGGGAATGATGACTCTAAAAAGGACAAAAATACCACACAAAATGCTAGCAGCAATTTGATTCCATCGAATTTCTTCGGCTTAGTTACCAACCAACTGTAGCTCACAAAGATTCTTAGCAAGCCTTTCCAACTCTCACCTCAAGTTCTATTTACACTCCCCTCAGCAATATAATATCAAATGGAGTGCTCTTAATCTATTTGGTGGCACCACTCTATCTCTTACGCCCACTTAACCCTAAACTTGAATGCCTTGTATCAATTACCAACGTTTTTACAATAGGTACGAGGTTATTTAACTGAAGTTATCAATTTTTTGGGCTTTCTTACTAACCAAGTGTAGGAGAAAAAGGTTTTCATTTAGGCTTTGCAACTCTCTCCCCATGTTGTGTTTAATCTCCCCTTAGTAATCTAATATTAGATGGACTACTCTTAACCTATTTGGTGGCACCAATCTATTCCCCAAGCCCACTAAACCCTAAACTTAAATGCCCTATATCAGTTACTAGCTTTTTCCAAAAGTTACCAGGTTATTGACTTAAAGTTACTAGCTTTTTAGGCTTTGTTACCAACTAAGTATAGAAGAAAAAGGTTCTTGCCTAGGCTTAGCCACTGTCTTTCCAGGTTGTGTTTAGGCTCCTTTCAGCAATCTAATATTAGACAAATTACTCTTAACCTATTTGTTGCCGCCATTCTATTCCCCAAGCTCAATCAAACCTAATCAATCGATTCTTATACATTACATCCTATTAGTTTTTGTTAATCCTGCCAACCGAATTGAATCAAATTTATTGGTTTGGCTTGGTTCAATTTTCTGTCTTACACAAACTTTTGTCTAAATCACAATGTCCTAATATAAATTACATCAAAATGTGTTTTAAATCTATCTGAATCTTTCACATAATACATATTACATCAAACTTGTCTCAGAATGTGCTTCAAACTCATAGAATACTAAAATAAAAATAAAAACCAATATTTACAAAAAAAGGAACCAACGAATGAGTGACTAGAAGTAAAGTCCTACATAAACACCATGAGATATTCCACAAGTTAATAGGTTATGGGATTTTCAATTGATTAGTGAAAATTTCCAAAGCATGAACAAGCTATATGAGGTAATTTCTTCATTTTTCCCATATTCTAATATGATTTTTTTTTTTTTGTCTATCCTTTTAGCTCCAAACCTTAGGTGCATTGAACTACTATGTGATGACCATGGGCTTAAAGTAATCAATGTGTAAAGGAAGAATTCATTTCCAACTTTGGTTGTTATATTAACCTACTTGAAGTAGAAACTGGATGAGCGGACAAGGAGTCATGCTAATTTTAATGAAGTCTAGATTAAAATGTATCAGAACTATTTCATATCACTTTATCATTGTAACTTCTACTTTGAGAAGCAGGAAACAAAAGCCATAAGTAGTAAAGGTAATAGATTGCTTTGGACTTCCAACACATGGAATTCTTGAGTCTTTTACCATTTAAATAAATTATTAGAGTTATGCTTTTCTAAGGTTAAAATCCTTATAACAATTCAAGATATCATTACCATTCGTTTTTTTCTATTTGGATTTTGTCTTCTGTTTGAACACATAGTCATGCAGGCCAGGCCCCTTGGTGCCTTTGGCTGAAACAAATCTATGCACATAATATGCACCATAACAATCATTTGCCTTTGATAAATGATAAATGATACTAAAGGTAAAATCATTAGCCATTTTTTATGGTCATTCATGCTTAAAATAAAAAAAAAACATATAAATAAAAGGTTTATGGGAGTAAAACAAATTACCTCACATATTCATGTGCTGATCTACTCTTCAATAAACCATCATAAGTATTAACATCTTGTCTTACAAACCCAAATCTATCCAATGATCTTGGTGAAGGAACTGGACTTGGTTCATGTTCATTGTGTCTTTTCTTCTTCATTCAAAACCCACAAATTAGCTCTCTCAAACGAAAAGTTAAACGACATTGCTTGCTTCCCTAAACATTACAATGAGGAAAACCTGAAAATATAAGTGCAAAAGAAAAAATGATGTCATTATCATTTTACTAAAAATTGAGAGACAAAATCATCAACTTGCACATACATCTATTTCCTGTTTTTGCTTATTTAATCTAAAATACTTAACATACACTTCAAGTATGGAATAATCATGATTAAGCGTAAACAATATTACAGCTTGCTAAGTGCCCCATGATTGAAAGACAACAACCATCTAAACCTTACTTCTTAATTATCTACAAAATGATATGAATTAAGGTGCTAAGCAACTAATAAATAACCCTATAAATGTAAGCACAAAGGGAAAAAATAAAACATCACGGTTTAACTGGATAGTTTCCTTCATTCTTCATTTAATTATAAGTCAAGACAAGTGGCAAATCGAGGAATATGGTGCACTCCCAAAGACACATTATTTTCTGATACAAATTCCAGTTTTCCAATTCAACTTTAAACACGAGCACTAAAAGCAAAAGAACAGCTACTACTAAAGCTTTTATTATTAAAAACAAGGGGAAAGGAACTAACAATTATATCTATTCATACATTTAGCTTCAAATTTTCATTAACCCCATAATTATTCAATGCGACCTAAATGCTTATTACTTTTAATTGAAAAAAAAAATCAATTCTGAGTATGTGATTTCAACTATCTTCAAATTACTTGTTATTATCTCCAACGTGAAAACTACCAATGCTTCACAAAATGGGACAAAATCGAGAAGACAAAGTTGCACCCAAATTCTCAATCTTTATGAATAAGGTAGAAGCATGGCGAAAAAAAAAAGAAAAAGAAAAAGAAAGAAGAATATCAAACCTTGTATTGTTGAATGGAATTAAGGGATAATGGAGGGATTGGGAGATGAAATGGTGGTTGATTGGTTGGGGTGTTGCACAAAGAGGTAGTGTGTGATTGTGAGGGAAGACAAGATCGTTGGCAACAACCTCACAAACAGGAAATGGGATTATTCTGTTTGGCATAATGGACTCTATCATCTCTCATAAATTAGGGTTCCATTGAGGGAAAGCCGAGGCTACAGAAAAGGCGATCAAAGAAGGAGCACATCGTGATGAAGACGACATTGTTGAGGATTTGACATAGAAAGGCGTGCATCAACAACATCACTTGGTCAACATCCATTTTGGTGCGGCGTGTTTGCAATTCTGGTGCGATGTGTTTTGCGATTTTGGTTCGGCACATTCTTGTGTACCTACGGCATCACCTGGTCATAGTGAAAAGGGAGAAAGAGGTCAAGAGTGGTGGTGGCTCCCATTGTTGCAACGCACTATAGAGGGTTAGGGTGGAGAGGAGATTGAGAGATTGGCGATAGAGAAGGTTAGGGTGGAGTAGGATTGAGTGTGACATTCCCCCATGGAGAATGATGGTAGCAGGGGATGTGAATGAGTGAAGAAGAGTGAGAGAGTTTGACTGTAGCAGGGGATGAGAATGAGTGAAGAAGAGCGGGAAAGTTTGTGAGTGAAGAACAGTATTTTTTTTCTTTTATTTTCATCGTATGCCCACGTTCCCTCCCTACTTTCCTTTTGTCGTTTTGCTTCTTTTTATACGGTGGACACCGTATATATTGTCTTTAAGAATGTCAAAATAACATTCCTCTATAAGAAAATAGAATAAACTTATTACCAATTAACGTAAATTGCACGTATAACCTACAATGTATTCACCGAAGAAAGTATGTATTTGATACAAACGTTATTCCCTAATAACAAAATATTTTAAAAATTGATTCATGAGCATTAAAACAGTTTTTTGGGATCTCTTTTTTTATAAAGGAATAGAAGATAAGACCATACTTATAGTTGTTTTGATTGTTGTGCCATAACTCTTGATAACATTTTGAGTATACCTTTTTTTATAAAAATTGGATAATTGCAAGTCATACTTAGTAATGTATCACATTATGTGAAAGTAATGTAAAAATATGAAACACGTATATAAAAATGTCCATGAATAACAAAATGATATTTCCTTTGAGAACATGAATAACATATATGTTAATCTTGTTGATTAAATGTTGTCAAAAACTTCTTTATAGACAACATTCTTTGTTGAATGACATGTATGTCCTTCTTCATCAAGAATTAACAACTTTAGTATTTTTTAACTTTTTACCCTTGAAACAACGATATATAAATGTCTATGAGTGAAAACTGGTTTCAATAGGTATAATCCTATATGAGACAGTAATTGACCTTGACTTTAATTTAACTATTTCTTGCAAAATTTTGAATCTCACAAAATGTAATAAGTAATTTTCTAAAAGAAAAAAATTACATAAATCTTTGAGCAAATAATTTTGCAAAAGTTTTAAGATAACAATTTAATTTTATAATTAGATTTAAATTAATTATATTTATTTTTGTTAAGCTTTTTATGTTGTGTCTATAAATATAAATACTTTTCATGTAAATAATTAACCACTTAGAAGGTAACAAAATTCAAATAGTATACACTACAAACAGAATTAATGCTCATAATTCCCTCCTCCCAAACAAAAAAAAAAAAATTCTTCTTCTTTTTGGTTAATAAAAAATGATAAAATATTTTTGAAAAATGACTAAATAATTCCCTCCCCAAAAAAAAGTCTCTAAAAATTATTTCTGCCAAATATTTAAGATAATAATTTATTTTTTAATGATTTTATTTAAACTATTTATATCTATTTTTGTTAATATTTTTATGTTTGTGTATGTAAATATAAATACTTCATATAAATAATTAATCTCTTGTAAAGTAAAAAATTTAAATACTTAGAATATGAAGATAATTGATTTCTATCATATCCTACTTAGCCACACTATATTATCATCAATAAATGCTCTATTTGACCATTTTCATACTACTAAACTCTAAATTTTATATATTTGTCTTTGGAAAAAAATTTATATATTTGTCTTTGGAAAAAATTTTATTTATTGATAACTGAAAACAGAGCTTCTCTTATATGTTTCCACTTTCCATATGAAGAGTGAATAGAAATTTTGTATTATAGATATAGTGGAAGTTAAATATTATGATTGGTTTAGTCAAAATTTTCATTAGATGAAAATATTTACTTATAAATAAAATAATATTTTTTAATTGATATTGACAAAATCTAATTGAGGATAAAAAATAATTAAAATTAATTTGCTAAATCAAATTATCACCATTAATTGTATAAGAAAAGGAGGATATGCATTAAATGAAAATCAGAAAGATAAGGAAAAATATTATTTTAATGATAACATATATAAAATAAAATTGAAAATATAGGAAGAGATAAGAAAATGAATTTAATATTTGGATAAACATAATAAACCCAATCCTTTTTTTTTTTGGTATATTATGAGTTTAATTATTCTGTAGGTCTCTATAGTTTCACTCAATTTTCAATTTAGTCCCTATAGTTTAAAAATTTATAATTAGATTCCTACATTATATGAAAATTTTCAATCAAATCCCTACAGTTACAAAAAAGGGAATATTTCCATAAATATTTCATCTCCATCTCCTTCTACATCCCCCATCCACTTTCCCTAACCAACCACCATAGCCACCAAAATCGCCAAACCACCAACTACCAAACCATCATAGCCACTAAAACCACTAAACCATTGTTTCTGCTTCAATGGCTTCTATTTCTACATTGTTGTTGTTTCTACTACTGCTGTTGGTTGCTGTTATAACGTCCTAAACCGCAATACATCTAATTTGCATCATTAACTAATTTACTCGATTTCATTAGAGACATTAGAGTAATTAGAGGTGGATTATGGAGATTAAGATTAGAGGAATTTGAAATTTGTTATGTAGAAAATTTAAGAGGATTATTAGCCTTGTTTTTCCAATTTAAGAAAAATCGGCTTAACTTTTGTGTTGTATATTATAAGAACCGAGTTAGTAGAAATTTATAATATTAAAAATCCTAACTTTGGTGGTTAGAATTCAGCCACATCCACCCTATAAAGTGGCGCCACCATCAGCAACACAATAAGGAAATTCAACAAAAATCAATCATATAAAAAATCCACCAATCACACAAGACAAGTCCTTTTCTCCTTTATGACTTAAAACACCCAACATTTCCTTCATTATTTCAACCAAGAGAAGCTGAGCCCGTCCCTCATTTTATTCTTCCATTTCACCTCATCCTTTTCCCTTCTTTATCCTTTATCAACTCCTTCACCCCAAGACTTGTGTTTGGCTAGCTCAAACATCAAATTAAGTTAGGATTCATGAACTCTTCTTATTATTAGTGTGGTTGTAGTTGATTAGGGTTTCTATTCCTCTCACTAAGATGATGATGTACTGTGATTATATGATTTGTTGTGGTTGATTGAACTTGGAAACTTTTGGTTTGGATTGGAACACTACTGAAAAACTCAAAGGGGAGCCTAACCAGAATTTGTTGAAACTAAAACCCTAGATGTATCTGTATGGCAGATAGTACGACCTTATTTGTAGTCATCAAATTTTGATGAAACCAATTTTGGATAAAATTGAACATTCAAAGCTTTCCAACCATATAAATTATAAGTCCACTAGATCAGAAATGAAGGAGATATGAATTTTTGAACTAAACCCTAGGATTCTGTCCCATATCCTCATCAGTTTAGATTTTGACGGGCATAACTCGCCCTATACAACTTCAAATTGAGTGCAGTAAATTTTGTTAGGAAGCTAGCACATAGGGTAACATGCTATAAAAATTTCAGAGTTAGATTCTTTCTTTTTGGTTCCCAGAAATTCTCCAAAGTTATCTTATGTCCTATCTGGACTGGAATAAGGTAGATCATTCTAACCAAATTTGAGAGCTCTGCTCACCTAAACAAAATGGAACTTGTGGGAAATAAAAGGTAGTTCTTCAAACAGATATAGATTTCAGACAAATCTAATGAAAATTCTATTTTTGGTAAATTTTTACATTTCAGTGCTTAATTCTGCCCAACAACAGGGCAGCATTGGGTTAAACTTTAATAACTTAATTTATACTCATCAAAACTTATTGGGAGCAAAGGGAACTAAAAGTCAACAAACAATGTCACACCATATCAAAATTTCATATTTAAATGAATTAAGATGGAATTACGGCATAATTCCTAAAACAGGACAGAATTAGTAGAATTAGGTGCAAATTGCTAAGTCGAAGTGATTGGACATTTTAGTTCATGAATGACCTTTCGTTGAAATTTAGATGATGAAACTCTCTATTCTATTGCTAAAATATTAGTATGATATTATATTATTTTGATATCTTGATTAGTGGGTTGGATATATGCCTGTTGCATTTCTGGAGAAGTGGATTTTACGTCGTTATGCTGCCTATCCTTCAAGTTTTATTAGTCATGATTACATAAGTCATGAGGACCATAAGATTTCCATATCACTTGGACTAGCCCCGGAATAAAATTAAGGGGAATAGGTCGGTAGGAAAGTCGAAGAAAATAAACCCTGCTATCTTGTATAGGAATAAGCTCAATCCTAATAAGCAGACTATTACCTAGGAATTATATGGTCCAAAGTTCCCAGTGGACCAAGTATGAAAACTCATGAAGTACAAGTTAAGAAAGGTTAAGAGTGAAATGCATTCCATCTTAGAAATTTTATTGTTCGCTCACTTATGCAAATCAAGTAGTTGATTATGATTGAATTTGCACTGCATAGTATTCTCTATGATATTTACTCTGTTTACTAGATGTGTTCTTTCTGTTTCTTAATTCTTTAAGTAAAATGGAACCTTGCTTTAGACCACTTTTCTTTAAACACCTATAAATTGAGAGATTTACTTTGTTGCTCCCCTTTTTACATAATTAAACAAAAAATCAAAGCAACGGAGAATGCTTGTGGTGTCAGTGTAAAATAGATAAGGGAATCCTATTGAAAATTTTATAAATTCTCATCCTATTGTATGTCCGTGTTATTCTCAGACAATGGACATGGTATAGCAATGACCATCCTCTTCATTGAGATGCCAGAGCTGTAGTGGCACTACAATCATATGATAGACTCACTGTATATGACTGCCACCTGTCAATTCCGCATATATATCTTTTTTCGCCGAGACTTTGATGTTCCTCTTTTTGACCCAGCAGTTCTCTTTTTAGCCATTTCTTTATACATGACCCATCCTATTCCTCCACACCAGGTCCCATAGCCTGCAGCACTGTCCCAGCCAGCTCACCCAACATCCTCTGAAAGCGACCCCTCAGAGATGGTGGATTCCTCTTCTTCTTCATCCTCAACCCCTAATGATGGCTATGCCCTCGCTAATCCTCGCATGGTGAATGGATTCCCCTCCTCAGAATCCATCTAGTGGAGTCATCCGTCCCTGAAGACTATAGTTCTATAAAGTGACCCTCTTTTGGTGTCTTGTATGACCTTAGGCCAAAGGCATAATTTTCTTTTATCTTCTTGTGTATTCACACTAGAGGAAATGTCCTTTTAAGGGCCCTATAGAGATGCACTTCATGGACATGGATCGTATTCTTTTGTTTTGATGGTCTTGCTTATTGTACTCACTGCCTATATATGTATATGAATATATGAGACTATGTTTCTATATATGTTAGAAATGTTGTGATATATTTATTTCTGACCGAATTATTTAATTTTGTTTACGTCGCAACGCACCCCTTAAAAATCAACTCTACTACATTAATAAATTAAGGTAAACTAAATGAGAGTTATGAGCACGTAATAAATTACCGAGTAAAATATTATGACTTAAGCATAGTATTGTATTTGGTAGGGTGTTACAATTGTTGGCTTCTGTGTTGTTGTTACGACGATGTTGAGCGTTGTGGTGGTGGTGGTGGTTCAATGGTGGTTTTTGATTTATGGTGATTGCCTAGAATATACCATATTAAGTAGGGTATATTGTATTTCATATTATTTTTAGCCATAGATTTTTATTCTATATACAATTAAACAGTTTAGATGAATAAGATGTATGATGTACTTGATTTCATTGGGTGCACCACAGAATTGCAACAATTTTTTTTTTTTTAACAGTGTTAATTTCAGAGATTTAATTACAAAATTTTGTTTAATGTAAGGACCTAATTATAATTTTTTAAACTAGAAGGATTAAATTGAAAATTGAGTAAAATTATACCGACCGACAGAATAATTAAACCTACATTATAATCTTTGTATTTTTAAATTTGAAAATTAAATATTTAAAAATTTAAAAATCTGATTGAATTTTATTGGATGAAAATATTTATTCATAAATAAAGTAAATTATTTTTATTGGTATTGACAAAATCTAATTGATTATATGATAAAGTAATTAAAATTGATTGACTAATTCAAATTTTTACTATTTATTATATTAGGGAAAAAGAAAATATGCAATAAATATGAAATAGAAAGAGATAAGAAAATGGGATTATAGGAAGAGAATACTTTTCAAGTCACTGTTAGGGCTTTTGATTTTACCATCAAAAACATTGATTGCTTGCAAATATAAAAATATAAAACAAAAAATATATAACAAAAATATTTGCAAGTACACAATATACAAATCATTAAACTATGAACAAAAATAAAAACTTACCTAACTTCACTCTATCAAGCACATTGGGATCAGGATAGAAAGTAGTTGATTTTAACTCCCTTGGGATTCGAGTAACAATTTCACATCTTGCACCACCCCATACATGAGATCACAGTATTATCAAATTCAAAGTTTGACTCTTTTGTGCATAAATCAAATGCAAAGTTTTATAATCACATTAAGCCTTATTAAAAGCTAAGAGATGAAGGAGACTGAGCTAGAACCTCTAAAGAAGAAAGAGAGAAAACAGAGAAGAGTAAGAGAGGATTGTATTTCTGAATTTCATTAGCTCAACTCAATGAATGAGTGATACGTACATGAATATATTTATCCACTAATATTACTTACAAGAAAAGTTTACCAACTCTCCAATAACTAACTAATAGAATCAGAGTGACGCTAACAAACTAACTGCAAACTAACTTATCACTAGTGGCTTTGACCTTATCTCCAACCTCACCTCCAATAACTTGGGCTACAACACCATCTCCATCCATAACTTGGGCTACTCGCTCCTTATCAAAATGATTGTATAAATCCTTCTTAGTAAATATCACATTCTCATAACTACCTTGTGCCTTATTTGAATCTGTCATCTATCTATATGATGGAATAAGATCGCCATATTGTGAATCCATTAGCTCATGATTGTCATTCCCATCATATTGAGAAATATGCCACCCACTACTTTCTCTATCGAACCTGAGCTAGAAACTTTACCTTGCAGCCAGTATGTGTTATTGGTCTTTCTTCTCGCTATTGATCCACCTTATCAAAGTGTTTTTTTTTTTTTTTTGGCTCGAAATCCTTCATGTTTTGCCATTGCCATCATGCTTCACTTCATCACATCTTATTTCAAAGCCCAATACTTTACCCAAATTTTTATAGAATTCCTATGCCTCCTCCTCAAAATCAACATTCATACCATAATCTAGTCATAGGTAAGATTGGCAATGGTGGAATCCAATTCACCCTCCCAGTTCTCAATATGATTATCATTTCCTTCATCTCCTTTATCATTTTCATCTCATTTACACTTGGATTTGTAATTTGATTCAGTATACCAGTCACTTTCATCCTCAAAGCCAAACTTATTATCTTCCTCCATTTAATTTTCAAATGTACGTAAGACACATATAACAAGTGATAAAAAGATATTTTGAAAAAATAATTTATACTTAAGCAAACACAAAAAATTTATTCATGTCAAAGATCTAGAAAGAAAGGCCAAGATATCGACAACAATAAAATAGTGGAGAAGTTGTTTTGAGGAAGTTCGAAACCAATAAATTGAAAGCTAATAAAATGAGCAATACAATTAGAAAGAATAAAACGAGAGGAAGTTTCATCAATAATATATAAAACTCATCCAAAATGAACAAAAGGAAACTACTAACTACAACATTAAGTCATTATGAAAGATGTGATCTCTGCAACAGGTTATAATATCTCTAGCGAGTATAATCTAAATCTTTTGTTTAAAGAGGGATGCTTAGTCTACACTTAAGCAATAGAGAAGATAATAAGCTAATAGGAAAAGCATAAGCCATAAACCAAAAGCACACCAATTGAGTTAGAATTGGATCAGGCTTCAAAGAAAATTGCAAAGAAGTATTAGGATAATCTAGAACTACAAAAGGGACCAACAATTGTTTCATATATTTATAATATATTAGTAGGGGGAAGAAAACAACTTTGAAAGGAAGGCATGTACCTTATGAAGATGGAAAGTGATTCCCTTGATTTAAACAACAATATCACTTGGTAATCAAGCACTATAAAACCTACCAACACCACAAACAACATAAATCACATCAAACACAACTTTAAAAACTATACAAATGCTTAATACAAAAGAAAAGTACACAGATAAAATCAAACAGTTCAAAGGACCGCTCTTTATCAAGTAACCACCATTCATCAAACCCTGAGTATGCTAAATTCTATGGATCAACTGAAATTCAACCATGCACTAAATTTAAGATCCAAAAAGAAATGCAAACACATCAACAATGATAAAAGAGTGGAGAAGTTGATTTTGGGCTAGTATATTTGGCAAGCTAGAATACCTTGAAAAGTCAAGCCACAAAATCATATAATTAACAGTTCATATTATATAAAGTATATATCGAAATATCGTAAGACTATTGAGTCTAATATAACATTATGACATTGCATAAAGTATATTATTAGGTAACTAATTGTTTTCAAATCCATATTATTTAAAATTGACCAAGCTACACTTATGAGAAACTACTCTAAAAAATAATATGTAATTTACATTCCTTGTCAAAAAAGACATAATTTTACACTCATGAAAAATTTTACACTCTCCCATTGGCACTTAATATGCCTATAGAAGTGAGTGGCTATCGTATTAGATTATAATTGTGTACAATATTAAAAGTAGAGAGTGTGCCAAAGGCAATTTTAGAACTTCGAATTAGTTTCTAACTAGTCTTTATCCACTTATGAAGGCAACTTATGGTGAAACCACTTTTAAATCATTTTTGCATTGCTTATGGTTTGCCACATAATGAGAGGATTATGCTCAATATTTCTATGTCTAGCAACAAATGTCATATATCTGCTTCTTTTAGAAATACATTGCAAAAAGGTAATGTTGCATAATTCATTTTTGGATAAATAAATATGTATCATGCACAATTTCATATAATTAAAGGTTTACATAATTTAACTTACTTGACCATTGAGTGATTGATCTATTACTGCTCCAAATATTAATTAGCAATGGGGTCCACAAGGTCATATATAACCTCTAATGTAGCTTTTACCTGTAACTGGTTATGTTAAAACTCAAAAGCCTTAGCATTCAAAGGAGAATTATCATAGCAAGCCGACAAGAGCATGATGAAACTAATACATAGCAGATTATGAATGCGAAGTATTCCTCAGACAAGCATTAGCTTAATTAAAAATCCAAGTTTGCAAAATACTTAACATAAATGCAAGGCAAGAGAAGTACAGTAATTAGATAGAGGAGGACTGCTTTTTACAAAATAATTTATAAGCACCAAATTTTGCTCCCTTGAAATGTCATATCCATGGAAAACCAATACTAATCATGATCACAATCTAAATTATGCTTGACACTATTCCAATGGAATTTGACACTATGAAGCGGAAAATATATTAACTTCATTGAGTATCAAATAGCTCATAATAACTTTCCACATTCCTTTGATGATCCAAATGAGCATAGGAAAAAGGAAGCCAAAAGTAAAAGGCAGTAAATTTGTATAGATTAACTATACATATAACAAAAATAGTGAATATGTCAAGATTTTCCCAAAAATCAAACCTAACTAGCAAATTAGTTAACATAGATTAATTGGCCCATTTACAAAAATGAATTGTAAGCAAAAGGAAAGATGATAATTTCAAGATTTTACTAAGCCTATTTCATCCAATTGACTAAAAAATTGTCTCAAACATATAATGCATATGCACAAGCACAAAAAAATCATTATCTAAATTCCAAAAGAATACTTGAGTGTCAGTTAATGGTTTGGGACTTTTTGGAATTCAGATATAATGCACATGACTAAAAAATTTATTATCTTTTCTTTAACATACTTGAGTGTCTTTGGGAAATTTAGTGCAAATTTAAAAGATATCTAAACAAACCCCTTTAGGCCTTTATCACAATCATAAACACATTAAACACCCATGGCAGCAATACAAGTATCAGTAAGGCTAAGCTGATATACCAAAGTATGCTACTATGAAGCCAAAACAATAATGAATTACAAACAGAGAGGAAGAGAGAACCAAATAATTTTACAAAACACCACAAAGAAAACAAATTATACCAACAGAGTCATACAATAACACAATAATAAAAGCTAAAGCTATTTTAAAAATTAATTAAACACAAAAGGCTAAAGCTATAAGGTATCCTACAAGGTTTCTGGGCATAGGTGAAATTCACTTCACAGTGACCATTAAGAAATTAGAAAAGAAAAAAAATTCACATCTACAACACTAACACCAAAGTGAACCGACAATAACAGTAACAAAGATATGTAACATCCAGCGAATTTTGTCATTTTTTGCTTAGTTGTTCGATTTTTATCGAATAATTGAGATTAATTAAAATCAAACTAAATACTTATTTAGGGTTAATTAACTAGCAAATAATTGAGATTGGATGAGAGAGAATTAAATTAGAAGCATAGAAGATTTCATAGAAACTTTCTTAAATCGATTTACCGATTTAAAGGAAATCAGTAAAAACTGTCAGAACTGAATCAATAGAATTATATACTCAAATTCTATTGTGTCAAAGCTGAATACTCAGCCACTTAATCATCCCTTGGTGGCGCAACAAAAGCCACAAAGTGGGGGAGATATGGCTGAAATTGGCTACAAAGTTTCATCCAATCAAAACTCACATTTTCAACTACCTCATTAAGGCTTTTATAACATATTTCTTTCCTTTTCCCTTCAGCAGATTGTGCCCCCTCTCTCTTCTTGTTCCAGCCTACTTCTTCTCTTCTCCTTTCAACCTACTCCATCAAACTTTCAAGCTTTGATAAGATTCCATCAATCTAAACTCAAATTTAGCAAGATCACACTTAAAGGAGGCAGAGATTCAACTTTGTTCTTGTCTTGGTTATAGGTGGCTGTTTGGGGCTTTTGTTTTTCACTTCTTGATATGGTGTTTGGATGTATATGATGATTATTGGCTAGTTTGATGGCTATTTTTGTGATTAGAATTGATTAAGAAGTAAAAAAGGGTGAGAGTAGGAAGCAGTGAAGGGCTAGAAGATCAAAACCCCACAATAGTCCATACGACGGAGTGCACGACTCTGCCTACAGCCGTTTAAATTTAATGAAACTATTTTTATGTGAAACTAGACATCTAGGGCTTTCCAACCATATAAATTATAAGGCCATTGGATTAGTATTGAGGGAGATATGAATTTTGGAAATTTGACCTAGGTTTTTGAATCTAATTCTAGGTAGACTAGGTTGTTCAGGGTAAAACTTACCCTATACAACTTGGAATTGAATGAAACTAACTTTCTTAGAAAGCTTATACATAGGAGAACATCCCATAAAAATTTTAGAGTTAGATATGGTCTCGTTTGCTCCTAGCGGCTCAAGAAAGTTGCTCTAAGTCCAAATTGGGCTAAAATAGAGCAGCTCAGAAAGGTCAAATTTTAGAGCTTATAACTCAAGCTTTACTAAAGCAAATGGAATGAAACTTATTGCAAATGAAAACTTGTCCTGTTATCTTTAATATGACATAAATTTTGTATGATTTCAACTAGTTTTCGATTTTTAGTGAATTTTTACTTTTAGGTGTGTAATCCTGGCTAGCTACAGGGCAGGCCGAGATAGAACTCAAATAAATTGAGCTACATTTATCAAAATTAGATGGGACCAAAGAGGTTAGAAAATAGATACACAACACTCTAACATATCCAAAATTTAGGTCCAGATGAGTTAAATAGAAATTTTGGCTTGATTTGCAAAATCCGAGTTGAGTGAAAGTGTCGAGACAACAGTTATGTTTTAAATGCAACAATTGTTCCCATGAAATTGATGATTGAATTGTGAATGAAGTGTTATGATTTCTCTGTAAAATTGGTTTTCTGAGTATTGGCACTATTCATGGGAAAGTGGACACGTTTCGTTATGCTGCCGAAATTTTGGTAAAGTCTATGCATGAGTTATAACATACATTCAGATACATGTGCATTTTTAAGAAATTCATAAAGATTATGTTATGATAAAAGTTCCATAATACTTGGGCCAGCCCCGGATTAAAGTTAAGGGGAATAGATCGGTAGGAAGGTCAGGGAAAGTAAAACCGGCATTCCTATATAGGAAGAAGCTCGATCCTGAAAAGCAAACTATTACCCAGGAGTTGAATGGCCAAGAACTTCGAAGAGACCAAGTAACGGAAAAGTTTATGATGCTAAGTTTAAGAATGAACTTTTGCATGGTCGCATTGAATAGTCATTATAAGTTGTTTATAGTTTGACTATTATGTTTACTTGCTGCTGTCTATTTATTTATTCTGTTCATTATTCTGTGTAACACTATTTAGTAGTTTATTCTATTTCTCCTACTGTCTTAAGTCAAACTGAACCTTGCCTTAGACCAGGTATTTGCTTAAAACTTGTTAAATGTGGATAGTTCCATTTGATGCCATTTTTAATTAAATGAAAACTGAGGCAACTGAGAATGAATGTGACGTCAGTTTAATACCGTACTCGAATCCTACTGAGAATTTCTTTAAATTCTCACCTCGCTTTGTGTTTCCACATCATTCTCAGACTCTGGTGGTGGACACGACAAGCACCCTATTTATTAACATCCTTGACATGTAGCTCCACTATGACCCCATGTTAGACTCATTATACGTAGTTGGTTCCTACCACTTTCGCCTCTATCTTTTTAGTAATTGGAATTTTGCTGTTCTTTTATTTCATCCGGTGTTCGACCCTACCGCTCTGTATTTTGCAGTCCCACTACATGTAGCACACCCTGCTCCTCCTCCAGCACCTGTAGCACCGGTAGCACCCGTAGCTTCTGCCGGCCTTCCACCAGCGTCACCTCTGCAGGTGGTTCCAGATATTCTGCTTAGTTCTGAGAGCGATCCGTCTGAGATCACCAACTCATCATCCTCCTCTTCGGGACCTAGTGTTGACTACTCCCCAGTTGGGTCTGGTATGGCTAATGGCTACATTACAGAGTAGGTTTCGCCCGTAGGTTACATTGTATAGTGTGGCCTTCTTTCAGCAATGTAGCACTGGGCCATAGACTTCGCTGTATGTATATCAGCTAGTTTGAAATGCCCTCTAAGGACCTCGTAGGACTGTTTTGACTGACACGAGCCTTATGTCTTTTTGGTACACCGGCCCCATTTATGTACCATCTTTTGAACCTATATATAAACTGAAGCGTTGGCTACCAACATATATATGTATATGTACAACTGATGATATATTACCTATCTTATCTTTTCTATTGTGCTTTTTATTTAATTTTTATGTTCTATGACGTTGAATATGTTTATTATATATAGCACGCCGCTTCTTCTGTTTACATGTTCTCTGCGCCCCGAGGTATATTTCGTCAAAAAAAAAAATACATATACATATACATACACACACACACACACACACACACACACACACACACACATATATATACATACATATATATATATATATATATATATATATATATATATATATATATATCTATCATAGAAAAAGAGAATATAATATAACAAATACAGCTATAAACAGAATACTAATACGGTAACGCAATCTACTTAATTTCATGCTATGACTTAAGAATGATATTAAATTAGTAGGGTGTTACAAGATATGTTATAGAAAGGCACTAAAATTAAGAAGGAAACTCAATAGGACTTGCATGCAATGATGACAGAGAGAGCAAAGTCGGCAAATGTCCAAGTTGTGAAGCACAGAGTGTGTAGGTGAAGGGCAATGAAACTTAGCATGCACCGTTTTGTTTAGGGAATGCTTTTGTTTTAGGGAATGATCGAAACAACATGGGTGTTTCGGCTTTTTTGTGTTTGGGATGTTTTGATGTTGGTTTGACAGAATTATTTTTGCAAGTTTTGTGGAGGAAGAAGGATGAACATGGGATTGAGAATAACTGTTATTTGGAAGCTAATCTAAAATATCAAATAATTTTGTTAAAAAAATTTTTAATTTAAAAAGTAAGACTTTAAATCAAATTAGAATAAAACCAATAAAATACTTCAACCGGTAAAAGGGAAAACACTTGAAGCTTGAGGGTACCGCTACCCAAGAGGAGTATAGGAGAAATTCTGATTATTTTTAAATTAATACATTCAAACATAAATTAACTAACTAGTATTATGAATATGTGCAATGCACTAGATAATATAATTTTTTGATTATGTTATAATTAGGAAATATTAAGTACAAAGAAAATTATGATAATTAAAATTAATTTAAGAATAATTAAAAATAGGTATACAATGAGAATTTATATATAACAATAAACTATTGTAATAGTTAATTTATAATATTTTCAATACATGAACATGGAGAAATAAGGGATACATTAATTGTAGCTATGATACAAAAATTAACCAAATAAAATTTAAGAGAGCACTAATACTAAAGAACTATATTAATGATCTGTCTCACAATCTTATATAAATATGAAAATATGCAATAGGCTCTTAAAATAAATAAAAAGAGTTAGAATATGTACTAATAATTTAACATAAATTACAAATGTAAGAATGATTAAAATAGTAGCCACAGAATGTGCATTAATAACTTTAAAGGAAAAAAATTTCAAATAAGCATTCTATTTCATGATTTGTTATTGAAATTGTGATTCACTTGATAAAGATATATACTTATAATTGTTTAAGTAAGGATAAAACAACTCATAAAAAAAATTAACTGATTTTTGTCTACCTTTTATCCAACCTCCAGTGAAGAATTTTTGTAAAAAAAAAAAAGGTAAAAAAATTTCATACAACAACTCATTAATAAACATGTAATTCAATTATTAGGATATTCACTTTAAATTTTTAAGTAAAAATTAAACAACTAAATCAGAATTTAGTTTTCCTCTCCCTCCCATAAAGTAATTTTTTTTATAAAAATTACATAAAACTAGTCCATATATAAGAATATATACTTTCAACTTTTAAGTGAGAGATAAATAATTAAAAAAATAAATTTTCTCTTTTCCTCCCCTTTTTTCAATCAAAATCATAGTAAAATAATTTTAAAGAAGATATTTTATAAAAGTATTTTATATAACTCATTATTGAAAAAAATAATTTTCTTATAAGAGTACAACAAAACAATTTTTGAGTGAAAATTGACCTTAGGAAAAATTTATTCCATTTATTTCTCTTTCTATATTCTTTGACCTTATATTAAAGTAATTTTAAATAAAAAATATAAAATTTAGTTTCATATGATAACTTTGTGGTTTTTTGTATTGTAATAGCTTTTGTAAATTATATGAACACCCGATTGTTTACAATTAATCAAGAATATTTTTATATTATATTATAATTTGAAAATTGAAAAAATTCAACACACACGTATATATAAAATCAAGTTATATGTTTAAAAAAAGTTAAAGTGCATATATACTTAAACTCTTAAATTAAATAAATTGAATGTGTTAGTAGAAGTAATTATATTTTAATTTTGATCGAAAAAGGTGTTAGTGAAAGTAGTGGAGATAATAATTATAGTCAAAATTTTAAAAAAAGGAGATGAAAAATAAATAGTGGCAGCACTTTCAACTAATGAAAAAATAGATAATATATTTTAATAAATTTTTCATAAAAGAAAAGATTTTTAAAATAGTAGAGACAAATACATGAAAAAAATAACACTATATAAAACTTTTCTTATTAACACCTCTATACCATTAAAAAAATGGAGATAGATTTTATATAATTAATTATTATTATATTATAATTATAATTATTAGAAAGCAACAACCATACTTACAATCAATTATTGAAATAATAATATAATAATTTATTTCACAAATTTCCTAAGCTCACACTGGCGCGTTTGCTGCTAAATTTCACATTGCCGAAATTGGGGTTTACCGAAGAAAAAGTTACTCAATTCTGAAGTATAAGCAGCTTCCGAGTAGAAGACCAAAACAGTGTGTCTTTCCGTGCTTAACTCGTCTCGCGTGACAATGGTTCCTCTTTTGCTATGCTCAGAGAGATAAATAGACGTTAGGGTCTGCCCGCTATCGATTTGTCGCTGGTTCGCGTATTCGAGCATTCATTCATTCTTGGTGAAAGCAATGGCGTCGGTGTACATTCCGGTGCAGAACTCGGAGGAGGAGGTTAGGGTTGCGCTCGATCAGCTCCCCAGGGACGCCTCCGACATCCTCGACATCCTCAAGGCCGAGCAAGCCCCTCTCGATCTCTGGCTCATCATCGCGGTTCGTTCAATCTGCCTGCCCTATTTCCTCAATCGAATTCCGGTTTTTTGGTTCCAACCGCGTGCGTGTGATCCGGATTTTAAAAACTTGATGCACCTCTTTTGTGTGTTGCTTTACCCTCTTTCAATATGCTTTTGCTCATGTGTGCTGTTAACGAGTTCGATTTTGAAGATAGTGATTTTTTTTTTTTTGGGGGGTTATTTTTGCTTTGTTGATTCGTATTTGATACTATACACGCTTGAGAGTCTTTTCTTTTTGTTCGTCGTTATAATAGCATGTTTGGTTTAGCTTTTGGAGCCCTATGGTTTGGGCAAATGCTAGAAGAGGCAAACTTTTATCTGAACGAGTGGGGTTTTCCATAAAGTAAACCAAACATGGCACTAGTGGTTTTAACTTCTGAGGCTTATGCTTGGCTCAAGGGCTCGGCAAGAAAAGAAAGTTTTACACTGTCACTCATGTTCTCCCTATAAATGCAGATAGCCATTTAGCATAATTCATAGTGTTCTTCTCTCTCTCTCTCTCTCTCTCTCTTTGCTTGGCTTTGATAGTCTTAATTTGCCACTGTACTTCTAATGTCCCGTATATTTTCTTGTTATGGTGCAGAGGGAGTATTTCAAGCAGGGGAAAGTTGATCAATTTCGCCAGATTTTGGAGGAAGGATCCAGCCCTGGTATACTTTCTTTATAGATTTTGGCGCATGTTCTTTTTGACTTGTACTGTTCAAACTGGCTATGGAACTGATGGGTTTGTTGTATCAAGCTGTTTGTCTTTATTATTGTTTGGCGTTAACTGTGGGGTTTAATATAATATAACTGTGTTGGTTGCTTTTATCCCATTTTGCAGAGATCGATGACTATTATGCTGATGTTAGATATGAGAGGATTGCTATCTTAAATGCCCTTGGGGCCTACTATAGCTACCTCGGGAAAATAGAGACAAAGCAAAGAGAAAAGGAGGAGCATTTCATTTTGGCAACACAATATTACAATAAAGCATCAAGGATCGACATGCATGAGGCCTCCACTTGGGTTGGGAAAGGTGAATATATGTTTGCTTATGTTTCTGGGGATTTTGTCTCTACGGAACAAGACTGTAAACAGTAATTTCACAAAGAGGACATAATACCTTTAGTTTTATCTTGGATTGGATTATAGCAGTAGCTCTAGCCTCTAGGTATTCTGTAGATGCCCTAGCAGTATAACACAGAATCTCCCTTTGAGACAATATTCATTTTGAATGAAATTTGAACTTATGCTCCTTCATGTTTTGAAAAGAGTTGATTTGATCAGGTTTGATCTCATCATGTAGTTGTGTATATTTTTAGCCTGTTTGAGAAACATCTGTTTTAGGGAAAGCTGCTCTGAAGTTAGTTTGTCTCTAAAAGCAAGAGTGTATCTACCCTTCGATCATTTAGTGGGTATGACAACAATGCACTTTTTTGATGTTGAATTCATTTTTACTTTTTCACTTTAGAGGAGCCTTATTCCTATATTTTGGCCTTTGCTGCTGAAGCGTGCTTGTGTAGTTATGTTTGAGATAAACTCAGTGGTCATGTAGTCGTTTTGTGTGTGATGGCTAATTGATTACTTTATATTTATTGATTTTGGATTTGTCCATCAAGTCACAAGTATCTACTATTTAGTTTGCTGAACCCATGTTTGTCCGTTGTCATCAGAAGATGCATCATGTAGTGCAGATACTTGCAAAATTGATACATAGTTAATGCTTACAGGTCAGCTTTTGCTAGCAAAGGGAGAAGTAGAGCAGGCATCTGCTGCATTTAAGATTGTGTTAGATGGAGACCGTGATAATGTTCCTGCTCTTCTGGGCCAGGTATAAATTAATGGTAGTTACATTAAGTTTGTGCACTCAAGTGCAAGGTTTTAGCTTACCTTGTTTGTTATCTCAACAATGGTAGTCAGAGTCACATGAAATGTGATTTAATTCATGCGATTCAATGTGAGTCTTAACCCATCAATACAGATTGCATGGTGTACTGTTTGGTCAGCAGAATTGCATGTTGAGTTGCCAGATTTGTGCCAGAACTGCAGGAATCTAGATTCTGCTGCAATTCTGGCAATACAGACCTCAGAGGATTAGCAAGCCAAACAGCACCAAGGCAGGGTTGGATGGGTGTGGCCAGATAGAATCTGGTTGCCAAAGTTTGCAGAGACAGCAGCTAGAAATGGGCTCAGACGACCATAATTTGCTGCCTAATAAATAGATGCAGCAAAACTGCGATCAATGTGTAGGACCACATGGCTACTCCAGTTACGACTAGCCTTTGGTGGCAGGCCAGGAGTCAGGCGCTGGCAGTGAGGGTTTTGGGGTTGGTGGGAGGTGAATGCATCTCAGATTTGTAGCTCTGAGATGAGATGAACAGTGGCAGAGGAGAGAGAAACAAATGAGGTGGCTGAAAAGGAATAGATTTTTCTAGCTACAAATGAGCTGGCTGAAAAGGAATTGGTTTTTCTAGCTATGTTTTAAATGCCGTTATAATGGAGAGAAGATCATGGGAATATCATTGTGGCTCTTACAGGTTGAAGCTGTTTTGGGATAGGAATGTAAATATCATTGTGGTTCTTACATGTTTAAGCTCAGATTCTGAGGGGTTGTTTGATGGACATACAGAGAGAGATTGGGAAGATCTTTTGAGCTAATTTGTTTTTCTATTTCCAATTGCTTATCTTCCAGTTTTTCATTTTTCATATGTACTGCTTAGTATGGAATATGTTTGTCTTTATGGCTTCTGTTCTGCAATACTTCGGGCGGGGGTACTTTAAGCTGTTGCATTTTTTAATTTCTTATGGCTTCTTTGTCTTTTCTTTCTCCTCGTCCTCCTCCTTCAAGCATAATCGTACATCAAGGTAATATTATTCCCTGTCAATGGTTGATCCATCAAAAACTTTTCATTCATTTCATAACGTAGTGGATGTTTCTGGGAAAATTACAAAAAAGGAATCCTGGTAGAATTCTAAATATATTTCCTCATTAATAAACTGGAAATATATTTGCGGACAATCCTTTCTGGTGATTTTTCCAGTTTTAAAGGGTTCATTGTGCTGGTTTGTCTTCATGCATTCATGTTATACTACTGTAAACACTATTAAACGTTAGGCAATTATCTACATTTATTGGTTGCTACTCGCTAGGAATTTAAATCTGCCATGGTTTTGCTCAAACTTTAAAAAGAACATGTTTTCATCTGCTCAAACTTGGAGCTTGTTTGAAGTGTTGCTTAGTCATGACATACATCTACTGCATTTCTAGTAATATCTCTAATAAATATCTACAGGCTTGTGTTGAGTTCAACCGAGGGCGATATTCTGATTCACTTGAGTTGTACAAGGTTGGTAATATGACCCTCTTCTTTGCTGGTGGGAAGTGTGTTCTCATTAACAGTTTATATATGCACATCAATTTATCTATATACCATTAGATCCACATGCATTCACTTATCTTTATTGTCACTGAGGAATAAATTCAGAATCAAATGAAACACTTCAAAACTAGATCAGTGTTGCTCCACCCAATAATTTTAATAGGATTTAATTTCTGCGAAACCATTCTTGGAACATATAACTTTGATGACATGCATGCCAAGATTCAAGTGGATTGGAGATTATTATTGTGATTGTTGTAGTGCAAAAGATTAATGCATGAAATTTCAGTGGATTAGATAAATGATATGAAGTTCAATAAGTAGATATTTTATTTTGATGGTGAGATATATTAAGCTATATAAAATATTAATACAGAACCTGTTTGAGGGTATTGAAACCTAATGTCGTCATCATGCTTGGCACATTACTTGAATTGTGGCAGTTATGTGGTATGAACACAACTTAAGATAAGTTTTTTCTTTTCATTGCAAACCTAAAGAGAGCATTGCAAGTGTATCCCAATTGCCCTGCACCTGTTAGACTTGGCATGGGCCTATGTCGCTACAAATTAGGTCAATTTGAAAAGGCTCGACAGGCATTTGAGCGTGTTTTGCAGGCAAGTGAATCTTTCAATTGCTAGTGAATCTGCCATGGTGTTGCTTTGCTAGTGCTGATGTCTGCATGCGTCATGATTTTGTTCTTTTCAGCTAGATCCAGAAAATGTGGAGGCTCTTGTAGCACTTGCAATAATGGACTTGCGTACTAATGAAGGTTCACCTTTTCTGCCTGTATCTTGTTCTTATGCACTTCATATGTAGTAGTTGATTATATATCTAGCAATATTAGTTTTTCATTTCGTGGACTGATTCTGATACTGTATAGCATCTTTCAGCTGCTGGAATTAGGAAAGGAATGATAAAGATGCAGAGGGCATTTGAGATATACCCATACTGTGCAATGGCTCTGAATTATCTTGCGAATCATTTTTTCTTCACTGGTCAACATTTTTTAGTTGAGCAACTAACTGAAACTGCATTAGCTGTCACCAATCATGGTCCAACAAAATCTCATTCTTATTACAATTTAGCACGCTCTTACCATAGCAAGGTTGGAAGCAAAACATTTCCCCCCCTCTCTCTCACTTTTGACAACAATCTTTTGAAATCTGTGTTTGTATGGTCGATGAAATCTTTCCTTTGGAATCTGGCTGTGTTTGTATGGTTGATTGAAATCTGTTAGAGACTTAGAGGTTGAAGGATAGCGATTAGGTTTGTTTGGATTCAAAGATTGGGAAAAAAAAAAAAAAAATACTCTAGTCTGTGCACCTACAATTATATCTAGTAATACAACTGATCTGTAACTTGATTATTCTTTTGTTGGGTTACATCAGTTCACAAGCTGTCAATGACTCAGTCTCAACCTCAGGAAAATAACCCCAATAAAAGGAATGGAAGAATATATGGTGTTGTTGGCCCTCTTGCCTAAGATCAAAGTTAGAAAAGTTTATTTTAAAGTGTTAGGATATAAAACCATTCATGTGCCTCTATCCAACAGTTTAAGCTTTTGGGAGAGATATTTCATGACATGGTATCGAGACTTCTATGATCAAGTGGCTTAGAGTTCGATCCTTGTTTGCCCTGTTGTTCGAAATCGAAGTTAAATTTCAGTATAAGATAAAGTCGGCTTGTCCATTGTCTATGCTTAAAGCCTAAAGAAGTTCTTGCGTGAGGGGGTATGTTAGGATATAAAATCATTTCTGTGACTCTACGCAATATTTTAAGCTTTTGGGAGGGATGATTCATGATATAAAGTATTTCTTACTTCCATGAAGGATAAGCATAACATATGGCTGCTATAATGATAGCGGGCCTTTAGGGAGCTTTTGGTAGAGCGATTGATTTTTCATTCTTGGGAGTAGGATTACTACGAATGTTTTTCCTAGGAATAACTTTCCCAGACATAAGATTTTGTGAGCATTTGGTAGACGGGTTAAAATTTAGGAATGTTATCAAATATACCTAAGAATGAACATTCCTATCTTTGGTTGATATTGAATATTCTCAGAAATATTGTATAAATTTCCCAAAATACCCCCAACATACTAAACTCAAATTGACATTTTTAACTCAATAATTAAAAATTTTAATGAATTAGTCATTTTAATTCGAAAATTTCAGAACCACTATCAAACAAATTTCAAGCACAATAGAAACAGAGCAACATTCAATTTTAACAAGTCATAACTCAACAAATTTCAACAAGGCTCAAAAATACAAGCAGGCTAACATTCAAGCACCACCATCATACTCGTATCACTGACTCTCACGACCAGCGGCCACTGCCTTTGCTCTCTGCCTGCGGCAGTTACCGCCACTCCCTAACTGTGCCTCTGCGACCGCCACTTCGCACCACCGACCTTAGTCACAAACTCGGTTGTGTCTCCACCTCGTCAAAAACCCGTGCCACTACTGGCCACCTTGCCACTATCAAGCCTGTCATCGGTGTCATCCCTTTCCACTGCCACTGTCACTCGTGACCCAACACCACCACAGACCACCATCGCCTCCCCTGTCAACCTCATGCGTGCTGCCTACACTGCGCCTCCATTTCTGCCATGCCACTAGTGGCCACCTCGCCACTGTCAAGCCCGTCACCAGTGTCATCCCTTTCCACCACCATTGTCACTCGTGACCCAACACCACCACAGACCACCACCGCCTCCCCTGTCAACTTGGTGTGCTGCCCACACCGCGCCTCCATTTCTGCCAAAAGCACTATCAAACCCGTGTCTTCATGCCACATTGTAGCAGAGACGGAGACGCCGACGTGGCCGCAGCTGAAACGGACAGGAGCAACTTGAGCGGATGGTGGAGAGGAGAGATGAGTGAAAAACAGAGGAACAGAGGAGCAGTGGAGCAGGTAGCAACTCGAGCTCGAGTGTAACGTTGGAACGCCGACGCGGGCTGGAGCGGACGAGATGAGGAAGGGAACAGGTAGGGATGTTAACAGGGCTGGGCGGGGATGTGGGATAGGCTCCTGTCCCTTGTCCTACGGATAAATACCCGCCCTCGTTCCTTGCCCCATTTCCACACAGGGACCCGTTTTTGACTTTCCCGCGGGTTTATGGGTACTCGTGGATATCCATGGATACCCGTTAGAATGTTAAAAATTTAAAAAAATTAAATTAAATATAAAGATTCTAATATCATAAAATATTTAAAATAAGCATAAATAATACTCTAATTCTACAATTCAAATTCTAATAACTTAAAATACTTAAAATAAAGATAAAAACATAAAATAAACACAAAATAAGTACAATAATCCAATTCCACAATCTAAATTCTAACAACTTAAAATATTTGAAATAAAAATAAATATATAATAGTAATCCAACCATTGGTCTAACACATAATAAGTACAAATAAATCTAACTTCTAAATTTAAATTTAGTCCAATCAATTTAAATAACAATAATATTAGCCTAACTAAATTAATAACTTAAGAGTAAAATAGTAATTTTATATTGGGTATCCGGGTATGGGGATAGTGATCCCTGCCCCTGCCTCATTTAACATGCGGTTATTTAAAACCCCCATCCCCATTACCCGCGGGGGCAAAATCTTCTCCTATACCTGCCCCATTGCGGGTATCCATGGGGGTGGGTTTTTTGACATCCCTAGGAGCAGCTGACGAGGATGGCGGAGAGGAGAGATGAGATGAGGAAGGGAGCAGAAGATGTGTGTTCTGATTTAGGGCTTCAATTTCTTTTGATTATGGGAAGGGCAATTTGGCCATTTCACTTTCCTTTGCAACATTCCCATCCCTTGGGAATTTCAGAATCCCGCCTCCCAAATGGGATTAAAAACAACCCCAATTTCATTCCCAGGATTGAAGATTCCTAGGAATGTTTTTTTTCCAACCATCTACCAAACTCAGTCATGTTGGAATCTTATGACAACATTCCCAGGAAAGTAGAAATAAACCCCCTACCAAACACCCTCTTAGTGAAAAAGGTTTGTGTTAGAAGGGAGAAGGGATTGGGCAAGCACTAAGTGGGCCTGAGATGTATTCCAGTCAGTTATTATAGTCAGTTGTAGCAGAAACAAAACAGAAAGGAAAACTTATGAGAGGGCAAAAATGAGGGAAAGTTTGTTAGGGAATTGGGAGAGTGGAGTGTCTCTCGAAATTCCTCTGAGAGTTTGTATCGCTTCAGTCTTCTCTATTTCGGGTTCACCTTGATCCAATAACTCTATTGAATAAACCCATTTTTGTTGTTCTTTTCCTTTATTTACTGTGAACCTGTCCTAACATATAACAATCACTTTTGGCTTGTTAATTTGTATTCAAAATCTTATATACTACCTGTTCTCAGTTATATGCCAATGTTCTTCATATGACTTTCATAAAAACAGCCTCTCTGAATCTAGTGTGGTAGATATTTAGCCACTGTCTACCTGTCATTCCCGCTTTTATTGCACTCTCCTGTGAAATAGATGCATTATGAATTTATGATCTACACGTGCAATGTTAATTGCCCTTTCTGTCAGATATTGTTCGCCATAGGTCAAACTGATTTTTGTTGTTATTCCTTGCTTCTAATAGACTTCATAAATTTTATGGACTTGTTTGTTTTGAGTGACTTTAATAAATTGCTTGGGGCCCTGTGATTGTTATTCAAATAAAAGAAATAATTGTTTCACTGGCTTGTTTTCTTCAATCCTCGTATTGACTTCCTAGTCTTTTTAAGGATGATTATAAATTTAATATTTATAAGTCATTATTTAGCTTTAGTATTAATGATGTTACTAATTTTTTTTTTCTCTTGACGATAGGGGGACTATGACAAAGCTGGGGTGTATTACATGGCATCTGTCAAGGAAGTCAACAAGCCCCATGAATTTGTGTTTCCTTATTATGGTCAGTTGCTATGTACAGATTTGAAAATTTTCACCGTTTCTGCAACTTTGTAATATGCCAGCAAAAGGAATAAATTTATCAGCTAAAAGCTATAAATATTTTCATTGCTTATGTGGCTATAAGATATATCTAGATTCTGTAGCCGTAGCCCTCCTATTTTAACAGCAATAGGAGATGTCTAAAGTGTTCTTGAAACGTGCAATCATGTTTTGGTATTGTGATTTGACTGGGTAAGTTGCCATGTTTTAGTAATATGTGGTGCTATAACTTATGCTTTTATGTGGCACTGCTAAATGTATCTCAAGGTTATTTTCATAGAGTCATTAGTATTGGTCACCAAATTCACTGTTTACTTATTTGTGTATTTATTTATTTTCAAATGTTGCTTCCAGGTTTGGGACAAGTGCAATTAAAGTTGGGAGATTTTAGAAGTGCACTCTCAAACTTTGAAAAGGTTTTGGAGGTTTACCCGGATAATTGTGAGACATTGAAAGTGAGTGCTTGAACTTGAAAGGATGTCGACCTTTCACGCTTTTAATATCATTTCTCGTTTAGGGTCTGAATGCTTTTTGTCGCAACAGAAAGAGTCATTTATCTGCCTGAGTCATTTGTGAATAGTTGGAAAACATCAGTTGTGGACATATATTTTCCATAAAATGATGGACAATCTTCAAAACATGCATTCTTAGACTTCCACTACTGCTTGATTCATGGTCATTGATATATTTTGCCATGCCAACAGACTGAACAGAAATCTTTTTTTTCTTCAAATCTGTTTGGGAACATTATAGAAAGGAATTCTTGTTAAGAATATTGTCAGAGGGCTAATTGGTTGCTCAGTTAACCACACTTTGATGATTGTTAAGCAGTTGAGTTGTCAATTGTTCCTAAATTGAAAATATTTTTACCAAGAATTTATTTTTTATAATTTTCCCACTGTGTTTTACTGAAAATTATTGAAAGATCACCAAAATTTTGAGTAATCCATGTGGATTAGATTACCTGTGTTTATCAAAACAAATCAGTGATTAGACTGAAATTTGTTGTTTGTGTATGAAGCAAAAAGCATCTGAACTTGAATTTAATCTTTTTATCTTTGTCAAATAATGTCAGTTCTCCCTATTTTGTGTTGAAATTGTGTCTTTTCTTGTAGGCACTTGCACGCATATATGTTCAGCTTGGTCAGACTGACAAGGGCCTGGACTTTCTTAGGAAAGCAACAAAAATTGATCCCCGTGATGCCCAGGTGAAAGATTATGGTATTTGTTGTTTGTTTATTCTATAATTTGTTGAATGCTCTTCTTTGCAAAGATATAATTTTGGATCCCTGCTAGAGTCCCATGTGTTCTACTATGTCTTTCTTCACTTGTTTTATCACATATATAATCTCTGCCATCTTATACATGAAAGTGTTATCAGGTTCCAAGTGGTTAGTTATGCCTTTATTTGAGTTAATTAGAATTGGTTTTTAATATTTTTTTTTTCATGTCAAAAATTATACAGGATAATTAATGTGAAGGACAGCTAACAAGAAATATTTAATCTCAAGGGACATATTAACCCCATCTAGCGGTAAAAGGCTTTGTTGTTGTTGTTTTAAGGGACAAATAAAGCTCATTATTATGATGGACCATCCAGAATTTATTCCGAGAGGGGTACTTGATTTCACTCACTTGATTTCACTCAACGGACAAAATTACTGATGGGAACATCCTTTTATGATTTCAGAGATTGGAATTGAACCCAGAATTTACTGGTTCTGAAACTAGAGTAAGGATACAGAGAGTGAACAGAAAGAAAAGATAGCCCGAGATTTTGAGAGGCTTTGACTCTTCTGCGCTAAATCCTAACCAACTTTCTACATATTTAATCCCGAGCATTAATTCCACTATTCTCTAGCAGAATTGACCCACACTCGTGGATCCCTTGCTGCTAAACGTGTAGGCAGTTACAAGAAAATTCTCCGTACATATTCTCTTCTACTTAGCCTACTGCCTTTCCCTTAATTTATATTCATGCAGACTCAACCACTTTGGCTACCAAAGCAACATCTAAGGTTTTACTTCCTGCGACAAAAGCACTTTAATTCTCCGAAATAGTGTCTCCTAGAACCTCAATGAGATGGATAGAGAGAACATTTGTAATAATTTTATACAAATTGGTGACGAGGTTGATTGGTCTATAATTGTTAACTCTACCTGACCTATCTTTCTTTATTTGAAGGAAGCCTTTTTATGAGTGATAGCACATCAATCTAAGTTCTTATAAAACCTTGTAATCTCTTCGGCTGACATCAGTATCTCTAACAAGCTGACCTTTCCCAATTTCTAGTTCCTTAATCAAACTTTTCCTCTTGCTCTCTGTACTTTATGAAAAAGCTTAGAGTTCACATTCCCTTCCTTAGCCCATTGGATCTTGGTCTTTTCCTTCCAACTAGTTTTTTCTTTCAGCAAAATCTCCTTGAAATCATTTAATAAATGGATCTTCTCTTGATCTTCACTAGTGATAAGACCTTCCATATCCAATCTGTCTAGGGTCTCAAGCATCAGCTGTTCCTGCTTTCTGTTTTAGCCTCAATTGTGGGCCTTTTTTTTTTCAATGCAGCCTGTTTTTCAGCCCTGACTTTGCCCTCAAGTCTCAGCCCCAAGTATGACCTCTTCATTTCTGAATACTTAGTAATTTTTGGATGATGTCCATCTTCTGTTCCTAGCCCAAAGTCCTGTTCATTTTGTTGGGTCTAGCCCATTAGGCCAAGGAAAGAATCCAAGTGCTGGATTTCCCATTCTTCCCTTGTCACTGCCATTCACGACACTTCTGGTGTGAAAGAGAAATTCTTTTCTGATCTACATTTGGTAAAAGAACCTCTTAAGTATCATCTTTTTATGGATTTAAGTTGTTATTTGGTTGCATAAATCAAACTTTGCAGGTAATAATGAATTTTTTGCAGCCTGTGAACAGATGAATGTTTCAAAACCATAGCGTAATTGCCTAATTAACCAGGTGTTATTTTGTTTATGTAATGTAAGTGATACTACGCCTTATTAACTGTAGAAGTTGAAGCATGTTGCTTTGATTCAAAAAGATATTTGCATTTATCTTTACTTCTATAAGCAAGTATTAGCAAATGATAATATATTTGTATCTTAAAGTACTGCAAATTTGGTGTCCCTTGGTTTTTGTTATAGTCTTTGTTTCATTAACACTGTTGTGAGCCCATTCCTTTTCATGGCAATTTTACATGATTCTCTTTTTTAACCTTATTAATTAATTGACACCCATTAGTTATTTTCACTTTCCTTTACAAAATTTTGAAAATGGGAAACAGATTAAAAACAATGTGGCATTGTTGTAATTAAAACTAAAAACAAAAAATGAAAACAGAAAATGTTTTCTAAAACCAGATAGGCCCTTAGATTCTCTAAATTGATTCCTTTCATACCTCTAAAGTTTATGTAATGAGTTGAGCAAAACTTTCATCTAGCTCTTGGTTTATTTTTATATTTTCTTTTTATTATATTACAGGCATTTCTAGAATTGGGTGAATTGTTAATTCTGTCTGACACAGGAGCTGCCCTGGATGCATTTAAAACCGTAAGGGGATAAAAGTTAATCTTGTTATTTTGGTTTGCAAATGTTATCCTTATCCTTTTGAAATTTCAGAACACACTTCATTGTTGAAGTTCTGGAATCTATGTTTTAATCAAGATGTTGTAAATTGGTACAGGCTCGCACTCTTTTTAAGAAGGGAGGCCAAGAAGTACCAATTGAATTACTCAATAATATTGGTGTCCTTCAGTTCGAAAGGGGAGAATTTGAGGTCTGCACTGCTATTTAAAATGCAGCATTGCTCATGTTGTGGTCCCTTCCTAAGCATAATCACCTCAATTGGTGTGTGTTTGGGAAAGCTGTGAGATTAAAATTATTTTAATAATTGATTATAAGTATAATTGTTTTTTATATAATTGATTATGTGAAAATCAATTTATGTTTGGATACATTAACTTGTAAGTAATTTCAAAGTATTGTGTTTTGTTTGGATTGTATAAAAAAAAAAAAAATCTTTGGTATGGTAAATTATTAAAAAGGGTATGAAAGTAGTATTTAATACTCAGTTGATTTAGTAAAATATCATAATTATAAAATAATCAGCTTTTGCTTTTAATAAAAAGTTTAAAAATGTTGCTTATAATTATAAGCTGTTTTTCTACTTAAAATTATTAGTTTTTTATGATAATCCATTTCATTTTTTTTTAAACTAAACATGATAAATTTTTTAAAAACAGCTTTTGAAAAAGCTGTTTTTGGGGGTTCCCAAACATGCACTTAATCCCTGATTTCTTCTTTTTATCAGCTTGCTCAGCAAACTTTTAAGGAGGCTTTAGGTGATGGCATATGGCTTTTTTTAATTAATGGGGAAAATAAGTCTTCCATTGATGCTGCTACTTCTACACTTCAGTTCAAGGACATGCAATTGTTTTGTAAGCTTGAAAGTGATGGTCATCATGTGGAAGTACCTTGGGATAAAGTCACAGTGCTTTTTAACCTGGCCAGATTACTTGAGCAGTTAAATGAATCTGGACCTGCTAGCATATTGTATCGCCTAATCTTATTCAAGGTATGTGTTTGTATTAGAGCAACATCATGTGCATCAAGATGCATATTCATCTGCCACTGACAGTCTCGAGAAGATTAAATAATGTGTAAAGTCATCAACATGATGATGATGTATACATCTTATTTTTGCTTTTAATTTTTTAATGCTATTTATTTAATGAACATTTCCCTGAAGCCATCAATAGCATTTTACTGTTGAATGCTATATAGTCAATAGTAATTATTTTTTGAGATTTTCACTTAAGTGAATCAATTAAAGTTGTTTATCTCCGGATTCTCCGCTGCCTTGGTTATGATAAGCAATCTATTTCATTTAATAATTTTGTATGATAAGGGTTGCTGTTGAAATCATTTAGTGACCTCCCCATATCCAGAATGCTTACAGCACTTTTTCAGTTAATTTTATTTCTGGTATTGAACAAACACTATAATCATTTTTAGGAATGAAAAGTTTCATTTGCTTCACTGAAGTATTGTTTTAATCATGCTCTAAGCTTGTTATAAGTAATCACATGGAACATGTTCTGTTATTAGTGAATGACTCTGCTTTATTTTAAAGTGATTTTTGATCAGGGTGTTCTTTTTTTTTTTTGTCTTTTTTTAATTTATATCCTTATTCCATTTTGAAATCAATGCCATTTCCACAAGTACAAGAAGTGCCTCCACTGCCACCTGGTCTCCATTGCTTCTGTTACAATCTGTGCCTAAACTGCTTTATCTCTGCCACCATCTTTTATTATTATTGCCTCATTCAATTTCATTTTCATCATCAATCTGTATGATGGTCACCTTTTTTTTTTTTAGATGATTTTATTTTATGTCTCTAATATTAGTCATAAAAAATCAGGACAAATATCTTTTGCTGTTCTTGTAAATGTTTTTGTCAAGCAATGGATTTGGTTGAGATTTTGAAAGAAGTATTTCTTCAAAAGTAGAATCAGAAGCAGAGGTAAAAGTAAAAACAGAAAATTGTTTTGTATTTGGATATAATTATAGGAGTAATTTTTATCAGAATTAGAAATTGTTGAATTGTTTGGATATGCTAATTATAAAAGTACTTTTTCTTATAAAATTATAATTAAGGAGTGAGAAAATGAGAACAAGAATGAGAGTGGGAGGGTAAAATTGTAAAAGAAACAAAAAGTAGTGGTCTTGAAATTCGTGAAGCACAATTCTCTTTCTTTTATTGCTTTTGCTTCTGGGAGAAGCGACTCCCTATCCGCGTCTTAAAAAAGTAGAAAAATTGATTATTTTTTGCTTCTTTTTTTTTGGCATAAGCACAAACAAACAAGTCACAAAATGTTCAAAAGTATTTATTTTTAATGTAAGTACTTTCCTCCAATAATCTCATCCAAATGCACCCAATATCCAAATTTTAATTTTCCTCCATCACCCTTGATCAGATTAGCAGTTAGCATCTCCATTTGTGTTTCCTTACTGAGTTGAAGTTGAACCTCTGAACAATGCTTGCTATTGTCCTGTTCTCTTTGAACTGATCTGGCAATGCCTGTATTTTTGCATTACATTATGGTATTCTTATGTATAGTTGTTTAATTAGAAAATGCTTCTGTTATGCAAAAGTATGCAAAATTTGAATTAGATTATGCTTAAACTCTATTTCATGGTGTCTATATTTTAGTGCATCAGATGTGCTTTATGACTAGCTTATGTATCCTTTTTCATTTTTTTATTCCAGTACCCAGACTATATTGATGCATATCTGAGGCTAGCAGCAATTGCAAAAGCTCGAAACAACATTCTGTTGAGCATTGAACTGGTTACTGTTATCCCTGACCATTCTCTTCACCCTTCTTTATTAATAATTGTGTAGCTTTACATTTAAATGCTACTTTCTGTAGGTTCATGATGCCCTGCAGGTGAATGACAAGTGTCCAAATGCATTATCTATGCTTGGTGACTTGGAGTTGAAAAATGACGATTGGGTGAAAGCGAAAGAAACTCTCCGGGCAGCTAGTGATGCAACTGATGGGAAGGACTCATATGCTACTCTTGCTCTAGTATGTCTCTTCGGTGCACATTTCACTTTATTAATTATTAATTCTGTATCCCAGGTCTCTCTAATCCTGTTGCTGCAATTGGTAGAATTTTAATGGAACATACATGTGGCTATTCCACCTATTGTTAATCCCAGCTGTAGTTTTGTAGTGATTCTATCCTAATAATTGTGTTACCATGATAATTATTTTGATACACTGGTTCTGTAATGATTAGGGAAACTGGAATTACTTTGCTGCAGTTCGCAATGAGAAGAGAAATCCAAAGCTAGAAGCTACTCATTTGGAAAAGGCCAAGGAACTTTATACAAAAGTAGGCCCCCCCCCTTTTATTTTTTTCTTCTTTTTGTCTTGCTGTCTGTGGGCTGTTTTTGCATGCGGTTGCCTCTCAGTCTTGGTTTGTGGACCAAGATTTGGTTACATCAATTCCATTGATCTTGGTATTTCATTCAGTTCATGTGCAAAAGCTGAAATAAAACCATTCCTAAGCTTTTTGGAGATTTGGTACAGGACATGGTATTAGAGGTATTAGAGCCTTTATCCATAAGTGGTTAGAAGTTCAATCTGTGCCACTTCCGCCCTTCACCATCAAAATTAAATTTCAGCAATATAGTGGATTTGTGCATTGTTCATGCTTTAAGCCTGAGGGGGGGTGGTGGTGGTCAATGGTATTCTTAAGCATGGATCTAATAGCTTAAGCTTTTTGAGGGAGTTGGTTGTTGACCAAAACAAACAAAAAAGAACGAAGAATATAATTTGCTTGTGCCATGGGCATGTGTGGTTTTTTCTCTATTTGAGGAATAGGAAATATATTAACACAAATTTTTTGTGAATCTTACCTTGATTTAACCCTTCTGCTTTAACTGCTTTTTCCTGAAGTGTTTATAAATTTTTTGTATTACCTATTTTCTACATGTATAATTTAAATGTGTCCTAACAATGGGATTATGTTATCTGTTGAGATATTGTATAGATTTATTCCATTTATTATGATAGATATAATTAGATGTAATTATCTGTAATTTAGGCAAATTAGTATCTGGCAATTATTAGATAATAATTGCAAGGTGCCTATATATTGTAAGTGATTTTGTACAGTTTAATCATTAGAAAATATATCTTCTATTATATTTCTTTCAATTTGGCATTAGAGCTCTTGATCTGGGAGCCTGAGCACCTTCCGTTGCATTCCAGACTTCATTGCTGGGTATTTTTGTACAGCCTTAATAGCTGTTTGCAACGTTGTGTTGCTTGCTTCTCATCCCTAAAGCCTTTCCTTTTAATTTTCCTATCTTTTCGATTCTTTTTTTCCCTCATCTACCACTGTTATCGCCGCCGACCAACTTTCCGACCACCCAACCACACCACCAGAACCGCCATCTCCAGATTGACCAACCCACTGAACCCCTGCCAAAACCGCCGCTGGACGCTCCTTAACGGGCCGGCACACTTCCCTGCGCGTAGCTCCACACGCCAACACATCCGCAGCGCATGAAGGTGCATGTGACCTCTTCTCCGGTCGCTGTTTCATCTCCGACCACCGCAGGATCGCCCCAACCAACCTCTGGTCGCCCTTTCATTATGATGGAACTCGAGATAGTTAAAACCAACCCAACCACCACTCATCCTACCCATTCTACTTCTACTTCCTTTCCCACTCCACCTACACGTTTAAACCCTAATGACCTTCCTGTCCTACACCCTACCTATCACTTGAATGGGAAAAATTATTTGCAGTAGGCTCAAGTTATCCGGCGTACTCTCAAAGGTCGTCGGAAATTATCCCATATTGAGGGAAATCCTCCTACAAAGTAAGACCCTCACTTTGAGGCTTGGGATGACGAGGATTCTCTTATCATGACATGGCTGTGGAACTCGATGATTCCTGATGTGAGTCGCAATTGTATGTTCCTCTCCTCTTCTCGCGAGATTTGGGATGTCCTTTGCCAGGCTTTCTCCAAGAAGCAAGATTTTGCTACTTGCTATGAGTTGAAAACGAAGATTTTCTCAACTAAGCAAGGAGTGATGATTGTGACAGATTATTATGGGCTCCTGAATGGTCTATGGGCTGAATTGGATCAGTGCCAAAATTTGCAAATGGAATGTAGCAAAGATGCTTCCACTCTGACAGATTTTGTTAATAGGGACAGGATCTTTGAGTTTCTCTCTGGTTTGAATCCAGAATATGACCCTATTCGGGTTCAGATTTTGGGTAAAGAGAAAGTAACTTCATTGTTTGAGGTGTTCTACACTGTTCGTGGTGAAGAAAGTCGTAGGGCTGTAATGCTTGAGGACAAAGCCACTGACAGATCTGCTTTAGCTGCAAGAAAGATAGCCAAGCGGGGATCTTCTTCCTCCTCTTCGAAGACTTCTTGAGATAGTCGTTGGTGTTCCTATTGCAAGAAGTCCGGACACGCTAAGGAGATGTTTTAAACTTCATGGCAAGGACAATGTTCTTAGCCGTATAGGAGGATTTCGAGGTCTGTCTACTAGTCAGGCCAATATGGCTACCTTGGACAATATCATCACATCAGAAAATTCACAAGTAGAGGATGAAGTTCCAGCCCTTAGTAAGGATGAGCTTGCCCACTTACGGACTCTTCTCACTTCTCTTAGTAAGCCTTCTGGCTCTTGCTCTCTAACCTTGTCTAGTAAGAATTTCTGTTCTCAATCTTTTAATGCTTCTAGTACTGTACCTGAGGATTTATGGATAATTGCTTCTAGTGTGACTGACCACATGACCTTTCACACCCCACATTTTCTTTCTTATCATTTCACCTTGGGCACACGCCATATAACTATAGCTGATGGTTCCCGTACCTCAGTTGCAGGCTGTGGTACTGTTGCTCTCCAACCTTCCCTACACTTACATGATGTTCTTCATATCCCTCAACTCTCCCATAACTTTATTTCTGTCCATAAACTTATCAAAGACAAAAACTGTGCAGTAACCTTTTTCCATTCCCATTGTGTCTTTTAGGATCTTGCCACGGGAAAGACGATTGAGAGTCGCTAACGAACAAGGAGGGTTATACTATCTCCTCAGATTGCAAGCTATAGGTGGTTCCAGTCAGAAGGTGCTTCCTTCATGTCACCAAACAAGTTTAGAGTCTGCTGTATCTCAAATTTCGTTACAACACAAACGTCTTGGCCACTCCCCTTTTTCCTTACTTAGGTCTATGTTTCCGTCATTGTTTTTCCATTAGTTAGTTGAGCCCTTTCATTATGATCTTTGTCAATTTGCAAAACACGATCGTGTGACATTTCCATCTAGTTCTAATAAAAGTGAAGAGCCTTTTGCACTTATTCATTCTAATGTTTGGGGTCTTGCTTCCATTCCTAATATCTTTGGCAGAAAATGGTTTGTTTTATTTATTGATGATTGCACTGGAGTAACCTGGCTGTTTTTGATGAAAGATAAATCAGAAGTTTTCTGGTTGTTTGTTCAATTTTATAATATGATTCAAACACAATTTGGCAAAACTATTAAATGTTTGTATTCTGATAACGGTAGGGAGAATGTGAATCAACAATTTTCTAATTTTGTTAAAGAGCATGGCATTATTCATGAACTCACATGTGTGGATACTCCACAACAAAATGGTGTGGCGGAAAGGAAAAATCAGCATTTATTAGAAGTCACTAGGGCATTACTTTTTCAGATGTCTGTCCCTAGCTCATACTGGGGTGAAGTTGTTTTAACTGCTGCATATTTAATTAATCGAATGCCCTCCCGTGTTCTTGGAAATGTGAGCCCACTGCATTTTATGTTATCCCATTTTCCTTCTGCTTGTATCATGCAAAGTTTACAACCTAGGATTTTTGGTTGTGTGGTCTTTGTGCATGTGCATCATCAACATCGCCATAAACTTGATCCTCGAGCTATTAAGTGCATTTTCATAGGTTATGCTCTTGATAAAAAGGGATATAAATGTTTTAATCCATCCCGTCGTCGCTTCTTTGTTTCCATTGATGTCACCTTTAATGAAACTGAGTCTTTCTTTCGTCCTCAGCTTCAGGGGGAGAGTCTTCCGGAAGCTGAGTCGTTTATCCCTGAGTTATTCTTATCTATTCCTCCTACACAAGAGCCGCTACCTTCCATTGTAAACCCATCTGACTCTACCCAGGAGTTAGTACCCTCTACTGCAAGCACCTACACCAATTTTGGTGTATCAAAGGAGAGGGAAACCTAAACTGGACCAACAGCAACTTCAAGCGTCTGAACCTACGATAAGTACTGAGGACTTGGATAATGATCCTTTGAATCCTTCGAATGCTTGTGAGCCTAACCTAGATAATCTACCGATTGCAGTGAGAAAAGGAAAAAGGACTTGTGCCAAGTATCCTATTTCTCAATTTGTCTCCTGTAAACATCTTTCCCTACAGCACCAGAGTTTCATTGCAGCCATTGACTCTATCCAAATCCCAACCTCAGTACAAGAAGCATTGAAGGATGAGAATTGGGTTCAAGCTATGAATGAGGAGATGAGAGCGTTAGAGAATAATGGAACTTGGGAGATTGTTGAGAGACTTTTTGGTAAAAGACCAGTTGGATGCAGGTGGATATATACAGTTAAATATCGGTCCGATGGTACATTAGAATGATATAAAGCAAGATTAGTGGCAAAAGGATATACACAAACATAGGGGATTGACTATGAGGAGACATTTGCCCCAGTAGCCAAGATGAACACAATGAGAATCTTGCTCTCTCTTGCTGCTCATTTCAGATGGGAGTTGCATCAATTTGATGTGAAAAATGCCTTCTTGCAGGGAGACCTAGAGGAGGAGGTTTACATGGAGATTTCACTTGGCTATGATATCACTGGTGAGAAGAACAAAGTGTGTAGGCTTAAAAGGCATTGGATGGATTGAAATAATCCCCACGTGCCTGGTTTGGAAGGTTTACAAAGACAATGGTTTCATTGGGATACAAATAGAGTCAAGGAGACCACACCCTCTTTTTTAAACATACACTAGGTGGAAAACTCACTACTCTACTTGTGTATGTTGATGACATTGTCATATTGGGTGATGATTTGGTTGAGAAGCAACTTCTGAGAGAAAAATTAGCAGCTGAGTATGAAATGAAAGATCTTGGGAAACTAAAGTACTTTCTTGGAATTGAAGTTGCCTACTCTAAGCAAGGTATTTTCATTTCACAAAGGAAATATATCCTAGATATTCTCAAAGGGACTGGAAAGCTTGGTTGCAAGGCTACAGGTGTTCCCATTGAACAAAATTATCAAATTGGAAGTGATGAGGAGAGTCCTAAAGTTGATAAAGGACTATATCAGCGGCTGGTAGGAAGATTGATATACCTAGCGCATAGTAGACTAGATTTGGCATATGCTGTTAGTATAGTCATTCAATTTATGCATGACCTCCGGAAAGACGTATGCAGGTAGTTGATAGGATATTGCAGTCCCTTAAGGCCACACCTGGAAGGGGATTGTTGTTTAAAAAAGGTGGAAGCCTATCTATGGAGATAGACACTGATGCTGACTATGCAAGCTCCCTTGTTGATAGAAGATAAACATCAGGTTATTGCATGTTTTTGGGAGGGAATTTGGTGACTTGGAGAAGTAAGAAACAAAATGTGGTTGCCGGGTCAAGTGGTGAGGCAGAATTTCGGGCTATGGCACAAGATGTCTGTGAACTGTTATGGATGAAGATCATACTAGATGACTTGAGAGTAAGATATGAAGCTCCTATGAAGATGTGTTGTGGTAACAAATCAGCAATCAGTATTGCTCATAATCCAGTCCAGCATGACAGAACTAAGTACATTGAGGTTGACTGACACTTCATCGAAGAGAAGTTGGACAGTGGATTAATAGCCACAGCACATGTTCCTTCCAAGCTCCAACTAGCAGATGTGTTAACTAAAGGACTCCCCACAGAACGGTTTCAAGAACTTACATGCAAGCTGGGAATGATAGATATCCATTCACCAACTTGAGGGCGGGTGTTGAGATATTGTACAAATTTATTCCATTTATTATGATAGATATGATTAGAAGTAATTATCTGTAATTTAGACAAATTAGTATCTGGCAATTATTAGATAATAATTGCAAGGTGCCTATATATTGTGAGTGATTTTGTACAGTTTAATCATCAGAAAATATATCTTCTATCATATTTCTTTCAATTTTATCTGATGTTTCTTTTTTATTTTTGAACATACATAGGTTCTGATTCAGCATTCTGCTAATCTGTATGCTGCCAATGGTGCTGGGGTGGTTTTAGCAGAAAAAGGTCATTTTGATGTTTCAAAGGATATCTTCACTCAGGTTACTGTGACATGTCAGCTTATCTTTGGGATATATCGGACATAAAATTTCATGTATTTGAGTTATTTAATTTTATTAATTTTTTGTAGGTTCAAGAAGCTGCAAGTGGTAGTGTTTTTGTTCAGATGCCTGATGTTTGGATAAATTTGGCCCATGTTTACTTTGCTCAGGGAAATTTTGCTTTGGCTGTGAAAATGGTAAGCTTATCCTATTTTTAATTTGTACCCCTTATTATATTCCTGCTCAAGTCTTCATGATAGCAATCATATGCTGATGACCTTTCTTTTTGTTTTTGGGTAAATGGTGACCATTCTTATTATGCAGTATCAGAACTGCTTGCGGAAGTTTTTTCATAACACAGATTCACAAGTACTTCTATATTTAGCTCGTACCCATTATGAAGCCGAACAGTGGCAAGACTGTATAAAAACTCTACTAAGGGCCATCCATTTGGCACCCTCAAACTATACATTAAGGTTTGATGCAGGGGTTGCAATGCAGAAGTTTTCAGCATCAACGCTACAGAAAGCAAAGAGGACTGCAGATGAGGTCTTGTCATTATCCCTTGATCCTTTCTTGCAAAATTTCTTCAGCTATTTGATGAAAGATGCCACAATTGGCAATGTTATGTCTGGACATCTATTTTTGCCCTCAATTATAGCAGGGTTCTCTAAAGTAAGAATATGAAATGCATTGCATGCATCATAAGAAACACCTTGTTTGATTACGGCGAACTTCATCTATTGTAATATATCACTAAACAATTTGTGTTAAAGTTGTCTCTTTTCATTATTGCTTTAAATAAACTCATTGAAAGTTCGCAAAAGGCCAAGTCAGTTAGACTGGAAACTTCATAACAGCGAGTTGGGGAAAAAAAAAAAACCTAAACTCCAAATGGAGAGTGGTGACTTGCATGTGTGGCTGGTTTTTATCCTTCAATGGCACTTGATTTATTGGGGTATTCCTTTAGGAGGGATTCCAAAGGTTCTTTCTTTTCCGGAGCCTGTCATTCATAAAGTTTCTAGACGTTTGGATAACTAGAGGGGAGCTTACTTACCCTGAGGGGGTCAAATTACACTTATTCGAACTTATTTGGCAGGCATTCGCCTTTACATTCTTTCTCTGTTTCATATCCCTGTTTTAGTGGCACATAGATTGGAGACTTATGATGAGGGATTTCCTCCTGTCTGGTGTTGGTGAGTTGAGGAAGTATCGTCTGGTAGGGTGGGAAACCTGCTGTAAACCAAAAAGTGGAGGATTGGGTTTGGGTGAATTTAATGGCTAAAAACATTGCTTTGGTGTGCAAGTGTGTATGGCATTTTCAAGAGCCACCTTCCCTATGGCATCGGGTTATTTGCTACAACCACAAATATAGCTTGAATCAAAATGGGTGGGATGCCAACCCCACGCTTACTACTTTTTCATTTATTAACTCATTTTCCTAATGGCCAAAAGTTAGCCTTTGATAAGCTTTTTTGGAAATTCAAAGTGAAATCCTTTCTCTGGACAGTGGTACTGGACAGGATTAATACAAACGATTTGTTGCAGATTTGGAGACCTAAAATCCCCTATTATTTATGTTATGCGCATGGACAACTTAGAATCAGTTGCACATCTGTTCTTGCTATGTGCGATTGCTAATTCTTTGTGGAATAGGCTATTCTGTATCTGTGGGGAGCAGTGGGTTTGTTTGAACTCTCTAGAAGGTTTTTTGACAATAAGGTTTAAAGGGTTTGGAAGAAGAAAAAGAGGTCAAGATCCTGCAGAACTGTGCATTTTTTGGAATTTTGTGGTGCATTGGTTGGTGAGAAATGCTCGATATTTCAAAGTGCTTTGATGCCTATAGATTTGTTGTGGGATAGAATAAGGCTGTTGGCTTCTCTTTGGTGCTCAGCTAATGGGTGTTTTTTTTTTTTTTTTTTTTTTTTTTTGTGTGTGTGTTGTTGGGGAGAGGGGGGGGGGTGGTTACTAATTTACAAAGGGACTGGACTGCTATTGCTCACTTCTATTCTTCAGGGTATTCTTGGGGGTTTTCTGTAAATTTTGTTTTAGCTATTTTCTGATGGAGGACATCTTATCCTCTTATCTTCTTATTTCTTTTCTTAATGAACTTCTTTTTTAACCAGAAAAAAAAATATATACTCCAAAAATTCCACAGCAGGACAAAAACTTGATGCCCAAGTTTTGGTACAGAGCTGGTTCAGCGTTCTCCAACCTTGAAATCCAATATCTGTCTAGCTACATAATCCACATTACTGCCAATAACCAACTTCAATGAGCTGTCTATTATTTCCCATCATCGAACATGGATTTATAATGTTAGCTTCAGGTTATGATCCACCAAACACTAGGGTAAAAAACTCATGGGCCACCATGCAGTGGGCTTGTTTTATGCACTGCCTTCTAACTGACCTGATTTCTTAATGTAGGTGAGGGTAACTGTTGCAGAGCTGCAAAATGCTGTTCGTATATTTAGTCAGTTGTCTGCTGCATCCAACCTACATATTCATGGGTTCGATGAGAAGAAAATTGACACTCATGTTGGATACTGCAACCACTTACTTTCGGCTGCAAAAGTTCATCTTGAAGCAGCTGAGCGTGAGGAGCAGCAATTGCGACAGAGGCAGGAACTTGCTCGTCAGGTTGCATTGGCTGAGGAAGCCCGGCGAAAGGCTGAGGAGCAAAGGAAATTTCAGGTGTGCTGTTCATAATTGATCGGTATCTATAATGCTTGTTCCTTTAGTTGTGAATGTTTCCTCTTTATATATTGCTTTCCCTTTATTTTAATTTGAAATTAGATGGAAAGGAGAAAGCAAGAGGATGAGCTAAAGAGAGTGCAACAACAGGAGGAACATTTTAAGCGTGTTAAGGTATGGATTATTTGGCTGTCCTTTTAAGAGAAGAAAGCTACTTAGTGCTAAGATATGCCCTTTGGCTTCTGCAGTTGGTATCTATATGTTTTAGGGTTTATTTGATCAACAGCCAACAGAAAGGGTTCTTTGTTTGGATTTTGTTATCTTTCTTTTTCGTCCACATTGAGTGCTGTCTTTTAATTAAACATTTTGGTAGTTGGTTAATCACAAGGTACAATAATACAGACTGATTTTTATAATCTTTGCAATGTTGTAGTTCTGTCTTTTATTTTGAAGGTTCATATGAGGCTCATGGCTATAAGCTATAGCCGGAGTTCAATTCTGGTCCTGTGTATTCCATTACATTTACATATTCTTAGTGTTACGCATATATATGCATTTCTCCTTCCAAGTGGAATGGAATGCATATGAAAGGTACAACCTTTGTAAATGTAATTCATGTTAGTGTTGAGGTGGTTGCTGGGGTGGACAATGTGCCTTGAAAGCTCTAAGCTTCTATTTTGTATTTCTAGGAGCAATGGAAGAGCAGCACACATTCAAAACGGAGGGAAAGGTCAGACGATGAAGAGGGCGGTACTGGTGAGAAAAGAAGAAGAAAAGGTGGAAAGAGGAGAAAGAAGGATAAGCACTCAAAATCACACTATGACACTGAAGAAACAGAAGGGGATATGATGAATGAACAAGAAATGGAAGATGAAGATGCTGACAACTTCAGAGAGCCCGAAACTCTGGTGAATGATGATGCTGAAGAGAACGCTCAGGGTCTTCTTGCAGCAGCTGGACTTGAAGATTCTGATGCAGAAGATGAGATGGTAATTTATTGTTTAGCTGGAATTATGATTTTTGAAAACTTTTTTTGTTATATCTTCACTCATCAGGTTGGAACATATTTTTGCAAACATCTCACAAGGGACTAATTTTTAGGTTCAGTTTGGTAATGGGGGTAAAAATAAGGGAAAATTTTCATAGATTTATTTGTAAAATTGTATGTAAACCTAATTTGTGAAATTTTACCTTCTATTTTTACCCTTGTACCATACTCACCCTTAGTAGAACACCTGTTAGGATGTGTGACCGGTGTGTATGTATTACATCATCGAGTTTGTAGTTGGAGAAACCTATTTATGCTAAGCTCATGATAGAAGTCAATAACAATGCAGGAATCATTTCATATTTGTCACATAGGATATAAGTGACACACCATGATCCCGCTGTCTTTGAAGTTGTGAATAATTAGAGTTTAGTTGGTATGCATTCTCAGTGCAAGAGATTTATATTGTCATTGAATGGCATGTTGCCCCAAGTTTGACATGTAGATTATTTTATACTGCATGACCATTAAATTCGTGATTATATTATAGACTCATTATCATCCATATCTTCCCCAAGTTTTTATTTGCCTCACTCCTATCGGTTATTCCAACAATTCGATTTACTCTTTGTTTGGCAACCACCAAAATTTCCATTTTATTGTTGTTTACCTTTCTGCTGGATGAAATAATTTCCTGCTTATTATTCTTGTTTAAGGCTGCACCATCCTCAACCATTGGCCGCCGGAGGCAAGCACTATCAGAATCTGATGAAGATGAACCATTACAGAGGCAATCAATTCCTGCAAGAGAAAATTCTGTTGATAGGCAGGAGAGTGATGGAGAAATCAGGGAGAGGGGTAAGACGAATGGAGATGATGCCAGTGACGAGTAGAAACAATATTAAATTTTGGACTGTACAGGTTAGACATGTATATCAGTCAAATGCTTTCTTCCAGTGATAACATTGTCTATTCAATGTTGTGATGCTTCTCAGTTGCTGATATGTATATATAATTGGAAATGGAAATGCTTTATTTCGAAAGGCCAAATTTTATTGTTAGTTTGTGGCAAAACAAAAAACGGAAAGGCGTTCTTTTTGGGGAAATTATATTGACTTCCCTAAGTCTATTAAAATTACATTTACCTCCTCATAAATTTTAAAATTATACTTATCTCCTTTACCTTTAAATAATTTTTTAAAATTCCTAAAATACCCTTAAATCTTTAATTCCTTCCACAGCCATTGACTAGCAATGGATGATGTAGCAGGATCATTGCAACCCAACAGCACCACCTTGAACCACCACCATTGCAACCCAGCGGCACCACCCTCCTTTATGTCACTTACCTTAATCGCAAGCCATAGTACCATTGTAGATCGCTGCCTCCACAAGCCTGTGACTCCACCACGCCACCGCCACCGGCCATGGCCGCTGCTGCACCCTTAGCAAGAAAAAGAGCCTCCAAGGCCCCTCTAAGCCACGTTGTCCTGTGAAAAAATGGAAGTTTACGCACCAAAATTCAAAGACCAAGAATTGTAAAAAGCGTAAAGATTCAAACTTTCAGGTGCTACGTTTTAGATCCCCCATGGTTTGAAGTGGAATCTCCAGCAAATGAGGGTGGAGTTTTGGGAAAGCGTAGGATTTGAAGGATGTACCTAAATGGAGACACGCATGGATTTGGTAATGGATGTTGAATTTGTGTTGAACTGGTGGTGAGGACACACAAATTTGGGGTGGAGATTCATGGTAGACCATAGACGATGGAAGTGCTTAACAGATGGTGGTGGAGGTTTTGGGGCTTAATAGGTTTCAAAAACCTTGGCTACAAGAGGGAATGGAAGAAGATAAATGGCGTTGCTTGCAGATTCAATTTAGTTTTTATTTGGTTTAGTAGAGATTCAAGTGGCTACCATTTGAAATTAAATAAACAATTAAGTGTATAAAAGTTATTTTATGTCTTTTTAATTTGTAAGGGATGCCAATGAAATAACCTAAGGGAGGTAAGTACAACTTTAAAATCTAGAATCGGGTAAGTATAGTTTTAATAGATCTTAGGGAGATTAATATAATTTTTATTTCTTTTTTTTTTTTTTTGTCAAACTTAGAAAAATGTAGCCATGTAGCATGTTCATTTTCCTTATGTAGTTCATAAATTTAGAGCTAATGACCTTGTTTATCAAAAGGATTTCCATAATAAAGTACACTAGCGAATTCAAACCAAAAATTCTGCCCTCGTCAGGTCACAGTTAAAGAAAGGAAAAAAATAATAAGGGAGAGCAACAAAAATCAAATTTAAAAATAAGAAAAATAAAAGGGGAACATTGAACTGGTAGTCTCATTCTGTTTGGCATTCCCAGTGGATGTGCAAATGCAACCTCGAGGCAGAAATGTTGCAACATGCCAACATAGGTCAATGTCCAGAGGAAAATAAAGAATTATGCTTACTGCACAACATATTATGTAGCGGTGTTTTAAACACTGAATTTAAAACTTCAGATTGATTTAATTGGTTAAATTTGTATTTGAAATGTGATTAAGACGTGTTCAAATTAAAAAAATATAATTAAATTAAAATATCGTCAATTTAATTAATTCAAGCATCTGGTTCAGTTCAGTTTTTAACCTATTGGTATGTCGCATATTAAAAAAGATAGTAGCATCGGTTGTTAATGGGATATGCGAGCATTTCTGTTATTGGTCGGCGTTAAATGGATATTAAAAAACAAAATGTTAGAATGGTTGTTCAAACGCGGAGTGTCACGAAAATTGGGTAGTTCAAATAGCTTCTAACTAAGGAGAAAATTTTGGTACTTACAACCAAGTTTTGAAGTACCATACTCAATGTGAGTACTGTAATATTAGGGATCAGTGTTTGAATTTTTGGAGATTTTTGTTATGTAATCGGAATATAAAAACTATTTTCTCTCTTGCTTTTCTAGCCAGTCAAGTTATTTTACAAAGGAACTATATGTAAAATTCTGCAAATTTGTACATCGATTGAGGAAGTGAATCAACTCTCTCTACCTATTTCTCATAGGTCCATACACTAGTTAAATCCCTAGTAAACATACTAAAATTTTTAGAAATTAACGCTTGGATCTTCATTAATATCATGGTGCAAAAATCCGCAAAGAGAGAATTTTTGGTTCCCGATCGATACATTAAATCCTCATAGATCAACACTTGGATCCCTAGTATAGAAGAATATCAAACAAGAAATTAGTAGAGATAAGCGACTTTGTCTTAATCACAAACTGAAATCTCCAAACATTTACATCGGAATTTCCAGTTCCACTCATATCTTCGGGCCAAAAAATTTTTTGCACTGACTGTGAGGATCTGTTTCTCCTTGCAAACTTAGTGATGATAGTAGACAAATCCTTTAACTAATTTTGATTGGTTTACAGTTGTATAACAATTCTATTAAAGGAATGAATTATAATCTACTAAATGTCTTGTTGATGATAGTTTCATTATTTTACCCATGCCTGTTAAAAGGTATTTTACTTAGTTTATGATATATTTCTCATCGTGCAAACTCAAAGGTTTTCAGAAATCAGGTTTAAGAATCCTCTTATAAAACAAGTTCTTAATCCTTTAACTAATTTTGATTGGTTTATAGTTGTATAACAATTCTATTAAAGTAATGAATTATAATCTACTAAATGTCTTGTTGATGATAGTTTCATTATTTTACCCATGCCTGTTAAAAGGCATTTTACTTAGTTTATGATATATTTCTCATCGTGCAAACTCAAAGGTTTTCAGAGATCAGGTTTAAGAATCCTCTTATAAAACAAGTTCTGAAGTTAAGAAACTCGAACTAACACTTGCTTCTGCTATTCAAGTCCAAATAGATTATTTCAAAAAATCATGATTGACCCCCTTTTCGTGTCAATTAGCCATTCAAGGATTGCACCTAAGTTTGGGAACCAAGAAGTTTCATTGAACATGTCAAGCGTTGTGGCCAAAGTTGAAAAATGCATAGATCTTGGTTGAATTCCGACAGGTGCAATTGATGCATGTGTTCCGAATGTTGAAAAATAGCATCAACATGATCTCGAATAGGTATTAGATAGCCAATTGAGACTAAGGAATCAACTATAGCCTTAATACGCCGCAAATACTCATTCTTAAGACTTATTTTCTTTCTTGACATTTCTTAGCTTAGTGTTACGCTGACGTACCTTGGCTCTTGTTCGAGTTGCACAAAACAGTTGAATTTGATCCCAAACTTAAGAAGAGGTTTCGCATCCAACCACCCTAGCAAGCATGGAACCACTTAACGAAGAAAGCAACCAAGGCATAAGAAGCTGAAGTTGCTTCCACTTTAGAAATACAAGATTGCAAGTACCATTTCTTTCATTTTCAACCGAACCATATTTTTGTAGAACCTAAAATTTCCCATCGATGAAGCTTTGAAGCTTGTGACCTTTGGTGGCGGCTCCAGCTTCTTGTTCCCAGACTAAGAAATTCTTCTCATTAAGCTTTATTGTAACTGAGTGATTCAAATTCACCAGATTTGGATTCAAAGCTGAGTTCAGCGGAGTATTAGAGCTAGAAGATCCTTGCTCATCTACACAGGTTAGATCGGAGCTCTAATACCATGTGAAGATGAGAAAGAATTTAGAAAATGAAAGAAACTACTGGAAAAGAGAAGAAAGTGCACAGAGAATTCTAAAGAAAAATTTTGAATTGAATGTAAATTCATTGAATGACTTGATCAATACAATATGTCTTAGAATTGAGTGAATCTAAATTATTCCCAAAAAGTAGTTTATACATGAGAGAAAGTTGCTTAAATATTTATAAAAGCTATGTTGACTATATCTGTAAACAATGTGGTATTGTAACAATATGCATCATGTATATACTATCCTGAGGTAGCTTCAGCTTCTCTAAAAACCTTAACTAACAACAAACAAGTTGTTGATTTGAATAACAAAATCATAACTTTATTGTACAGCTTATCCTAACAAACATTCCACAAGGTACTCTAATAAAACATAATGTATTAGATTTAATTCCATGCTAACTAGTGGCTAAAAAGCACAATTAAATATATCGTGTCTACAGTCAGGACCGTGTGATACCAATACGGCGTGACCAAATCTACCGCCACGACCGTAGGCATGGCTCAGCAATGTTCCTCCATTAGTGTGCATGGCTAGATGATATATGTCAAAATTATGTTGAAAATCTATATATGCATTAGTGTTTTCTTGAAATTAGACTTGTAGAGAGTGGAACATTTCAATAATTGAGAGCAGGTTGAGAATGGGTTGAATCAGCCATTGGCTTTGGTTCTTTCGGAAAGTATGCTCACTCTTTTCTTTGGACTTGGCTAAGGATATGCTACACACTAATTGTCGTTGATTGTATCAACTATCTAATCATGGATCTTTGTCCGAATTTGTAACCTATCTAGTGAATCTTCCGTCTGTTTTGTCATGCAAGGACTGTATGATGGATTTTGCAGCGAACTGTGTATAGAGACATAACTTTTTACATATACGGCCGGAGGGGCTCCACTTATCATATGACCAATTTTCTTATGTGAAGTTGTTGTATGAATTTTCTTTGTGCATAACGATTCCGTTTTGTTGCATATAGGTATGCTTAGTACTAGTAAATTTTCCTGGATTTAGCTGGGGTTATTACTTCTTTGATTAATTAGTGTGGTGGCAAATGTTGGTTCAAACGGATAAGATGCTTAGGCATATATTAGCCAGGCTTGGTCATGGATATATATATATATATATATATATATATATATATATATATATATATATATATATATAATTTCATTATTTCCACGAAGCATGAATGCCATTTATCCAAATTTAGTGTATTAACTGGCATTACATATGTATCAATCTGCATTTGTTATATTTTAGTGTGTTTACTAATAATAATGATAATAATAATATCATTTAGAGTGAATTATTAATATATAATGAAAATTTGATAGGTGTTCTATTCAAAAAAAGAAATAAAGAAAGAAAGAAAATTTTATAGGCGTTTAAAGAGAATAAAAAGTATTTACAATTTTATCATCTTTTTTATTTATAGAAATTAATTTTAATTTACTAGTAAAGTAAAAAAAAAAAAGACTGGGATTGATTTAGCGATGAGAGACTTAGATAGTATATATGAGATCAAGAATTTAAATCTCATTATCATTGATGTATCAAAAAAAAGGTAAAATTAAAAAATATATATATTATATTATTATCTATTTATATATTATTATATATCTTACTTTTAATATAGTAATTGTGAGAATTAAATAGATTTACTGTAACAATATATATTGAACTTTTAAATCAATAATAAAATGTATGTATAATTTCATCTTATATTTTTAAAAAAATTATAGAGCAAACTGAGAAATAACAGTATTAATACATAACATTCACATCCTTTCACCATTAATATGATCTATAGATATGTACAGGTATTCAACATTTTTTTTCTCAAATTTATATATGATACAACAATTTTCTATACAAGTGGCATTTTTTTTTATTTCTCGTATTTAGCATTTTTCAACAATACAATAAAAACTGTACAACGTGTCATCTCTGAAAAAAAGAAAAATAAAGAAGGCAAGACATGCCGTGTGTTTCTTTTCCTTTTCCTTGATTCCTTTACAAAAGATTTCATTAAGCTGACTGACAAGAACCGCCGGGTACACAAATTGATGCAAAGAAGTAACTGAGGTCATCGCCAGAAATTTCATCGTACAAAATTTTTTACATATCTTGACTAGAATAACAACAAATAATTAGTGAAATAGCCAATAAATTTTTCCCACTTCAGTATAAGTATATGCGCTATAAATTTTTTTAAAAAAAAAAAATTTGTATCTGTGTAACTAACGTTTCTCTTCTATTATTGCCGCCTCTGATGCATGTACTGGTAATGCAGCATATTATGATAAATTTTACAGCAGTCAACTGAGACAATGAGAATTTTTGTAACAAGTAACAACAAAAAAGGGTGAAAATAACATTAAGGAAGGCAACAAAAATTCAAAGTAGTGACAAGAAAATCACCTTGCCAAACCATGTTTTTTTTTAAGGCCATTATTTGATATTTGTACTTGGTTACTAGTAATCAATGAATTTCCCTTTGGACTAACTTTAATGACTAGTTAGTACAATAAAAGTTCTAGCCAATTACACTTAATTTGGATGTTCAAAAGTGACAATGTAGCAAATCATGGGGCCATGATGCACCCAGGTTTACAGCTACCAGGAAGCAGACCAAATGATAAAATGAACAAAGAACAAAGATGTGCCATTGCCCGTTAGTTCAACCATCAAACAAATTTGGAGGGGTCACTGAGAGAATCTAATACTATGTTTAGCATATAGCTCTGAACTAAGAAAGCATTAGCATATAGCACTACACATTGGATCTCTCCATTGAGACACAAATCCATTTCAACTGCATTTATAACGGATGAAAAAAAAAAGAAAAAAAAAAAAGAGGGGGAGCACTGGAGCAGCTGAAGGATGACCTCAGCATCTGAACCCCAGCTCCTAAGTACATTATATTGGCCCTTGATTCAAGGTACAAGGCCCCAGTATTGAAAGCTAAGCTCAACCATCTGCAAAACAATGTTAAGATTATTATAGAAAAATGCTCAGCCATCATGATAAGTGAAGAATCAAAGAAAACAAGGAATTAATCAAGAAGAAATAGAACAATCAAAGTTCAATTACCATGGTGGACTCTGAATTGAAGGTTGGGAAAATCATGAGCGGAGGTGGGAATGGAAATTGATAATTGGGTTGTGGATGATTTGTCATCCAAATCAAGCCATGATCCTCTACCTTTTTGGGGCCATTCATCAAAGAAGCGATGAACAGTAGCCTTCTGAATCTGAGGTTCTTCTTTTCCTAGTTTCATGAGTGTTGTTTCACACTTGATATCACCACCAAATATGTAGCAACCCTGATCTTGCTCTTGATGTTTTGAGTGGTCACTGAGGCTCTGAAGTTGCAAGTAAGAGTAATCAGTGGATAAACTGGAGCAACTCCTCTGCTTTGAAGAAGAAGAAGATGATGAGGAGCTCATAGTCAGTGGTGTGAGTTGCCAAGAATCATCCATAGAGGAACCAGAGAAGCTTTTGATAGTACCAGAAGGTTCTGTGAAGAAAGCATGCTCATCCACATCCTCTTTCACTCCATAAATATACCTGTTCCTTTTTTTAGTACAAAACATGAAAAAACAAAGAGGATTTAATTCATCATTCACAAACACTTGAAGTAAGCATTTTTTTTAAGCACTAATGGCCAAGCTTGGTTTTCACAAGAGAGAGAGAGAGAGAGAGAGAGAGGGGGGGGGGGAGGGGGAACCTGCAGTCTGTGTTGGTGTGGGAGCAAGAGCCAGTGTCAAGAAACAAGGGAGCACTGTTGTCTTCATATGACAAACCAACACCAGATGACCTTGATGGAGGGTGGTGATGATGATAGAGAAAGGAGTGCTGAAGATGGGAACCATAGCAAGAATGATGAGTGGTGCTTGGGGTTAATGCAGAGCTGTTTTTTGTGATTGATGAGATTGTGGGTGTTGATGAACCATTATTTGTGCTTGTTGATGTTGTTGTTGTTTTCAAAACTACTTCCACAGGCTTTCTTGAACGGTTTTTCCCTCTGTGCATGTGCCTCTCACAGTACTTTGAATCTGGGTATGCCTCTTTTGAGCACCTCCATTTCTTCCCATCTGTTCTTCTGCACCTACCTGGCTCTGGGTCTATTTTTCTTCCCAAACCCATCTGCAGATGGTTCCATCCAACTGCACACAGTCACAAGCAAACACCCTTTTTGTCAAATAAGGCATATATATTTGGGAATATTATATTTGTACTCATTTTCATAGTCATTTTAAACTCCAAACAAGACAGAAAGACACAAGATGATGATAGAAAGAAGAGGACTTACAGTGTTGTGAGTGGTGAGGCAAAAGCTTTGAAGACAAAGGAGTGTCCAAATGGCTCCTTTTGATAGTGAATAGAAGATCAGGTGGAATGGAGACACCTGAAGCCATGTATTTGTAGATGAGAGCTTGATGTTCAAGCTCTTGCCACTGTGATGGAGTAAAGGGAAACCTGTCCCTTCCGTTCATCATCAACCAACCAAGGACAATGGAGAGGAAAACAAAGAAAAGAAAGGGAAAAGGGAAATAGGGATCAAGGAGTACAGAGATGGTATTTGTTTGTGATATAAAACAAACGAAACAGAAGTTATTTTTCAGACCTCAGAGTGCAATGAAAGAGAAGACAGATTCAGGATGAAACTGAAACCATGAGCAAAAGGGAAGTGGTGATTTTTTTTTTTTTTTTTTTTTTGGGTGGGTTTATTACTATAAGTCCCTGGGGAGTAGAGTAGGTATATTTATTTCAGGGGCCATTGGGCTACAGAATCTTCTGTACGTGGATAAAACTAATGGCTCTGATTACGGTGCTGCATGCTGATGCACTCTTTCACAGTCTCTCTCTCTCTCTCTTTATCTGTGTCTCTCTGGTGCCACTGCTTTTGCTGCTAAGCTGTCTCTCTGGCACCTCTTGTCTCTGACATCTCTACGGAAATTCATAAACTAAGAAAAAAATCTTTATGTAATCATAATTTAGTATTTTATATTTAAATATTTTCATGATAAAATTAATGAAATTTAAAAAAGAAATGAATATATGTTGAATAAAATTACTAAGACTGAATATATTTGAATATAAAATATTAGATATATATATACATAAAATCTATTTAAACTATAAGTTGAGAGAAAGATTAGCACCTAAAAACAATAGAGGAAATAGCTATTGCTGGCAGAGTGGCATTATGGTTTAGAGTATGAATCTGTTTGAGAGTTGGTGTCTGAAGCCAATGCCTGTCTGAGAAGATTGTACGGTTGGAGCTTTTACTGCTGCTAAACTCTTTTCCTTTTTCTGTTCCTTTACCTCAGACCGCAGAACCCATTCACTTACAACTTGACCTTTCTTCATTTTAGAAATATAGAAAATGAGAGATGGAGATGTGCAGTCTGAGGCTCTTTTCGGGTTCATGATATTTCTTTCCTCTTTTGTTTTTCACTTTTCTTATTTACAGATATTGATCGGGATAGATTTGTCCCAAATGGCTTAGACTTTAACGCTTTTGCTCTCTCACACCCTCACGTTAATCTCTTTTCTCTTCTTGTTTGGGGAAAAGAGAGGCATGTGTCATGCCACGGGCTTGCTAGTTCCTTTACAACAAGTTGCATATTCTGCTAAAGTAAGCCTACCTAGGTAGTCTAAGTAGTTTTTTAATCTTGTACTTTATTGTTAATCAAAGAGAGCTCAATTTGAGTGACTTGATATTATAAAAGATTTTTGTATAATTAATTAATTATATTTTTTTTATTTATATAATTATTTAAATAATAAATTTAAAATTTAACTATATTTATTGATATATTAAGATATAATTAAATAATAATATAAAAAAATTATAACACTAATACATTTAAATTAAATTTATTTACATATTCAAAATTGACTTTCAAAATTTAACTCTCAATAATTCTTTTTAATAGTTTTGACTTTTGATCAATTACGTATGAAGTACGCACACACTATTTGAGTGCTGTGTCTGCTATCCAACATATGTCTGTGTTATGATTAATCAATGATACACGTGTTTTATTTCAACACAAAAGGATATAATATAGACAAGGTAATTTAAAATTTTTAAAAAAATAATATATAAATTGAATTTATTTTAAATTTTTAAATAATTTTTAATATTAAATAAAAAAATAAGATATAAATGAAATTTATATAAATGATAATATATAATAATAATTTTTTTTAAATTTTTAAATATATATATATATATATATACATATTTATATCTTATAATTTTTAAATTTTGGTATATTTTCTATCCTGTACCTATGTCAGTGTCTATGTACAGTAAATGTGATAAGAAGTGTTTCTTACTCTATGACCTGCGTTAAAATTGATTCTCCATTAACTTCAAAAATTGAAGACCATTCCTATAATATACATTTTCTCCAAATTCCTATTTAAAATGAAACAGCCTTCACATTATTATTTTTTGCCTTTTTACTAAAACCATGAGAAAAATGGCAGAACGGAGAATAGCTTGCGTCTTACCACCGTTATGAATTAATTAATGGAATGAATTGTAAAAAGCACGTGCTAACTATTTCACTCATATGGTACTGAGAGCTTGTATGTCTGCAAAACAAGTTAGACATAATGTTGATATAGTTGTTAAGAGAGAGAGAGAGAGAGAGAGAGAGAAAAAAAATAATATAGTAGATATTATGAGAGATAGTATAGTAAATCTTACTATCTTTATATTTTATATATTGACACAATATTAATTTTTTTATTTCTCAGAATATTTCCTCACCTAATAATTGAGAGGCTAATATTCTAAAATACGGTTAGATATTTAAATAAGACCCCTTTCAATAATATTTTTTCTATATATATAAATTTTGAGATTAAAATCAACATCTCATATTTAAAGGACTCAAACATCTTCACAAAAACTCATACCAACACCTTATTGATCACACTATATCAATTTTATTATGCACAAATAACTTGCCTAGCTATACCAGATGGTCATTTTCTTAGCAATAGCTGAGCATTACAATCTAAATAAAGATTGCAACGAAAAGCACGTCCGTGGTGTTCGTGTTGCTAAACAGCACATTCCGAAGAAGCAAAAGCTACTCAACAAAAGGGGCATATAAGTAAACTGAGAGGGATAGTTGGCATGATGATATTTATGTTGTTTGGTTGCATTAAATTCTTTGGAGCCATTCTTGTACATGTAGTGTAAGTGTTGCAAGAGTGTGCAGCGTACAATACTACTAAGGTGCGTTCTTCCGCACAGTTTCATATGCCCCCTGACTGGTCCAGTTGGTCCAAATTCCAAATACATTTACCCTTTGAACAACACCCAACGTCAACCAAAACATGCCTTCATGTCTTTAGCGGCATTTAAGGTGATCCACCCTTCTTCTGGACCACCAATGATCTCTTAAATGGTCATCATTAGATTAAAAAGATTGAATATTAATAATTAAAAATATCATAAATAATTTATTAAAAATATAATATAAAATTAAAATTATAAATTTATCCATAATTCCTCCCCCTCCCCTAAACTACCATTGAACTCTTCTCTATCTCTCTCCTTTTACAGCAACATTCTTTTGCAAGAACACCACACCATCTACCCCCCACCATGTGTAAACGACACCACACCATCTATCCAATGTTGCCATAAGGGAGAGAGAGAAAGAGAGGCACTATACCCTCACCACTATGCAAATGGCAGCACCTAGCTTGCTGCCACTCTATGAGTGCCCCATCCGCTGCATCGCTACTAATGGAAAAAATAGATCTGTAATCAACAAGGCAAGAATCATTTTCCTGTTCCTTTTTTTTTTGGTTAAACTTTTTCAACGATTGATTCTTCTACCTTCATTAGGCCAAGAATATAAATTTGCAATGTTTGATTTTTTTTATGCGGGGTTGTTGTCAAACTACACTAGGAAAAGAAAGGGGAAATGGTGGGAAGAAGAATGGAGGGATAGGAGATTGAAGGATGAGACCCTCTAATATTAGGGATGGGGGAAGCCAAATAGAGTGGGTGCACCTGGGGGGCACAAGGTGGGGGTGAGAGATGAGGAATAGAAAGGGTGGGTGGTGTGGGGGTAGAGAGACGAGGCAATGGCATTGATAATGGTGGTGGTGTCAAAGTCATCTAAAACCCTAATTCCCAAATTAAATATACACAGTTGATTAACGCTGGTAAGTGGATGGCATATTTTTGCCCCAACCATTGTCCTCCCTCCCCTCTAGTGCCGTGGAGTTTGTGGTGAATAAAGTTTATGTACCATGTAATTTTTGTGATGGCATTTTTAGATGGTTAAGCTCGAGGGTGTTCATGGCTTTTTTTTTCTCCTTTTGTAGTGATGATTTAGTTTTACCCTTTTACGATTCAATTGATGAGGATTTTTTTGATGGTATCTAAAGTTTACATAGGTGGTTCAACGATATAAGTGTATTTGACAGTTATTCGATGGTGTTAGTGGTAAATGCGTCAAATATTTGCACAGCTTATTACTGTTAGAATTAGCTTATAAGGGTCAAGTTTATGATGATGGTGATAAAAGTAGTCAAGCTAAGTTGCAAGTGAAAGTGGTTTACTCAGTTGTTAGTGTGTTTTGTTGTATAGCATTTGTGATTTTAGTTTTGCAAATGTGGTTGATGAAGATAAGAAAACAAATTTCCTTGTACCCTTGTTTTTCATGAACATTGCACTAATATGCTTTGAATGAATGGTTTATGAAGAACTTTGATGATTGACTCACCTAACAAGTGACCTTTTTAATAGACTAAAGGAGGAGATGGAATGCTTGTTTATGAATTGGTTTGTATGTACATTAATAGCAAGTGACCAGGCTTTCTAACTTGACTTAATAACACTATGTTTCTTTGGATTTGATTTGGTTGTGTAGTTATTCTTGATAAGAATCAAAAAAGAAAATAGTGGTTGATTGGGAAATAGGATAAGTCAAACAACATGAATTAAATGAGTGAACAAGATTGTTGTTTTGGCAGGTTACAAGATGGAAGGGGAACTAGCAAAAACATTGTCTATTATCCACATACTGAACACAGTAATAACCAAAGATGCTTGGAGGAGCTTTGAGCCAATGGAACTAGAGACTAAGAAAGCTTTGCAACCACTGCTGTGTTGTGCAACTTTCAAAATAGTCTATATTTGTCTATAGGATTTGGATCTTGAGTCACATCTCTTGTAGTTATTGATTTGATGGTTGGAAACCTTCAAATTATGTTTATTTTAATATTCAAAGAAACTTCATAGGGTTGTTCTTTTATTATTTGGGGTGAATGTACATGCATATAATGATGCAAAACAGCATATAATATATGCCTAGTATAAATTCCATTAGTTGTCAAGGTAGCATGGAATTGATGTTGATTGTAGGAGATTATCATAGATGAGATATCTAGCATTTGTTATGAATAACTAATTTACCTTGTGTTCATGTCATATGGAACCAAAGTATCACTGTCTATTGCAGCAATATTTATCTAGTCATTCTCATTAATATGTATATTTATATTTAAGCCAATGCATCAAAAAGCTATCTCCTGTGGCTTATTGGGGCCATTTTTAAACTAGTAGAGGGCATTATTTGAGTTAGTAATAATCATTATTTAATTTTTTATATTGTCTATATTTATATGAAAAGAAAGCATAAGAAAGTGAATATCCAATTATAGCGAAATGTTTCTTATTTAACAATGAGTTCATAGTTTCTACATATTTGTTAGCTAACCTAACACAACTTGAAAGACTATTTTACAAGTTGCAATATGCTACAAATATAATATTCCACATTAAATAACAAGAGGCTAAGAACTATCTTAAAAAATATCTAAACGAGCAAAACCTCATTAGCTTTGAATATGTATTACTCTCCAAATTCCCAACTTCTAGTAGTATCATAAAAACAAAGTTCTTCCTGTTCATATAAATAGAATTCTGCTAGATAGAGTTCTTCCTGCTATCTAGCCTCTCAATTCAACTATCTACATGAATTGTCTAAAGTTTACATGCCAAGAGCACCAAGGGGTGTTTTCCCTTGCCCATGTTTTCTTGCAAGTACCTACATGTTCCCAATCAAATAGGAAAATAATACAAGACCCAAGATGGCAATGAGAATAGCAAAGGATGTTCTCTAGCAAAAGCACTCATCTCCCATAAGAACTGAAACAAAGTCAATGGGATAAAAAAAATGTGCATCTACAATCAATATTATATATTGATAACAAATTTTAAAGTTAGCATCTTATAGTATCCCTACAATGGACAAGGTTTCATACATTGTTGTTTAAAGTTAGCATCATAGTATTCTTATGTAATACATTAATGGAATAGTATAAATCTCTTTCACCAACTTAGTGCATGCTTGGTTTTGATTATTGTGCACTCAGTAAAAGCTATCTAATATGATGCTCTCTCTTTTTTTGGTGAAGAGTTTAAAGCTCCCTCTCAAAGCATTTTGTTTTAAGCTTTTTCTAAAATGCAAAATAAACTAATCTAGACATGCACTAATATAGATATGCATTTATTGCAAGGTCAACACAAATGACACACAACTGGAAGTTGGTGGAAACTGTAACATCCTCCCTAGCACAGTACTATGCTTAAGTCATAGTACCACACTCTGGAGATGTTATTGTTACCTGAATGGACCTCATCTGATAGCAACTTCAGCCGTCTTCGGAAACTTCTAAAATCATCTGGAGACAACATGGAAATAGGAGTGAGAATTATAAAATTCTCAGTAGGATTCTCTAATTTTCATACATAGTGTCATCATGGCCGTCTCCAGTTTGCTTCGGTTTATTATAAAAAAAAGTGAATATGTCATGTAAACTGTTTGATTCCACAGTTTGAAAAATACATTATCCGAAGTAAAGTACGTTTTATTCATACACTTGTCAACTCATGAATTATGTTATGAATGATAATTGGAACATAAATAGAGTATAACAGCATCAACTTCCTGGAAACATAGCCCCTACTCATAACTTTACTTGTGCTTGAATTCATACATATACATAAAATTTACTTCTCTTTCATTCGGTACTTACACTAGCTGGGTCAGGCCATGCCTCATATGATTGGGGTGCTTGTATATACTTTAATCTTTAGTCTTTAGTCTTTTACTTGGCACACCTAGGCGTTACGTATCGCCGTCCCTAGGGTGCATTTACTGCCCTTGGGTAGCCTGGCCTTGGAGTGAGCTCGTCAGCTTCACCCGTGACCGTCATCGCACCGACTCACCTGCAAGGGGATTCACGTGCCTCTAGTCTTGGAGGGATCTCATTCTGGTCACGTGCCTCTAGTTGAAGGGATCTCTTCTGGTCACGTGCCTCAAAATTGAGGGATCTCATCTGACCACGTGCCTTCAACATAGAGGGATCTCATCTGACCACGTGCCTCCAAGGTAGAGGGTAGCTGCCTTCACAGGGAGGGATTCAAAGTGCAACTGCCTCCAAGTGAAGGGATTCATATCTTTATCATTTAACTGCCTTCACCAGGAGGGATTCAGTGTGCAACTGCCTCTGGGTGAAGGGATTCACATTTAATATGCTCATGGCTTTTCATTCTCATATAAGGTCATGCATAGTCATACTGACTGTACCTATACTTCATTCATTTTCATATGTCATTGTACACATGATCTTCACGTACATATTCATAACGTGTAAAGGCTCGTAGCCTCTTTACCATTCTACCGACACTTATACATATGCTTTATCCTTTACTTTCATATATCTCATCTCATACTCATGTCATTCTCAAATATAGGGTTTCTATATACCCATTCATACTCGGATTCTTCCTTACATCTAAACATTCCTAGTTTCATAGACTTCTGCCGTAAAATCGGCAGCATAACGGATCAGATCCGTTTCCCCATGAATAGTGCCAGCTCTCACAGACAAATCAGTCATAGCAACATAATCAATCTATTCATATATATGGATCAATATAAAACTGGCAATCCTCAACTCAATCTTTATAGGTTTCATTAATACTTGCAAAAACTATTAATTTGGTCATTCTGCCACATTCTATTTGGTTCTGCCCGAATATCATATGACCCACCTTTATTTCTACTCAACTCATTTAAAACTGAATTTTGGATATGTCATAGCTCTATATGTCTACTTTCTAACCTCTTTGGTCCCCTATCATTTTGATTCATATAACTCAAGATATTCAAATTTTACCTCAACCTATTCAGTCACTAGCCCGAATTACACTCCTGGAAGTATAAATTCACTAAAAATCGAAATTAAACTCAAATCTTCCGAAATTGGTCTCATATCAAAGCTAACAGGACAACCTTTCATTTGCCACAAGTTTCACTCCATTTTCTTAAGTACACCTCAAGTTATAAGTCCTGAAAGTTGACCTTTCTGAACTACCCTGTTTTGGTCTGGATTAGACATAGGACAAATTCCTCGAATCACTGGGAACAATTGGGACCATAACAAACTCGAAATTTCATACTGGGATGTTCCCCTATGTGTAGACTTTCTAACAAAACTGGTTTCACTCAATTTGGAATTGTATAGGGTGAGCTATACTCTCCTCATGTCACCCTACTCAGATGAAAATCCTAAACCCTAGGTCAAACTTCAAAAATTCGTATCTCTCTCAATACTAATCCAATAACCTTGTATGATATATCTATGGAAAGCCCTGAATGTCTACTTTCATCTAAAAATGGTCTCATCAGATTTAACCGGTTGTAGGTGGAGCTGTACTCTCCGCCGTACGGACTGCCGTGGAATCTCCACCAAGATAGCACCCTCATCCATCCATTTCTCTTAGTTTTCTTCTTCTAATTCTAATTCTAACTCAAAATCTTCTATTAATTCAATCATAATTCATCATAATCCATCATAATACATCCAATAATTCATCAAATACATAAAGAAGGAATACAATCTCATGCAACCATAGTGTAAGTAATTCAAGAATAGAGTAGAATCCTACTTATTTGGAGTATGATCTTGCTGAACCTATGTTTTGGATTAACGGAACCTTGACCAAGCTTGGAGATTTGATGGAGTGGGTTGAGAGAGGAAGGGAGCTAAAGTGAGGAAGGGAAAGCAACGTAGGAAATGAGCTGAAGAGGCAGGAGGAGGATATATATATAGACAAAGCTTCGAAGTGGTAGTTAGAATGAGTGGCTTTGATTGGATGAAGTTTTGTGGGCAAGGTTCAGCCATGTCTCCCTCTTTTGTGTCAAAATTGCTCTCCGCGTTGCCCAAAAACTGGGATACGCTTTTGTTCTATCTAAAATCGGAACTCGTTCCTATAATACTTTAAGTCGGAACTCGTGATCCTTGTACATTGCTTGAAGTTTAAGCTGGATGTCGGAACTCGTATTCCTGGAAATCGGCTCAGGATCCGAACTCGTGTCCATCCCAATTGAGTTCAACACTAAGGTCGGAATTCGTTACATTAAACTCGGAGTTCGGTATTTGCACCATTGTGTTAAATTATAACTTCTGATATCGGAAACCACACACACTATTTTGAACCTTGTTGTCTTAGGTCGGAACTCACGTACATCTTGCTTGAAACTTGAATATAAGTTATGAGATCAGAAGTCGAGTCCATTTGTTTTAAGACATGAAGTCGGATACTGGTGAATCACGTTCATATTGTTTGGACTCGAATGTTAAACTCAGAAGTCGTAGAGTAATCCAGATGAAGTCGGAAGTCCTGAAGTAGTAAATTATGCCACTTGAGGTCGGAGATTATGCCCAATGTACCTTAACTCAAAACCGGAAATCGGTAATGGAAGATGAAATCGGAAATCGGACAGGTCGTGAAGTCGGAAATTATGTGGAATCCGAGGGCGAACTCGAAACTCGGAAATTGGGATTTTACAGAAACGGGTTTCAATTTTTATCCAAAGAGGAAAAAAGGAACCAAAATATAGAGTGCAAACCAAATCATGTGTATTTGTAATAAAAATCCCAAACTAAACCACAATATAGAATGTAAGGAAGGTTGGAATTAACAAAGTTGTATCTAGACATAAATATATTCAATGGTACTAACAACTAATCTTTTCTAATCTGATAAGAACCGAAATGAAGGAAAGAAAGAAAATAGATAGTTGGGGCTCAAAATAATAATTAAATAAAAGAAAGATAAATGAAATTATACATGCAAATTAACTCTGATATGAAAATTTGTGAGAGATGAATAATGGGTGTAAAATATCACTGAAACTAAGTTCCAAACTAAGCTTTGCCCAAATACCAGAAGCAACATCATCGTTTATAAAGGTAACAAGCTGGAACAGATGGAGAACGAGAACATGAGCACACACACACAAAAGCTAAGTCGTCTACCACCATGGCTTTGGAAAGCTCTAAGTCTCTGATAGAAAATAGGAAATGGGGACAAATACTCTCTTTGTACATAAAAAACACTCTCTCACAAACCTTAACACAACGATATGTTCAACCGCAATGTAGATCGAAATGGCTACTGCAAGGTATCACAAAACCTTGTTGCGCAATTGATATGCCGTCACAGAAGCGGCTAATCAGACAAGGTCTTTATTTTCTCCAACAGAAAAGCGGCCAAGCAAACAAAGGGTCTATTTGCAACAAAATTAACCTAGGTCCTTATTTGCAAACATACAGAGGGGTTATTTTGTTATTTTGATGAGGGGACGAACATTAGTCCCAAACATGGGTGAGATTAACGAATCACTCACCCTACATTGTCACTCTTAATCTCAAATTTACATCATATTAGTGCCCATATGGTGGTCCTTTCACCTTTCAGATGGCCAATGACCCTTAATTTTACATCATTAGATCTTTGTAAAAAATATATCAATGGTTGAGATTTTATAAATAAAATAAAAATTGAAATTGTTAATGAATTAAAATTATAATTTTATCCTTCTAACTCCCAAATCACTATCACCACCCAAATCATTACTCACAATCTTCTCTATTGGCACTGTTGCCGTCACCTTAAGCACCATCGCCAGCTTACCTCATTGATGGTTCCCTCAATGAAAATAATCCCTTCATTCACTTATTTTTGAAAAAGCAATCAAAAAGGAAAAGCATAAAATCATCACAAACTAATAGAAGAAGTAATCAAGTCATCAAGAACAACAACATATTTTCCGTATAATCTATACCTCAAAATAACAACACCCCTTGCATGACTAAGAAGAAAAGCAAAGCCTCAAATTTCCTTGAAGCATAGAAGCAAAAAAAAAAAAAAAATGACATGGGGAGGCAAGAACGCGGTGAATTGATACAAATAAAAAAGGCACCCAAATCCCTTAGTAGTGAATGCATGTGACACATCCTTGCACGACAGGGAGGTAGTGAGGTGGCTAAAGCATGGCAGCGTTGGGCAGATTGTGCTAGTGGCAACATCACTAACTCAACGGGGTGGCAACTATGAGACAGAAGGATTACTGGTTGTGGTGGCTAATGATGGTTAAGGAACTCTTGTGAGGACGTGAGTTCATTAATTGTGGTGGCTGAGACGGTACGACATGGGGTTGGGTTGGTCGCAGTGGCAGTTGTGATGGCTATAAGGCAAACAAAAAGGGAAAGAGGTGGCATAGAGCTCAAAATCACAGCGAAGGATGATGTTGGTGGTGGTGATGGATTTGGGGTTAGGGATTTGGAGAGGTGTACGGAGGCGAAGTGGCAGCGATCCACAAAGAAGGATAGGATAAGAATTGTCATTTTAAGGATGAACCACTAATGGTTAAAAAGATGGAGTGGACCACTTGATCAACCACCATACCATATCTTGATTTAACCTCTAGCTTTCCAACTTTTATCTATCTATAATTTATCTATCTATCTATAATCTATAATACAATATTAAAGTTCTTCCACTATCAATGCGACACGGCATTTTTTTGTTTTGAATTTTTTTAATTCCTTTAAATTATAAATTTTCTTTAATTTCTCCTTTCTTTTATTATTATTTTTCTATTATGTTTGCCATGTGATAATTCTTAAATTTATTTTAATTACTATTAATTATATCTATTTTCTTTTACTTTATTAAAACCTTTCATTTATTTTAATAAATTTTGCTGAACTCTTTGACTTCAATAATTATTTATTACAAAATGTATAAAACTTTTTAAATATATATACAATAAAATAACAAACTAGCATTTTACGTACTTAGTAGCTAATGTCTTTGAAAAAAAATCAAAATACAAATGAAATTGAATTTTGTAAAATAAAATAATAAAGAGACAATTATAAAGGTTTTACAGATCATAAAAAGATTCACATAGATAAATATAGTGATTTGACATTTAATTTATGCACATAAAGTTGAAAAATACAGATAATATTATTCTAAAATAAATTTATTTAAATAGTTATCAAAGTTCGGATATAACGCTTTTTATATAACGTTAAAATATTATAATTATTATATTAACATTAATGTATTTTTAGATAAATAATTTTTTATTAAGTATTTTTATTTGAATATTTTATAATTATTATTTAATTTGTCACTTATTTTATTAATGTTCTTAAGTATATTTTAATTACCATTAATTTGATTTATTTGAATTTATTTTATTTGACCTTTCATTTCTCTCAATAAACCTTTTTTTATTTTCGATCTTTTGTAATTATTTAATCATTTAGCATAAGCTGTACATAATAAACTAAAATTTTACTTGGTAATTGATGTCTTTAAAAAAATTAAAACACAATTAAGATTGAGTTTTTTGAAATTAAAAAATAAAGAGAACAATTATAAAGATCTTTTACATGCATAAAAAGCTCACTTAGAATGTTAAAATGAAAATAATATTTAGTTGATTTATATATATATAAAATTCTTTTAGGTAGTAGAAAGGCTTCGGTTGAGAGGAAGATATTCATCCCAGTCCAAGATCAAAGCATATATATAAAGTTGAAAAATATGTATAAATATTATTCTAAAAAATAGTCAAATAACTATTAAATTTTATATATAAGCCTTTTATATACTTTAAAATGTTATAATAATATTTTTATTAATTAATTTTATTTAATAAATTTTTTAACTAAAATAGGGTTCTACATGTACTCAAATGAAGAAAGTGAGATTTATAATCTATCTATCTATAATCTATAATCTATAATTTATCTATCTATATATCTTAATCTTCTAATATAAAAGTTCACCCACTATCAATGCCACATGGCTTTGTGCCTTAATTTTAAATTTTAATTCTTAAAATTTTAATTCTTCTTTAATTATTTATTTATTTTATTAATGCTTTTTTAATTATAATCACTATGTGACATCTCTCTAATTAAGTTTATTCTACCTATGGATATATTTATTTTGACCTTTCATTTCCCTCAAAAACTCTTTCTCAACTTTTTATCTTCTATACCCATTTATCATAAAATGTATGAAATTTTATTGTAAATATATGTAGGCTAATATGATAAAATGGAATTTTATTTAGATATATTTAAAAAAAATTAGCAAAATAAAATAAAAATAAAGAATAAAAATTATAAAAAAATTTCACATCATAAAAGAATTCACTTAAATTGCTAAAATAAATATAATAATTATTTACTTAATTTATTTGTGTAAAGTTGAAAATAAATATAAATATTATTCAAAATAATCTATGAAAATTTAGACAAATAACTATTAAATTATAGATATACATTTTTCGTTTTGCTTTAAATATTATGAATATATTTACTTAATTTAATTCACTTTATTTAAATAAAAATCTTACCTAAGTATTTTTATTTAAATGTTCTAATTATATTTTTAAAAATAAATAAATTGAAATATATATTAAATATTTATTTACTTAATAAAAATTATAATCATAAATAGTTAACTTAAATAATATGATCAACGAGCAAATAACTATTTTTTAAGTCCTCTACCTTTTTATCAATTCCTCTCAAAATTTGCCGGCATACACAGCCTCCGTCATTATTGATTGAATGCACAGAATTAATTGATGATATGGAAACATGTCGGAATAATAAAATCGTTTATAGTGTGCATTATATGTACCGAATTAGAAGTATGATAAACTTTATTTTGTATTCACTACATTAATTTCGTCTAGAAGATAGAATCTACTATGACAATATTTATCATCCTTGTACAGAATTGACTATCCTTACCTAGGATTTCAGAAGTTTTTATTCATAGCGAAAATGATGATGAGGCTAGAAGATTTAGACATATCGGTTGAAAGAATAAGACTTCATTTAGCCGATACAAACTATTCTTGTGATTTTGTAATACTTTTTCCCTACAAATACTTCTTTTTTTCTTTTTCTTTCAGTAAAGCCTCGTTTACATTTTTCATGTCTTTACAACGATTTCAACTTATTCTCAAAAGTTTATTTTTTGTTTTATTTACGTCCTTAGCATTTTCAAAAGATCTCAATCCTGCTATTTTGGTATTCAAATTATGAATAGAAAAAATTGAAATGAAAGTCAAGTTATAATATTAGTGATAATATATTCATTATTTATCTAAATTGGATGATATTATTTACTATTATTTTTCTCATATTTTTATAGAATATAAAAATTTTTCCTTTTAGTTTAAACCCCCTTAACACTCAATTAATTTTTCTTCTACTAAAATGCATACTTGAAGCTTTTCTTTGGAGAATTGAAGGTAAACAATTTCTATGAATAGTATTTGAATATTACTAATATTGTAATTTGATCTCAATATCAATTTCTTTTTTTATTTATAATTTGGATACCACCTATTAAAAGAACAAAATTAAAATATTTATAAAATATTAGGAATGTAAATAGAACAAAAAAAAATTTAGGGACAAAATTAAAATTTTTGATAAATATAAGGGATATAAATGAGGCTTTACCCTTTTCTTTTTGTCAATATATATATATATATATATAAACAAACTGGAGCTTAAGACTTGATACAGAGACATTTGAAGTGTTTATTTTCTCCAACTCCAACACGGCATTGCTCTACTCATGATTTTTTTTTTCTTTTTTGGTAAACCTAGTGAATCATATTACGTGTAAAGTGATTTGTTATGTAAGAATAAAGAAGGACAAAGTCTAGGGTACTTTAGTGCTATGATTTTAATTATGCCCTTTAGTTTTTCGTTTTTTGGAAAAAAAAAAAAAAGCTATAATATTAAATGTTCAAATAAAGTATTTATGCGATTCTCCTACTTTAACAATCGACTATGATGCATATGCGTAGTATCCTTCTTTCTGTCTAGTTTTACTCCAACATCAAATAAAGAGGAAGCAATTGTATTTAAACAACTTCGAATTTTAAACTTTGTTCAAAGCACATATATATGTAGGTAGAAAAGGTTATCCGTACTCCTTCCATTATTTGTTACACTTTCTTAAAGCACACGCCCGTGGTCCCTAAGCTTGTTAGAGCACAAAGCTCCACATACTTAAAAATTATGATTTTAAATTGGTCTAAAATAGTAATATTGCTGTTGTGTTTCCCTCTGCAAGTGTATCGTAGCCTCTACATCAATCGCATCTTCCTGCAATTTCTACAATCGCTGCAACTGAAATTGTAACTGCAACCCCAATTTAAAACTATGCTTATTATAACACTAGCATATTTAAGGATTAAGAGGTCCCAAGTAGTAAGGGACACCAAATGTTTCCATTAATGAAGCAGCCAGAGGGGCAAATCCCGGAATCTTTGCTGTAGCATTCTGGTTTTGAATCACGCAGCAGGCTGTCACATCTTGGACTTGGACCACAATCTCACGTACATTCAACTAATGCTTGGTGAATAGTGATCACATCCCCTACTTGCAAATTGCAATGGCAAGTAGAGACCATAAATTTGCTCCAATTTGTATCCGTGTAATGCCAACTGCGGTCAAAATCTTAGCAAGTGGATAATGAACACCATTAGAGCCTGCAGCTGGACTACGCTGAAAACTGGAGAATGTCACACAAGGTTGAATATAGAATGAAACCTGCTATATGACTATATTCCAAATTTGGATTTTGTTTTATTGAGTGTAAATTGAAGGTTTGAAAAATGCTGATATGACATGGCACATGACCCTTATAAAAGCGTAGGAAATTAGTATCCTTTTGACTGTTCCTTACATATCTTTTTTAAGTTTAGCGATCATGAGGAAAAGAAAATCTTATTATGAAGAGTTCGTCATTGCCATGTGAGTGTGACATGCCTTTGCGTATGTTCTTTTCAATAATCCTACGGCCATGATGTTTTTAGCTTCATTTTTTAACTTTTCCTTGTGGAACTACTTGAGATATGATGGGCTCACACACTCGCAATCTATGAATACATTGAGGTCAAAGAGATCTAGTACACCTACTGCATTCAATTATTTTTCCCGTAAGGAATCAGTCATATCAGCTCAGATAGATAGAATGTAAACCAGCAGAGGGTTTGTTAAACGTTATGAGATCTGGCCCATGGGGGAGACCCTGATGAACAGGCCAACAATTGGTCTCCTTCTCCGTAGTAGGGGCCCAGAGAGTTGCCCAATGTCTGCTTCCACCCCTCGTTATTTGAATGGCTGTGGATCACCAAACATAGAGATTTAGGGCCTGTTTGGTTCTAAAAAATACTTTATGTTTTTATTTCTTATTTTTAATTTTAGTTATAAATGCGTCAACTTATTTTCATTTTGTTTCATGAAGGAAACAATATAAATTAAGAAAAAAAAACCATATTTTCATTGTTTCCTTTATGAAATTCTGAAAACAAAAAATAAAATAAAAACAAGGTAACAATTTTGTAATTAGAAACAAAAAATAAAAATAAGAAACATTTTCTAAAACAAATATACCCTTATTTTAATTGCCATTGGATAAGTTCTAGTAGAGCGTAAGGCTTTGGGTGTTTTATACTAAGTAGAATTGAATGATATACAATTGTTCATGCCAATGTTCGGGTATAGGATATATCTGAAATATGGCAGGAGTAATGATGTGGAAGACGATTGGGGGTGGGTGTACTAATATGACACTTCGATGCTCAAGACAATTTTTGTACCAAGAGGCAATATATATGGATTGGAAAATGTCATACCTTGAGGCTATGAAGGCTGTTATAGCAATATAATGAGGTGATACTTGAACGGCGTCAGTGCACATTTTTTTATTTTTTATCTCCAATAGCCAAGATAGATTTAATTCAACCCCAAATCCTAATATTTCACCTAAAATCATTAATTAAGCATCATTACCGTAGGGTGTAAACAATTCCTCAATAAATAGATCATAAATAGCTAATTTCAACACAAAAACCTTCAGAACTATATCAAAACAAGATATGTATACTTTTCACACTTCAGGACCATGATGAAGAGGAGGCGTTGCACCATATCTTCTTCGCATGCCCCCTTTACAAAGAACGCCCTTCGTGCCACAAACTCATCATGTTACATTGAAGGCTTGTGCCTAGATCATGGTCGGAACTTGTAACATCAAGCCTGAATGAACTATCAAAGGAGCAACTTGGGCTTGAGGTGGCGGTATGGAATGGAGTCTAGGTAGCTAGGACCGCAGTGCGGCGAGAGATGCCGAAGCTGCCAAGTTGAGAAGCTAGTTTGGTGGCACCCAGTGCTGTGAAAACCTTCAAACAGGAAGAGGATGCCAATGAGTTCTTGAACAAGGCTGAAATAGGTGCAAACAAATGGAAACCACCTAAGCGGGTATGTCAGTAGAGACTTAACTCAGCGGGTATAGGCATCATAGTCCGAGATCATGTAGGGAGTTTTATGGCTGGGAAAGCAATGGTTTTGTTGCCTTCGAGCAATGTGAAAATGGCTTCCTGGAAAGTAATGCAAAGAATGTTTTCTCCGACACAAAAGGTAGTGGGGAGGACCTTGGACTCCACAGATCCACTCTTAAGTGACATCTTTTTGTTTGCATCTTGGTTTTCACATTTTGATAGCGGTTCAATAGTTCATTGAAATTGTAATACAGATGCACACTATCTAGCTCAAATGGCAGAAGAAGCAGAAACTGAAATGTGGCTGAAGAAGGGGAATATGACAGGAGGGCCCTTTCCCATATTTGATGTTCTGTCCTCTAGTTTTTCAATCTAATAATAAAAAAAGATTCAAGCGCTGTTAGTTGCGTTGTAATGAATATTCATTATTCCCCCAAAACGTTTTGGAGGATTGAAAAACCACACACCTTGCATGTAGTACGCTGTGAATGTTCGGCTTCAGTGCAGAAACAAGTCGTCAATTTCAAATAAATTTTTTTTTTCGGTGGACCCTAGTGGGGATAACGTGAGGGGCTCTGCTCCAAGTGGAAGTCCAACACGCTCCCGAAGGCTTTGTTTGGGTGTTTAGTTTAGGAGAGGAGGGAAAGGGAGGAACAGGCTTTGGGGCCTTTTATAATGTTTGGGAGTTTTAATTTAATTGAAAGAAAGTGTTTGAGGGTGATCTAAAACCCTTCAAAAAATCCCTTGGCCTTTCCCTCTTAACTTCCAAACAGAGCCTAAAGGATCCCGGGTGCACCTTTCTCAGAGGCGGATACCGAGACCATCTACGCTGGCCTCCAGATGCAATTTCAAATAAACTAAGAAGAGCAAGCTCAGTATCACATTAAATTATTTACAGGAACTTCCAAGGCCCAAACTCGAATCCAGACCAAGTTATTTAGGATCCCAAACGCTCACTTCTACTAACACATTACCTAAGATAAATCATATCTTTTGCTTTTGGCGTGTAGAAAAATGCCATTTACATAGACTGAAACCCTATAGCACTTATTCTAAGATTGGATCTATCATTTAACTAATTATTTACAGGTGCTGCAGAAACCCTAAAGGAGGAAGGGGTAAACAAAAAAAAAAAAAAAAGGTAGGGTGAGTGGAAATTTGGGTTACATGTTGAAGGGGAAACATTTTTGGCTCATGCATAATCTATAGAAATTATACAACAACGAACTTATGTTCAAGCTTTGCAAGGCAGTAATATTTTCAAAATGTCATGCACGTGAGCCCTATTCCTTTTGGAAGAAAGAAAGAACCAGATCTGTATGCACAGAGAAGAGCTGCGTATCCACGAAAAGCTGTTTAGCACAAGGCAACAAAGAAGAAACAACCCGCATTAGTAGTCTGAAAATAAAACCCAACAGAAAAAGCTCTGCATAGAAAGAATTTTTTGTCATTTTAAGTAACACGAAAAAGAAACAAGCTCGAACCATTCCAGCACACCGACAAAATGGAAAAAGATTCTGTACTAAATATATTTGATCCATATCTATGTAAAAATTGCAGCTCATTACACACATTCAATAGGGTTCCCACAAACATATGGGTGGATGCAGCTGAGAATGAAACAATCAAGTGTGGTTAGCAAAAGCTACAAGGAGTGCAATGGGAAACGGTTACGTAGCAAAGATTAAGCATGGATCCCACGATTTCAGTGAAATCTTCAATGCCCCAGCTTGGCCTGATGCCAGTACATGGAAGCATACCAATGGTCTTACATGCACTGTGAAAAATTGACTGAAAAAATAATATACCAACCAACGAACAGGTTCAACAGAAGAAATAAGCCTGACCAGACCACAGATAACAAAGTAACAAACAAAATGATTCTCATGCAGTCAAACATCTGTAAGACTGGCAACCAGTTAGGAGACGCTAACTAGCCTCTACAATGACTATTCCGGTGAACCTCCCTAAACAACTTCCACTCGTTCTCTGCCTGGAAGGGTTGTCTTTCAATTTACACAGAAAAAATGCAGCAACTCAAATGAGTCTATCGGATTTTTGTTCAAGAATGAAATCTTATTTGACTTGGTTACACAGTGCCCTAGTTGTGATCCCAAGAAGATGAAAACCACAAAGTTTGAATTATATATTCACTTATTAATATAGATTTTGGAATTGGGCACAACTACTGGGAAATCAGATATTTTTGCAGGTTGATTCAGACTATTTAAAACCTAAAAGCAAATGAAAGTTAAATCTGTTTGCATAATCAACACGAAGTGTAAAGATAAAGGACCAAACCTTCATGAAAGCCCGATCACGATACGGGAATGAGTCGATGAAACTCTCCTTCAAAAGCAAGGACACCTGAAGATACAGACCATAATGTTAGTTACTCGAAGTACTTAATATGCTATTTGCAATGCAAGTCAATGTTCATAAATGATGGCACATAGTACTGTTTCAATTTTTCTTTTTATTAATTTTGCCTATTTAACTTGAGAGAGTGAGCTTTGTTGCAATGGTAAGGTTGCCGTCTTGTGACCTGAATGTCACGAGTTCAACAAATCTTGAAAATAGCTTCTCCGCTTGCAAGAGTAAGGTTACATACATCTACCCTCCTATACCCCATTAGGTGAGAGCCTCATGCATTGAACCATATTCTTTAATTTTGCTTAATGAACTTGAGAAGACAATCTAACTCTCATCACTTGCCACTTTAGCAAAGAGCAAAGCCAAGTATACTTTGCATGAAGAGACAAAGATTACTGCAGTAAGGTCTTGAGATATTCTAGGACTAATGTTTATCATATCACTAAAGTCGACAAAATTGAATATAGAATTATCATCAAAATAAGGTGCTGCAATTGGGGGTTAGAAACTAAGTCCCTCCAAAGGACCAGCTATTTCTATGATTGATGGAAGAATTATAAATAAGGATCAACTTACAAACCAAAGGGACAAAAAGGACAGAAAGACCCATTAATCATCAAGAACAAACCACTACTCGGATTATCTACACAATGATTTTTGTTTTTCATTTCATAATGGGCAGTCCAAGCTGGTCCTTGATTAAATCCTTATTTTCAGAGAGGTAAAAAAAAATTAGAGACAAAAGGAAAGAATTTTGCAGCTGTCAGATCAAAAGACAAAAAACACAGACCTTATCGTCATTAGATTGTACGTTGGTTATTGTGTGAGATCGGATGTTATAGCAAAGGGAATCCAAGTAAGATCTTAACACTGACAAGAACCCCTTGGCAGCTTCAATCTGTGAGAAAAACAGCAAGCATGAGAATATAACAAAACATGGTGACAAGGTTGTTAACACTTTGACATGGAAATATCCTACAAATCTTTCACAAACTACTTGAATTTTTTGAATTTTCAATACAATGATTAATTAACAGGCAACCGAATAACTGGTTCTTCAAAAATGGCTCTTTCATCACTTGACATATGACAGGCAAGCATGGCTAACATTTGAAATATTTAACATACTAAAAATCACCCCAAAAAAGAGTAAGTTTTTTCGTTTTTTTTTTTTTTCCGCGGCTGTTGGGGGGGGGGGGGGAGGGAGAGCAGAAAGCAATAAAGAGGAAATCAGAGAAACTAATCTAAATCGATGAAATGATTAATAAGGACACACCTGAACTTCCGTGCATTCATACACTGGCCTTCTCCTACCCAAGTAACTTTCTCCCACAAGAGTTGCATGATAAGGACGTAAAGAAGACATTAGCTCTCTCTGTCTTGGCAGTTGAGGTATTGTTGGTGATTTCACCTATTGAAAAAACAAAATAGCATTTTGGTAAGAAACCATGTGTGCCTATCTGTACCTCAAAAATATAGGAGACTCCTAAAATAGAAGTTAGCAGACAACGAAGCAAACAATTATAGGAGCTAAGCACCATTCATTTTACGGGCAAAATTAAAGGATGCCTGCACTCACATGAGCCCACAATATATCCTCCAAAAATCATAACTTTATTACTTTTCTTTTTAGTTTAAGAAACAAGACTAATCAGATTAAACAATTCATTTAACTTTTTTAACGTGGAGTGCAAGACCCCAAAAAATAATAGACTCAAAAAGAATCTATGTTATAGTTTTATATTGGAGCTGGTTTTAAATTACTTCAACTTAAGATGCTTTAACAGGACAGGATCATGGGATTTGCGAGTTGAGTAAGCTGATCAGAAACTTTATTTTGTTTGCCCTGTACAGAGATGTTTTATCCATTTATTAGGTTAAATATGTTGCCGACATTTGTATCTTATTTTAGGCAGAGAATCATTAGACAATATTTACTAATTATAAGATAATAATTGTCGGATATCTATACATTGTAAACCATTGTACAGTATTATCATCAATGAATATATTATTTCCTCATATTTTCTTTCAAGTTGGTATCAGAGCTCCTGATTTTGGAGCCTCTGCACCTTCAGCCGCCTTCGTAGCATCTCCTCCCAGCCCTCACTACTAGACTTTTGAAATTATTACAGCCTTAACTGCTGTTTGAGAGTTTTTTCCTCACCCTTACATCCCTAACCCACTCTATCCCCAGCGCGCGCAGGGATGGAAAAAAAACCTCTCATTTTTTCTTCCCAATTTTTCCTCTTTCCCGCCACTGTCACACTCAGTATCTTAAGCTCACACCTGGGAGGGCATTGTTATTTCAAAACGCTGAAAAGCCATCCATGAAAATCTACATTGATACTGACTATGCTGGTTCTATTTTTTATAGAAGATCAACATCAGGATATTGCATACATTGGGAAAAAATTTGGTGACTTGGAGGAGTAAGCAAAATGTTGCTAGATCAAGTGTTGAGGCAAAGTTGAGCTATGGCACAAGAAGTTTGTGAACTGCTATAGATGAAAATCATACTAGATGACCTGGAAGTTAAACATTATACTCCTATGAAGATGTTTTCTTTTGTGCATTGGAAAGGAAGGAAAGAAATTCCACAATCAACAAAGATAATTTTACTTTCAACAGATTCAGAGAATATGAAAGTTGAGTGTATATCACAAGCAAATGATAATAGTCCAGCAGTACAAATGCAATGCGTATAATAATGTTTTCTGTCAATAGAAGGCATGAAATTTCAAAGATGATAAGAAAGAACTAGTCATGTATACTTTTATTGCTCACTAATACTAAATTGTTGGGGAAGAAGAATCGGCATTTATTAGCATTGCAAAAATATAGAGAAAAATTACATACCTGGTTTCTATCGGCATCAACAAGAATAACATTGGTTAACTTTGACTGAACTTCATTGGTCTTGTTCCTAACACCAACCTAGAGAATTAAATTTTGTAGCCAGTTAGATTTCAGAAATGATATCATCAGGAGAAAATGTCAAGATGAAAACAATGGAAAGCAAATTTAAAACTACACTCCAGTAACAATTCTAAGTTTATGTTCCAATTTGTGAAGGATAATATTAAATGAATTTTACAAGCTCCACAGCAATATATTCAACATCATTATCTAAGTAACAATAGGGCATGAGCAGGAGCAAGCATTACGCATGGATTTAAATGAATAAATAAAATCCAAAATACCAAAGGAAAAAAAAAATCATAGCCTGAGTTGAAGCAGATATTATTCTCAACAGCAAGAAGAACAGAGCACTCACTACATACGGAACAGGTGCATCCAAAAACTCAAGCATGTCATTTGGTAAAACCTGGAAGAAAATGTTAATATCAAGCACTATAGGTGAAAAAGAGAAATTCAAAACATGTAAATATCAATATTCACTTTAACTTGGAAAGGGAAAGAAATCAAACTGGCATTAGCAGGCTTTGCCATCGGTAGGGTCGGATTAGTGGAATAACTGACAAAACTGAAGCAGATAGGATTCCCTGGTCATGAGAGACATAAAATGTTCCTGTCAAGTCTATGAAGAAATATCAATGATGCAAGGGAGATGCTAATTTCTGCAGTTAAATTTTCCAAATCAGCAAATCAAAGATTGGGTCTCAAGCATAGTATAGCCATCCATATTTAATTGTAAGTGACTAACTCGTAAAACTAGAGAACAAGAACACTTGCAAGATCGGCAAACAATTAACATGACTTGTACAATAAAATAAGCAGCAATATGCTGATGAAATATGCATGAGCACATCAGCAGGGCCAAAATGAGAAGAAAGCCAAAATACAAATACAAGTAATACCATTCCTATTCCTATGTCCTAATAGAGCAGGGGCTGGAAAACAAAACAAATATGCCTACTATTTTTCCCACTAGGGCAGGGACATATTAATAAAGGAATAACAATGTATCTGTAGGACAAAATAATATATAACCAATTACTCAGAATAACATTTGCTGATTTGCACCAACATAACAATCAAATAGGGAAGATTAATCATCGTCACAAGACCATTATAAATTTAAGGCAAAAAGAAAATGAGACATACCAAATTAGAACAGACAACAACTATCTGCTTCTCCAGTAGAGCTCCTGCGAAGAATGTTAACACCTGAAGAATGGACAGAATCATTTAGACCACTATGTAGATTTAATTTAAAACTCCCAGACAAGCATTATAAAACTGTTACACTCAGATCACTACATTTCGACTTCAGGAGAAAACATCCCTGCTCAAACCATTTCAACATTAATAGAGTGATAAATCTCCAAAATTACAGGTTTTGCCATCAGGCATGCAATGGTATTAACTATATATGGCAATTGAATATGGATTCCATAAAATCTTAGGCCCAAACACAACCCACATTTTCAAGTCTCAAGGTACCACATATGCATGCTACAGCCCATATAGATAATGCAGTTGCCTCCTCCTCGGCCAGAAGAGAGTAATGTGCCTGATAGGAACAAACAACAATTAAGTACTGTGTTCACCATGAGCATATGTAAATCAAACACAATAGTAGCCAGCATACTCAAATCCTAAATCAGAAGAGGAACAACAATTTAATCCAACCAAGATTATTACAACATACCTCAGCTAATTCCAGACCTGTACTGCAAGATTTCAAATCAACAATTGAACCAGCAAGCTGTAGAACTGTCTCATGTGGTCTGTGATATTCCAAGGGATGCAGGTGCTCCAAAGGATGAAATCTAAGGGCTGAGCCCCTTGCAGGGCAACTTAAACAGTAATACTCACTTATAATCTGTAGTGGCCCACAGTTATTTGCCTGGAAATTGGTAAAATAACATAGAGCTATAAAATATCGCTATGGAAGACCAGAAAATAACAGCTCTAGGTGCATTCCAGCTTACAAACCTTAGCCCATTCAAGAATATCATGAAGGTCATTTAAATCTTCTTGGCCAGAGAAAGATGCATCTTCTGTCTCAGTATCATCAGCATCACTCCTAAAATTTCTATCTTCACAAGGTGAGCCTTGAAAGCTGCATAAAGCAGACCATATTTTTAAAATGCGTCACTTAGAAGAAATGAACAACAAACAAATCACTCCATAAATTACTATCTTCGCAAGATGAACCTTAAAACTGCATAAAGCAGAACATGTGTTTTAGAAGCACCACTTAGAATAAAAGGAAGAACAATAGTTTAGTAGAAGATATAGCACAGTGAAAGACCTTTATAACTAAGATGTCAGCTACAAGAAAGAGGGTGAAAAGTAAAGGATCAACACACAAGGGTAAGAAGGACAGAATGGGAATAAAGAGACTATACATGATGCAAGTCTAGAACCGAACATAGCCAAATGCTGAGCTGGCAAGTAATATTATTGTGCATGCCACATGGGATGAGTTGATGTGGTTTATTGTAGACATTGAATTCTCATCTCTCCCCGCAGTGGAGAGGGCCAGCCAAGTGATTATAAAGGCAATCTTAGCCATAACCTTAACAGACTTAACAACCCCCCTCATGCCAAAACTAAACATTTAGAGCATGAAGCTTGCAAGACTAGACTTCTGGGAGTGGCCCAATATCAATCATAGGATAGACTCTAATACCATCTTAGAATTGTAGGACTAACTCCATCCTAAAGTTAGCTCAAAGGCGGGGCTTGTCCAAGTTTTTATAAAAAAGTTATCTTGACCATATTCTTAAGAGAGTTAACAAGAATAAACAAGTAACAGAGACACTTCTTTAAACATGAAAAGAAAGTAGAGCAAATGACAAATACAACAGGTTCATGTGAAAAACTAGTTTTTGTTCTAGTACTTCCAGATCTGACTACAAAAGAAAAGATCAATGACATCAGTTAAGGGCACAGTAAGCTTCATTATTTTATGCTGAGATCATACGAATACTGACCAAAATGCATTGGCCAATCATAATTTCAAGTACCTGCAGGAGGACTCAGAGCTTTCATACTGGCAATAGCGCAGGAGTGGCAGAATAGCATTTGGTAAACGCCTATCTTCTGATTGTTTGTTTGTCGCAAAAGCATCTCCATACAGATCACCATCGTCAGAATTTGTAGGGCTAGATTCTTCTTTGGCAGTTTTTCTATCAGTTTCAGGATCAACTGGCACGTTTTCATCATTGATTCTATCCTTAAACATATGCAGCTCCCCATTTACCATTTGTTGCTCAGGATGATTACTATCACCGTCAACATTTTCAGGCGAGGAAATTCTCAAGCTTGATTGAGAACCTCTTGGATTTCCATCAAGTCTATCTTCTAATGGTCCATCATTCACCAACACACACTCTGAAATTCCCTCTGAGTTTTCTTCCTCACAACTACCTTCAACAAATTCTAAATTTAAATCTCCAACGCTTTTTGTTAACCGGTCTAGCCTTTCTTGTGTGAAGATGCTACAGAGAAATTAGCAAAACAAGATGAGAAAAAAAAGACCATAAAATTATAGCATATACGACATGCTAGAATGCAAATAATTCCAAGTATCACATGTAAGAATACAATGTGCATATAATATGCATAATTCAAATAATTTCAGCCAAATACCCAGATAACAAACACTACACAATCATGTAAGCTACCAAACAACATAAAACAACAACAGCTAAGCCTTATCCAACACAGTGGGTCGGCTAAACGAATTAATCAATGCCATTGAGCTCTATCAAACTGCATATTTTCAGTAAAACCATTTAGAGACTAATCATTGTTTGACAAGCCTTTGAAATCTGAAGGTGAGGGACATGTCATGAACCATCTCTCCTATAAGTTTAAGATCTTACATAGAGGTTTATAAATGATTTTATATCCAACAACTCCCCTCACGCAAGAGCCCATTAGGCTTGAAGTGTGAGCAATACACACGCTCACCTTACCTTGTGTTGAAATTCAACCTTTTATTTAGAAGAATGGGTGGAGGACCAAACTCTAGATTATTGGGTCATAAAGGCTTTGATATCATGTTATAAACCATTTTTCCCAAAAGTTTAAGCTGTTAGGTTAAGGTATATGAATGGTTTTATATGTAACAGGACATATGAAAGAAGAGACAAGTTCAAAGTTTATTGCTGTTTGCACAATACTAAAGTTAAGTTCACTCCTCCTAGCATAAGGCCAAATTTATGTCACAACAAACTACATCTCAGTTCCCAGGACTCTTGTACCATTTTCAATTACTTTCAAGCAATACATTTTTTGCATCATCTAATTGTCAGACATCAATTAACCAGTTTTTTCCTTTCAGCAACCAATGTTGAGATGTGCATTTTCAGCCCAACTACATGGTTTTCATTTGTCTTTCAAATATTGCTTATTACATGCTTTTTTCAATACCAACCTACTTTTATATCGTTAATTTAACTAAATTCAAATATTCATTTTATCCATCTCTGTTTGAAATGGAATTTTTTTCAAATCAGTATACTTAATTGATCACACTAACACAAATTTCAAAAAACATACAAAATACTAGCATAAGGTTTCAGAAAGTGCTACAGAATAATCCCGTAAACACTCTAGATCAGAAATAGTTACTAGACATTTTTTTTTTTTTTTGCTTTGGTTCATACGAGCAGAACAGACCAATTGTTAACACTAACAGAACCACCCTTCCAAAACTTAATAAAGTAAGGTGACAATGCATTGTAAATATCCTGTACATCTCTTCCCTCATCAAGGGAGGGAACTTGGGATTATTAGAAAACCTACCTATTCAATACACCAAAATGCAATTCGAAAAATGGGAGCCTTGAGAGAATGCAGTAACATCTCTGTGTGGTTAATATATGGCGTCGAAAAGAAGAGTAGGTTAGCTGCTTATCAGAAATCAGGGAGAGCAATCCAGAGGGCTTTTGCACTAATTCTTCAACTAAGACACAGCACCCATAAAGTGTTGAATTATCAGCACCCTATGAAGTTAAAAAAATAACCAAAAAAAAAAAAATTAACATTGTTAGTACAGGAATTAGTACAATATAAAATGATAAAAACTAAATAAGGTAGAGTTACAATTAAAGGGTCAAGCGATTAAATATTCATATTCACAATTAAGAACCGATTAAACATATACACAATAAATGGGTCCTTAAGGCATTGTTCATTTGGTAGGAAGAAATACTTTTGCAAAAAACTCCTTTTCAGTAATTTTCCAAATAAGAGTTGTCAAGAATGTCATGTAAAAAGATGCATTAGGGAAAAAAATTTAAAAACAAAAGATCGATGTGTCAAGTGTTAAGTATGTTTCCATTATCCCATACATAATTTTAGAACACAGTTTCAAAGAGGTGGTGTGACCCAATCTCCATCCTTGGAAAGTATTTGATATTAAGGGGAAAAATAGCAGAAGTCCACATAGTAATAGAGTCATCAAAAGCACTCGGAAAAACAACAGCTGAAAGAAGAAAATGTACGAAAGTGGAAACAAAGTGAAAAAATTATATAGCTTCAGTTACCTGCAACCTAAATACAAATGACAGATCCCTTTGTTTAAGGTGTTCCTGCAATAATCAATATACAAACATACCACTGGGTATCAGTGTTTATAAACTTAGATATCCCTCCAAATTCATCAAATAAATTTGTTGTCAAGACTTACAAGTAAATGAAATTTTGATAACAAAGCTTTGACATAGTATAATGGGGAAAGAGAAATAACAAAAACCTAAGTGTTTGTTATCAATGACACAAACAATTATAAAGCCTTTAGAATGACAAGATTAACTGAAAGCAAGCATAAATGACTCACAAACCTAAAATATCAAGCTATAATTGTACAGTATTTTTAGTTTCAAGAAACTGCAATATGACATCTTAATTTAACCATTTTCAAGAAATAAGCACCATCACAAAAAAATGCCCTTTCAGTGCCCAAGTTTCCAACTTTATTATACTATGTCTAAATACAATGAAGTTGTAGATAGAGGTAACCAAATTGACAGAGATAGATACATCCTTTCAGAGGGTCATTAACAATTGGTCAAACACGGAAAAGGGGAAGGAGAAGTAAGAAATGTCAATCCAATATTAACCATGAAAATAATTTGCATCATATTAACGGAAGCATAAATACCTGCCCATAAAGAATTTCATTCAACTCACTCATGGAAGGGGTTCTCTCAACAGCATGAACCTAAAATTACATCCCACAAAAATAAATAAATAAATATAAATATAAAATAAACTAAGTAAAATCTATACATAATTTATTCACTTGAAAATAAATGAATCTAAGACAACACAGACATGTACATGACCTTAAAGACAGCTCCCCGTATCAATAAATCATCAATTATTGTTGATGCCAAGAATTTAAATACAGGTAATATTACTAACTCTCACTCATCAGGATGCAGTTTGTATAGTTTATAGAGTGTGAGTACCTACTCTAAGTAAATGGTGTTATATATTTGTTACGCAAGTAATGTTCTCTAATCTTTTTGGCTTTCATCGTCAAGCCTCACACCTGTATCCTATACCCACCCAACCCTTTGCCTCTTAAGCTTTGCCAAGATGGCATGAATTCTGTTCCTTGATTTCAAACAGAACAATAGCTATAAATTCAAACACGTCAAAACCAAAAGAAAATACCATAGAAGATAGGTAGACAGACACAGGAAGATGGAGTTTGAAAACGTTTATGAAAGAAAAGTGCCTTTTCCTGAGATCAAATTGAAAAAATTTCTCCTGAAAAGTTATGACTTTTTACAAATCTTTTTTATTTTTTTGGGTTTTTTTTTTTTTTTGGGGGGGGGGGGGGGGATCATAATAACTCCCAAATGCTAGAGATAATTTGTGTTTGACCTTTCTCTATCTGAATAACATTGATGATGATGCTACATTGATACTAGTGATAGTATTAGTAATAATATCAAAATGATAGCAATAAAAGATAAATGTTCATCATGCATACACCTAACCTCCAGGCCTCCGGGGAAGCAGAAAGAAAGAAGATCCTTGTCTTTAAGAGGCAGCTGTTTGTCTGGAGGGTAAACAAATAAGACCTGGAAAAAAAAAAGAAAAATATTGAACATATAGTTTTCATGACAATGATATATTTGAAGACAATTAATATTGAAGACAGTGGTCAATGTAAGTCACAGTGAACATAGCAGTCAAAAAATAAATAAATAAATAAATAGCAATAGCACCAGAGGCAGTAAGGATATTGCAATCAAAATAATAATATTAATTCAAAATCTAAAACCAAAGATCAAAACCTGAGGTTCAAGATTCGGTTCTACACAAGATTGATTCTGATAACCGAGTGCAGTTCTCAATTTACCAGAGCCTTCAGACTTTCTATCAAGATATTGCCTTTGCAGTGCCTGGATATCACAACTAGGATGAAGTCCACAAACCACCATGCTTTCAAACAGCCTTGTCGGCTCCTTCCAAGACCTATGGTCCTATGAACTCAAATAAGAGAGAGTGTATCAGTATATGAGAACAATCCAGGAACAACATAGCTTTTTGCGTGCCGAGTCAAAAAGGGAAGGCGTAAATCCTACAAGCTGGCAAAGGCATGCAGCATGAAGAAGTATGAGCACAGACAGTTTGGCTTAAGGCAAACAGGGAAACAGCTGAAAGTTCAATTAAGTAAGTGACAGTAGAGCAGTAGAGCAAAACTACTAAAAGAAAAAGCAAAGAAAAGAGAGCATTCAAAACCAAAAGCCAATAATCCTACATTAACAAGCAGTTTAAGTTCCTTTATAGTATACAATAAAAAGAGTAGAACGAAATTTACCATGTACTGCAACTGAAAGTTTGCAGCCCATTGGCGCTTCTGACTTGTCAGGATTTCCGGATTGTAATTTGTATATTTAACTTCAGGAGGGTGCGAAAAACCTTTTATCATTTTCGTAACTTGATACTGAAGCCTTTGAAGTTGACTACCACCATGATCATCTTTTGATGAATATATCACAGATGGCCTTGGAGAATTCATCGCAGCAGCAACGGCTCTAGCCACATCCTCAGTTGTCTGCATAAAAAATGAAGCACCCCAACCGGGACCACCTGACTCTTCCTCTCTTGCCATGTCAGCTATTTGTTCCTTCCTAACCATGATATACGATGAATCAAATATGTTAAATTGTCCCAGAAGCAACATAACTTCAAAGAATCTCAAATCCACCAGAATTAAAGCTAAAATAAATCTCAAATCCATTCTGAATAACAACAATCAAAGCAATATAAATAAAGCAAACAAAGTAAAGCATAGTGAGACCGTTATTAACAAGTATACCAGCAATTCACCAAAACCTTCTCTACTATCACTCTTCAAAAGCGCCATTAGCAAACTTTTCACATTAGCGATGGCAACATGCCACCAACTGAATAACAAAACCGAATAAAAAATTTGAACCTAGCATATGCTGTGGGGCCACAATCCCGTAACTAATTTCACCCTTTTTCCCCATATGACTCACACACAAAGTTGCAAATCTCTAAAAACTTCAACAGGAAACTTGCTAACAAAGAAGCTCAAATTTTAAAAAAATTAAAAATTAAATTTTTTTTTCAAAAAAAAAAAAGCTTTCCTTTTTGGCCCAAATAACATCATATAGTTATACTATCCTATGACAAACTCAAACTCAGTTTCTTCAAAGCTGCACCACTCTACTATGTCTGTTACACAAGCTGAAAATCACAAAGAGGGTGAAAAACCCGAAGAAAAAATTGATGATACACATCAAGAAAACGAGAATTTAATTGAATTGAAGCACGAAAACAGTTCAGGGTAAGTTCTAAAAGATGAAACTTAGAGAGTTTTTCCCATTTAGAAAAAGGAAAAAAAGAAAAAACAGCAACGACCTGGAAAAAGAAAATAACGAATTGAACATATGCAGAGCTGAAATTACCATGAAAACATCACATGAAAAAAAAAAAAAAGAAGAAGAAAAAGAAAAATTGAGAAATTAAAAAGAGCATGCTCACCTAGAAATAGCGAAACAAAGGAAATAATAATAGGAAAAACAGAGAATTTAAGAGAGAGAGAGAGAGAGAGAGAGAGAGAGAGATGTTCAGGCGGCCATGAACAGAGGTAAAGGCTTTAAGAAAAGGGGAACATAGAAAAGAGAAGTACTATTTAAGATTAATTAATTCATCAACATCATAGGTAGTTTTTCTTTGGGTGGAAAATGTTTATTTAATATTAATATCGGAATTGGACAGGGTCCATGGAAAAATATGCGGAAAATGAAATATTAATAAATTAGAATACAGTTGAATGTTGGTGGTGGTAGTAGAAGAGTAGAACCCTCGTGCGCGTCGAAAGGAAACGATTTTACGGGGAGGGAAAAAACGAGAAAACGAAGGCTGCTGCAGATAGTGACTAGTTTGGGGATGGCAATGGGATAATAGGTGGAGATATATGCAGTCGATAGGGATTTAATCGTGGGGATTTTTATCTCTGTGAAGATAGAAACAGAGGTTAAAGTCTTTCCGTGTTAATTTTGGAAATGGGAAGAGAGATCCAATTTTTGGAGATATCCCTCTTGAAAATATATTAGTTATTTTATATATATAATTAATATTTATTATATTTTTAATATAAAATTAAAAAATTATAATTTTAATTTACTTATTTTTCATAATCTTATATATTCATTATGATATTTTTATAAGAATTTAATTTGTATACATTAAATAATTTTACACTGTCAATCAATAAAAATAGGAGAAAGTAAAAAATTATAGTGAATTTTTATTATAATAGGTGATTATTTGTATGAATTGATATTTTTTATTATTTATATTGACTGACAGTATAAAATTATTTTACACTATCAGTATATTTAAATTAAATTTTTTTATAATAGATTAATAATTATAGTTTAATTTAAAAGTTAAAAATTTAATAATAATGGTATAAGAATATAAATCTACAACTTAGATTAATTTTATATTATTATTTTTAAGTTTTTCTTTTTCATATTTCAAATATTTTCCCATGAGAGTGGGGAATCCATAGGAAAGGAACGGCGAGAAATGTCGCCCCACCGTGGAGATTGAAAATTGGGATAGAGAAAATTTTGAAAGCATAGGGGAAGATGTGAGGGACTACTCCCCCGATGCTGTCCTGCCCTGCCCGGTGCCATCCCTCGTGTTTGTTTGCAATGCTCTCATTTTGCGTTTCGGGATCGTTGGAATTGGAATGTGCTGCCAACTCAGCTGCGTCCCATTCCCACTTTCGAGATTCTCTTCACATTTACTTAAGTTGTTTTTGAAAAAAAAAATTTGATTTGATATAACTTCTTTATTTAATCTTGATATACCCTTTTATTCGACTTAATAGAACATGACCATATAAATTGACATCTTTGGTATTATCTATCGATTGTTAAGGTATGAATCTATTGGTCAATTTTTCTTTTTATAAATATTATTTATTGAATTTTATACTTATTCATAGTAGGATAGATAAATTTCTTTAACTATAATTTAATTGCTTTAAAATTTATCATTGCAATAGTTTTCTTTTTTCCTTTAGGATATCTTCTACAATTATTACTATAAAAATTATCATTTTTTGTAAAAATTGCCAAAGCAAAAGTAGAAGAAATAAGTGAAAAGTAGCATAATCAATATGTTATTGTTATATATTATTAAAATGGAACGTTTTAATTAGTTTTAGGTCAACTAATATGACACTTAATGGTCATGATATTATCTCTATTAAGAGTTAATGAATGTGAATTAACAGAAAAATTAACTTGTTAAAACGTGTTTAAGGGTATAGTGTTACTAAATTTTCTCTAAAAAACGAGCAGGTCAAATCTCAATTTTTTCATTATCAAAATGTGTATCAACTCAAGAAGAATATCATTACAAATTTATACAATAGTGTCAGTGACTATTATAATCTTTTTATTAATATTAATATTAATATATTGATAAGCACTACCTAATTGTTAGTTTAACATATATATATATATATATATATATATATATATATGAGTTTAATTGGTATCTGACTGACAAGCAGAAACAGCTTTATTAATCACAACCAATAGAAATAGGAAAGTGAGAAATCACATGGGTCCTCATTATAATAGGTAGTTATTTGTGTGAGTTGGCACTTTCCATTATTTCTATTGATTGACAGTGTAAAATTATTTTACACTGTCAGTGTATTTAAATTAAATTCTATATATATATATATATATATATATATATATATATATATATAATGATTATTTTCAGTTTAATCTAAATGCCTAAAAAAGTTATTTTGATCTTTGTACGTCCAATTATTTTCTATTTCATCCTTATCATCTCTTCTGTCAGTTGTGTGACATACAGCGACATCAAGTTACTATAAAATATAGGAACCGATTTAAAATTAAATGAAATGCATAAAAACCAAATTAAGAATGAATCACATATGTTAGAACTTAAAATACATATTTTTTGGGTAGGTGGAACTCATTTTTAATTTGCTTCTTATGCATTTCTTTATCATAACTCTAAAAAATGGCATTGCAACAGTAATAGACGGCAGTGTCTGCACTGATTTTCTCATTGAGAGACAAAAGGAACAAACTACCGGATGGAAACCAATTTGAACTCATCTTCACTTCGCCATCCTGAAATGTTGGCTTCCCTTAGCACATGGTTCAGCTTCCACCAAATTTTCCTGGCAACCTAAAACTATGTATGACGGCCAAAAATTCAGTAAGAAAGTTGGCCAATATATACCAATAATCCGCTCGAGCAAGTTCCCTACTCCTGCTAACAAGACTTTAGAGTGATATATTATATACATATTCCATGCTAACAAGACTTTAGTATTTTGATTCTTAGTAATTAGTGCTTGATCCAGTGTTCCATTGTTATGTATTATTCAATTAATTGATGGAACGATAATAATATTACCAGCTGTATATCAAAATAGTATTAATAATAATAATAATAATAATAATAATAATAATATTGTTTATCAGCTTATAAACGGCGATGGCCAGCAACAGGCCGTTCCTTACGTGAGAATATATACACGCACCATATGGAGATTCCATTTGCATAAAATTTGGAAAAGCCAAAGCCATATTTATTAAATTAATAATTAATCGACGATCCCAACCCTAATGATATTAAAATGAAAATCAAAGTTGGGTCAATGGGATGACTTTGTTGTGTTGCATGATAATCACACCAGATCTGATCATACAAATGGTCAAACGTTAAGGATTTATCAAATTAAAAAAAAGTCGTGTTTTGTGGTATTTTCTTTTTGACCTATTTAAGCTCTTACTGAAAACTTTATTTTAGAGAGAAGCATTTAATTTAATTCTGTACCTTGATCCGAATTAATGAGATACTGAAAAAGCAAACCATGAACTTACCCACAATCAAATTAAAATTAATAGTTTGTTTTTCTCATTTAGTTATAATTTTATTTTCCAATTTATTAATTAGGATCATGGACAAAGAGATGACGTAGCATGGACATGATGAAAGTGGCCAAGATTGTTTCTACTGGTGATGAACACATGGGGTCCGCATGGGGTTGTCTTCTTCTCCTTAGCTGATGGTCAACATGATTGCATAAACATATCATCAGACGAACACATGTTAGGAGAAGCCTCGCTTTCTCTCGTGCATCTGCTATTGTGTCGCTAATGATGTTTGTTTGTTTGCTTGTTCCATTAATTTAAAGGGAGCATCGGCATCTTAATTAGGCTTAGTAGTATAAGAAGAAATGCATATTCGTAGATATATAAGAATTTAATTTTTGAACAATTATTATAAAATCTTTTATATTATTACTTAGTTATAATACTTTTTTTATAGATAAAACGGGCTCAAAACAATCATAATACTAAATGACAACTATTGTATTTTTAAAGTTTCTAATAAAACAAAAGGATAGGGCAACAAGCAAGGTGGCGGAGAAAAAACAAAGGTAGGTCAGGTGAAGAAGTGTATTGGTCTACCTCCAGACAAGAGACGAACGACGAAGAAAATTATCTCAAAAATATTCCTGTCTTTTTATGGGAATCAAAAAAATTTATGAAAAGGGAATATTTACTATAATAAAATGATCAAAATATCTCAATCATCACTTAAAACCACTCGCCTTCCACAGTCTCTAGATGGCCACTCTCCACCACACCAGCTACTGTCCATCCACCCACTGCCACCTTTATCAAGGGTATTATTGAAAATTTATCAAATATTACTAGGAATTTAATTTGCACATTAAATACGCCTAAAATATTATGTCCAAAAAAGTTATTTATGAAAATATTATTCCTAGAAATAAAAATTTATTCCATCTACCAAACGCTATATTGGGGAAATAGAAAGTTTTTTGCATGAATTATTGAAATTACAGTTTTAAAAAAAATTTTATTCTTGAATTTTAAATGGGAACTATAAAATGTATCAGCATACTAACAAGGTATTAGGCCGAATAAAAAGTGCTCGAGTCCTTTAAACATAAGATCCTGGGTTCAATATCGGGATTTATGTATATGAAAAAAATATTGTTGGGAGGGATCTCGGCGTAGGCATCTGATCATTTCCCAGAAATTAGTATTTCGTCTATTAAGTGATGAGATACTTTTAGAAATTTAAAAATTAAAAAAAAAAAAAAAAAAAACTGTGTTATAGCATGGGGACTCCCCTTAGGCTACCCAACTTCTGCTTTAGGGGAATTGATAGATTAGTGGCGAACGGTGACATATGATCAAACACTGCTGAAATGGTCATCTCCAAGCTTCTGAATAAATCAGCTGTCCCTTGAAATGGAACGATTTTCTCGTGTATATTATACAGTTATCTCATCTTTATGATCTTTGTGACTTATTGAAGACTTTTACATAGAAATTCATTTAAAAGATAAAAAAATCAAAGCAATTAAAAATTGTGCCGAAGCATTTATGGTGATTGTAAAGTGTGAATGTTCAATTGATGATGGGAACAATTCTGTAGAAATCTACTGCACTGGGTTGACACCATAGCCAATGTGAGTCAAAATTTTGCGCTGGAATTATATGCACTAGTACACGGCAGTAGTTGCACGTTACACATTATTCTCCTTTTATTTTTTTTTAATTTTTCCATTTGTTCCAATCTTTCTTTTTCTCTATGATGAGATCCCAGATGTTAAGCATGAGATGTCAAATTAAGCTGAGCTTATGCTTTATCTACATTGGTGCTTGCTTGAGATGCAGTGTATTGCCACTTTAAGCTCTAAGGAAGTATCGTAGACATTTTGTTTACGTCTCGGAATCTGGCATTTTGATATAAGATTAGATACATTGTACGAGATAACAAATATTATACGTTTCAAATCGTGCCTAGAAACATGAAGCTAGAAAGGCAAGTCAAGTGGAGTACTTTTTTTACTAATAAATAAATAAATAATAATTAGCAGACCTTGTTGTTGTGCCTGTAAGGGTGGTTTGAACTAAGACAAACTGCAACCCCAACTAGGTGGCAACAAAGCTTACCTGTATACATTGTAAATTTAACAGTTTAAATTAGATGCAATTAGAGAGACGGCCCATGGCTTGCACGAATTCATTAATATTTTGTAATAATTATTTTTAATAAAAATATCTTTAATAGAAAATTATGATAGTGAATAAAAATTAGATATAGCAAAAATATATTGATTTTTCTTTTTTGTTTGTTTAATGGTTCTACATAATGAGCCCATTTGAATATGCTTATTTGGAGATATAAAATAATTAATTTGATAAATAAGTACTTACAAATATTATTTTATTTGTTTATTTATACTTCTGGAAAAAGAAGATTTATAAAATAATTAAATTTTGCTTATAAGATAAAATATTAAGTTAATAGTTTAGATTTTGACCTTATAAAATTGAAAGGTAGAGATTAATATTGTTATATGTAACTGAATAAAGTGTTAGGTGAAATTGTTTTTTTTTTTTTTAAGATGTTAAGTTTATTTTATCTTTTAAATTTGACTATTAAATAATTTAAAAGGAAAATACTTTACTTTTCGCTTTAAAAATAAAATTAAATTTACATTCTCTAAGATTTTAAAAATTAATTTTATGCTATAATGTGTTAAGTGATTAATGTAATTATTCAAATTTTACTCTAATTAACTTCAAATATAAAAGACTAAGTCATGTGCAACTAAACTATTGCAAATTAGAGTGAATTTCAACAAGTTATATTATTACTTGAATCATATAATAGTTAGAAATTAGAGTGAATTTTAATTGTAAAATGTAGTGGGTCATGTAATAATTGCAAACTCTTGTGAGTATTAAATGTAAAGTGTAGTGAATTTTACTATAG